>CM046473.1:16895866-17517541 GCA_025506415.1 Flaveria robusta
GTTTTCAAGTATTCAACCAAAGTTACAATGGCTTACTTAGTTATCCCTACAGACTAATACATGAGATACTTTATACTACAATCTACAGCCAGTCATACTTTGACAGCCAGCTGGAACACTATCTAGACAACAAGATCAATGTAAAGTCGAAAGGCAGATTGTTTGACATGTACTATCACTGTCATATCTCACATCTTTTCTAATATAAAAGATAAAATAGTACAAAAATCATCAACTTGTAAAGTTGGTGAGTCTTCAAAAGGTGGTAGCGGAAAAATAGTTCAGCTTTGTCAAAATTATGTTAGAGAAAGCATGTATTTTCTGTATTTGGAAGAAATCTGTCTTCTGGCTTCGGAAGACTTTGTCTATGATAAAATTGATAAGTACTAAATTGTATTTTCTTGTTTTAAAACCAAAATGGACAAAAGAAGCATAATTAAGAAGAATTGAAAAAAAAACCAAGCTTTAGAGTCCTGGCATTGGATCGTGCCTTATTAAGCACACCCCCATACCCAGCTTCAACACACACCCCATGGTAAAATTAGATCACCCCCTGTTCGGAATACTAATAGGACAAAACCTTGAAACATGATCATAAGGCAGCCACGCCCCACCACCAATATGATTCGTGCCACATTAAGCACGAGGTGTCGTGTCCAACCATTTCTACACATATGACGACCAACTTTCGTAAGCTTGTACTAGCATGGGGTCGTGCTCAAAGACTCAATAAAGCCTATAAGTAAGATCTCATTAGCAATATTTAGAGAGCTTTATGAGATAATCTAGTCGCATTAATCTTCTATCACCGCATGATCTGCATTTACTGAGTTTAAATAACCGCATTAGTTTGATACCTCCTCCGTATATCGATGAATGAGTATTCGCATTTGTTTAACCGTGCATTCAACATTTAATATTCTCATACGTTATTGTTGTGCGTCATGTTGTTGTTGGTTTGTTCAACTCATCTACATTTGTATGAGGTGATCAATCTATTAATCTAATGTGCAGCACGCCTTGCAATCCCATAATTCATCTGCATTCATTTTCAAATCCGAATTAGTAGCAATCATCTCATACGGATTTGATAAATATGCTTTTTGAACAAATGTACGACAATTATTTCAATTCTAATGCTTATTGTTTAAAAATTGTCGTATATCTACATTCATTTCTCCTTAGGTTGTGATTCACACCATTAGAATTTTAAATTAATTTTTTAACAGCAAATATACGACAATTATTTGGACGATATGATATATTTTATTCGAGCTCACCTATCAGTTTCCCAGCAGAGACCACACTATTTGTGTCTTAACTAGGACAACACCCCACAAATATTATCAAACATCTCGAATGTAATAAAATATAGATCAATCACATGATATGCCACGTGCCTTAAGATGTACAATAGCATGTAACATCCGACTCTCATACAAACAATATTGTTCTCTTAGCCCACTAGGAGCTTAGTAATTTACTTTTTGTTGTCCAGATAAAAACTTACCATAGAGGTCACCGATTAAGTATTGCTGCCACCTGAGCACGTTTAACTTTGGAGTTCTACTCTCATTTAGAGCCTATACACCCAAAATGCGTTAGTGATATTAAAGGTGGATTATCACTTGCGAACTAGGATATCTACTTTCCATGGTCGATGTGGGATATGCCAAGGGTGTTTACAATCATCCCCCCTGGACTTATTGTCCTCTATGTGGTTTGCCCCACCATCCCATTCATGAATGTGTGATTTTCCTAAGGTGTTCCTCTAAACATCCCCAAGGGACTCACCATCCTTGATGAGGTTTGGCCAACCATCTCAAACGACATAGGAGTGACTCGTATATATTTGTAACATCTAACTCTCAAACCACCAATATTGTTAGATTTGCCGACTAGAAGTTGACGAATTTGCTTTGGTTGTCTAGAGGGTAAAACTTTCAAGAGATGTTACCCATCCAGGATTGCTTCTAATGAGCATTATTAACTATGAAGTTCTACTTTAATACACAGCCAATACGCCCAAAATGCATTGGTGATATTAGAGGTGGATTGTCACCTTTGAACAAAAAATCTCAACTGTCCCTAACCTATAAGCATTGACATAGAATTTAAAAGTATCTGCATTTTTTATTTAAAAAAAAAGTTGTTATAATGAGTTACTATTAGGGAATGCAAATTTTAGATAAAGTGGATTTGATAAAATTTTTTGAGAGGGATGGTCACAAAAAGATATTGGTGTTTGGTATTTACAAATATTACTTTTTTAATGCGGCATTTACAAATTTTTCTTCTCAAACTCATTAATTACATATTTACCGAAACTAAAAATTTAACTACATATTTACCACTTATAAAAAATATATTTCGCATATTTAACATTTTATTAAACTTAGTTATTATATGATTCTTGTATTCATATATTATCTAAGCTATTTTTACACATATCCCTTCCTAAGAACATAAATCACATACTCAAGTTCGAGCCTTTTAAAAATTACAACTCAAAATACAAAAGTTTAAAATTTAATTTTAAAAACCATAATAACAAACAATAATCAAACTTATATATCCTAATACAAAACATAATTGTCATAGATTTAAAAATTATAACAGAACATCAATACTTATAAATCCCTAAGTAAAAACATGATAAAATAGTCATTTAAAAGTTAATTTGATTAACTGGATAAATATGTAATATATATGTATTAAAAAGAAAATATATGCATTTTATTGTGTTAAGAATGGGAAAATATGTAAGTGTACATTAAAAAAGATGTTTTTTTAATGTTTGATATATTTTTTTATATTTTTAATTTAAAATATTATTATAAATTTTATAAATTAATTTATATAATTATAAATAATATGTACACCAAAATATGATGTCACTATCAATGAAGTTGATATAAGTCCATTGGATTTTCTTCTTTTCATTTGTTATAACCTATCAAGAAAGTCTATAGGAAACTTTGGTGTTATTGAAAAGTCTACATATAAACTAAATGCGAAAGTGTCTTAAAATATGATTGAAATGATATTTTTGTCGCCATAATATGCTTATATACAAGAATATAGATATAGATATTAGACTATAGGTTATAGATATAAATAATTATAGTTTATAAATCATTTTAGTGTTAAATGCAAGTAAATACGTTGAAATGATACGATGAGACAGGTCTAGATTAGGTTTGAACATGAAACCAAGATTTTATTAAGAGCTACCTAAATATTAGGACAACCAGGTCCTGTTGAACAACAAATACAAACACGACCACGACAAAAACATGCCATATTGATTGCTCCTCCGGCACAATATGCAAGCAATCGACTGAGCAATTATCAAGATCACAATGGTATGGTGTATGATCTAAAGAATAACCACAGTAATCATGACCTGCTTGTCAACCAAATAATTAAACAATTAGTAATTTTATTGTTTTAGCCATTAAATATATAGTGTATATTTATATATAAAAGTTTTATAATACAAAGTATATTTTCTTACAAAGTGATGGTGGTATTATCACGCAAAAAGATGTCTTCGTGTGAAATTATCATAAAAATTTGAAATTATTATCTATGAATACTTTATTCATCATATTTATCTTTTCGTGAATAGTTTCACCTCTTGCATCATAATTTCATCTGTAGCATTTCTTCTTGTGTAATAAACTGTACACTTTTCCGAAAAATTTACATTACACAATTACTTCCCCCCCCCCCCACATGTTTTGAGAGATATTTTGAAAACCATGTTTTATTATAAAAAAAACCAAAAAAAGAAGAGTTATGTATACATACGTACGAGTTACACATGTAAAAACTTATATATATGAAAAACATACAAATTACATAAATGTTGCTCCTTAATCGTTATTTCATTACTTGGGGTTTAAGTTATACACATATATATATATATATATATATGTAATAATAAACATAAAATAATGTATTTAAAATTTATTTACATACAGAGTCGGTTAGCAATATTTGTCCGGAGATTGCGGTATTCATTTGATCTCTACCTTATATAGGCATATGGTTAAATAAGAACTATTTTTGCCTAAAATCATAAAAAATTATTTTCATCACCCTCATAAGCGACTCAAAAAAATACAATGGAACTCATACCAATGACATTAGCTACGATACAAAGTGTTTTTCGAGCGAATTGCATGAAGTTTGGAGAGGGAATTATAATGCAAGAATAAGTAATAATTAAGCAAGTCGGATTCCACTCACGTGGAATTATCACATAGATATGAAAATATCACGCAAGAATACCTTCGAGCATAATAATCCCACATTTGCGTGATAATTCCATCTTTGCATGATCAATTCTTATATTTGCGTTATAATTCCATATGTAACGTTTATTCTTGTGTGATAAATCGTACGATTCGCACGTAAAAAACACTTTGTGCCGTAAGCCTATTATGCCAAAAAATAATGTTTAGTTTAAATTTTCTACATATATATATATTATATAATTATATATATATTTATGTATGTATGTATGTATGTATGTATAATAATAAATATATTTCGATAGAGTATTACCATATTCTCTGCATTCTTCTTCAGGGTGGCAATAGCGTTCATAAAGTTTGAAAATATGATGAAAAGAAAGAAAGAATGCATGATACTTTTCTTCATTGTCAACTCCATTGTACAAAAGAGTATGATTTTTATTACGATCTTTACATCAAAATAGATGATATATATAGACACGTATCTAATACATATATTGTATGATACAATATATTTAACTTGTATTATAGTTGCTAGCATAATATATATTATTATATGAATTCTGTCTAAGCTTACTATAATAAAGATATATATATGCCATTAATGAGCATTCAATATAAGATTTATTTTCTTATTACACAAACTACGATTTTCTAAATGTTATACCCAAACTCTCCATACTTAGTATTGAAGTTGCTATTTCCATCAAGATTCATAAGCAGCTATAGTAATTCAACTAACCATGTGCCTATATGACATTTATAATAAAATATAGATATGATTTTATGGTATATATAAAACTAGGTAATATTCGTGTATTATACGTGTTAAATAGATTAAATATAATATTTATAATAAAAATTAATGAATCATAAAACGATCTTTGGATATAAGATACTATTGACATTACGTACAAGTGATAAAATAACAATATCATTTTTTAAATTTTTGTTAATTTTTTTGTTTTTCTCAACAAAGGTGGTTTTTAAACAAACTGCTTCAAAATAAAAAACCATTTTAAAAAAAAGTGTCATTTTTAATAATTTCTTTAAACTTTGAAATTTTAATTATTTTTGTTTCATAAGAATTATATTTTTTAGAAAGCACAGGTTTTAAAATACATTGTTTTTTTAAAGGTTGATATTATTTAATAAATTTTATTATTTTATAAATGTTATTTCTTTAAATTGCATTTGTAGAAAGATCTTTTTTTTTAATTTAAAACAAATTGATATGAAAAATAATTAAATAATATCTATTAGTTAATGTGATATTTATTATGAGAGTGAATGAGAAAATAAAATTTAGGTGGCCTATAATTGTGCCATGTGGATTCTAAAAATTATTTTATATTAAGATAGATATTGACACTATTATTGAGTTGGTTAATTAAACAAGACCAATTTAATTAATGCGTCAAGAACATGAAAGGATTACGCCACTAACTCTTTTTATAATTACTTCTAGTTCTAGAGTGGATAAATTACAAAGGGTAATATATATGTACATGTATATATATATTAAAAATAGTTAATGAAATGAAAATATCATTTATTAAAATTAAAATAAATATTAGTTTAAAAATATGAAAATAATTTCGACGTCAAGCCGGATATTATATAATACATATCATGAAATAAATAAGGGTAGGATTAAATAATACCTATGGACATAGATTTTAGCATGCACACGTTAGGTAACTCACGTTTGGGGGCAACCATGGTTACAGTATAGGTCATGGTGTCAATAACCTAATTATCTATAGCACGTCTTTGATAACAATCTGTCATACCTCAACCCGCCACGAAATATGTCAGGGCGTGTAGATTATTCACAACACATTATACTATTAAGGTTATAATTTATTTAATCAACCTAATTATATAGTCTTATAAAAAACCATAAATTTTTCAAACAAAACATATAAAATAAAGTTTGATTTATAAGTAAATCCATGAGTATCCTAAGTTTCATTACTTGTAGCCATCTCAAGCAGCATTTCCTATGACAAGTATAAAAATAAAGGTACTAACAAGTTGGTGACTAAACATAGGTTTTGTTAATAATCTAGATTAAAACATGATTCATGAGTCAGAGTGCAGTCATGATTAAGGAGAGATCATATCACAGTATCATAGGTGTTGGAGAGATAACAGGAAAACACTTATAAGATAAAATAGGAAACCGACTATTAGAAACAAAGAACTAAAGGAAAAAACACAAAAAAACAAACAGTTGGTTTTTAAGGATGTGTGTATTGCTATCAAGTGTTCAACCAAAGTTACGGCTTAATCCTTAAAGACTGATACATGAGATTTTATACTACAAGTTACAGGTCATACTTTGACAGCTAGTTGGAACACTAATCTAGACAACAAGATCAATGTAAAGTCAAAAGACAGATTGCCTTTTGACATGTGACTATAACATTCATAACTTACATCTAATACTAATATTAAATAGTATGAAGTTGGAAAGTTAAAGACAAAGACCATAATCTACAGTTTGACATACAACTATGGAATTATCACCAACTTCTATAAGTTGGTGATTCTTCAGAGCTCGTAGAGGAAAGTGGTTTAGTTTGTTAAAAGTATGTCAGAGAAAGCATGTCCTCTCTGTCTTCAGAAGAAAGCGTCCCTTGGCTTTGGAAGACTTTATTTGTGAAGTTTCGTAAGACTTCATCTTTGGCTTAGGAAGAAATGGTCTTTGACTTAGGAGATCTAACACTTAAAGAATTTCTTAGTGAATATGTTAAATCTTTTGAAGTAACTTCCTTGTACTTCGAACTACATGCTGAAAGCTCTTTGGTGAGCATCAGCCTTTAAGATAACTCCTACAACCTGCCCCTAGGCTGATGCTACTAAACTTTAAAAAACTTTGAGTCTTGATCTTCACTTTCTTAAAGTCCTCATTAGAATCAAGAACATTCTTTTTCTCATTAGTTGATCTAGATTCTTCAGACTCTCAAAGTACCTTCTCATGTCCAGAGATCATGTAAAGGAACAGTAAGCATGTTCTGTAGGAAGTATATGTTTTGACTTCCTTGATCTCTTATGACATACCATGTGTCTGGATATGTTGCTAATGTCCAAAACAAATAGGTCTCTCAGCACAAGATGCTCTACATAAAGTGTAGTTGGTTGAACAGCCTCTTCTGGTTCACCCTCTGGATGTTCTGACTCATCATGAGGTCAGAGGAAAATGCCTTGGACTTCTTCTTCTTTCTCTTGTTCTTTCTGATGGCCGTCCTCTTCCTCTTTCCAAATTTTAACTAAGGAGAGTGATCTGCAGCACTAGTTGTTCTTTCTTTATTTTCCTTAGTTGGGTCCATTTCCTCCATATGTTCAGAATGAGAAGGTTCAAGACCCTACTGTGGGTCAAAAGATGACGTTAGCTTAGATGTAGCTTTAGGATCAGGTTTTGTTATCTCTTGGATTCAACCTTCACCTTAATTTCAGGTGCAGCCTGACTTGGTGAAGAATGTAAGTTAACCGGCTGACCTTCTTTGATCTTCTGCTTGATCCTTCTAATATGCTAATCCATGGTGGATAAAGACACAAGACCAAGTCTCCTTCCGCAAAACCCATACAGCTTCAAGAAGCTCACCATCTTTTGTTTGTCAGTAGACTTTTGATTTAGCAACCTCCTCTCTCATTTTCCACTTTACAACTTTCCTTTTGGTTTGAGCTTTATTTTCCAGCTGCTTGAGGTACTTAAACTCAATGTATTCAAACAAGAGAAGGTGAAGAGCTGCTGCCTGATAGAGACTTGTGGCACTTATATACGCTATCATCTTTTGTCTGTCTTTTTCCACAGACACAGTCTCTTTATCAGGACTTTTCTAAACTGAAGAGAGGCTAAAGGCTTTGTATAGTTTTTTCTTTTTCTCTCTTCCTTTATTTTGAGTAGCATTTTACGGCCTCAGCCTCATTCTTCCCTTTTGACAGCTCTGCGTCAGCCAGTTCATTTAACTTATCGAAGGGGAGAGAGATAATTTCATCAATGTTATAATTTCTTAACCCTAAATAATTCAATCCCGGCTGCCCTTAGCTCATCATTTTGAGTACTTGACCTATGGGCAGCCTGATTGCAGCTTGCATGAGCTGGGGTTTCTCCTGTTTTCTGTCCCCTTTCCTTCCTCTTTCTTTCTCTTTTCTCCTCCTTAATCTCCTCAGTAGTCATTTTCCTTTTCTTTTGTCAATTGTTGGCTGTATGACTCAGGGTGCAGAGAGCTTTGGCCTTCTAAGACTTGTGCTGAAATTAAGCTCTCGCCAAGGTGAGACTGTGATACACCTTCACCAATAGGTGTTTTATTGAGGGTACTGGGTTTTGAGATTGATCCTTTCTCAAGGTTCACAGGGTCCATTACTCGGTCTACAACCAAGGTTTCTCCTTCAAAGCTAATCTTAGGGTCTGCCTCAGTACCCAGTTGTCTAATAGTTTTTCGTGCTAGGCTCTGTCTATATAGGTTTGATCTTCTTCTGAATTCCTCCGGCACCTATTCTTGGATTCTCTGAGCTAATCTGCCAGCTTGCCTGTTTTGGCTAGGATTAACAAGAGGGAGATCAACTAGAGAGAAACTCTTATAGAATCTTAGGGTCTGATAGTTGAAGACTTCTTGCTGCCCCTGAGACTTAGAGAGTACCAAGGCCTTTCTTGCAGCATCATACCACCATCCCACTATTGGGTTTTTAGTAGGGTAGGATGGGGCAGACATGGCCCTTGGAATTCCTTCCTCAAATAATTCTTATAGTAAGGCCTCCACATCAGTGTGAGCCTAAGGAAGTTGTTGAGTCTGGACAACTACAAGTGAGGGTGATGAATTCTCATTGTCCATACTCATGACAGAACTCCTAGGTTTTTGTGGTTGCAATGACTTTCTCCCCCTTTTTTGGTAGCATCACCCACTTGAAAACGTGAGCTGGAGGTTAAGTCCATAACTTCCATAGGCATTTGTCGACCTGGTTGAGTTTGTCTTGCATGTCTCTCAGCTAACTTGCCCTTGAGATCAGTGATCTCAAGTTGCTGATCAAACAACTGCTTTTGAAGGATTGTCACCTGAGATTGCAAGTGACTCACCTTTAAAACTAAACAGGTGCATAGGTCTGACAGATTTTGCACCTTTAGTTGCAGACTCCGCTCATCTTCATATGAAGAATCATGGGGGATGAGAGAACATGATCTGAGTCAGTTTTCTCACCACCAGGGATTGGTTCTTGGCTCCTGGTTTTCTTGTGCTCCAAGACAGCTTCAGAAGAAGTGTCAAGGGGGAGTTGCCATGGTTGAGGTCTTAAGGGTGTAATCACTTACAAAAGTGAAAGCCTCTTCCATATGGATTTCCTGAACTTGTTAAGAAGAGTCCACCTCAGTGTGGGGGTGAATGATGTGTGCTAGAAATGGGTGTTTCATGAGCACTCATCTCTCTTTGAGTAGGGGAGGAGAAGGGAGACTCATGGTACTCATTGAAATCCAAGTCCTCATCATTATAGAAAGCAAGGTCGGGGATTGGTTGGTATAGATCTAAAGGCTGGGGATGGTAGCTTTCCCCTAAAGGTTCTTCACTAGAGTTTTGAGACTCTAAGTGAAGGCTTTTAGGTTGGGTAGTAAGCTCATCAGTCTGAGCATGAGGAACCTCAGTACTAATCAAAGAAGTAATAGGAATGGTTTGCTCCTCAGGAGAAGTGAGAGCTCTTATTTCCACTTCCTCCAGCATGGGTGAGTATATGGGAGCCAATTCAACCTGAATAAACTGAGCAGGGGTTCATTTGGATTTTCTTTTGTAGGTGATAGTGATTGAGGCTATGAGGGTGAAGCAAAGATTTCAGGTCTGGGCTCAACACTGACTTGTGTTGTCAGGTTGTCACCTGGAGCAGTAAGCTCTAATATTTTTGGGACCAGTGTTGTTTTACCCCTAAGAAACCAACAGTAGTTTTTCTCATGATTTTAAAGATGTCAGGCTTTATCTATCCTAGTTTAAGAGTCTTACCTGTTCCTTTTAACTGTGAGCCCAGTTCACAGTTGAGAACATGCTGGACATATCTTGGGAACATGTAATACTCTAGGGAGTCCAAGTTTGCAAGTGGATTTGTATACACAAACTAAGAATTCCTGAACTTGACCCCCTGTACCATCCCATGGACTATATATGACAAGTCCTCACGGATTTGGTCCCATCCTCTATGTTTGTTTGATAAATAATGAATGATAACATAGAGGAGGTACTTCCACCGGTAAAGACCTTACCCTTCCTAAAGTCCTGATTGTGTAGTCACCTTCATAGCCCATCTGTCTGAAGGAGTGGTTGACAGATTCTTTGATGTTTGACCTTCAGCATCATCCAATCTCAGATAATTATTGATGGAGGCTGGGGTGATGAAAACAGTCACAACCTACACTTGGGCTCTAAGTGCCTTCTTACCATCCAAGATGACCTCTTGGCAGGTCTTCCAGAAATCTAGCAGTTGATTTTCATAGAGTGGAGGGTCTATGGTAAGGGCGTTGAGGTATGAAGAGTGAGCAAGAAAGCAGCAGACGTTAGAGAAACCAGGATCTTTCTAAGACGTTAACAAAGCAACCTGATTGTCTTGTCTATGAAGCCACATGACAAAGTTTGGTTGATTTCTAGGTTCAGGGTTGGCCATTTTAGAAAACTTAGTCGTGAAGGAAGTTAGAACAATAAGAGTCATGGGAGATTTTAGGGCTTAGAGATTTGTAAAGTAAGATATAGTTGAAGGAGAGAGACTCGTTGAAAAAGGTATATCCATGCTTGGTATCTATGCTTGGATTTGGGACAAAGTTATTGCAAGAGATGAACTTTGAAATTCGGATATGTCGGTCCCACCTCTGAAAAAGTGCCCAAAAATGTAGTTTTCTTGAAAGTAGAAAAATCTTCCCAAGGTAATTTGTATTCGAAAATTTTGAAAAACTTCCGAAGCCAATTTTGGCTTCGGAAGATATTTCTTAGATTTGCAAGAATTTTCTTCGAAAGAAATTTACTTCAAGTAAAATTGCTTCCGAGATATAGCTTGTTTTGAAAGATGTTAAACTTCAAAAGTTTTATTCAAGAATAAATCTTCCGAGACTAATTGCTTTCTTGGGAACTTTGTTCGTTAAGTCATATAAGTATGTAGAAGAAAACTTAAGCTTCAGAAGATATATTTAAATTTCTTCCGAAAAGGTAAACTTAGTAGAAAATACTTATTAGAATTGAAGACATAAATTTCTTTTGAAGTCAATTTTAAAGTCTTTCAAAAGAGACTATATTTCAAATTCTTAGAATTCTAAAGAATATCAGTTAAAAAAATTTCATTCAAGATAACTGAGTTTATGAGTGATAAAATAGATAACCTTAACGACACACATTTTGGCAAATAATTCTGAAATTAATATAAGAAAAACTACTCAAAGTTAATCATCCCAAGAGCTTATATAAGATACTAAAAACTTTGTTAATCAAAAGCCTTAGTGAACAGATCAGCATATTATTCATTTGTGTTAACTTTGACTAGTTTTATCAAGTCTTTTTCAAAATAATCTCTTGTCAAATGATACGTGATATTGATGTGCATTGTCTTTGCGTGTGGCACAGGATTCTCTTTATTAGAGATAGCACAGTTGTTGTCTATATGGATGGGAGTCTCCTTGAAATTGAATCCATTATCCAGCATCTAATTCCAAATCCAAAGCACTTAAGCACAGCAGCTTGCAGCAGCAATGTATTCACCTTCAGCAGCTAATGTAGACACACACGATTGTTTCTTGCATTGCCATGACACTATCCTTCCACCAAGGAACTACAACCCCCTGATGTAGACTTTGCAGTCATGTTGCAGCCACCATAGTCACCTTCTTAACAGAGGCAGTCAACATTGCCTGCTATGTGTAGAAGGGAGTTTTAGTTATTAAGACTTATGGTAAGACTTCTTATGAAACGTGGAACAAAAGGAGACCTTTCATTGGTTTCCTTAGATCATTTGGATGTCCTTGCACCATCCTGAATACTATAGATCATATAGCCAAGTTTGCTGAGCAATCAGATGATGGACACTTCATTGGATACTCTTCCCAAGCTAAGGCTTATAGAGTATACAATCGTAGAAATAGAGTTGTTGAGCAGTCAGCCAATGTGACCTTCAATGAACACACTCCCAGTATGAAGGATTCTGGTCGTGATTGGCTATTTGATATTGATATAGTTACCAACTGTTTTAACAAATCTAGTGAAGATGTTTCAAGATCTATAGGTAACTCATCAGCGAAAGATCTTGACCCAAGATTTGAGCTAAGAAGACAAACTAATAAAATCTCTTTAGTTCCAGTGGTAACAGACCCTACACATGAAAATCCAGTCATCACCTCCATGACAGACTCATTAGCTGGCACATCTGAAGTGCCTACCAATTCCAGTTATCATGCACAAAGTTCAAATAAAAGGATTTCCATTGTAGGAGAAAATGGAGATGGTGATTCTGACCAAGAATTTCATGATACTGAAGACCTCTGAACTGAAGACAACATTAATGATGTCATAAAATCATTGGATCAAGTTTCACTTGATAAGTGTGTTGATGTGGTGGATGATACTCAATCACTAGATCTGAATTTCACTAATTTAGATCTATCAAATCAACTTGCTTTGATTCCACAACTAAGAATCCACAAGTCCCATCCCACCACAAGCATCATTGGAGATGTTGAAACTAGGCTAAGAACAAGAGGACAAACCCACAAGCAAATGTTTGTCTGCACTCTTCCATTTTGTCCTAGATTGATCCTAAGAAAGTTGAAGAGGCTTTGGAGGATGGAAGTTGGGTTGAAGCAATGCAGGAGGAACTTCTTAAATTTAAAAGACAAAAGGTTTGGAACCTATGTCCTCTTCCTCATGGGAAGACTAATATAGGAACCAAATTGGTTTTCAGAAACTTCCCTAGAAGGGGATGTTTCTTGCAAATCATCTTGTACATGTTCTCTTTTTTGTGGGCTCTGAGTAGAATACTCATAGGAATACTAATATAGGAACCAAATGGGTTTTCAAAACTTCTCTAGAAGGGATGTTTTTTGCAAATCCATCTTGTACATGTTCCATTTTTTGTGGGCTCTGAGTAGAATATGCTCTTGAGAAATGATCACCCATGGCTTGAGAACCATGCACTCATCTTTAGTGAAGAACATGTTATGCTTTTGGTTACAAAATTGAGATACACTCAAAAGATTGTAATCAAGCTCTTTGACAAAGTTTACATTCTCAATACTGAGCTTACCTTTTGTGACCTTGCCCCTACTAGTGATGTAACCACCTACTTCTCCTCCAAAAGCATCCGGCCCTCCATCAATTTTCTCAAAGTCTTGATGCAAGGAGCCATTGCCTGTCATGTGTCTGGAACAACCACTATCAATGATCCATACATTCCTTTTGGTCTTGAGTTGTTCGTGCACAGAAAGAGATGGTTAGTTACATTTGGAAACCCAAGACTTACTTGTCGTAGGTTCATTTATATTAACCAAAGATAAATCAATAATTATGGATCCCATATTTAAGCTTGGAGGATCTTGAGCTGTTGATGATAAGAAAACTTCAGTCACTTGGCCTTCCTTCATCTTCCATACCATCTTTGAAAGATTAGACTTGGCCTTCAATGCTTCGGAAGTTTTTATAACTTCGAAAGTTTTGCAGACTGAACCTTTGAAAGTTTTGCAGACTGAACCTTTGGAAGTTTTTGCATCCACTGTAGACTTCAGTACTTCGAAGCATTCCTCTCTTCCGACACCAAATTTTCTTCCAAAGGCAATTTTCCACTTATCTTCTTTGCCTTCATTTTGAGCTTTCAAAGAAAAGTGACTTTCCTTCTAAAGCTGTCTTCTTCTTCTTCTTCACCCCAAAAGTCCTTTTGGTCATGTTGACAGTGATTTTGGGATTGTAGATGCAATCCTTAGGAAGATAAGAAGTACTGCCACACATGATGCATTCAGCTGACATACTTCTGAGGGACTTCTTCTGAGAGGCAAGTTGAGTTTTGATCTCTTTTCAGTTCCTTCTTTATCTTTGTAGATGATACAACAGGCTTCTGAGGGATAGGCTTGCTATTGGAACTAGATGGTTCAAGCAATGCAACAGTGGTGCACTTTTTTATCAACCTTCCTCTTTTGACAATGATGGTTTTCACTTGAACTAGGACTTTTGGTACTAGAATCCATAGTTAAGTTTACAGTATTCACTGCCTCAAACCCAGCAGATATGAATACTTGTTTACGCTTCAAGTCAAAGGTGGATTTGATCTCTTGGGCTTTCTTTTCTTTTCTTTTGGCTGCCCTGAACTTTCATTAAAACACACAAAGGTTTGAGAAGAGATTGTCTCTTGAAATAGGCTTCCTTAGGTTTGAGAAGAGATTGTCTATTGGAATGGGCTTCCTTGGATGTAGTTCTCCCTTGGTGTCTCCGGGAAAGTGATGAAAGGCCCTTGTGTGAATTGTCAAGATAACTGAAAAGATGATGCTGAGGTTTTCTGCTGTCCTTTTCATCACATGGAGGGCAGAACTCTTATGGGTACTGAATGAGTATGAGATGGATTTTGCATGTTCATCTCCATCTGGTAACCACTGAGGATACCATATAGCTCAGTAATGGTAAGAGTAGAGAGGTTTTAGTTCTCTTAATGACCATAGAGTAGTGAGTCCATTCTCTGGGAAGAGAGAACATGAACTTCCTCATAATGTTCGTATTCTCCGGTTTAACACCAGTATCAACCAGAGTGCCCACAACTCAACATATCTGAAGTATTCCTGAGTCATGGTTTCACCTGTCTTGAAGGTGAAGTTTCAAGCTGCTATTTCAAGAGATATTTCTTTTTTCCTTGGCTTCCTCAGACCCTTCATACATAAACTTAAGTGCATCCTAGAGCTGCTTAGCATTCTTGCACTTCTTGAAGCATCTCTAGATAGAGTCCAAAAGAGCAGTTTCAAGAGCGGTCATGTTCTTTTGATCTACATCAATCCTCTTCCAATCTTTATCAATACTCAGCCACGTTCTTTGCGATCATTTCACCAGCACGAGTTACTAAAGGTGTGCATGGGACATGAGCTCTAGAGACAATAAATCTCCACATCCTACTATCTTGAGAATTGATGAATCCTTCCATTCTTTGGCACCAAGTATCAAAGTCAACAGGGGTGGTCAGTGGAGATTTAGTCATAGTGCCGGTTTCCAAATCAGCTTTGGAGAGAGCTGCCATTTGACGAGATAAGTTTTTTTGTGAAACTAAGGAGATTTAAGATGCTAAGATCTTACAATCAAGAGCCTGGAAAGCTCTGATACCAATTGCAGGGCCGGGTTAGGGAGAGATCAATGCAACAGTATCACAGGTGTTGGAGAGATAACAGGCAAACACTTAAAAGTTCAAATAGGGAACCGGCTATGAGAAACAAAGAACTAAAGGAAAGAACATAAACAAGAGCAAAGATGTTGGTTTTCAAGGGTGTTGTATATTTCCCTCAAGTGTTCATCCAAAGTTAAAAGACTTAGTCCCTAAGAACTGATACATGAGATACTTTATACTACAACCTATAGCCAGTCATACTTTGATAGCCAGCTGGAACACTAATTTAGACAACAAGATCAATGTAAAGTCAAAAGGCAGATTGCATTTTGACATGTGACTATGACATGCGATAGCTCACATGTTTATCTAATACTAAAAGATAAAATAGTACAAAGTTTGAAAGTTACAGACAAAGACCATAATCTAAAGTTTAACAAAAGCATGGAATTATCACCAACTTGTATAAGTTGGTGAGTCTTTAGAGTTGTTGGCGAAAAGTGGTTTAACTTTGTCAAAAGTATGTCTGGGAAAGCATGTACTCTCTGTCTTTTGAAGAAATCTATCCCTTGGCTTCAGAAGACTTTGTTTGTGAAGCGTCAGAAGACTTAATCTTTGGCTTCAAAAGAAATGGTCTTTGGATTCGAAAGATTTGACACTTAGAGTTTCTTAGTGAATATGTCAAGTCTTCTGAAGTAACTTCCTTGTACTTCAGATTGCATGCTCAGAGCTCTTTGGTGAGCATTAGCCTTTAAGATAATTCCTACACAAAGTATTAATACAAGCAAGTATGGTTAAACCAAATGCATTGATCAAATCTTTGCCAACAAATGTACCTAAGCAATGGGTTAGACTAAGAATATTGGTTTTGTTGCCTATATGTTGTTTCAAATGGCCCATACGGGTAGTTGTCTAACCAATAGTGCTATCATCATTACCTTAGGCTTTAGAAAGTTAATGTTCACAAGCTTGCAAGTAAGAAGCAAGACTGACCACCACATGAAAAATTAATCCAACAAGTTTATCACAAAAGCATAGAATAGACACAAGACTTAATTGAATCATAAGATTTGTAAGAGAAATTTGGAATTGAACATGTATACATGTCACATCTGAAAAACATAAAAGGATAAGGGACTGTGAATACTTACATTGAGTTTGTGAGTATGAGTTGGACTGATGACTTGATTTAGAATTAGCATAATTATATGTATAAGAACATATGTTTAAGGTAATGTCTAAAAGTATTGATCATAGTAATAAAAGAATCAAATGCAACGGAAAAGAAAGGTTTTTGCAAGATCTAACAGATTGAGACAGATTTATTGTTATAGTTTCCTATGATTTTTAAAAAATATCAAACCTTAAGCGATGAAATCAAAAATAAACCAACAAGAAGAAGGTTGTTGAATGATTTCCCCAAGGATCTTTTCAAATCTCTTAGTTTAACAAACAACAATCAAAGTGCGAAAACCAATAATTGTGGCTATGATATTAGTGTGTGCTAGTGTGTGTATGATTGCTAGTGATTGAATGCTTGAATGATAATAAACTGCTTGTTTGTATTGATTGTTCAAAAGCTTACAAAGGATTAGGGTAGTATGCTATTTATAGCCTACACACAAAGCTATTTACAATTACTAAACTACCCTTATGTAAAACGACATTACATAAATAATCCTAAGTCTATAAGCTGTCCGCTATGAATGTTGATCGTTCGTTGTGGATAACATGATGTCCGCTGTGGATGAAAGATAAGCTATCCGTTGTGTCTTGGATGTTGTCCGCTGTGAACACTTGTATGATGTCTTGTTAGTTGTCCGCTGT
Organism: Flaveria robusta; assembly: GCA_025506415.1. NCBI lineage: Eukaryota > Viridiplantae > Streptophyta > Magnoliopsida > Asterales > Asteraceae > Flaveria > Flaveria robusta. The sequence continues at coordinate 16,913,272 of CM046473.1, forward strand.
GGAGTGTACATCCGTTGTGGATTGAAATCCACTGTGAACTGTTTATTAGATGTGGACTTTGTTCATCCACTATGTGTTTGTTCATCCGCTGCCTACACTTGGACTTCATTCTTCATCCGCTGCTCACAGATAGTCATCCGCTGTAGACTTTCTTCATCCGCTGTGGACACTTAGTAAAAAATTCTCTTTTATCTACAAACCTGAAAAAGAAATTTAAGCTCTATTAGTGTATGATTTGAATGTTAATGATGCTAATGTGTTAGTTAATGATTGTTTGAATGTTAGAACACATTATGTTTGGTTATGGCAAGCATTATCCTTTTAATGCACTTGTTGAGTCCAACATTAAGTAAAAATTTCTAAACTCTCTAGTAGAATATTCTAATATGTTACAAACAACTTTCATTTAGAAACATCTTAAAATTCGGATCGCGAGCTTATCAAAATAGTAGTGCAACGTAGAAGGTGTAAATCAACACACTTACTTTGTAAAGGTTGTTATGGAGTTCTCAGATTGAATTAGAAGTTGTCTGAATTATGGTTGGAAAGATAACTTGATAAAATTATTCATGAATACTTATTTTGTTAATTTTTTATTTATTGTGACCAATTTATGCTTGTTTGAAGTTGTAACTAATGCGGTGCAAAATCAAGGGTAGCACTTATATCAAGGGTAGCACTTATATGCATGTATACTAAATTTTATTGAGCATATATATGATAATAGGTGGGTTATAATTGTTGGAAAGCATGAGGAGTTTAATTACAAAGTTTCTTAGAATTATTTAGAAAACTAATGAATAATAAAAACACTAAAATTAAGAATATGGTTGCTACATTAAAAACGACTAACTACTTTAAACTTCGAAATACTTCAATGAAGTGTTGGGGCTGAAAATCTCTTGCGATTACATAGAGGGTGAAGATGAACTCTCTTGCAAGTTAAGTACAAGAGCTGGTGCAAGAGAATGATGAGACAAAGATTAGTATTTATACGTGGCAAAATAAGAATTATGGATGGGGAAGTTTTATGAGCAAACTTTAGGTTGGTGGTTATAGGTAAGTTGTAAATGAGTCAAAAAGGAAGGGCTTTGGTCTTTCAACTTTCATAAAAAGGATGGAATGTTTATAAAATGATTGTATTAAAGTTGTAAAATTAGGCATATGTTGTTACGATAATGACACTAGTAAAGATATAAAGCAAAGATTACTCATACTAATGAACGTAGCTATTATAGAAACTCGTGAATAGCATATATAAGACTATACGTTATTATGCATAATAGTGTGTATGATTAAACAAATAAAATAACATTCAATTCCAATTTTTATTGCATAAACAATAAATAGAATAGTAAAATGAATATGGATCGGATTACAAATATGGATAGATGTCGAAGGTCATAGTCTCCCCTACTTTAGGTAATTTCATCCCTAAATTTGTTAGGGGGATGCTCATGCAACGAAATGTGGATACTTGATCTACGTTTGGTCTTCATTTGGTCTTCACGTTCCCAAGTAAATTCCGGTCTACGCTTAGACTCCCAACGAACCTTGACTCTCGGTATACGACTAAGCTTAAGTTGTTTGACTACACGATCCATGATCTTCATGGGTTTCTCTATAAGGTGCATGAACTCATCAATGTGCACTTTGTCAAGAGGAATATAGAGGTTTTTATTGGATAAGCATTATTTTAGGTTGGACACATGAAATACTTGATGAACATTGTCCGGCTTTTGAGGTAGCTCTAGATTGTAAGTTACTTTCCCAATTATTTCCAAGCTTTTAATTAGACCTACATAACAAGTTGCTTGTTTCATTTTTTTTCCTAAACAGACTCTTTCTTTCCAAGAGGATACCTTAAAGAGTACTATATTGATTACTTTCAATACTAGGGGTTTTCGTCGTCTACAGGCGTAGCTCTTTTGACGACTTCTAGCACCAAGAAGGTTGTTGTGAATTTGCAAATTTTTTCAATAGTTTCTTGAATTAGCATGAGACTAGTGATTTTGACTTCACCAATCTTGTTCCAACAAATTGGTGAATGCAACTTATAACTATAAAGTGCCTGAAATGGAACCATATCGATGCTTGTAGGATAACTATTGTTATATGAGAACCCGATCAACGATAAGTGTGTATCCAAATTGCCACCAAAATAGATCATCCAATATCTAAGCATGTCCTCAAGTATTTGAATGTTCTGTTCTTATTGACCATTGGTTTGAGGATGGTAAACGGTGCTAAGATCTAGTCGAGTGCCTAAGGCTGATTAGAGAGATTGCCAAAAACAAGAGATGAATTGACTATCACGATCGAAGATAATCTTTAGAGGTAAACCATGTCGGCATAATAACTCATTAATATAGATTCGAACTAATTTCCAAAAATTGGTAGTTCTCACAAACATGTAACAACTAAGCTAATTTAGTTAAAGGATCAATAATAACCCAAATACCGTCATGACTACTAGAAGTGCGAGGATGATTAGTAATCAAATCTATAGCTACAAATTCCCACATCAAAACAGGAATTTTGGGTTTCCCAAGTAAACTACAAAGCCGTTGATGTTCGACTTTGACTTTGGAATAGGTAAGGCACTTTGCTACATTCATTTTTCCCGGATGGTAGCGTATCTCGCACTCATAGTCGTTGAGTAGTTCAGCCATCGTTGTTGTTTCATGTTAAGCTCTTTTTGGTTAAAGATGTGTTGATGACTTTTATGGTCGGTAAAAATCACGCATTTAGTACCATAAAGGTAATGTCTCCAAATTTTCAAAGGAAAGTTGTTGCCCAAGTTCAAGATCATGTATCGTATAGTTATTTTCATGAATTTAAATTTTCTCAAGGCATAAGCAATAACTTACCCTATTGTTTGAGAACGCAACCAAAACCATGGGTTGATGCACCACATTAGACTACTAAATTATCATTACCATCAAGAAAAGTTGTGATGGAAGCATCACATAGCATTTCCTTAAGTTTTTGAAACACATACTCTTGTTTAGGACCCCACTAGTATGGCTTGCCTTTATATCTTAAATAAGTGAGCAGTAAAGCAATCTTGGATAAGTTTAAAATATAATGCCAATATTAGCCAACAAAGCCAAGAAAAGAATGAACTTTGGTAGGAATAGCTGGTGTACTTCCATTCTTGTGAGATTCGATTTTAGTGGAATCTACATGAGTACTCTTTTTATTCATAATACGCCCTCAGAATTGAACTTCCATAAGCTAAAATTTACACTTGATGTAAGGGTTTAACTTAAAGGCTGATACTAACCAAAGATCTCTCAGCATGCCCAGAAATACAAGCAAGTTACCTCGAAAGATTTGCTTATGCTAAAAGATGAAATTATCTAAGTGTCCAATATTTCAAAGCCAAAGACAAATCTTCCGAAGCCTGAAGAAAAAATCTTCCAACGCTGAAGAAAGATTTCTTCCGAACATAAAGAGGACATAATTATTCTCTGACATACTTCGAGAAAAGCAAATCTACTTTTTGCTGCCACTCTAAAGACTCACCGACTTATAGAAGTTGGTGATTACCTTTTTGCTTTTGTCAACTACTAAGTACGGTGTCCATGTTTGTAACTTTTGACTCTTGCACTTTTATAATACTTTAGGATGTGAGCCATGACATGTCATAGTCACATGTCAAGTCTTCCGACTAAGCTTTGTAATACTGGTAAACAATTGAGAGCAATATAGATCATCCTTGAAAACCAATATATGTCTTCATGTATGTTATGTTCTTGAGTGTCTATACTTGTTATACTTTATTTCTTTGCCTAGTTCTTATTTGATCTCGTAAGTGTTATCACTCCTCATCTGTGAAACTGTTGTTGATCCCCTAATCGATCCTGCACTTGAAGAACTTAGCATATAGTTGTTCTCTTCTTAGAAGGTCACGAATCATGCATAGGAGATGCTCCTAATCGGATTTCGATTTGGAGTAGATTAAGATGCCCTCAATGAAGACAATCAAAAACTTATCCAAATATGGTTTGCAAACATGGTTCATAAGATCCATGAACATCGCGCGTGTGTTGTTTAATCCGAAGGGCAAAACTATAAACTCGTAAGTAATCGTGCCTTGTAAAGAAGGTGATTTTCAGAATGTCATCTTTTTGGACATGGAGTTGATGATATCTAGAACAAAGTTTGATTTTAGAGAAACAAGTGGAACCTTAAAATTGATCAAAAAAATCGTAAATTCTAGGCAAAGGATAACGATTCTTGATGGTGAGCTTGTTGAATTCACGATGGTTGTTACACATGCGAAAGGATCTATTGGGTTCAAGAAAACAATAACTAAAGCTTTCCAAATTATTACAACCAAATTAAGATCTCATTGTAGAGATTCTGAGACGAGTTGATTAAAAGAAGAAAAAAATAGAAGACAAAGTCAACAACACAAAGTCAATGTCAAGACAAAACAAAAATTAGGTTTTTGTGTAATATTTTATAAAATAGTATAAATAGAAACCCACTAGTTCAATTTGCAAGGTTGTGTTCTTATGGTGTGAATTACCACCCAAGGAAAAATCTTTCTTTGGTTGGGTTTAATCTTCATGATCCTTCTATAAATTTTATTGTAATTTGAGTATTAACATCAATTAATTCATCTTATTATCATCATCCATTTCTTGTGTTCATTGATTCACACATATACATGAATCTAAATTTTAAAGTTTAGGTATTGTGCATGATGAATCCAAAGATCCAAGCTCAATTAATCTGAAACATTGATTTAGTCAATTGGTATTGGAGACTAAACTATTGAATTTGAATAGAAACCCACTATTTTGATTTGTTTATCGACTGTTCTGCTAATTGAATTGCAAATCATAGTGTTCCATACCTTTTATTTGAAATGAAACTAATAATACTCAAATTAAACCCAAAATCGATCATCAATTTCATCATGAGTTGAATACTACTGTTTGATTAACCTAAAGCATCAGGATCCATCCTTTTTCTTTATGAGTAGAACATGTGCACCCCAAGGTGAGGAGCTCAGATGGATAAAACCTTTGTTAGAGAACTCTTTAACTTGCCTATCAAGCTCTTGTATTTCCGAAAATGCAAGACAATAAGGAGATTTGGCCACCAGAGTTGCATCGGGTAAAAGGTCAATGCAGAATTTAACTTGCCACACAAGAGGAAGACAAGATACATAGTGGGGAAACACTTCAGGAAAATCCCGAATAATAAGAATGTTGTAAGAGTTATCTTATAGGCTGATGCAAACAAAAAAGCTATCAGCATACATTCTAAAGTACAAGGGAAGTTACTTTGAAAGATTTGACAAAAACACTAAGAAATTCTCAAAGTGTCAAATTATACAAAGCCAAATACTATTTCTTCCGAAGCCAAATATGAAGTCTTCCGAAGCTTGAAGACAAAGTCTTCCAAAGACAAAAGACTGATTTCTTCTGAATACAAAGAAAACATGTTTCTCCGACATGCTTATGCCTATATAAGTAGGTGATATTTCATACTTTTGTCAACTGTAGATTATGGTCTTAGAGTCTATAACTTTCTACTTTGTACTTTTATCCTTTTCGTTTTAGATAAGGATGTGAGTTATGGCATGTCATAGTTACTAGTCAAAAGGCAATCTGCCTTTTGATTTTACATTGAACTTGTTATCTAGATTATTGTTACAGCTAGCCTTCAAAGTATGGCCGGCTCTAGGATGTAGTATAAAGTGTCTCATGTATCAGTCCTTAGGGACTAAGCCTTGTATCAATTGTAAAACACTTGAGAGCAATATGCATCATCCTTGAAAACCATACTTTGTGTTTTGCTTGTGTTCATTATTTTCGTTCTTAGTTTCACTTGCCGGTTCCCTATTTGATCTGCTAAGTTTTGCTTGTTTTTCTCCACCCATTGTGAAATTGTTACATTACTCCTTTAACCGGTCTTCTAATTGGTATCAAAGCTTATCAGGCTCTTGATTGTAAGATTTCACCATTTTAAATCTCTTAAGTTTAACAAAACAATTATCAACTCAAATGGCAGCTCTCTAAGGCAAACATGGAAACGGGCACCATGACCCGATCTCCACTAATCACTCTTGATTACTTCGATACTTGGTGCCAAAGAATGGAAGGATTCATCAAGTCTCAAGACAGCACGACGTGTAGATCCGTTGTCTAAGGACCTCTTGTCCCATGCACGCCTTCAGCTACTTCTGCTAGTGAAATGATTCCAAAGAAGTGGGCGACTACTATGATGAAGACCGTAAGAGAATTGATGTAGATCATAAGGCCATAAACGCTCTTTAAACTACTCTTCCTAACTCTATCTATAGAGGCTTTAAGAAGTGCAAAACTGCAAAGCAGCTCTGGGATGCAACCTGATGTATGAAGTGTCCAAGGAAGCCAAGGAAAACAAGAAATATATTATTCAATTGCAATTTGAGAATTTTACCTACAAGATAGGTGAAACCATGACTCAACAATACTTCCCGTATGTTGAGATTGTGGATACTCTGGTGGATAGTAGAGTAAAACTAGAGAATAGGGACATTGTGAGGAAGTTCATGTTCCCTCTTCATAGAGAATGGACATAATACTGTGTGGCCAATAAGAGAACTGAAAACAACTCTACTCTTACCCTTACTGAGCTGTATAGTATCTTGATCGGTTACTAGATGAAGATGAACATGCAAAATCCATCTTAGAGCTCATCGAGTATCCACAAGAGTTCAGCCCTCCATGTGGATGAATGGGATAGCAGAGAGCCTTAGCATCATCTTCTTTCCTACCTTGACAACTCACAAAAGGGCCCTTTCATCATCTTCTTGGAGACACCAAAGGAGAGCTACATCTAAGGAAGTCCATTCCTAGAGACAAGTTCATCTCAAGCCTTTGAGTCTTCTGATGAAAGTTTAGGAAACTTTCTCTTCACCCTCGAAGACCTGGAGTACATCCATCTAGATGATCTAGAATATATGGAGATAGTTCAGAAGATGGCTCTTCTCACTCATAGAGCCAAGAAGTTCTACACGTGGATTAGGAGAAAGTTTCCTAACAATGCATCCGGTGGGAAGTTTGGACTGGATAAAAGCAAAGTGAAGTGTTATAACTATAACCAAATGGGACATTTTTCTAGGGAGTGCAAGGCACTGAGGACAAATGATGGCCAAGTACAATCCAGAGCAAACTACACTAAGGGAGCTCTAAAGACTAAAAAGCCCAAGCAGCAAGATGTAGTTGCTGTGGAAGAAGGTAGCTTTGACTGGAGCTTCGAGGTTGAAGATGTTTCTCCTAACCATGCCTTGATAGCTGACCATGATGAATCCAAGTTATTAGAACATCTTTGTACGCCTGAGTGCATTGCTAAAGTAAACATGTACGGGTCCTATTACTTGGAAGTGAGATATGACCTTGAGTCATTGAATATTTTAAAAGCTGATTTCAAAAGTGCAAAAAATGACTATAAACTAAAAATAGAAGATTTAGAGATAGCAATTTCTACTCTTAAGCATGAGCACACAAATTAGAGGACTCAAATCAAAGATCTCATGACCAAGTTAACTAAATGCCAAGCTGAGCTTGTGATTAGCTAAGCCAACGAAGAAAAGTGTGTTCTTGAAGAGGAAACCTTTAAGAACATCATATCCTCATCCTTGTCTACCAAAGTGTCTTATCAAAACAGGCAGGGACTTAGATCTAGTAAAATAGCTCCTCCACACACATTACTATCTGTCAGACAACCAAGGTGTGGAACTAGTGAAGATGAGCTATCTCCTATTGATCCTGTTCAAGAAAAGGATGAAGATGATGTTGAAAAGGAGGTGGTGAAAGATGTGCCTGAAGTAAGTGAAAAGGCTTATTTTAAGAAGGGACACCATTCTTCTAGAGAGAAGAAAAAGCCAATGATATCTAGGTCTGCAGTAAAGAATCTGATTACGTGATCAGCCAAGACAAAATCAAAGAAGGTCCAAGAAATCAAACCCACCTTCAACCTGAAGCAGAAACAAGTCTTTATATCTTCTGGGTTTGAAGTCGTGAAAACTAAATACTTAACTATGGATTCTAGTACCAAGAGTCCTAGTTCAAGTTCAAACGATCCTTGTCAAAAGAAGAAGGTTAATCAAAAGTGCACCACTACTGCACTGCCTAAACCATCCAGCTCAAAGAGCAAGCCTATCCCTTAGAAGCTTGCTACATCATCTACAAAGGTGAAGAAAGAATTAGAAAGAGGTCAAGCTCAACCCTTTCCTTCAAAAAAGACTCTTAGAAGTGTGCCTGTAGAATGCATCATGTGTGGTAGTACTTTTCATTCTTCTAAGGATTTCATTTACAACACAAAGGTACTATCCACATGACCAAAAAGACTTTTGAGAAGAAGAAAAAGAAGAAGAAGAAAAAAAAGATTATTTGGGAAGGAAAGCCACTTTCCTTTAGAAGCTCCAAGGTGAACAGAAAGAAGATAGGTGGAAAATTCCCTTTAAAAGAAAATTTGGTTTTGAAAGAAAGGAATGCTTTCGAAGCACTGAAGTCTACTGTAGTGGATGCAAAACTTCTGAAGTTGTAAAAACTTCTGAAGCATCAAAGGCCAAGTCTAGTGTTACAAAGATGGTGTGGAAGATGAAGGAAGTCCACGTGACTAAAATTTCCTATTCATCAACGGCTCAAAATCCTTAAAGCTTGCATATTGGATCTATAACTATTGATCTATCTTCTGTTCAGACTAATGAACCCAAGACAAGCAATGCTTGGGTTTCCAAAAGTAACTAACCATCTCTTTCTGTGTAGGAACAGATGAAGACCAAGAGAAAATTAACGGAGGGCCAGTTGCTTTTGGAGGAGAATTAGGTGGTTACATCACTGGTATGGGCAATGTCATAAATGGTAAGCTTAGCATTGAAAATGTAAACTTTTTCAAAGAGCTTGAGTACAATCTTCTGAGTGTATCATAGTTCTGTGACGAGAGACATAACATGTTCTTTACTGAACATGAGTGCATTGTTCTTAAACCTAGGTGATCATTCCTCAAGAGCATATACTATTCAGAGCCATAAGGAAAGCAACATATACAAGATGAATTTATAAGAAATATCCGTTTCTTGAGAAGTTTCCTACTTTTTTGTCTAAAACCAATAGCGATGAGTCTTTCCTCTAGCATAAAACAATGTGCCATGTAATCTTTAAAAACATGAATAAACTAATTAAGAATGATTTGGTAACTTGAATGACAAAAAAGAGTTTACAAGTGACGACCTTTGTGTTGGATGTCTGAAAGAAAAGTAACACAAAGTGTCTCACAAGCCAAAGGAAATCAACTCTATCACTACTCCCCTTCACTGATTACACTTGGATATGTTTGGTCCCATAAGTGTGATGAGTCTAGGAAGAACTTCATATTGTCTTGTGATCACAAATGACTTCACTAGATATACTTGGGTTTTCTTTCTTAGAACTAATGATGAAACCCCTAAAATCTTGAAGTCTTTTATTCTGAAGATTGAGAATAAATGTGATCACAAGGTCAAGACCATAAGACGTGATCAAGGAACCGAATTTAAGAACCATATTCTTGATTCATTTTATGATGAAAAGGATATTTCAAGACAATATAGTGCTCCTATAACTGCTCAACAAAATGGTGTTACTGAAATGAAAACAGCAACATTATCAGAAGCTAAATGAAAAATAGCACCAATGAGTTGGATTAAACAATAGATGAGAAAAGAATGAGAACCTTTACAGCACGAGTAGTGATAGGTAAGTCCAAAAGATATGATAGAAGATCCGAGTCACAATGCAAGGTCCTCTTAGTCGACAATCACCACCACACTTGTTAGAGAGCAGGAGATGAGAGCACTTATGTAGAGATCATAGTTAAAATATGATTTGAGGAAGATAAGATGATGACGCAAAGACTACCATTTCTAGGGTCTAATCAAGAAACAAAACAAATCTAAGAATCTCATTGTTTTTTGGAAAAAAACTACTACCATTTATGAAGAGTATATGGATCTAGGGTTTCACTAGGGGCGAAGGCAATGAAGAAGGAGGGGGGTGGTACACCTTAAAATTTTAATAATTTATACAGTTAAAGTTTATAAATTTGTTTATTTTAAGCCTAATTTTGATAGAAACAGGGGCACTTTGATTGAAAAAAGTGTATTTTTCAACAAGCTGGGTGAATTCTAAATCAAAGTTTTATCCCTTTGTTTTGTCCCCCTACTAAAAATCTTTGCTCCACCACTAGGTTTCACTCGTCGATATTACAACCAAAGAGCATTGAGCATACTTGGTTTGTATGTATGAAATGAATTTCACATATTAAATGTTTTCATTAACAAATTTTTAACAATAAAAATGATATCAAAATCAGTTAACGCTCTCATACCATGTTCAAAACTTTATTAAAACCATCATTGATGAAAAACACAACCAAGAATCTAAAATCTATTATAAATATGCATGATCTAAGAATGTAAAACTCTATAATGATAGGAACAAAGAGATAGAAATTCAAGGTTCTATAGTCGACACAATTATCACCGCCAAATTATGATTTTAAAATCTAGAACAAGCCTGCAATAATACGTTGTTAGTTCATCAACGGTGAAAGATGAGTGAAGAAGGTGTTGTTGTAAGCTTCTTCACTCTAGTACATATTATTATTTGCATATGTAAGACTTTGCACAAGCATAGAGAGCTAAAAAGCAAGCCCAAAATCTCTTAGCCTAGCACCCCTACCTCCTCATGAGAACATAACCTAATTAAAAGCAACTCCAAGCACAACTAGAACCAAATTCCTTAAAAATAAATAAGACACCAATATTAGAAATTTTTTTCTACAAATAATAATAATAATAATAATAATAATAATAAAATAATAATAATAATAATAATAATAATAATAATAATAATAATAAATAATAATAATAATAATATAATAATAATAATAATAATAATAATAATAATAATAATAATAATAATAATAATAATAATAATAATAATAATAATAATAATAATAATAATAATAATAATAATAATAAAGATAGGATTATAGTAAAAAAGGTATTTAATCTAAAAAGCCTAAAAATAATTGTAGATTTGACACATGTTATTCAATTCTTTTAAAAAGGAGGCTATTTTGGTCCTTGGATCAAATAAATCAGATTATTGTTTCATATACGTTCATTTTGTCAACTATCATTCCATTATGTCATATATTTTACATGATTTGTTATGCATATTCATCATTATGTTTTACTTTTTAGATCATTTTATGTTTTTTGTTATTATTTTTATAGATTATATAAATTTGTTATCTATCATTTTGTTTTACGATTAAAAATACACAATGATATACTTTCATCAATATATTTATCAAAACTCATACTGTTAAAAATAACACAATGTGTAATTTTTGTCATTATTTTTTATAAATTATATAAACTTTGTTATCTATCATTGTATTTTACAATTAGAAGTACATAATGATGATAATTTAACCAATATATTTTTTTTAAAACTCATAGTGTTCAATATAACACAATGATGATCAAAAAACACAATGAGATATTGTGTTAATTTGTCATTGTTTTTAATGTATTAAATGAATTAGTTATTAATTTATTATTGGGTTGTACATATTAGAGATACACAACAATGTTATTCCATCATTATACTATTTGAAATTTATCATTGTAGAAAACCTAATACTACTTAGAAAAACACAATAAATAGCAAAAAATACAATTAATAGCACTAAAAGACACAATGACCGAATATGCGACATACATCACTCTCAGATCCGTTAATTAATCGTAGCTCATTATTATTCGTTTATGTATTTATTGTTTCATGTAGGAGTTATCTTAAAGCCTAATGCTTACCAAAGAGCTCTCGGCATGCATTATGAAGTAAAAGGAAGTTACTTCGGAAGAATTGACATAATCACTAAGAAATTCTCTAAGTGTCAAATCTTCCTAAGTCAAAGACCATTTCTTTCGAAGCCAAATATGAAGTCTTCCAAAACTTCACACACAAAGTCTTCCGAAGCCAAGGGACGGATTTCTTCCTAAAATAGAGAAGACATGCTTTCTCTATCATACTTTTGACAAAGCTGAAGCACTTTTCGCTGCCACCTCTGAAGAATCACCAACTTATACAAGTTAGTGATAATTCCATACTTTTGTCAATAGTAGATTATGGTCTTCGTCCGTAACTTTATACTTTGTACTTTTTATCTTTAAGTATTAGATAAGGATGTGAGCTATGGCATGTCATAGTCACATGTCAAAAGCCAATCTGCCTTTTGATTTTACATTGATCTTATTGTCTAGATTATTGTTCTAGCATGCCTTTAAAGTATGGTTAGCTGTAAGACGTATTATAAAGTATATCATGTATCCGTCCTTAGGGACAAGCCTTGTAACTTTTGGTTGAATACTTGAGAAAAATATGTAACATCCTTGAAAACCAACTGTTGCGTTCTTGTTTACGTTCTTTCTTTTAGTTCTTTGTTTCTTATAGTCGTTTCCCCATTTGATCATCTAAGTGTTTGCTTGTTAACTCTCCAATACCTGTGAAACTATTGCATTGATCTCTTCTTAACACGATCCTACATTTCATGTAATTAATACGTCATGATTTCATCATAGACATCGTTAGCTTGACAAATTTAAATTCGAATTCATAAAAAAGATAAAATTAGATTAACATAACATATATTATATGTATTATTTTTGGCATTATTATTATTATTATTATTATTATTATTATTATTATTATTATTATTTACTGTTGTTATTATTATTATTATTATTGTTATTGTTGTTGTTATTAATAGCGATAGGTTCGGGTCACCACGAAGGAAATTCATAATAATAATAATACTAATACTAATAGTAGTAGTAGTAGTAATAATCATACCATTTATAATAATAATAACCATAATAATAAAACATAAATAATAATAATAATAATAATAATAAATAATAATAATAATCAAAATAATTATATAAATATTAATAATAATAATCAAAATTATAATAATAATAATTATTATTATTATTAGTATTATTACTATTATTATTATTATTATATATATAATAATAATAATAATATAATAATAATAATAATAATAATAATAATAATAATAATAATAATAATAATAATAATAATAATAATAATAATGATAATCAAAATAATAATAAAAATAAATAATAATAATAATAATAATAATAATAATAATAATAATAATAATAATAATAATAATAATAGCAATAATAATAATAATAGCAATGATAAATATAACAATAGCAATAACAATAACATTGAAAATAACAATAAAAATAAAAATTACGAGTGATTAAACCCGCACGATCCAGCGGGCCTTTTGAAATCTGTAAGACTCGATTTCGATGACTTAAAAATTAGTAATCATCCCACGAAAAAAATCATGTCCAAAACATTGAAACAAATATCTCGTGATTAGCTTTGACGACTTAAATTTGTGCCCTTCTTGACTTGTATTATTATATACAACTTGTTATTTAATGAAATTTACATTAAAACTTAAAATAACCATGTCACAACAATACATTTTAAATTTTATAAAACATCAAATTTTAAAAATTATAAGAGAAAAAGTAAAAACAAAGAGTTTGTATCAATTTTTTTTCATAAATTTTAAGTATTATATGATTGTCAAAAAAAATATTTTAAAGTTGATGGGTAAGAAACTAAAAATTTAAGTATTTTAAACATTACAATATTAATTAGTCAAATTATTTATGGACTATAGGTTATTAAGGCAAACTAAATTGAGTGCTATATAAAACAAATACTTTTGAGTGGGCTATGAAAAAGGACTCACTTAAAGAACAAAAAACAAAAACAAAAGGGAAAATAGAAACTCAGCCTGGTATTCGAACACAGGTGGGGTGGGTGAAAACATAGTCTGCTAACCACTGTTCTATGACCTCAACAATTGTTTAATTCTCAAAGAAAATGTATATATTATGACCTGAATATGAAATTTAAAAAACAAAGTTACTGTAGCAACCGACATAGGTTTTTAATATATATATCTATATATATATAATAAATATTTTTATTATTATTATTATTATTATTATTATTATTATTATTGTTGTTGTTGTTGTTGTTGTTGTTGTTGTTGTTGTTGTTGTTGTTGTTGTTGTTGTTGTTGTTGTTGTTGTTGTTATTATTATTATTGTTATTCTTTCTATAATATGAATAAAGAAGTTTGATGAATAGTGCCCTATCCCTCTTTTGATGCATGGTGTACAAGTTGTTGATGCATATGGGTTTCCCATTTAAATGGGGTTTCTCCATTTCTACCAGATTTCCTTTGTTTTACCCATTTTATCGGATCTTCTTTGTTCTACCCATTTCTACCAGATCTCCTTTGTTCTTCTATCGAACGGCCGCCTTTTTCCGCTTTTAGGAGGTGCCGTCTCCATCTCCCTTCCTCACCGCCTAGCCGGTTTCAGGTTCATTTTCTGATTGTCGTTTGCGTTTAAGCCAATGGATGCTGACCTTGGTTAGTTTGTGAGGGTGGCTATGGCGATGGTGGTGGAGGCGGTGGATGCACGTCGTAAAGGTGTGGGAAAGCACAGATCTGCATTTTTAGCAAAAAATTATGGTTGTTCGGGTCGGTACCGATGTGGTTATGCTTGGTTGTCGGTGGCCGGCGATAATGCTCTCGGTGGTGATACCGGTGTAGTCGCTTGCATTTCGTCGATACTTTCGGTGGTGATTCCGCTTAGATCACTTGCATGTCTGCCTTGCATCTTTGCCTAGGTAGCCCCAATGTTAGATCTGACACGTTTTTTCACGATGGCAGTGGGTTTGTTGCCTTTTGCATACCCTTTGTGGGAGTCGGCTGTCTTTGTTCCTTCGAGATGATCTTCTATTTTAGATAGTTGATGTTGATGATTGTTTATCTTTTGTTGACATTAATTGTGCTGTATGTTTTTTTGTTCATTTGTTGATGTCGATGATGCTAAGCGTGTGCTTACCTGAGACTGTTTTTCATTGATATCGATGATGGACACATCTTCATCTAAGACCATATGAAAACCGGTGCCGGTTGCATTGGCTTGTGATGTGTGTTTTGATATATAGATTTAAATGATGGATTTTACACAATAAAATCTTTAAATTATGAAATGATTTTAACCTTATAACTAACTACACACACAATAGGCAAGTGTACCTATCAATTGGTAGTATAGTTTTTGGTAAGAACCAAGTATCGATCCGTGGACACGAGAGCTCCTGATACTAAGTCTTTATCATTATTTAGCTGATAACAAACGATTTGTAAATATTATGACTAACTAATTTAGCTAACAATTAAACTAATTAAAGAAAGTAAGCAAAGATGAATATAATCAATCAAAGGAAGATATCACTTAGATTTCGAATCCGCTTAGCAAAACAATGACAACATGCATGAACCTAAGGTGAGATCATTTTCTACACATGAAACATGGATATAAACCAGACTCCTGTCAAGGTTATCTAATTATATAACTCTTTGGAAAGCTAGAACGATAAACACACAATAGCCACCTAAAGTTATGCCATGAAGAACCAATGATATTATTAAGTTAATGTTAAAGATGATTTGGACTCCCGTCAAGGATACCAAACCCACAAATCTTTGGAAAGTTAACACGATAACCACATGGTAACCACCTCAATTCGTGTAATGTAACAACAGTTATGCAAATTCCTCAACTTATGAACATCCAAACACGAATACATGAACCATAAATATGCGCATTATCGATAGTTACACATATACAAAGCCAGGAGAAATTCATAACAAACACTATGGCTTTCTGAAACATATGTATAACGATGCACACTTGTTCAACTTTAATAAATATTCAACCCTCATTCACCATTTCTAGTCAAATGTCATAAATCACACAGTAATGTATGCAACTCAAGAATAGATGTTCTAACACACATGGTTTTCCAACATAATATGGTTATAACACCCACAAGATTCAACATTTTCTCAAGCTAAACAAGCACACACAATCATTGAAGAGCATTCATAACTTTGTAATAACCATTGACCTAATCATCACCAAGAGTTTCACACAACATGTCAAAGTATGCTAAGCTTCATCTAATCTAAGTGATTAAGAGTATTTAGCCTATGGGGCTTACAAAAACCACAACCAAACTCATATAAATAGAAGAAAACATGGTGGATCTAGAAGTTTTCAAACCGAAATAAGTAGAGGTGGGTTGTCTGATGATGAATCTCCCTTGAAAGTGCTTGATCTTCAATCTTCAAAGATCTGCCTAAAATCACCTAAGAGACTTGAGAGAACTAGGGTTTTGCGTGAAAAAGCGGATCCCTTCTAAATGGGGGGTAATTGGGTATAAAACCCGTAACTGGGCCGAAAACAGTTGTGTCTTCTGAACACGGTTGTGTTGAGTGTCAGATATCACACAGATCCATCTGACTGACACAGTTGTGTTCAAATTGAACACAATTGTGACAGTAAGTTTTTCCTTATAAGCTTTTTTAAATCTTGAGCTCTTTTCATAAAAATCACCAAGTTTTCACCGGGCACTACAATATTCAATTAGAACATAAATAAGTGACTGATAACTGAGTTTTTAACCAAAAATCACCTAAAATATATGGAAATATGTATTATTAACATGTATAATTGTTAACATATCAGCTTGGCATCCATTTTCGGTATGCAGCCGCAACCAGGTGTCGGTTAGATTGTCATTATACATGTACTAGAAAGTATTGTCAGTTGGTGTTCTTATTATGCTGTGAGGCTGTTGTTCGTTGATGTCGATGATGATGAACAGTCTTCATCTGAGACCATTGCTTTTGGTTCAACTGTTAATTTATATGAAAATCGGGGCCGGTTGCCTTGGCTTGGTATCCATGTACGGTATGCAGTCACAATCGGTTATCGATTTAATGATTACTTTGGCTCCGGCTAAAACTATTAGGTTGTGGCTATGATGATAGAAATGTTAATATGAGCCTCGGTTTACCCCGTTTTAAAGACGCGCAATGCGCATCTGGATCAAAACACTAGTTATTATGAATAAACCTTTATGTTGAATAAAAATATAATTTGATGTTATAATAATGTTGTTATTTATGAGTAGATTAAATGGGTGAGTATAACCTGTCCTTCTTAAAAATAGAGCATTTGTTTATTAAATAGTTTAGAAACCTATTTACATAAAAAAAATTTAAAAATAGAAATAAAAAACAAATCTGCATGCTTTGTTTTTTGTTCTATATACAATAGCGGAAAAGTTTAAATAAAAAAAGTATTGAAACTTAAAAGCGTAAAAATTAATCTCGAACATCCATCATCTTAATCATTGGTTGAGATTAATTCATAAGAAAAAGTTTGTTAGAGACATATTTTAATAATAAATGCTTTTGTTGACTTTTTATAAATTCCCCCATAATTTTAAACGTTATAACTTTTATATATGATATTATTTTTTAAAACAAGTGCAGCATTGTTATATATAGTTTTAATAAATTTTTTTCAATTTCAAGCATATATCACGTTATTTTGACTTTTAGTGTAGTTAATTGTGTATTTTTGTTAGTTGTTGTGTTTCCTATAAATATTATTGTGTTTTACTAAAATGATAAATTTTAAAAAAGTATAATGATTGGATAATATTGTTGTGAATTTGTAAAATACAATAAAGACTTTAAAAATTAATTAATCTATTACATTAAATTCAATGATAGAAAAACACAATCTACCATTGTGATTTTTAATCGTTATTGTGTAATCTTGAATACTATAAGTTTTGAAAATACATTAGTGAAATAACATTATTGTATACTTTTAATTATAAAACACAATGATAGATAACAATAAGTTTGTACAATGTATAAAAAACAATGACAAAATATATAACATATTATATTAATTTAAATACTTTGAGTTTGATAAATATATTGGTGAAAATATATTATTGTGCATTTATAATTGTAAAACATAATGAAAGATAACAAATTTATATAATCTATAAAAACAATAAAAATAATAACACTAAATAATGTAAAATGTGAAATACAATAATAAATATATATAACAAATGACGTAAACTATATAACACAATGATCTGATCTATTTGAAATAACGAACAAAATATCATCCTTTTTAAATACCATTCTTAGACTTTTTAATTAAATACCCTTTTTACTATAACACTACCCTATATAAGATTAGCATATAGGTTGAAAGTTGGCATCCTTGACAAATAAATCAAAGAACCACTACTTAAAAGAATATCGTGTTGTAAGTGGTTTACAGAATATAAATACCAAGAAGAAAAACAAAATGTTTGTCTACAAACTTACTGTAACGTAGAATTTGCTATTGCCTGATGACGACGGAAATTGATTTTATTAAAAACAAATGGTGAAACTAACTTTTAGTGATAATCAATGTTTTTAACATTTTTAATAAATTCATTATTTAATAAAATTAACATCTACCTCATTGTGTATTTGTATTATTATATAAGTTTTAATAATGGTCATCTAAACTGGAAACTAATTAAGAACAAGGTCATATTATATTTGAACTTAAATTTAAGTCAGGAAAAAAAAATTATTTATACTCAAACCCAAATGGTTTTGTAGTAATGACAACATCTTTAAAGTACTACGTTTGTCAAGCTATCTTAGTTGCTATAAACAAACAACTTCCTATAAATGTTAAAAATATATATATACTCTTATGTAGTGTGTTGATTATGAAACATTAACTAAGATGACAAAATTTGAAATTAGGATGTTAAACTATTGGAAGTATTTAAAATAAAACACAATCACACTTTGTATTATATTAATGTGGAATGCGCTTGAGACGTCACATTACATCTTTGATAGTATATTTCTTCAAGCTCGATAGCTTTGAACACAATTTCACAAGAAAAATATATATGTTTCTGACCTCGTGGAAGGACTCGAAACTTGGCCACCTTGATGTGCATTTTTAAGTCCCCACTCAGACTCATCCATATCATTTCATCATGTAACTTCTTCTGATTAGGAGCCCCTGGTAGATGGCTCTTGAAGTTCAGTGATATCAATTGATCAAATTTTGAGATCTCATACTCACTATCGGAGAAGGCAGTAAGAGTATGGTTATTTACTTTCGCTATAAGTGAAAAAGTCCCGAGTTCTGGATACGTCTTAATATTGTTGGGAACGATAAAGCTTACTTGAAGCACGAGTTTTGCTTCAAGCAACAAGGTGCCATTTTTTAAAAAATTCACTGACATATTATGTATGTTAGTTGTGAGGATTGGATGCTCTGACTCCAAGATATGGGTGGCTATATAAATGTAGCAAATAAGTGAAAGTGCAAGAAGAGTGAAGGCAATCAAGGCTGTTATTAAGGCAATTTTGGTACGTGGCTTGATTGGGAGTGTTTCATTTTCGTTCCTCATCACATCTTCCACCCTCTGAAATGAACAAAAAGAAAATAATAATAATTTGTTAAAATGTAATTCCTCATATAAACTGGCAAAGAAATCTGAGACTCACCACCCCATCACGATAGTCGTTGGCTGCCTTCTCAAGTGCTACCCAAATGAAAGTAGATTGCTAAAAAAATTTAATAATGAAATATGAGTTTTATTATATAAACACTAATTACTAATTTTAGTAAACTCGTGTATTAAACGGATTGAATAAATAAAATAATAAATAAGAAAAAATATTAATTATAAAATGATATTTTAAAATAAAATATGATTGAAATTACTCGTGATTAAGTATTAAAAATAATGAAATAATAATACCATTTTTAAATATTTTCTTATTATAACTCCCAATTTTAATTATTTTCGTTTATAAAAGTTTTACTTTTTGAAAACACTAATTTTAGAATATTTTATATTTTAAATTTAAAAAAAATTTATTTTTTTAAATGTTTCTTTAGAAATAATATTAATAAAAATATCACTTTATTAATTTATTAAAATAATATTTTTAATTTGAAAAAGAATAAAATAATATTATTAGTACTTAATGCAATCATTTAATAATACAAAGAAAACAGAAAATTTTGATGAAAAAAAATATGATGATGTCACATCGAAGAAATAATCAAGAGATAGAAACGCACCTGACACTAAATCGAAGAAATAATCAAGATATAGAAACGCATCTTCAAAATTAATAAACTGCCACTAATTGAAAGGGAAGAATGTGTAAGTGAGGTTTATGACTTGTGTCTTTCCTCACAATTTATAAGTGAAAATATAGAATACGTGTACGTGACATAATGATGTTGGCACCACGTATCGTTAGTGCAAATACTCTATTCTAAATATTATTTTCACTGTAGGATAGTTCTATATAAAGCATGTAATAGTGAATCCTATCTTTTTGTAAACTTGGCCATACGCTTTTATTTTAACAAATAAGAAAGTAAGTAAAATACGAAAGTAACATAATAAGGGATATTAAGTGTTTGATCAGATAAACGAAATATAGCGGTACACGTAAAAAGAAAATAAAAAAAAAGTAAATTATTATTTTGATTCTTGTGATTTGTGCTTTTTACTCACATAAAATACGACAAATAAAGCTGTTGCAATTTATCACAAAATGTAATCCGGGACGAGTTTACATTGGAAATTGTTTTCTCACAAACCTTGAGTGCAAATATTTGCGACAACTTTCTATTAGATGTTGTAGCAATCACTTTGTGACAGGATAGCAAGCAACAATCTTCTGACATAATTTTACAAAGCAAGTTCAAGCATGAGGTCGAACAAATTTAAACCTCATGTAATAACAATTTCAATTTTGAGATTCATATACCAAATTTGACTATGAACCTTATTAGTTATATAAATTTTGTAAGTTTATATTATACATATTTTGACTAGGTTAGAGCCTGTGTGTTACACGGTTGATTCAAACAATAACACTTCCATTAAGCCATTGATTTAATTGTTTGCAAATACAATTAAAAATACATTATATGCACAAAACTTTCTCATAGATGTATAAACACCTCTTTGTATATGATATTTTTTGTCCAAATGGACAAGTTACCATTTTGACGTAAAATGAGTAATTTTACCTCGTGTATAGTCTTTACCCTTGATAAAGCAACATGCAACTATCTAAGAGTGAAAACTGATTCAGTTAAATACAAACCTACTCATGACCATGATTGTCCCTGACTCTTGTTAATCGTCATTGTAAAACAAACAGTTAGTGAAAATTGTCTTCTCTGGAATTTGAAACAGTTTTTTTTATAAGATGACACGAGACTAATTCTTGGAATAAATATTCTGCTTCCAATATTACATTCAGAAATTATCTTTTCTTCAATAACCTGTTTAGAGATACAATTTTGTAGGTGATTATGATTACAAAGAACATTTTGTTGTTTAATGTTACGTAAAAGCATGACGTGAACAACAAATTTTAATACTAAGTTGTGATTTGACAATCCGGATATTTTCTAACCATTTAGAAGATTAGTGTAACATCCTTGATTTTTTTTCTTAACCTACTTGGTTAACTCTTTTAGTGACTATGAGTTTTTTTATATGTAAACAGTTATTGAATTCAAAAACTTATTTATGGAAACTATCTTATATTTCATACATTGTGATTTACTGTAATACTATTTCATGCTAGTGTGAAATCATGATAACACGTGTGTAAATAGTAGATCTTGCTATAAACAGTAACTTGGAAGTGCCCTAACATTAACTAAATTCTATAACAATGCAAAATTACAAAATAACTGAAACATATATAACTATAACGGTGAAAAATTTACATATGTGTAACTTAGGGTTACATATGTAACTTTTATGCAAGGAGTAAGTATTTAATTAAATTAAGTCCTATAATTATCTAGACATAATATATATATATATATATATATATATATATATATATATATATGCATGGATAATTACAAAATTATATATCTATATATATATATATTTATTTTATTATTTTAATCATTTAAGGGATATATATCACATATGTTATTAAATATTTAACTAGTAATTATCTTTAATCTAATAACTAACAAATTAAACTAATCCTAACCTATAATTATCTATAACATTTCTTTCACCCATCTTTATCCCTTAAAAATCATGAATTTTATCAATAAAATATTAAGAAAGCCTATCCAAATTGAAACCCAATAGCCTAATTTTTCAACTATAAATAGGGGGTCTTATTCTCATTATTTTTATACACCAAACACTAAATCTAGAGCTCTCATAGAATCAAATACTAACTCATATAACCTCTCTTGAAGATCCAAGAAATTTTCGCTATCGAGTAAGTTTTAATGCTTTTTGTGTTCTTCATGTTCTTCGTGTTCTTCGTGTTCATACATTTCCAATTTTGTTTTGTCAAGATTCAACCATAACTAGCTTGGATATATGATTACATAACATGTTTGTGTAGTAATCATAGATCTAAGATGGATCAAAGTATTAAATAAACAACAAATCGTCAAAACTTAGCTTAAACATATCAAACTTGAATTTTTGGATTTTGACAGATTCGTAGGGTTAACTTTGCACAGTCATATCTCCCTCATAATAAATCCTTTTTCGAGAATTCTTTTTTTCAAAGTTTAATTAAAAGTCTTATCTTTCTAAACATATAAAGAACGTCTTCTAATTAATTGATTTGACCCTTCAAACTGTCCGTGCAAGTTCAGTGCGCGAATCTGTCTAAAGCCGTCAAAACCCTAAATTTTGTAACTTTTCAACATTTTCATAAATATGATGTAAAGCAACGATGTTTATTATAAAATAAATAATATAAACATGGTTCAAAAAATAAAAATCCAAACTTTAAAAATTTTTATGATTATCTATCAACTTAAATCATGTTTCTAGTAAAATTATTTATATTTTTAATTGTAACCCTATCATATACAAATTGATTCTTCCCATCCTTGCTAAACTAATATTTATAATTGTTTCATATACTTAATAAACATACCAAATACACCTTTGACTTGGTCTAGTATACATCTAGAATTGTTTCACCCGGTATGTAGTTATATGGCAAACTAAAGGTTCTGGCTATAGAAATACGGGGTACTTAAGTGATGAAAATCCCCTAACTATCCACAAAGTACAATAAATTAACCAAATAAACTTACTTAGGGCAATACTCACTCCAAATTACTACAAGTTGCAAGATCAACCCACCAACTTTACAAGGTGAGTTCATAGCCCCTTTTTCTTTTGTATTTTAGGGTGGAAACATGCTCTCTCTATCAAAGTGTGAATTCAAATTCTAAAGTCAAAACTAGTCTTTGAAAACTCAATGATAACCTATCTTATACTAGTTAAACTAAATTGATTATACATGTTGCTATATTCTATGACACTTTTTACTACAAAGTCCCTCTGCTTTTCTAAAATCTACACAACCATTAACTTCGGGGAAGCCACGGGAGTACGTAGATAGATCTATTGGCCTGACAAGCCCATGCGGTACTCGGGTTGATGCATGCCAATCAATACCGAGCGTCCTTTGAGTCAACGTATTGTTTTTGACTTGAGAGGAGCCGGATGTTTAGAAACTGCATACTAGACAAACATACTTTGGTCTGACCTCTTGTGTCAGGGGTTTAGATGGGAGGGCATTCGATCAATAGGGTTGGTTGTGGACTCATGTATAATAGTTTAACTACTTGTATTAGAAAATTATTTATTGGTTTGTACATGGTTTCCTATTATATGTATACTTCTAACCTATGTTCTCATCAACTTTTTAGTTGACATATTTTAGCATGTTTTCAGATAATGGAAACTAAGTTCGTTGCTTTGCTCACGGTAGGATTCAAGGATAAGCTATAGTTGGACCTAGTTAGACTTTGAAAAATAAAAACTTATTTACTTGTTTGGTTTATTTACTTTTAGAATTGGATGTAATCAACTATTTGGTTTTAAATAAGTAATTTCCTTTAGTACTCTTTATCCTTGTGTTATGATTCAATTTAATCGCGCCTCGGTGTTTTCGCTTTAGCTGGGGTGTGATAGTTTGGTATCAGAGCCTTAGTTATAGAGAATTAGGTTATTAGAAATGGAATGACCTAGACTATAACTAAGTATCTCATACATGAATCCTCTCATGTATCTTATATGCTTAGATGGGACTTTAACTAGGCTATAACTAAGTACCTTGCAAGAGTCCTCTCATGTATCTTATATGCTTAGATGGGATTTAATGTGAAATGCCTTACATTATTATTCTTATACTTTGATTATCTTCAATGTACACACAATTCTCAATTCATATTCTAAGCCATTACGTCTAAATCAGAATGATTTTCAAATCTAAAATTTTTAAATCCCATCAAAGTCTGAGTCACATAACTGAAAACATGCAATGCTGGAAGAGTTGGATGCCTGTATCTCAGGGTGTTCTGTCTAGGCAAGGTATTTATATAAATCCAAGTCAACCGATGGATCCGTTTACCTTACCTGGGAACCCTTGGGGTGAGTGTCCGCTTATGGGTACGCATATCTTTATTAATGTTGTGGTTGACCTAATACTTTGATAACTCAATGTCGCTTTGGTTTGCGAGCCGAACATTTACACTCGAAACATCTTATTCTTATTTTAAATCATCTTATCCTTGATTCTTGTTTTTTTGAATTATAGAACTTATTATGCAATTCTCATAAAACTTCTTAATAATCATTCTAAATGTTTTTTTTCTTATCAAAACCATTCCCATTCTGAACTCATCACAATTAAATATGTTATTCCAATTTGTACACTTATCTTAGTGAGCATAATTTTTCTATCAACCCTACACCAATCATTCAAGTCTTCTCAAAGGAATCAAAGAGTTTTTTTAAAACAATAGGAATATACACATACTCGGATCTGCTATCCGATGCTAAGAGTGAGCATCGCCGCTGGAACATCACCCCACATCCGTCTCATAGTCCAAAGTGCTAAAACTTGGGTTGGACCATTTCCGGTGGTACCTGATCCAGCTTTTACTATACGATTAGGTAAACAAGACTACTCCTCCTTCATTCCTATGAGGCACAATGGAAGCCACCAAACAGGTTACACACCTTAGTGCATCACGCTTTAAGGGTAATTACACTAGCCTAAATGCTAGATATCACTTCACTCTCGATCAATCTACTTTACTGTTACTTTTAACTATGTACTCAACATAAAGCATCATTGTCTCCACTGATTTTCAACCCATTCTTAACTCAAATCCTGCTAATTTAAAATCCCACATATATTATTGACTTAGCCAATTCACACAATTATCCGATGTTGTACTCTAAATCTTGATGACCAACCGTTTAACGCCAATCTAATCCTCATGGAGCTTGGTACCTTTGATGTGGTTATTGGAATGGATTGGCTATCCAACAAACATCTACATTCCCCTAGCATCTAGAGTTATCCTAAACATGCATGAAGAGAAATCTAGAAAGAACTTTAAGATCTCCGCATGAAAGCTCGCAGCTACCTAAGGAAGCCATACCATGCTTTCTTGGCTCATATAGTTGAGAATAAGTTAGAAGGAAATAAGCTACATGATGATCTTACCAGTCATGAATTTCCAGAGTTTTTCATGCTGATTTTCCTCGACTACCTCCGAGTCGACAAGTCGAGTTCGGAATTGTCCTCATACCTGGAGCAAAATGGGTTTCCAAATCCCCTATCCTAACCCTTCCAGATGGCAATAATGATTTTATTGTATACTGTGACACATCAAACCAAGGCCTAGGTTGTGTACTTATTAAACAAGATAAACTTATTGTTTACGCATCAAGATAACTCAAGATCCACGAAAAAACTACAATACTAATGATTTTGAGATACGTGTTGCATTTACCATAAGATTGGAGACACTAATTGTCGATACCAAGTGTGTCATCTACACTAATTGTCGATACCAAGTCTGGCTAAAGAAATACGGGGTACTTAAGTGATGAAAATCCCCTAACTATCCACAAAGTACAATAAACTAACTAAATAAACTTACTTAGGGCAATACTCACTCCAAGTTACTATAAGTTGCAAGATCAACCCACCTACTTTACAAGGTGAGTTCATAGCCCCTTTTTTTTTGTATTTTGGGGTGGAAACATGCTCTCTCTATCAAAGTGTGAATTCAAATTCTAAAGTCAAAACTAGTCTTCGCAAACTCAATGATAACCTTTCTTATACTAGTTAAACTAAATTGATTATACATGTTGCTATATTCTATGACACTTTTTACTACAAAGTCCCTCTACTTTTCTAAAATCTACACAACCATTAACTTCGGGGAAGCCACGGGAGTACGTAGATAGATCTATTGGCCTGACAAGCCCATTCGGTACTCAGGTTGATGCATGTCAATCAATACCAAGCGTCCTTTGAGTCAACGTATTCTTTTTGACTTGAGAGGAGCTGGATGTTTAGAAACTACATACTAGACAAACATACTTTAGTCTGACCTCTTGTGTCAGGGGGTTAGATGGGAGGGCATTCGATCAATAGGGTTGGTTGTGGACTCATGTATAATAGTTTAACTACTCGTATTGGAAAATTGTTTATTGGTTTGTACATGGTTTCCTATTATATGTATACTTCTAACCTATGTTCTCATCAACTTTTTAGTTGACATATTTTAGCATGTTTTTAGGTAATGGAAACTAAGTTTGTTGCTTTGCTCACAATATGATTCAAGGATAAGCTATAGTTGGACCTAGTTAGACTTTGAAAAATAAAAACTTATTTACTTGTTTGGTTTATTTACTTTTAGAATTGGATGTAATCAACTATTTGGTTTTAAATAAGAAATTTCCTTTAGTACTCTTTATCCTTGTGTTATGATTCAATTTCATCGCGCCTCGGTGTTTCCGCTTTAGCCGGGGTGTGATAATTAGGTGAGTACATATTTCTTGTAATGGAATACTAAAATGTTCCATTTGACATATGCTATCCGAACTAAAATTCCCTATCTCATCACTTGGGAAAACTGTAAGAAAATAATAATTAATTTTATGAATGGCCTCATTTTTTGTGCGGGTATTTCTTTCTCATGAAAGTACTCCTTGTCTTTGTATTTCTTTAAGATGGATGGATAAACAAATTGAATCAGACTTAATAAAAGATCGATTATGTCGTTGATGAGAATTTGATCAAGTATAGTAATAGTTGAATCACCATCATTATAACCGCCAATATTACCCTCTCCTATATTAAGAAGCCATCTAGTAAAATTTTAAATTACTTTATTGTCAACCATGCTTTTAGTGGCATATTTTTTTTTTGTTAAAGTAAATAGCTTGTATTTATTCTAAATGTATGATGAGCTTAATGATGCATTAATAATTTCTTGTTGACTACCATTTCAAACAACATGTAAAATTTGTCTAAAATTGCCACCAAAACAATAACTTTAGCACCAAGTGGAATATTTGAACTCATGGAAGTATTGGATATATCATTCATCATCGTATCCAATGCTTCAAATACATGCTTGTGAGTTACCGGTGCTTCATCCCAAATAATCAATTTTATTTGCGTCATTAGATAAGTAACTTCACTATTTGGTTTTATGTGGCAAACTAAATATTCATTTACATTTACATTTAATGGAATATGGAATCGTGAGTATGTAGTACAACCTCTAGTAAGTAACAAAGATGGGATTCCATTGTATGCTACATTTAATACAATCTCACCTTTAGACCTTATTGTTGCTAATGTCTTCTTTAAAATTGTTTTACTGATTCCACCATATTCATAATAAAAAAACTCTACCTTTATTAACGTCAACTACAATCATAATGTTATTAAAAACGAAATGATGTTCATCCCTTAAAGAATTGAGAAGCTTTTCAAATTCAGTCATTTCCTTTGTAACATCATACAATAACTTCTTGCTAATTAAGTGATTATTTGATGTAGATAAACAATCATTGTCCGAGTAAGGCATATTAGAAATGACTTTAGGGTTGAATTAATCTGAAATAAATACTTTTCAATCTCAAAAAAATTTAACATCCCACATCAGTTGGAAAGGGGAACGAAAGCTTACTTATATGGAGCTGGATACCTTCCCTATCAGACGCGTTTTAAAACCGTGAGGGGTGGGCGACAGAGGGGCATGCCGGCCGCCAAAGCGGAGAATATCTGATACGGTTCTTGGGCTATTACAGAATGGTATTAGATCGGGTCGGGCTGGTGTGCTAGCGAGTACGCTGGTATCCCAAGTGGGGGAGGATGTAACATCCCACATCGGTTGAGAAGGGGAATGAAAGTTTCCTTATATGGAGTTGGATACCTTCCCTATTAGACGCATTTTAAAACCGTGAGGGGCGGGCGCCTGAGGGCGTACCGGCCGCCAAAGCGGACAATATCTGATACGGTTCTTCTGCTGTTACAAACAACGTCAAATTTTTTATTTGATTGCTTGTTAGTGATAAAGTTTTAATATATGGATAGAAATGTTAGAAATTAGTTTCTATTAAGAATTCAAGATGATGAAGCTACCTAAACATCATATTCAATACAGATCTTATATGTTAAAGATGGATAACATTTATCTGATCTAAGTGCTGAATAAAAGTGAATCAGCAAAAATACATCTACTGAGTGTTTGAAGATCTACTAATTCACTACCGCATAGGACAAGAGTGTCAAGACCAAAGAGTAGTAGCGACATCAACAACCTTCAATTGCTAATATTCTTATCTACTAAATTTTGTCTATGTTGTATACTATTTTGTAACCAATAGTATTACACATTCATAGAATACCATAATATGTAGATCAATGGCTGAAATAAGCCATTGATCCTAACCCTAGAATAGATGCTCAAGATTTGTTCTAGAATTTAGCTTTCATAGTATAAATACCACACTCTTGTATGGTTATACGTTAGCGAGCTTTTGCCCACTTGTATTTCATGTTATTGCTTTCTATAATTAATGAATGCTATCAAGTGAATATTTTGAAAGATCTTCCTTTGTTATTTACTCTCAAAGTATCATTTGTGTGTTTGTTTAGTAGACAGATAACAAAGATTCTACATTTGTTGTTAGCCCATCATTAGGACGGTCTTGTTTAAGTTTAAACCGATCAAGTGATATTAGAGCTTTGCCTCTTGATTTGTTTAAAGTTTTATTTCAAAAAATCACTTGTTTTCTTTTGATCACACTTTCAAACACTCAAACTCTTCATACTTTTTATTCCCTTTTAAGATGATTGCTGTTGCAATTTCAAGCAAATATGACTTGGAAAATGGTACCCAGACCAAACAACTGATGTTCACCCAAAATGACTTTGATAGTTCGAAAATCCAAATGAAAGATTTCCTAAAAAATCTAGATTTGAAACCATGGTTGTCAATACTCAATCTACCATATGTTCCAATGGTTCAAGTTGAAGGTGAAAAAGGTAGGATGATTCCAAAATATCCCAAAAAGTACTCTAAAAAAGATCTTAAGAAGATAGATGTTGACTCCAAAGCTTTGTGGTGAAGTTTACAACTGATCAGAAGTTGTGGGAAGCATTGAAAGCAATGAAAGCCAAGTATGAACGAACCAAAGACATGAAGGAAATCAAAAAGATTTTCTAAAGCAAAAGTTTACAACTGATCAGAAGTTGTGGGAAGCATTGAAAGCCAAGTATGAAGGAACCAAAGACATGAAGGAAATCAAAAAGATTTTCTAAAGCAAAAGTTTGAAAATTTTTGTTTCACTAAGGGAGAAAACATGACTACTATATATCTTAGATATGTAGAGCTGTTAAACTCTCTAAATGAATTAGGAGTGAAGATGAAGAATAGTAATGTTCTTAGGATGTTCCTAAAATAATTACCTAAGACATGGACTGTCTACATTGTGTCGATATGAAGAATTGAGAATTTCAAGACTATGTAACTTGAAGAAATGTATGTCGTTCTAAGAGCCCACCAGATGGAGATGGATGCAGATGAAGATTCTCATGGCTCCCATTCATGAACCTTTTCAATCTCAATCTTATCAAATACCAATGGTGAGTCATAAAGTGCCAATGATCACCAATCCTAAATTGCAAACTACTGAATCACAACCTTTACCACATTTTAGTAGTTGGAATCAACATTCATCAACTCTAGTTTTAATATCAAGTCACTCAAGTTTAATATTTATCACTGAACACACAAACTTCTTTCAATTATCTAAAGAATATCTAGAATGTATACATCCAAGTGATATAAAGGAACTAGACATCAACTACCAAGTAGTTATGATTTCTCTCAGAAATAAACAGTTCCAGCAGAGAACTGAGAGAAAGTTCAAAGCCAAATGAGTGCTTGGTTTGGAATTGATAAAAGCAAAGTAAACTGCTTCGACCATAATCTACTTGGTCATTTTGCCAAGGAATGTAAAGCCCCCAAATCAAATCCTTCTCATATAAGTTTTCCTAGCTTCAAGCATTCATTAATTTATCAAACTCCATCCTCTTCAACCACTCAAAGACACAATGTGGTTGTAGCATCAATTGATGACTCAATAGACTAGAGTTTTCAAATAAAAGACATCTCACCAATTAACAATGCTTTAATGGCTGGCAACTCCACCTATTCATATCAAGTAACTTTTGAACCTTGTTGTGCACCTGAGTGTATTGCAAAAGTAAACATGTATCAAAAACACAACCTATATCTCATGAATGATGTAAAATCAATCAACATTCTTAAAATTGACTTTAAGAAAATTGATCAAGCCCAGAAAGTTGATGATCACCTAACCAGACTAAAGTCTATATAATGTAATTTAGCAATAGCTAAGATTGTTTCAATGCTAAAACATCAACAAACAAATCAAGAGACCCAAATTGATGATCACCTAACTAGATTAAAGTCTATATAATGTAATTTAGCAATAGCTAAGATTTATGCAGACAAATACAATATTCAAACTGAAAATTTTAAAAAGTTGCTTGCTTTCACAGAGAACTCCCAAAAGTTGTATCAAACCATGACAAGTTTGGGGTACAATGATGTCGAACCTCTAGTTGTATATGCTCCATCATACTCTCCTAGATTCAAGTTGAAAATGAAAGAGAAAATGTTTGCTTATCTAATATGTATCAAGACTACTGAAGGAGAGAAAATGGAAAGTTGTAGGAGAAGATCAAACATATAAAGTTTTTTAAAGCATCAAAACAAACAAAAGAAGACTTATCATCTTATGAATATCATAGCTGTTCATCTGGGTCAGTCTCTCCTAAGAAGGACAAAGCTCAAGCTAACAAAGGTTGCATGAAAAAGACACATGATACAAAGTGTTGTGCAAGCTCTTCAAGAAGCTTTTAAGAGAGACCACAACCTTATATCCAAAAGTTAATTAATGAAGTTGTGAGAATTTATAACAAGAAGTTTCCAAATGGAAGATTAATCTATCCTCTCATGTTGAATATAGGATAAGAAAAGGAACAAAGAGTGAAGAAAAAAGAAAGACGAAACAGTTTGAAGGACATCGGCAGATAAAGTCTTCAAGAAAGAAAGTAAGTTTTGAAGACTCCATTGACCATGAGCTGATAGCCAGATGAAAGAAAGAACAATTGAAGAAGGAGCTCAAGGATCTAGAGAAAAAGTTGGAAATGGCTAAGAAGAGAAAGATGCAGCTAGTGTGCGTTGTCTCTTGTGAAGAGGATCACCATGCTAAATATTATCATCACAATCCATTATCAAAGCTAACAAATCATCCTAAAACATCAAGATCCTTGAGTTACAACACAACTGCTAATAAATCAATGAGAATAAGAGGAGGAACTTCAAAGATAGTTCGGTAGCAAGCTAAAGTGGGTGTTGATAAGCAAAGAAAGCAACTTCTAAAGGAAACTTAGTAGGTAAGCGTAAAAAGATCAATGTCAAAAAATCTATCTCTTCAAAACCGCCTAAAAGGAACAAAGTTTTGGAGGCCAAAGATATACGTAGATACTGATGAAAGCTCAGCAGACCCGAAACAACAAAACATGCATTCATCATCTCATAATAAAATTAAGATTCTAAAATCAAAAAGGCCCAAGACTAAACAAACTTGGAACCCCATTCATCACTAGCCATTCGTTTATGTGCAAGAACATCTGCAGACCAAAGATAACTAGTGGATAGCGAATGCTATTAGCACATGATAGGTGATAGATCATGTCTGCTGAATCTTTAACCCTATTATAGGGAATCTATTGCTTTTGAAAGTGATTTGAGAGGTGGATACATCATTAGTAGAGGCATAGTTCTTAATAGAATGGTGAGCTTTAACAAAGTGAAATATTAGAAAGAGTTAAATTATAATTTGTTAAGTGTGTCTCAACTGTGTGATCAAAAGCACGACACTCTTTTCATGGAGCATGAATGCATTGTTCTCTCTCCTCGTTTGTTATTAAAAATGATGAAATTATTCTAAGAGCCCCCAAGGAAAGACAATATGTAAATGCTCAACATGCAAAATGCATTACCTTCAGGAAGCATATCTTGTTTTATTTCAAAAGCTTCAATGAATGAATCATCTATTTGTCACAGAAGTCTAGCACATGTAAATCTTAAAAACATGAATTAACTAGCAAAAAATGGCTTAGTCACTAGACTACCACACAAAAAGTTTGCATGTCCTAATCATGTGTTACTTGTCTAAAAGGAATGCACCACGAATCTTATCATAAGTCCAAAAAATGATTTCAATCACTACTCCTTTACACTTATTGCACATGAGCTTCTATGGTCCAACATGTGTAAAGAGTTTAGGTATAAAATATTATTTCTTGGTGATAACAGACGACTTTACAAGATTCGCTTTGGTTTTCCTTTTAAAAACCAAGGATGAAGCTGCTGAAACGATAAGCTCATTTGTTATTAAAATTGAAAATCAAATTGATCTAAACGTTAAAATAATAATACATGATCAAGGTACTAAATTCAAAAACCATATAGTTGATTCTTTTTGTGAGTCCAAATGTATTGCAAGACAATATAGTACTTCCATAACTCCTTAGCCAAATGGAGTTGCTAAAAGGAGAAATTGGACACTCATTGATGCCATAAGGACCATGTTGTCTGATTTAAAACTTCTTATAACATTCTGGGCTAGAGCAGCTAGCACTGCATGCTATGTTCAGAATAGAGTGTTTATAGTTAAGACACATGGGAAACCTCTTATGAAATGTGGCATAAGATAAGACCATTCATAGGTTCTTAAAACCTTTCAGATGTACATGCACTCTCCTCAATACCAAAGATCATTTGTCCAAATTTGCCGAGAAATCGATAGATAGACACTTTGTAGGATATTCCTTACAAGCTAAAGCTTATAGGATATACAATAGAGTTGATCACACTATTAAGGAATCTAAAAAAGTAATATCTAATGAAAACTCTTCAAATATTGTTGTTTGCACCTCAAGTTGGAAGTTTGATCTGAATGGATTCATAAATGTTTTGAACCATTTACTTGAAAATGTTTCAGGAAACTCTGTAGAAAGTTCAGCTGATACCCAAGTTACTAGTTTAGAAAACTACAGGGTTGATCTTCCTTTGAATTCTAGTCAGCAAAGAACAATTGTAGAATTTAACAAACTAAAGTCAAAAGAGGTACATGCAAGTACCCCAAATTTGATTTATCAACCATCAAATGCTCATAATAACTCATCAAATGAAGAGTCTCTTACGGATGAACACATTGATATTAAGCAACGTGCTGAAAAAGAAACAAGTACTGCAACTACTAAAGAAGGTTGCATTTTGGCAGTTGAAGATGAATAACATTTATCTGTTCAAGTGTAGAAGAAAAAACAAGTATAGATCTTATATGTTGAAGATGGATAACTTTTGTCTCATCAAGTGCTAAATAATAGTGAATAAGCACTTATTATTCTACTGAGTGTCGAAAGATCTTTTGATTCACTGCTGCATTTGACAAGAGAATTAGTACCAAAGACTAGTGGCGACAACAACAACCTGCAACAACTAATATTCTTATCTGTTGATTTCTTGTCCATGTTGATTACTTTTTTGTAACTAATAGTATTGCAAATCCATGGAATTTCATAATGTCTAGACTAGTCGCTGAAATAATCCATTGATCCTAAACAAGAAATTAATGGTCAATATTTATTCTAGAGTTTAGCTTTTATAGTATTAATCCCACAATCTTGTGTAGTTATGAGGTTAGCGAGTTTTTCCCACTTGTACTTACTGTCATTGTTTTTTTTAATTAGTGAATGCTATCAAGTGAATACTTTGAAATAACTTCATTTGTTATTTACTATCAAAGTATTATTTGTGTGTTTGTTTAGTAGAAAGATGACAAATATTATGCATTTTTTATCCGCCGATCATTATGAAAGTCTTGATTAAATTCAATACGATCCAACAGTTTCACATAGTTAGAATAAATTTAAGAAATATCAAAATGTATTATGAAATAATATTAATTATTATAAATAACTTACATTAAATTTTATGTTAGTTTAGTAAATTAAAAGTCAAAAGATGTGTAATAATACCTTTTAACCTCCATATTTATTGTTGTTTGTAAAGGTTGTCATCTCATAAATACTCCCACGTACTATTACAAGCATATCCAGTCTCCAAAGAATTTGATAACAACATTTTCACAAACAAAATGCAGATATAATAATAAAATCCAAAATTACTTGTGTTGAAACGTGAATGGATCGGATGCGGAAGTGAACAACCTATTTTTGTGAAGATCATACATGATAAGAACAAATAAAGACTAGAATATGGATAATAATGGTGGATAATCAAGAACTAGAGGATGTACCATAGGTGACAAACTAAGAATCAATAGATACTCATATGTTATTCCACAGTCATCATAAGATTACATTTACCTACCCGTCACATGCTTTGGACTCCATAGATGAATGATGTATGAAGCCCCTAGGGAAGCGCTCAAGATTTCTAGTAAAATCACAATAACTAACAACCACTATAAATGCAGGGCATCCTCTATTTATAGTGTTACATGAACAAAACCCTAAAAATATACATCAAATAATGATAAATAATAACACAATAAATGTCATATCATTTGATTTGGTCTTCGGTCATTCATGTTATCCGTAGTCTTCACAATCTTGAATATTTGTGGCTTTTGCGGTGATTCGTTGCTCCTAACAACAAATACATTGTACTTCAATGTGTCATAATCATCTAAACCAAATTAACTGTGAAGTTTGAATTTCTCAAAACCTAGCAATCTCCCCCTATTTGGATAGATGTATTAAACATATGCTAAAGAATAATGAAACAAACACGAATCAATAATCTTGAACTTCAGTAGATGCATTTCATGTTTCTTTCACCCCAACGATGTGAAGCTTTCTTTATCTTACTTATCAAATCCTAAACAATTATCTTAAAGTTTAATGGCTTTCATTTATCTTCTCCCCCTCTATTTAAACGCCCCTTAAACAATCTGATTCTTCTATCCCCAATCCAAAGGATGTAAGTGTGGAGGTGTCTGTTCAAGTATTTAAATTGTTAGACCCTAAAAGGAACATGATGCCAATTCAAGTGGTGATTGGAAAGTTGTTCTGGTTCGAAAAATATTACAAGTGTTGAAGACAAATGCGACTGTTGAATAAGTAATACGGATAGAGCAGAATGTCTGAGTATTGGGCATACACATTAGTCAAATCCAGATAAGCATTTGTCCATCCGCATATGACTAATGCGGATGTACAAAACAAATACGGTAAAGAAAAAAAGAAAAACGACCAAGGTTATGGTCATCCGCATTCGTCTGAACAATCATTGTTCATCGTATATACCTAAACAATCACTATTCATCGCATTTGCTGATTACTAAACTATTCATCACACTTGTTTGAACATTCACTGTACATCATATTTGTGTGAAGTCCCTATTCACCGCATTAGTCCCTTGAACCTTAGTCCCTTCATCCTTGATTACTGTTTATCGCATTTATTCCTTATTTGAACTATTTGGACTGATTGGACTATTTGGACCTAAATATTATCTTAAAATAAACTCACCAAAGTTAAAATCAATTTAATCTTACCTAATCAAGTAAGCTCAAGCAATCTAATCATGGATTCATTAAATTCCTTGGAACTTGGGCATAATCCCAAACCACAAATGCTAAAACACAAATCTGAATTTAAACAATAAAAAACTAGATTCAGGAATGACTTGATTGGTATTGATGAAGATTACTAAATTTTAATCTTCATAGGTCCCTCATTCTTACTACTTCGGATGTTGTTTAGTATCTTATTGTAATTCGTGTTGAAGTTCCCAGTTTAAATGTTGATTCTAAAGATTACAAGAAAATCTTCATAGACATGAAGGCATACTCATTCCTTACTCAAACCTTGATGATGGATGTGCTCAAAATGCTGGAGAACTATAGTACTGCCAAAAGAGTGTTGGATACTCTAAACATCATGTGTGAAGGTAATAATGAAGTGATAGAGATAAAGAAGGATTAGTTTGTGAATTAGTAAGAGACATTCCACCACATCAAGGATGAATCTATCTCCAAGCATCTTCATAGATTTGTGCAGCTGGTTAATGATCTAGAGATACTAAGTTGGAAGCAAAGTTTGACCATGTTTAGAAACCATGGTAGCTAAAATAAAAGCATTTGAGCTTGATAAGAAGTCTAGAAACCTTGGAGGGCCATAAGTTATAGAGGCATACAAGTTTCCTTCTAAAACTCATTTTGCAAAAAATGACTTTATTATAAAAGAAGATGAGTTTATAATATTTGAAATGAATCAAAGATCAATAGCATTTGTATCTTCTCAACACTCAGAGACCAACAAGATGCCATACTCCACACCTCAAGCTACAAATCAAGCTTATAGTCCATGTGAGCACACTATGAAAGAACATAAGGAAACTTACAATGCCTTTGTGTCAAGCTTTGAAGCTTACTTGGGTGGTAGGCTGACTTGAGCACATCTGATCCAAGAAGATCTTGAAAAAATGGATGCAGATGATGTAGAAGAGATGAATCTTCAATGGTAGATGGCCATGATTGCTATGAGGGCAAAAAAAATTCAAGAAAAGGAAAGAAGCTAACCTTGAATAAGAACACCAAACTTGATGATGACAAAACATGAGTTAACTGCTACAACTATGGTGTTCATTGTCACTTCTATAGAGACTGTAATGCACCACGAAGCAGCAACAACATATTCTCATGTTCTTATGGCTAATCTTCAAGTCACAACAACCAAAACTCTAACAATTATAAAAGCAATCAACCATGATTTTAGTAGAATCAACCTCAATTCACACATACATCTCAAGCAACACCATACTCTTCATCAAGTGCACTTGTCATAAAAAAACGATTGTGTTTATGATTGGAGCCTCAAACCTGAAGAGTTGAAGCCAACTTATTAGAATCTAGCATTAATGGCTCACGTAAATGATGCTCCACCCCAATGCCAAATAAGGTAAAGGCCAATCTGTGTAGTCAAAAATGCATCAATGAGATGCAAGACTACAAAAAGAACAATATCAAGTTGGCTAATATGGTGAAAAATGAAAAAGTCAAATATGAGATGTTAAAACATGAGATGACAAGCTTTGAAACAAAAATCAAATCATTGCTTGTTGATATTAAGACACTTCATGGAGAAAAGCATACTCTTGAAGCTGAAGTTGAAAACTTAACAAAACTATTAACCAAGACAAAAGCTGATCACTTAGCTACTGAAGTGAAACTCTAAAAGTTTAAGTTTTCATTTTCCAAGCTTAAAGAGTTACTTTAATTATAAAAGAAACCTAAGGATATGACTCACATAGGATACAAGGCTTGTCCCCTACCATATATGACAACTACACTGTCATGTCTGAGTTACTAACAACAACATATTTTAATGATATTAAAATTATTGAAACTAAATCTTAAACTTTTTATCAAACAACAAATCCACATAACAAACCTCATGTGTATGTGAAAACTAATGCTGAAAAGATAAAGAATGGCCATCCAATTAAAATCAAAGAGTGTTCTGACAAGTCTTTGTATGTTCAAAAGCCTAAAAGTCATATAAGGCCATCATACCATTCGTGAAATTCACTCCAGCATGTATCATTAATGATAAGGATGCTAAGCCTAAAGTGAAACAAACTGGTAATAGCAGATCTAATAATGAGACCAAATCTCATAAAAATTTCAATAAATCAAATAATGTTTTATCAATTTCAAAAGGCAAAGCTGTAACATCCTCATTATTAAAACGTAAAGCACCAACGAACTCATCACTAAAGAGTAAACCAAACTCATAATCAAAACTACATATTGGTTATGACAACTGTTCTAAAATAGATTATGAGAAAGTGGAGAATGATGAAAAAAAAACAAAAGGGTAAGCAAAAACAGTTATTTAAACATCAAACAAAAATATTTGAAAAACCACTCAAGGAAGTAAAGAAAACTGATGTTGATTCTAGTTCTTAGACCAAAATGGAAATTAAACAAAAGATCCTTTCATCAAAAAGGCTTCATCATCAACCATTAAGAAACAATTACAATACTATGAACCGTGTGATATGTCAAATCACAACACTATTGAATGTTATCTTAATAAGTTTTGCTCAATATGTGACATGCACAATCATCAAACTTTAGAATGCTATTTTAGCAAAGACTATGCATTGTGTAACACGAGTAATTATAACATAGTTGATTGCTTCTTCAATATGAAGGGTTTGAGATCCCCTCAAAACAAGCTAGTTTCACCAATCTCACCTAAGTATGCGAAGCATACTAGTCCATCATTTAGAAATCATGGTAAAGGTTTCTGAACATGATGATGACTTTTAGGACACTTGGCATCCAATATCTATCAGAATTAATCATGAGACGACTAAAAAATTCAAAAGAAATTTGAATCCTACTCTTAAGAATCAAACTAAAATAGAATCATTTAATCAACAGCATGCTTGATTTCATCTTAAAACCAGATATTAATATTTTGATTATGCTTCTCTTAGTTCTGTTGAGATTGAGGTGATGAAGAAGAGACCATCATCATCTAGATTCAAAAAAAAAAAAAAAAAAACAATAAGGCAAAGTCATTTGCTGATGAACTTCAAGCTAGGTTAAACCTACTTTTGATGAATCTAGTGAATCGAAATCTAAAGGGATTTACCAAAAGGTCACAGTTCTTGATAGAAACTAAAAACCAAAGATTATCTTGGCTTGATATCTATATTCTAACTAAATTGTTTGTGCTTGATTTCTATATTCTAACTAAATTGTTTGTGCTTGTAGGGTCATCTAGTATGTGGACGGTGGATGTTCCTGAGACATGAAAGGAGATACTTTCCTTTTACATGATTTTCAACAAATTCAAGGGACTATAGAGGCTTTTCGTGTAGACTCTCAAGCTGGAAGAATAAGTGGTAAAGGAACAATCATAATTGGCCAGTTTAGCTTTAACAAAATCAACTATTGTGATCAGTTGAAGTCTAATTTGCTAAGTGTGTCACAAATCTATGATAAGAAATATTCTACTCATTTCACAAACACCTATTATTACATTCTTACATCAGGATTTCAAATTCTTGAAGAAAGGGTTGTCTTGAAAACACAAAGGAAGACTAATACTTATGTTCTAAACCTAAACTTTATCCAACCAACTAAAGAAACATGTTTACTTTGTAAAGCATCATTGATGAGTCACAATTGTTGCATAGGCGTATATAATATAAAATTTTCAAAAAACATAAACAAATTGGTCAAATGTAACCATGTGATTAGATAACCTCAAAAAGAATTTCACTCAGTTGACCATTGTTTAGCATGTCTAAAAGTGAAGCAACACAAAATGTCCCTCAAGCCTAAGCTTGTGAACTCAAAAACATAAACAAATTGGTCAAATGTAACCATGGATTTTTTTGGCGCAACTCATATCATGAGCATAGCCAAAAAGCAGTATTGTTCGTGATCATTAAGGACTTTTCAAGGTTTACATGGGTGTTTTTCATACCTCATAAAAATAAATCATCAAAGACTTGCTCACTAAGATTGAAAATTATTTGGTTTTAAAAGTTAAATCAATCAAAAATGATAATGTAATAGAATTCAAAAATGATGATCTAAATTCATTTTGTACTAACAAGGGTATTGCTCATCAATTCATTGCAGCTAGAACTTCTTAACAAAATGGAGTAGCTGAACGAAGAAATAGAACACTGATTGAAGCAGCAAGAATTATGCTTGCTAATGCTAAACTATCAATCGCCTTTTGGGCAAAAGCAGTTAACACAACTTATTATGTATAAAATACAACATTAGTTGTTAAAAGAGTAACAAAACAACTTATGAATTGCTATTTCGTATAAAAAGTTTCATATGTTTCTTCAAATCATTTGGGTGTCCTATGTCAATATTAAACACTAGAAACCATATAGGAAAATTTTCTCTCAAATCAGATGAAGAAAAATTTATGGTTATTCATTAGTCTCTAAAGCTTTAATAGTGTTTAATCCAAGATTAAACTTAATTGATGAATCCACAAATGTTAAATTCAATAAGCACTCATTTCCTAAATCATCAACTTGTCCTGATTGGTTGTTTGATATTGATTCTTTAACAAAATCATTAAGTCAATATGTTATGTCAAATGCAAATATGAATAAAGGTAGTGGATCATCAGAAACACTTAATGTAGATAAAGATGATTTTCTTCTTGTGCCACCATCATCTTTTTCACCTCAAGT
Source organism: Flaveria robusta (assembly GCA_025506415.1). Classification (NCBI taxonomy): domain Eukaryota; kingdom Viridiplantae; phylum Streptophyta; class Magnoliopsida; order Asterales; family Asteraceae; genus Flaveria; species Flaveria robusta. The sequence continues at coordinate 16,954,068 of CM046473.1, forward strand.
ATCAGATATTCCACTAACATCTTATCACGTCTGATTAATAGCAACTGAAACTCCATCAACAGAAGCAGGTCTGTAACACTTGAAAATCTTTAAAAAGAAAAACAAAAACTAAAGAAGATGTTTTAAATGAAGGGAAGGATTAAAAGAGTGAAAAAGCAAAATATGTTCATGTGTGGGTATAAAAGGAGGGAGCCACCCCTCCCGTCACTCCCATGCACCCACAACAACCTTATTTTAGAGAGAGAAAGCTCCGATCTATTCTAGAGAAAGAAAGTTGAAGAATTCATCAAAGGTATAATTTTTATGGTGATTTATCTTAAATCTAAGCTAGATCTAAACTCCTAAGTTGATTTCCAAGCAATTCTATGTGTAAAGTTTGAATTTTTTCGTGTGCATGTGTATAGATCTCGAGTTCTACCTTTGGTTCTACGGTTTTTTCTTAATGACTTGATAAGATATCTCCCTATTTACATGTTTTACACTCTTATGGGCCTGATATGCATGTTAAAATGATGATTCTTTTATAAACCTATTTTTTCTATGATAAAGGTGGCATTTTTACGTAAAAATGTATGTTTTAATGAGATCTATGATGATGTTTGATGCATGATGTGTTTTAATTATGAACCCTAGCTAAATGAGTACTAGATCTATGGATTAAGGTCATGCACTATTCGACTATGTCATAAAATACCTAATTTTAAAATTAGATAGAAGGTTTACTTAACCATATTAGTTTAATATTACTTATATTAGTTTACTATTACCAGCATTTGTTTCAAGTAGATGCGTAAGCCAAGTACTATTACCTGCATTAGTTCACTATTACCCACATTAGTTTACTACTATCCATATATTTTTCAAGTAGATACACAAGCCAAGTACTATTACCCACATTAGGTCACTATTACCCGTATTAGTTTACTATTACCTGCATTTGTTTGAAGTAGATGTAGAATCCAAGTACTAATACCCGCATTAGTTCACTGTTACCTGAGTTAGTTTATTATTACCCGTATTTGTTTCATGCAGATTCAGAAGCCAAGTACTATTACCTGCATTAGTTTACTATTACCTGAATTAGTTAACAATTACCCCCATTAGTCTACTGTTACCTGCATTAGATGACACTTGAGTCATTTCATCAAGGTTAATGCTATAACTCTGTTTTGAGGGTTATTATGTGGACATTATATGAATAATATTTAATGTTCCATGTTATGTGATGATAATGAAAGAATACTTTATAAATGTTACCTATGATTAAAGTGTCACATTAAGGGACGAAAAGAATAATAGTGAAACCTAATGAAAGTTACCCGAGCCCTAATGATGATGAAAATTCTTGCAAGCAAAATGAATGCGGGTGCAGGACCATGTTGTCTTTAGCTCAACTGATGTACGGGTGTTTCTGCCCATGAGGATGCACATTAGGAGTCTAATCCGGAGAATGGCACTACTAGAGGTTTAGCTAACCGGAGAATGGCACTAGTAGGGGTGGACATTTATTGTCAACCATATGTTTTAGGCTCTTCCTTTGTGCAAACCTAGTTTATGAAAGATGAAAGATAATGAAAGAAAGAAAGATAATGAACATGATAAGAAATGCTATGAAGTCAATTTGACAATATATATGATGAATATGTTTTCATTAAAATAGGTTTTCAAAAATGTATTTTCTATATTATAATAAAACTAGCTCTCACTAATCAATGCTGACATTGTATGCATATCAGTTGGTAGGTAATAATGGTTGCTGAGGATGGCATGGATGATTAAGCTACTTGGCAACGGGAGACTGGCATTCATCTCCACACGTTTAAATAGATGTTTTAAATTTCAAGAATAATGTTAATTGTGTTCCAATTCTAGTACATGTAATTTGACAAGTTATTTATGAATATGATGAAAGACCTATATTTTTCTGCTACAATGTTTTATATAATGTTGTATTATACCATGTTTGATGCTATGAATGACCAACTGTGAGGCTTCTTGGGTAGAGGGCCTTACAATGTTCAAGCACACAACAAACAACTTCACCAGAGACATCTCATGAAGTTCAACAACATGCCCTACTTAAGAACCTTTTGATTCTATTGTGAATCAATCTGATGAGTACTATTAGAGTGCTTCTGACTTTGATATACAACATGAGGAAGTCTATAATTATTTTTATGATTCTTCCACTCACTTTCATCCAGAAGATGCTTCTCATCAACAAGACCTGAATGTCTCTAATCTTGATATATCTATTCATGGAGATGCCATTACAAGTTCAATGATACACAAGAATCATAATCCAATGGCTAACATAATTGGTGATATAGATGAAAGATTAAAAAAAAGCAAGTCAAGTGTTGCTAACATTTGTCTATTCGCGTGCTTTCTCTGTCAAACAGTACCCAAGAACATCAAGGAATCTCTTCAAGATAATAGTTGGATCGAGGCAGTTGCGTCAATTCAAAAAACAAGGTGTTTGCACTTGTCAAGTGTGCCAAATGGAGTTCATCGTGTGCCAAATGGAGTTGTGCCTTTCTATAGAGGAAAATTACTGAAGAAATCTATGTTAGTTAGCCACCAGGATATGAAGACCTGAATTTCCCTCACAAGTAATACAAGCTTGATAAAGGTTTGTATGGTCTACATCAAGCCCCTTAAAAGAGGTATGAAACATTGTCATCTTTTCTTCTTAAACATGGGCATGAGAGAGGAAAGATAGACCAGAGTTTGTGTAGAAAAAATAAAGAACATAAGATGCTGTGAGTCCAGATCTCTATGGGTGACATAAATTTTGTCTTAAAAAGCAACTATGTAAGGACTTTGAATATCTCATGCATTCCAACTTCCAAATCAGTTCCATGGGTGAACTTACTGTCTTCTAGGGTTGCAAGTATAACAAAAGCATATGGAATCTTCATTAACCAATCCAAATATATGGATATCATGTTGAAGAATTTTCACTTGATCGATTATTAGTCTATTACAAAACCAGTATATAAAGATGAAGATTGGACAAGATTCAAATGGCAAATCAATTGATCAAACTCATTATCGATCAATGAGTGGCTCACTCATGTATATTCTTGCTAGTAGACCAGACATCATGTTTGGCGTATGTATTTGTCTCAAATATTAAGCTGATTCCCAAGAGTCACACGTCAATGCTATCAAGATGATATTCAAATATCTCAAAGGCAAACCAGCTCTAGGTTTGTGGTACCAAAAGAAGGAAACTTCTACTTGTATGCCTATACAAACAGTGACTATGGGGGATGCAACTTCAATCGAAAGTCCGCATCAGGTAGTTCTTAATTCTTAGTCCAAGACTTGTGTCATGGTAGTGCAAGAAACGGACAAACGTGTTAGTTTTCACTGTAGAGGCTAAATACATTGTAGCATCTGTTTGCTTTCACAAGTACTCGGATTCAAAACTAGATGCTTGATTATGGGTTCAATTTCTAGCACACACCAATACACATGACAACACAGTTACCATGTTCATAACTAATAATCCAGTACAACACTCAAAAACTAAAGACATTGATGATGAAATAAAAAAAATAACAACACTAGGACAAACAAGATAAGATGGAAGGTTGTTGAATGATTTTCGTAAGGATCTTTCAAAATCTCTCAAATTAACAAACAATAATTATAGTGCGGAAACCCATGATTAATGCTATGAAATCAGTGTATGAATGTGTATGTAAAATTGTGTGATTGCTAGTGTTTGGATGATGAGAATAATCTGCTAGTTTGTATTGATTTGTTCAAAAGCTTATAAAGGATTAGGGTAGTATGCTATTTATAGCTTATACAAAAAGCTATTTACAATTACTAAACTACCCCTATGTAAAACGACATTACATAAATAATCCTAAGTCTATAAGTTGTCCGTTGTGAATGTAGATCGTCCGCTGTGGATAACATGCTATCTGCTGTGGATGGAAGATAAGCTATGCGCTATGTCTGGATGCTGTCCGCTGTGAACACTTGTATGAATGTCTTATTAGTTGTCCGCTATGGAGTGTTCATCTGTTGTGTATTGATCATCCCTTATGGATTGAACATCCGCTGTGAACTGTTCATCAGCTATGGACTTTGTTCATCCGCTGTGTGTTTGTTCATCCGCTGCCTACACTTGGACTTCATTATTCATCCACTGCTCACAGATAGTCATCCGCTATAGACTTTCTTCATCCGCTGTGGACACTTAGCAAAAATTTTCTTTTATCTACAAACTTGAAAAAGAAATTTAAGCTCTATTAATGTATGATTTGAATGCTAATGATACTAATGTGTTAGTTAATGTTTGTTTGAATATTAGATCACATTATGTTTGATTGTGGCAAGCATTATCCTTTTAATACAATTGTTGAGTCCAACAATATACCCCCTAAAGATGATGTTGCCATCTCTTTAGTGTTTGCTTGTTTAATGTTTTGATTGTTAGTAACAATATGTGTTTGTGTTTATATGTGTGATTGAATGATTGTCTAATATTATGAATGTTTAAATGGTATGTTATTCTGATTACATTGTAATCAGATTGAGATGTATGTTTTGATTAGAGTATGTTTGCTTGTATTATGTGTTACTTAGGTCAAACCATGTTTAGATCAAAAATGCAAAATCATATGCTTTAATAAATAATTAATACTCGGAATCATGTTTTTATACCTGTTTGATTGTAACTCACACAAGAAATCAAACAGATTTGCGGTTGATTTGTGGTTAGAATCGCACAGGGATTTTAAGGGTTTAGTGGAATTTTTAACGTTCAAAAATTTTAATTTTCTCTCTCTCTCTCATGATGAATGAGAAATCACAAGTATGGAACTATATATACAACGGATAAGATGTATGTTCGCTATGTATACAGTGTGTATGTCCGCTGTGTAAACAATAAACTTAAGAATTTAATTTTGAGTTGTCCGCTGTGAGTTACACATCCGCTGTATGAACAGTGTCCGCTGTATGGTTAGTGTCCGCTATATGGACAGTGTCCGCTGTATGAACAGTGTTCGCTGAATACTCTTAACTTGTGTGTTGTGAACCCTTTGTTTGACTGAACTTGCAGCAGATGACCACTTGGGCATGCGCTATGGATCCTTTTACTTTGTTTGATAGATTTTGTTTATGGAACTTCATTAATGGTACTGTAGCTACAGCGGATGACTGTTTGTGTATTCGTTGAGTGAACAGTAGACATTTTTTCAAAAATTTGTTAATTTTGAAATGTTTTTCTTTCGAAGCCAATGTTTATTAAAATTGCTCTTTCGAAGCCAATGTTTATTAAAATTGTTCTTTCGAAGCTGATTTTTGTTTGTTTTGTTTTTTATTTTCCTTATTGAAAAAACAATTTGCTGTGCTGTGATTGTTTCTTTCACAAATTGAACAGTAATTGTGAAAATGGCATGCTTTAGTACTGTGATTGTTCATGTTACAGTACTTGCAATATTTACCATATTTGCACTTGTTAGTGGTATGAGTGTATTGATCACACCACTCGCAGTATGGTAAATTTGCAGTGCCTTGTTTGTTTACAACTTTTGATTTTAAGTTAGACTTTAAAGGAATATCAAAAGTTACAGTGGATTGTTTGGACTGAAAAGGGATTTTTCCTTTCCCTTTTTGCACTTATTTTGTGACTTGAGTGGAAGAGTCAGATTTTCTTCCACCAGAGCAGATGTTAAAACATTTAGTATGCTTTGTTTGTTTGATCTGAGTATCAACCACACTTGAAACTTTAGTGGTTTCAGTAATTGGTTGATCTGACTCATCATTCAGTGGATCAACATCATCTTCATCATCACTTATTTGTTGATCAAACTCATTACTTTCACCTTGATAAAAATCTGTTGGTTTAATATGAGGGGGTGCTTACCTTTTAACAAATTTGATCATTGGTGTTTTTGAAATCAATGCTGATTTTGATGATGATGATGATGATGATTGCTTTGAATCATCAGTCCAGTCATGTGGGTCAAGAGACTCACCTTGTTTGTTTGTCATTGATTCACGTAAAGGAGTATAATTATCATTGTCAGGAGTTAACTTTATTATATCCTAAGCCTGAAGGGTCTTTGAATGCCTTGCGGAGCAAGAAGTTCTTCAAACTTCTTGTTGCTGACTTGAAACTTTTGAAGTTTCATTTCAGTGTCAGCTTGTAGTGTGTTTGACTGAGTCAAAGATGAAGAGAGTTGCTCAACTTGAGCTACATAGTTTTTCAGACATCAATTTGTCCAAATCATTTTCTAATGGAAGAATTTTGATTTCCTATTGTTTTTGTTTTGTTCTTAAACTTTCATTTAAAATGTTTATTTCAATAACTTTCTTGGAAAGTTTGTCTGCATGTTCTCTATATCTGTTGACTTCGTCAATGCATGTTTGTGAACAAAGATTTTCTTTCACCTCTTTCGGGATTTCTGTGATCTTATCTTCAATATTTGCCATAAGGGCATGATGTGGAGATTTGAGGTGGAGTTGGTGCAACTAGAATGCTAATGGGAAGTGGAATTTGCCTGTTTGTTTGGTAGCTGCTTGATGCCAGTGTTTGGTTGTTGTTTCTATCAACTCTTGGTTGTTGGCATTCTTTTGAAAAATGACCATATAGTTGACAATTGTAACATCTCACTTCTATTTTGTCAAAACCAATCTTGGTTTTCTTATCCATGTTCAATCCCCGGTTTCTTTGTAGAAACCTTTTTGATCTGTAGGCAATCATTGCCATAGACCGTTGAAGATCCATTTCTTCAACCATGTCTGGTGGTAGTTCATCCAAATCTTGTTGTATGATTTGTGATGGTGTAAGGTTTACTCCCAAATAAGCTTCAAAGCTTGTGGAGAAGGCTGCATAAGCTGCTTTTTGTTCTTCACTTTACAGAATAATTATGAGAGCATCCATAGGTTTCTCAAACTTATGAATGTTTTGAGTCTTTGTCTGTTGTTGGTTTTTTGAGTTTGAGACATGAGGATGATGTTTGCTTTGAGGTGTAGCTTCATGAGAAGCATCAACACTAGTCTTTTTAGACTTTTGTTTGGTGTTGGATGATTCTGGAGCTGAGAAGAAGGAAGTTTCACTTGAATATAAAAATTCTTCATCTTCATCTTCTCCAGTGTAGGTAAAAAATGCCCTGTCTATTTGTTGAATTTCTTTAAACTTTTATGATTCCACATGTCTGATAGTGTTGTTGTTTTTGGATCTTTCATCAAGTTCTAGTGCTTCAACTTTAGCAACTAGAGCATCTAGAGTTAAGGCTTCAAGATCCAATATTGCCTTTATCAGAGAGACTGATTGAGTCTAACTCTCTGGAAGTGTGTGCAACCTCCTTTTATTAATCTCCACAGATTCATATTTTAGTCCATACACTATCATTTCATTTACAAGTTGGACAAATATGTGAAGTTGTTATGAAATTGATTCTCCTTGTATGTGGTGGAAGGTTTCATACTGGGTTCTTAATTTTTCTTTCTTAATCTCCCTGATCTCTTCACTTCCTTCACACATAGTGTGAAGTACTTTCCACAATTCATGTGCCATTTTGAAATTTTCAACTCTTGTTAATATTTCAAATGGCAAAGTCATTATCATTATGCTGTATGCTTTCGTATCTATTTTGACTCTTTTTAGGTCATCACCAGCTACACTTTTCAAGCTTACTGGTTTTTGTATGTTATAGTCAGGACCTAGAGTCAATGGTATGTATGGTCCCTCGGTTATAGATGTCCATAGATCCGGGTCTTGGAAGATAATCCAATTTCTGAACTTAATCTTCTATTGTTTGAAGTTAGCTTTGTTCTTTAGTCTTGGTGATTTAAGACTGCTATTTGATCCTGACATTTCATTAGACATGTTTGTTAAATTTTAACTTAACGGTTTAAGTCAAATTTGATTGATTATTTAGCACGGTGCTAAATTTGTTTTTATCCTAAGGTCACTAGGATTTGTTTGATAATTTTTGTTCCTTTTTAAGCTTTACCGAATAAAGGGAATTAATCAATTTGAATTAATTAATGTCCAAGGAAATGTCACTGTTATGTCTCGATTAAATAAAGGGAATATTTTGTTAAGGATGTTAAATCTGACAGAAAAGTCAAAACCCTTTAATGAATCTGGTCAACTAGATCAAAACCCTAAAAACAAATATTATGTTTTAGAAGTTAACTTATGCGGATCAAAAGTAACCTTTTCAAAAACTCAAAAGAATATTTGTTTCTTATTTGATTTTGATGATAAAACAACATAATCACCAGAGATTGTGGAGTTTTGAGAATGATAAAAAACTAGGGTTTTCCTAGGGTTTGTTGGCGGCTTTTGTTCTTCATAAAATCAACAGTCGGTTTGTTGATTGATAGCAAAAACGTGATTCAAGTATGTATATACTTGAATATGATGAGTTGAATCACTTTAAAACGATTAAAATTATTCAAAACAATGTTTGTATGATGAAAACTTGATGAAACAGTGCTCGAATACTGTTTTATCAAAAACCCTTAGAACCAAATAAGGTTTTGAGGTTTTGGGATAATTCTGTTTTGAAAAACAGTGTTTGAATGTTGTTTAGAGCCTTAACAATCACAAGAACTTCTACAAAATGAACAAGAATAGATTAAGAAATCATGTTTTTTAGCATTTGATGAATGTTTAGAGTAGAAGAGGTATTTGTGATGATTTTCTGCTCAAAATGTATGTTATGAAGCTAATGAACCACGGATATCAAAATGTTGAAAGAGAGGATCGAAAATCAGTGATTGATTTGAGCCAAGGCTCTGATACCACCTGATGAAATAAAAAACAACGACAACACTAGGACCAACAAGATAAGATGGAAGGTTGTTGAATGATTTCCCCAAGGATCTTTTCAAATCTCTCAAATCAACAAACAATAATCATATTGCGGAAACCCATGATTAATGATATGATATCAGTGTATGAATGTGTGTGTATTATTGTGTGATAGCTAGTGTTTGGATGATGAGAATAATCTGCTAGTTTGTATTGATTTGTTCAAAAGCTTACAAAGGATTAGGGTAGTATGCTATTTATAGCCTATACAGAAAGCTATTTACAATTACTAAACAACCCTTATGTAAAACGGCATTACATAAATAATCCTAAGTCTATAAGTTGTCCGCTGTGAATGTTGATCGTCCGCAGTGGATAACATGCTGTCTGCTGTGGAAGGAAGATAATTATATGTCTTGTTAATTATCCGCTGTGGAGTGTTCATCCGCTGTGGATTGAACATCCGTTGTGAACTATTCATCAGCTGTGAACTTTGTTTATCCGTTGTGTGTTTATTCATCCACTGCCTACACTTGGACTTCATTCTTCATCCGCTGCTCACAGATAGTCATCCGATGTAGACTTTCTTCATCCATTGTGGACACTTAGCGAAATTCTCTTTTATCTACAAACCTGAAAAAGAAATTTAAGCTCTATTAGTGTATGATTTGAATGTTAATGATACTAATGTGTTATATATGATTGTTTGAATGTTAGATCACATTATGTTTGATTGTGACAAGCATTATCCTTTTAATATATTTGTTGAGTCCAACAATTGAAATCAGATATGATTTTTTAGGGATTATTCTGAGAAAAGATTAATTAAGTTGATTCAACTTCATACTGATAATCAACTTATGGATTTATTTACTAAGGCATTTGAACCTAGTAGGTTTGATTTTCTTGAACAACAAATTGACATTATTAATCTAGAATAAAAATTTCAAAAATAGAATAATTTAATTACTTCATGAACCATAATTTTTTTTAAAAATTAAAAAAACAAAAATTACAAAAATATGTCTTTATTTTGAATAATATAAAATATAAAAATTTCAACATGAGAAATGATATAACTATAGTTGATATATCATTTGCAATGCATTTCTTAAATCATTAATGAGTGATATACCTTATTTAATATGTGGCTAGGCTCAGCTTGGAATTGAAGATATATGCATTTATGACAAACTAATCACATGGGTAAGTATTAGCTTGTCCAAGTGGATGTAAGTGTAGTTACCTAAACACACCGAGTAATGATATTTTATAAATCTTTTTCACCTACATTAGTTTCTCCTTTGTTTTGCTGAGCAAAGACTTGGATTAAACACGGCACAAAGTGCCAACGCCTATGATCCAAAAATGTTCCCAAGGAGGAACACATCCCAAAGTGGATGAATCAATAAAGTTTATTTTATACTACACTTCAAAGTGAATGAATTCAAAGAATTCAAAAGTGGATCACCTTTAAAATGGAGTCAATAAATAAGGATCATAGTATAAAATCCTAAAAGGATCCACCTAGCCTTAAATAAATGAGATTTCATAACCTAAATGACATGGTCATGTATGTTGTGATAAAGTTCTACCATACATTTCATACGAGTAGTTGATCTTTGTGTGCTTTTTAGTGTGAGATACATAGAGAATGCTTAACAAAAACGAAAAACGATAAATATCACAATGTATAGAAAATGTAAATACTGCATGAGTTTAAAAGGATAAATATACCTGCAATTAATAAGTGTGCGATTAAGTCTATTTTTCTAACACTATGTGCATTGTGAAGGATAAAATTCATATGATATCATGGAAGGTATTGTCCTATACTCCTGTATAGAAAAGAAATTAATAATTACGAAAATATTATGCTTTTCATTTTTGTTTGTGATGGTATCATGAGATGGGCAGTTTAGAGTCAGAGAGCATGGTCCTTGTAGCCTCAATAAGTGTACTATTTCTTCTTTTAGCAACATAATTCCGTTGAGTAGTTCTAGTAGCACTATACTGCCTTGAAATACCCTTTTCATCACAAAATGTATCAAGGATTTGATTTTTTAATTTTAAACTTTTTAAGTTTTTCTCCTTTATGGATCTAAAGTTTAGGGGGGGAGTAATTAAAATATCATGAAAAATATCAAAAACATGTAAATTTTTATTAAAATTACAAAAATATTTTATTTCATGTTTGTATAGTTGTTAATCTTTTTAAAAATATGAAATTTATCAAAAATATGAAAACAGATTATTGGTGAGTAAAAGTAAAGAAATTACCATAGTATTTCAATCTATGCAAGTCCTGAATGCACAAAGATGCCTAGACAATGTTAGAATTGAAAATTTATTTCACACTAGTGAAGAAATCAAACCAAAAGAAAATTCACAACATCAGCACAGTCAAAGTCAAAAAAAGTCAAAGTCAACAGATTAGCAATAATACAAACATCACAACATACATCATTCATCAGAAACATTAAATTTTGCAAAGTCAAAAATTTAATGCGGGTAATAATATGGTTAATCCAGGTGAAGGCAACCCAAGCAATAAAACCAATGCGGGTAATCAATTGTTGAAATAATTTTAAGTGAAAAACAAATACTAGTAATAGTATTTACCTAAATTCAACCAAAATACTTATGCGGAAAAGTGTTGTTCATTTGCGTATCATAAATGTGGTGAATAGTGTCAATGCCGGTAACAGTGTTATTAACATCTAATCTTGAAATGTTTCCAAGTGTTGACTTAGTCAATGTTAATGAACAAATGCAAAGCACAGTACTCATAATTAAGTGTTCATAAGTATTTGATTAATGCAGGCATGAATTAAGGTGCACAATGTTTACCGAAACAAATACGAGTGCACAGCTCATCGCATTGATAAATGCAAGTGATACACTATTCACCACATTATGAAATGCGTATCATTGTAAAACACTAAGTATGCATCCTCATTAATTAATGCGAGCAACGGTAGCAAATACGACTGTATTATTTGTTCACTTTCTTTGTTAATCCGATGAATAGTAATCAAATACGAAGCAAAATTCACTCAGTAAAATGAAAATTGTACACCAGTATTTGTTCTCAACACTTGAGCAATTCAAAATAACTTGGTCCGCCAATTTAAATTCAAATTGTAAACTCATTTAATACTTTTCAACTTTGAGTGAACTCTATAGTGCAACGAGTGTTATTGATATTTCATTATCCAAACTTATCAGAAACCTTAATTCAATCTGATTTTGGTCATTGTGACCATCTTATTTTGATCATCTACCATCTGACTATCGGTTATAAGGTGAAATATTGATTTATTCGAATCAAATAACACTCGATGCTCTCGGACATGAACCCTAAGTTCAAGAAAATAAAATCATGTCTAATAACAAGTTAATATCATTGGTCCAAATCAAATGAATCATTAATGATGATTATTAACTTAAATAACTAAAAATTTCAAAAAGAGATAAAACCCCGATGAATGGGGTATACACCATCATTGATTCTAAGATGAAATTAAACCAAAAAGTGATTATTAAAAGATGTTTCCAAGTCATACATTAAGGATTAGAAGTAATAATCAAATGAACTTGAAAATCTTCCATCTGATTTGAATAAAAAGAAATCAAACAGTATGTTAAATAGATGATTTTGTCTTTTGTTAGGTCAAAGTTTGATTATTACCTTCATAAGCAAATTGGTTTCAACTAAATCATATTAAAATTTCTATCATTATCAAATCGCCATACATGTGTCTCTTGTGCAAATTTGGCCAATTCAACATGCAACAAACTTTATAATGCAAGTGCTTTTCTTGACCCTGAAGACCTTGAAGCTACTGACTTAGAGACATGATCAGATTCATACAAACTACCATATTGCCACATGTTATAATAGTAAGAGGAGTTATATTTGAAAGCTACAGCAGATCATTCTAGAGCACGGTTGAAGTAGTTATGGTTGAAGATATGTTAAGACTATCTAGAATAGTAGATGCCCAACATGAGCTGATTATTACAAAACAAATTATGAGACAATATCTAAAGTTTGGTAATGATGCTGCGGAGCCTCATGAGCTTGATAAAGATGGGATTCTGACCTTCTTTGCAAACATTGGCAATGAAGATGGTTTTGAAGGCAAACAGATAGTGGTAGGGCTAGTGGATTTACATTGAAGATTCTTGATTACATCTTTCAGCACTATCTGTCCAAAAAAAGACTCGATGGAATGATATCCCTTCACCAATCTTCAGCTATATGTGCGTTATACACTAACATACCATATAACCTGTCTACTTATGTATCCAAGATTTCTTAAGTGCCTCATGAACTAAGCTTTCCCTGAAATGGTTGGCACTAGACCAAAAATGAATTTGTCTTACTATAATGCCAAATAATATAAATATATTATGAAGAGGAACCCAAGGAGCTTTTATAGTGGAACCTTCTTTCCTTTGTTGCCATGGATTTGGAGCAGATTGGACAAGGTGATGTCCAAGGAGAAGAAATGCATGATAATATAGCTGAAAAACATGCTAAAAAGCTATTAAAGAAGAGGAGGTTGTTGGTGAATAAGATGAAATTGTTGAGATTCAACAAGATGTTAATCTAAATCTGCCAATCATAGAAGAAAAAGTAGAAGTTGAAGCAAAGGGTCAGGAAGCAATGTCACCATAAGCTAACGTAGGTGGTGATCCCCGCATTACTTCTGCTGATCATGTGTCATCACCCATTCCATCACCATTTCATGCACCTCCTAATCATATCTCACCTTTTTCATATGTTACATAAGGTAGTTGTTATATCAGTTGGCACTAGTGAATCAATTAGTACTTGTAATGATTCTAAATTAACTTTGAATGAGGAAGAAATACATGTTTAGCACGAGCTACCAGGCAACAAACATCAGAGTACATCGTATTTGAAGGATCCCTGAAATCTATAACACAAGCTCACATTGCACCTTCCAATGAATCTGATAGAGATTAGCTCATTTCTGAGCTTCAACTAAAGATAAGGAGGATGGAAAAGATTATGGACATGAAAGATAAGATGATAATAGATAGTGTAAGGATCGTCACACTAATCAGATCGATCACGTAATTGTGAATGCGGAATGTAAACAATTACGGATTGAGAAGTAGAAGAATAGAAATGAAGATCACAATGTAAATAACTTCTCTTTGATTGCTCTCTGAATATGAAAGATTACACAGAAGATACAAAATTCAGGAAATGAACAAAAGCTTACTAAATACAAAGCAAATGAACAAAAGCTTACTAAATACAAAGCAAATGAACAAAAGCTTACTAAATACAAAGCAAACTAAGTATTTATACTAAACTATAATGTTCTCGCGCGAGATCAACTTCTCACTCGAGAAGCTAGTTCTAAAGCAACAAGTAAGTTGTCGCGCGGCTTCTTTTTACTTTTCGCTTGATCTTCAACTTGATTTGATTTCCCGAGCCTCTAGGTTCAACCCCTACAATCTCTCCCTAGGCTCGGTAAATCAATGTTCTTTAGAAGTCCACGTCATCCACATTGTAACTTCCCCCATATGCATACATCTTCTTATCCAGGGCCTTCGTAATCAACCAACCAAACTGTGCTACTAGTAAATGAACAGATTCATCAGTTGCAATAGGACATTCCTGCAACTTCATCAAATCTTCTTTTCCAAATTTTAGCAAATCCACAGGGTCGATGATATGGTATTCTTTATCTTCACATTTAATCAACGCATGACCCGTCTCCTTTTCACAACTCCACCCAATAAGCTTTGACAAGCTGTTAACTGGCACTGGAGCGTGTATAGGGATCTTCCTCATATATCTTGGATGTCTATAAACTCGTATCTTCATTGGTTTCTGCGTGTTTGGATCGATACGGTTCTCATCTTCAATGACCTTTGATTTGGCTGTCTTAAAGTCTTTGAAGTTGGTCTTGCTCTGTCTCCAAATCATGTTTCTAATCCAATTTCCCTTTCCATAATTACTTGGATTAATGAACGGAACACGACCCATAGCATACAAGTCTGATGCTTTAAGAGTATGAAAGTCGTGTTCATCTTCGAAGTATTCGATTGCTCTAGCCTTTCTTTTAATCACATATAACTTCTTTTCTTCATCATAAGCCCAAATGATAATAGGCTCTGAATTTCCGTACCTTGTGAAAGGTTTGGAATGCCAAAGAGTATGCACATAAGCTGGCGGTGGAGGTGCAACAACAGTAATATTACCAACCTGACGAACAGCCATTTGACCAGTTTGGTCTAATGTCTTGTCAGTGGCTTCTGAAGTGCTAGGCTCACCAACAATCTCCCCTTCTTCTAACACATCTTAAGAAAATAAATCTTTCAAACTATTTCCAAAAATGTCAGTATACTCTTTATCTTCTTCTAAATCATCAAACGATCCAAAATCTGCATTTTCTTCCTCCTCTAATATATTTTGCTGAAATGAATATTATTCCTTCTCATACTCAGCTTCGGTGGCAGGATCCAACGGTGTATAATCAACTGTATCATCAGGACTTGGTCCGGAGACATTAGCAGTTCCTGATGAGCCAGAAGTACCAGTAGCAGCACCCGTATCTCCCCCTTGATCATCATCATCATTTCCACCATCATCATCATCATCATTACCACCATTATCATCATCACCATCATCCTCATCATCATCTTCACCATCATCCTCATCATCATCCTCATCACTATAATCATAATCAACCATATCCAAATCATTATCATCATTGTCTTTTGTCCATTCTGTAGCAACAGGATCAACAACATGTTCTGTATCATGAACTTGCTCAACATTCTGATTAGAATCAGCAGTCTGCTATCCACTAGATTCTCCAACTTCTGTGGTATGATGTTGTGTAAACGAAGAAGATACACGAGAAGTGAGATCTCTTAGATTTTGCTCCATTATCTGATCATATGTAAGCATGAATTGCTGCTGACACTCCAGGCTCCTTATTCTTTCATCTCTATCATTCAATCTTCTATATAGATCATCAATAATTTGAGTTTTCTCCGGCATTTCCCTTTTAAGTGTACTAACTCTTTGCTCCAAGGTAACCCTGGTTGGAGAGAGAGTAGATGTTTCTCGATGAGTTCTTGGTTCGAGAGTAGTATTTATGAAGTCTGCGTCTCCAAATAAATCATCATGAAAAGATTGTCTGGGAGGAGTTCTTAAAATGTCATCAGTATCAACAGTAGCAGGCATAGAAGTAGATGTCATAGTTGTAGATTTTGTGACTATCACTGGAGTAACAGCCTCACTAACTGTGACTGGAATATCAGTACTCCCAACATCAACAGTCGTCACAGTGGTCATCAGAGTCCGACGCTTTCTTAACACACCCCGTCCTCTACCCCTACCACGAGAACTCTCTCCTGTCACCCTAGCCATTCTCTTCCTTCGACCTCGGGTCTGCACAAAAATCTTTATAGGATCATAATCAGAATCACGTTCCTCAGCAGTACGTTTTGACGGTGTTTCTCATACTCTGGGACGTTCTTGTAGCACATATGGAACATTCCCTATCTGATCACTATCATCTTCTTCATTTCTTCGTTCTTCTCCCACTCCTTCCTTTCTCAGTTCTTCATTTCTTAACTATTCATCAACCTCTTCTTCAGCCGATTTTTCACGACTACGAGAACTCTCAGGTGCTTCTTTTGTAGCACTAGAAGATGTACCAATTGTATCATCTCTATGAACCTGAGCAGTCTCAGTCTGTGCTTCAGCTCTATAACCATCAACAAATCGACCAAGTTTAGCAAAATGTGATCCATCCCACGCATTTCCTCTTGCACCCAAAAGATAAGTAAAAATATCTTTCTTTATCACCATAACAGAATAAGTAGATGAATCAGATATAGCTAACTCAAGATGAGCAGCATCCACAATCATTTGAACAAATCTTGGATACATGATAAACTTCTTTCCTGATGCAGCGATTACATTCTTCTGCATCTCAGAAGATATGGCTGTGGAGATGCTGTATGGTAGATCATCAACAAGAGAAACCAACAAAGATCCAAACATAGCGCTCAGACTGTCCATGCCAGCTTTCAGATTGCTAAGGCAATGGATTACCACATGAAATAGGTATTTCCAGAATGGTGGCAGATACTTCTTCTCTAATGAAGGATAACGATGAGTATATCCCATACGCACTAGGCAATCTTTAACTGCATCATCATCTGTCTTCATTGGTGCTCGTGGAATATTTTCCAATTACAATACACTATTGATTGCCTCAGCTGTGATTACAACCTTCTTTCCTTTTACCGTGGCTGTTATACAAAGATCACCATCAGTATCAATCTCGTTAGCAGCAATCTCCCAAAATTGATCTATCGCATCAGTAAATATCCTTGGATTAGCAGATATAGCATGAAAAATCCGAGAAGACTTCAATCCTTCAATCAATGATCGGAATAAAGCTTTATCATCTGAAACTTCTCCTAAATATGCTACAGCATTATGGTTTTTATTAAAAACCAACGGTCGAGCCATCTGCAAAAGTTGATGAAAATTTATAAGTACACAAAAATCTTAAATTTCAGTGCATACAAATTAATTCTCAACACTTAGAAACAATTTCAGAAAAAAATTCAACTTTTCGCGCGAAATGTTAAACTTTTCGCAAATTTAACACTTCTGAAAATTTAAACCTTTCGCGCGATAAGTTAAACTTTTCACATGATTTTTTAAATTCACACATTTTGAAACTTTTCGCACGAAAAGTACAGTCCTATGCGAAAAGTACAACCTTTCGCATCTGTTCTTATTTTCAAGACTTTTCGCACGCGAAAAGTCTGTGTAACTTCCAAATTTTCATAAACATGTGATTTTCAACGAATTAAGAGTTCAAATATGTTCAATGACTGTCGCCGTAAGTATTATTAAAGTTTATTATGGTTTATTTCATCGATTTGTCAAGTTTTAATTCATTTTAAATTCGGTCAAGAACTAAATTCATTCAAATCAACAAATTAACATCCATATACCTTATAACACCTGTCGGAATATCAACACGACCCTATTAACCAATGAAAATCAGTTTAAATGCTTTTCTACACTTAGAATTTTGAGAGATGAAATTTTCAGAACTTTTCGTGCGAATAAAGACTTCTCGCACGAATTGTTCCTTTTAAAGGATTTGACTTCTCGCGCGATAAGTCAAATTTTCTCAAGTTAACTTTTCGCACCTTTTAAACTTTTCGCATTTAAAACTTTTCGCGTTTAAAACTTCTCGTGTTTAAAACTTCTCACGTTTAAAAACTTTTCGCATTTAGAAACTTTTATTTTTTTATGAAAAATGATTTTATTTAACGAAGTGTTTACAATTATTTTAACACCCTTAAGTTTTGAACACTTAGAAAGTAAAATACATCTCAAAACATAACAAGACACATTAGTAAAACAATGTAAAAAACAAACTTATTGACACATAAGTTCTATTAACTATTCAATTTTTGATAAATTTTCAAGTATAGGATCTTATTCCTTTTAGAAATCAATCATTAACGATCTTCCAGCATTGATTTGATATATGATTGTTTATGTTGATTATCGATATGCTATGTCCTTTTAAACTTAGACTTCAAGATTAGTAAGACACATAAGTTGGGATTTTATCATGTTTTGGTTAAATTATATGATTTCAGTGGGTCCCACAATCAAAACTCCTGCAAAACACTTATCTAGCTTCAAGATACTATTGAGATTTCAAGTCACCCCAATTTGACTTAAACCTTTCACTTCTTATCAGCTTTATTAGTTTTGGTTATTTTCTTATATAATATCTATTAGAGCATACTAGCGCGAGAACATGTTACTGAGCACAGAATATTAACAAGTTGTAGGACTTATTAACATCCGTCCAGACTTATGTTTTGCCCTTGCAAGACGTTTAGGACTTACATGCCAAGACGGACTTACATGCACCGTCTTTTGCTTTTGCCTCCTGTGTCATAACATATTCTCAAAAACAAAAATATTTATCATATAGTATGTATGTCTATGACATATCTTTTATACATGTGCTCAAAAGCATCTTTTATTCCTATATGGCCTTTCGGCATCTTTTTGCTTGAAATATTTCTGACATTTAATTTTTTTTATTTATTTGATATGCATATATAGATATATAACTGATATTAGCTGAGTCAGAAAGTAACTAGCTTGAGTATGACTAGACTATAACTCTCAATCTGTTTTAGCATATAATCAGTGTATTCACAAGACCTTCATGAGTTACCCACTTAGGTCATTGCTGATTATTTTCAGTGTATCACAGACCATAGTACTTTTCATTCTTGAAAGTCAAGCCTATCAATATATCAAACATAACACAAGTTAGTTTCTTGTATGCCTTCAGATGTAATAAGTTGAAATCAAGAAATATACTATCATTTTCTAAATAATCTTGAAAATTCAATTTTCTCAAATTTTTACTCCCCCTAAGAATAAAATCTTTTTCAAAACTATCAAAATTTCTCCCCCTAAAATTGTGATTATCTAGACAGAAAATAACAATTTTAAAACAAAAGAAAAAAAAATATTTTTGAAAAGGGTGTAAAAATAAGAGTTAACCAAAGTTAATCATTCCTCGAGATTGGACTAAAAAGTCAAATCTGGAATGATCAAATGCCTTAGTAAACAAATCAGCAATGTTGTTATCTGATGAAACAGATTCCAAATGAATAAGCTTCCTTTCAAAACAATCACGAATAAAATGTATGCGGATGTCAATGTGTTTTGTCTTTGAATGTTGAATCGGATTCTTCATAATGTTAAGAACCGCAGTATTATCACAGAAGATGCAAGTGTCATAAATGTTAAGGCCATAATCAAGAAGTTGTTGCTGAATCCAGACAAGCTGAGAACAACAGCTCGAAGCAGCCACATATTCAGCTTCTGCAGTAGAAGTAGACACTGTTTGTTGTTTCTTGCATTGCCAAGAAATGAGACGATTTCCTAAAAATTAACACCCTCCTGTGGTATTTTCTGTCCAAGTTACATCGTGCATAATCATTGTCTATGTAAGCAAATAAATTGAATTCAGAATTTTTAGGATACCAAAGACCAAGTGTTGGTTGACCCTTGAGATACTTAAAAATCCGCTTGACAGCTTTCATGTGGGATTCTTTTGGATTACTTTGATAATGTGCACACTGACAAACAAGGAACATAATGTCCGGCCTGCTAGCAGTAAGATACATCAGCGATCCAATCATTGATCTATACATGTGTTGATCAACATCTTCTCCTGTGAGATCTGGAGATAAAGTAGGACGAGAAGACATAGGAGTTGGAGCAATCTTGGAGTCTTGAAATTTGTATTTATCAAGAATACTGTGAATATATTTTTCTTGATAAATCAGTATTCTTGTATCATCTTGCCTGACTTGGATACCCAAGAAGAAGGACATTTCTCCAAGAGAACTCATCTCAAATTTCTTCTTCATCACTGCTTCAAATTCCTTGCATAGTGCATCATTTGTAGATCCAAAAATTATATCACCAACATAAACTTGAACAAGAATAAGATCATCACCAGTCTTCCTTAAAAATAATGTTTGATTAATAGGACCTCTTGAATAACCATTTGCAAGCAAATGTTCTGTCAAAGTAGCATACCAAGCACGGGGTGCTTGATGTAATCCATAAAGTGCTTTGTCCAACTTATACACATATTCAGGATGATCTGGATCTTCAAAACCAGGTGGTTGACAAACATAGGTTTCTTCTTTCATTTCTCCATACAAAAATGCTGTTTCGACATCCATCTAATAAACTGTAAAGTTCTTGTATGAAGCATAAGCCAAAAAAATACGTATAGCCTCTAGTCTTGCAACACGAGCATATACTTCTTCATAATCAAGACCTTCAATTTGATAGAATCCTTGAACAACAAGTCTGGCCTTGTTGCGGACAATCACATCCTTTTGATCCGTCTTGTTCTTAAATATCCATTTTGTTCCAATCGGCAGCTTTCCTTTTGGAAGTTCACACAGATGCCAGACATTGAGCTTTTTGAATTGCATCAGTTCGTCCTGCATGGCCTCTACCCAACTGTTCTCCTTTAATGCCATCTCAACATTCTTTGGGACAATCTAATAGATGAAACAAGAATACAAGCAAGTATTTATGGCATCAGATTCGCTCCGAGTTTGAACTCCTTGTGATAATGGACCGATAATAGCTTCTGTTGGTTGATTTTTGTGAACTCTTAACTGTGGGATAACATTTTCAGAAATACCTTCTTCTAAATTAGAAATGTGACCCACTGGTTCTTCAACAATATGTCCCCCTTCTGGTTGATAAACTATATCTTCCTCCAGATGATTATCATTATTAGATGATAAATCATCAAAGGGAACTTGAATAGTATCAATTGGATCAGTTTGAACAGAAGAAGTAGAAATATCATTAGAAACATGTGGAGATTGGTCAACAATGGGATTAGAAGATGTTTCTGTAGATTTAGAAACAGATGGAACAACTGAACTATTTGATGAAGAAGGTACATCAGAAGTTGCCATCTTTGGTTTAGATGAAATAATACCAACATCATCATTGAACATATCCTGAATACAAGAAGTCAAAGGAATATTAGCTGTGGAAATAGTAGACGAACTATTAAATGTTTCAAACAATGAAGCATAATCATTAACCCATGAAGGTGCAGAACCTGCATCAGTTTTGTTAGACTCATGCCAATCAATATCAAATGACTCAATTATTTGTTTTGATCTTTTATTATAAACTCTGTATGCAACTTTGTTAGTAGAATACCCAACAAAATAACATTCATCAACTTTTTCATCAAATTTAGATTTTGAATTAGTTGTGTTTAACAAAGTACAACAACAACCAAATGTTTGAAATATTTGACTTTGGGTTTATGTTTATAAAAGATTTCATAAGGAGTCATATTTTGTTATTTGTTGATTAACATATGATTCTAAACATAACATGCAGTGTTAACAGCTTCAGCCCAGAAAAATGATGGTAATTTGACTGCGGATAACATTGTCCTGGCAGCTTCAATTAGAGTTCTGTTTCATCTTTCTACAATTCTATTTTGTTGTGGAGTTCCTGTAGAACTAAATTGTCTAGCTATCCCATTTGAATCACAGAATTCATTCAATGTTCGGTTGCAAAACTCAGTTCCATTGTCGCTTCGGATGCACTTTATTGTTTTCTCCGTATGATTCTCAACCAGTGTCATGAATTTTATCAGCAGATGAGGAGTCTCATCTTTGGTTGCTAAAAAGAAAACCCATGTAAATCTAGAGAAATCATCAGTAATAACTAAACAATAAGCATGACGTCCCAAACTCAAAACACTTACTGGACCAAATAAATCCATGTGTAACAGTTGTAAAATAGAGTCAATTTTTGTATGAGCAACAGGTTTATGAGGAAGTTTATGTTGTTTGTCTTTTGAACATGACACACAATGTTCAGATAATTGAAATTCTTTCAATGGCAGACCTACAACATGATTCTCTCTAACCAACTTTTTCATGTTTTTAATATTAACATGACCAAGATGACGATGCCATAGCAATGTGTCACTTTCAGATGCTTTAGATAACAGACACGATTCAGTGACGAAGGAATGAGATCCATTCATATCTAGTAAATATGTGTCTTTATCTCTTGGTGTTCTCAACAAAATCCATTCTTCAGGAATAACAAATCCTGGTTTTAAGATCAAACATTCTTTATCTGTAAAGTGTGTGGAATATTATTTGTCACATATTTGTGAGACACTTAACAAGTTATGTTTAAGTTCCTTAACAAAATTGACATCCTCAAAGCTTAACACTCCATTTGACACTGTACCTTTCTTAGTTATCTTACCCCCTTTGTATCCAGCAAAAATAACATAACCTCCATTATATGGTTTGATGTTTTGTAACAAAGATATGTTACTAGTTATATGCCTTGAACATCCACTGTCAACGTGCCAGACATTGTTGATGCCAGGTCTAGGATGTTCCTGCGTAAATAAGAGTTTTACTCAGTTTTTGGAACCCAAGCCATGGTTGACCTGAGTACACCTTTTTCATCTAAATATGATACTGATTTCAGTGTCATATCTCTTTTATCATTAAAGATATAATCTTTAACAATTTCAGGTTCTGATGTTGATGTTTTCACTTTCCATTCTTGAATTGGTTTAATCAATTTCTTGATAATATTTTGTGTGGAAGATGAATTGTTATCTTTGACAAATAAATTCTTTTTGATGAATTTATCTTTTTGCAAAACTGTATTCTGTTGAACCTTTCTGTTGTTAGCAAAAGTGTTTGACTGACTTAAATTCCTTTTGAGTTTAGCATGTATAAAGAATTGTTTTCTATTATTTGCAATTGAATTATAAAATCTTTGTTTACTTGTTAAAGAACATTGAAAATGACAATTTCTAGCCATGTGATTTGGCTTTCCACACACATAACAAATTTTATTATGATACACATTTTGAGCTCGAGTTGGTTTTTCAAACTGTTGATGATAACATCTTTTGTTATCATAAAATCTGGCTTTATGATTTATTTGCTCAACAGATTCTTATACATTCTCTCGTTTTTCCTTTTCATTTTGATTTGGATCAGATTTACATGAGGCTTTAAATGTTCCTTTATCCTTGAGGATTGAATGAATTGGAGAGGTACCAGTTTCTTTTGTACCTGAGCTACACACATCTTGTTTCACTTGATTAGCAATAATAGAAGACTTATTTTTAAAGAAACTTGCATTTGTTTCTTTAAAAATATACTCTTCTTTATTAATGTTGCCTTTAGAAACAAATCTGTTCTTGAAATTAGTTTTCAAGTCAGATAACGATGGTGAATTTCTTTTCTTTTCATTTATTTTGAAATTAATTTTGGATTTTAATTTTCTTTCCTTGTTTGACATTGTAGAACAGTCAGTTGAAACATTCAAAATAGTAGCCTTTTCATTGATCAAATCTGATGAACTACATTGAGATTTCGCATTACAATTTTTATTTTCAAAATCTAAATCATCATCAATCCATTCTTCAACCAACCCATCTTTCTTCAATTTTTCTGCACAAAAAATGTCATGATTAATTTTAACTTCAGTCTTTATAATTGGATCAATAGTCAATGGAACACTGACTGAAGATGTTAAATCTGATTTTGGTTGAAAACCTAAACCATAGATCTCTTCATCATTGGTGTTAACTGATGAAGGTAAAGAAGTATAATCATGATTAATCGGTGGTGTAATGTTAGAGTAACCAACTCCTTCTTTTCCACCACTGATTTTCTGTGTCATTTGAGACTTAATTATACCTTCAACCATATTTGAAGACAATTCAAACTTTTCAACAATTAGTTTCGAAGATAAGAGTTCACTATTTAATTTGTTAATTTCCAAAGCAAGTTCATTATTACGATTTGTCAAATCTTTTATGTTATAGTCTTTGTCATAAAGATCTAATTTTGACTGATAAACTGATTTGTTTAAACCATTTATTTTATCTTTGAAAATTCTCTCATTAGTTTTATATTTTTGAATTTGATATTGAAGCTTTCAACTTCAACAATCAATCGTTCATTGTGAGCTCTATATCTTTGAATCTTTTCGATACAATTAGTTGAATAGAGATTAGAATATACCTCTTTTGTTTTAGCTTTCTTCTCTGTCTCTTCATGGACCACATTTACCATGAAGGCCTTTTGGTTGATCTTTACTGCTTCAGTTGCTAGAGTATTCTCGACAGTCTTTTCTTGATCATCACATGTAGTAGCTGGAGTAATCTCAACAGCTTTTTCTTAAACATCATAAACAGTAGCTGGAGTAATCTCAACAGCTTTTTCTTGAACATCACAAACAGTAGCTGGAGTAATCTCAACAGCTTTTTCTTGAAAACCATAGGCATTAGCTGGAGTAATCTCAATAGCTTTTTCTTGTTTCACCACCTCTTTAGCTGGAGTAGTCTCAACAACTTTTCTTTCAACAGATTCAGGCATATCTTTAATTATCACTTCAACCCTCTCGACAACCTTTTTTTTCACCTTCTCATCTTCAAGTTCTTGTTTCTCAGCAAACACTCCACTCAACATATCTTTAGAAACAAATTCTGCGAACAAATTATCTTCAGCGATCTCTTCTTCACTCTGGATTTCTGCTAAAATAGCAGTGGACATCTTGATATCCAAAGCTTCCATCTGTTCTGACCAATCATAATCCTCATTCGTTTGAGACACAAGAGCCTTGGTCTTGGATGTACTAGCTTGATCTTGCTTTGTTTCTACTTCCACTGTAACCATTCTTTTACCTTGATTACTTTGATTGTTTCTAGCTTCAGTACATTCTCTTGCAAAATGACCAGGTTTATCACAATTGTAACATCTTAGATTTGACTTGTCAAAACCTATCTTGCTTGAATTATTCAACCCAAAAACCTTTCTCCCAGTTCTTCTAGCAAAATTCTTAGCCCTGTAAACCACCATAGCAATCTGATATTTAATGTCATTTTCTTCAACATCATCCGGGTTGACTTGTTGTAAATCATCAACTAGAACATTCGGTGGACTAAATCTTCCTACTGAGAAGGCTTCATAGCTGTTCATGAAAAAAGTGAAAAGAGCCGGATACTCTTCAGCTATTTGAATGGTTTGTTTGGTTGGCTGAGAATTCACAACAAAGGCTTGTTGGATTGGTTGAGTGTTTTGGGTTGATGAGTAAGTTTGATTGTAAGGCTGTGGTTGTGGTTGGACATAAGGATTTTGATGAATGATTGGATAATGAGATAATGATTGAGGTGAGGCTTGGTCTTTCACACTAGATTATGCAGATGTAGATAGCTGTTGTAACTGACATAGCTGTGAGTAGCTAACAAAGTGGTTTGGGTTACTTGCCATCTTTGCATACATTGCTGTTGCCTCTGCACCCATGGTGTTGATATAATTAGCAGCCCTTTGCTTATCATCCATGTCATAAGATTTGATTGTAGAAATAAGATCACTTAAAGACATGGTAAACAGATCCTTTGTCCTTTTGATGGTTGTGCAGTTGTTGTTCCAGCTGTAAGGTAAAGAATTCAGAAGCTTTTTGTTCACAGCTATGTTCTCTAATGTTATTCCTGCACTTTTCATTTTTGTGATCAACTTCACAAAACTAGACATTTGAGCTTCTAATGTTTCACCAAGAATGTGATTAAACATATTGAATTCTTGGTTGAGCATATCCTTCCTACTCTCTCTCATATCCTTATTTCCCATAATCTGTTCCTTCAAAGCATCCCACAAATCTTTTGCCTTTGTATAAACCTTAAACTTTTGAGCAATCTCAGTTGTGAGTGCCATAGTGATTGCTGCATAAGCTTTGTCCTCAAGCTCCATTCTTTTAAGATCATCTTCATCCCAGAGATGTTCAGGTTTAGTAATCCATTCCTCTTTCTCATTCTTATACAAAGAAATGTATGGACTTTGCTTGATAGATTGCATCATTCGAGGTTCAGTGTAAACAACATGATTCAGAAAACGATACGCCCAATCTGGATAATCTTCTTCATTTAAAAGACTTGGAGGCTTTGTGCTTGTGCCTATCTCATTGTCGAGATTCAGAGTAGCTGTGATATTCTTCAGATTTGCCATAGTAAATTCTTCAACCATAATAACTGAGCGAAATGTTCAAGTTTTCACCTGTAACAAACTTTGTAACTGTCTCATGCGAGAAATCAGGTTTTCGCTCGAAATAAGGGTTTTCACACGAAAAACAGAAGTTTTCACCTGAATCAAATTTACCAAATCAGAACTTTTCACTTTCAATAATACTAATCTTAGTTTTCGCCACAATATCCAGTTGACTAAAAGTTTTCCCTGCTAGCCACTATCTATATAATAATGCTCTTTGTCTGAATTCCCTCATTACCTAATCTTGGATCACCTCAGCTAAGTGGGATGGGGCAGGCATGGACATTGGAATTCCTTCCTCAAATAGTTGTTGAATTAAGGCCTCCACATCAGTGTGAGCCTGAGGAAGTTGTTGAGTCTGGACAACTATAAGTGAAGGTGGTGAATCCTCATTGTCCATACTCATGATAGAACTCCTAGGTTCTGTGGTTGTAGGGACTTTCCCCCCTTTTTTGGTAGTATCACCCACTTGCATAGGTGAGCTGGAGGTCAAGTCCATTACTTCCACAGGTTCTTGTAGACCTGGTTGAGTTTGTCTTAATGGTCTCTCAGCTAACTTGCCCTTGAGATCAATGATCTCAAGTTGCTGGTCATTGACCTTTTTTTGTAAGGCAGTCACTTGAGATTCCAAGTGACTTACCTTGGAGACCAAAGAGGTGTTGAGATCTTCTAGTTGTTGCACCTTTAGTTTCAGACTCCCCTCATCTTCAGATGAAGAATCATGGGGGGTTGAAAGAATTGGACTGATGTCTTCTCCCTCCTCACCAGCAAAGTATTATTGGTTGCTGGATTTCTTCTGTTCACTAACAGCTTCAAGTGGTGTCAATGGGCTGAGTTGCCAAGGTCGAGGTCTTAATGATGTAATCACTAGCAGTAGAGAGAGCCTCTTCCATATGGACCTCCTTAACATGTTCAGGGAGATCCACCTCAGTTTGGGGTGGATGATGTGGGCTAGATATGGGAGTGGCAGGAGCACTCATCTCTCCTTGAGCAAGGGTGGAGAAGAGAGACTCATGGTACTCACTGAATCCCATATCTTCATCGTCATAGAATTCCAGGTTTGGGATTGGTTGGTTGAGATCTAGAGGCTAGGGATGGTAACTGTCCCCTGAAGGGTAATCACTAGAGTTTTGAGACTCTGAGTGAAGGCTTAAGGCTGTTTGGGTTATGTGCTAATCAAGCTGAGCATGAGGAACCTCAACAATGATAGTATGAGAGATGGAAGTGGTTTGCTCCTCAGTAGAAGTGCGAGCTCCAGTGTCCACTTCTTCTTGCATGGGTGGTGATATGGGGGCCTGCTCAGACTGAATAGCTTGAGTAGGGGTTCGTTTGTGTTTTCTATAGTAGGTGATGGTTATTGTAGGTTGAGATGGTGGTTGGGAAATAACAGGTGTGGGTTCAACACTAGCTGGTGCTGCTAGGTTGTCACCTTGAGCAATGAGCTCTAACATTTTTGGGACAAGAGCTGTTTCTACCCCAGAGAATCCCACATTTGGTTTTCTCATTATTTTGAAGATGTCGGGCTTCATCTATCCCAATTTAAGAATTTTACCTGTTCCCCTCAACTGTGAGCCCAGTTCACAGTTGAGAATGTGCTGGACATATCTAGGGAACATGTAATACTCTAAGGAGTCCAAGTTTGATAGTAAATTAAGGTAAACAAAGTGAAAATACCTGAACTTGACCCCCTGAACCAGTCCATGTACTATGAAGGACAGATCCTCTGGAATCTGTCCCATCCTCCATGCTTGTTGGACAAGCTACGTATAATGACATGGAGGAGGTACTTCCACTGGGAAGAGATCTTCCCTTTCCTGAAGGTTCTGACTGAGAAGTCTCCTTCATATCCCATCTGCACAAAGGACTTATTAATAGCAGATTTGGGAAAGGACACATCACCTTCTGCATCATCCAGCTGAAGATGGGTGTTGATGATGGCCGGAGTGATCAAGGTTGTCCTCCCCTGCACTGTGGTAGACAGTGCCTTCTTCCCGTCCATGCTGACCTCTTGGCAGGTCCTCTAGAAGTCCAGCAGGTGATCCTCGTAGAGAGGAGGATCAATGGTGAGGGAGGTGAGGTAGTTGGTCAAAGAAAGGAAACAGCAAACCTCTAAGAAACCAGGATCTTTCTCAGAGTTCAGTAGAGCAACCTGATTGTGTTGTCTGTGAAGTTGCATGGAGAAATCGGGTTGGTTTCTGTGGTTAAGATTGGCCATTTGAGAGAGCTTTGTGAAGAAGAAAGGTAAGAACAAAGGCGGTTTCTAGGTGAATTTAGGTTAGAAAGATATTGCAGATGAAGAGAGAAAAGTGAAAGAGGGGGAAACCGTTGAGTATATATATGAAATGGATTTGAGACAAAGTTAATGCAAAAGGATAAACTTTGAAATCCGGATGTTGGTCCCACCTCTGAAAAAGTGCCCAAAAGTAGTTTTCTTGGAAGTCAAAATCTTCCGAAGGTAATTTGGCTTCGGAGGATATTTCAAAAAGTTTTGAAAATTTTGCTTCAGAAGAAAAATACTTAGAGTATTCTTCTCTTTTCAGAGATAAATACTTTCGGAAGAGAATTGTCCTTTAACATCATTTAAGTACTTAGGAAGAATTTGGCTTCGGAAGATATTCAGAAAATTTCTTCCGAAGGTAAATCGTCATAAGTAGTTAGTTGATACTAAAGACATAATTTTCTTCCGAAGGTAACTTAGTTTCTTCCGAAGAAAAAAATGTTCAAAATTTTCAAAAATCTAAGGAATATTTTCTAAAAAAATCTTCTTCCAAGTCAGTTAGGGGCTTATGAAGGTGATGAAATAGACAACTAAGGACACACAGATTTTAGAAATAATATTGAATTTAAGTTTAAAAAAAAACTACTCAAAGTTGATCATCTCAATAGCTAATATGAGATACTTAAATCTCTGTTCATCAAAAGCTTTAGTGAACAGATTAGCATATTGTTCATTTGTGTGAACTTTCACTAGTTTGATTAACCCTATTTCAAAATTATCTCTAATTAAATGATACCTGATGTTGATGTGCTTGGTCCTTGAGTGCTGCACATGATTCTTTGTAATAGAGATAGCACTATTGTTGTCTATGTGGATGGGAGTCTCCTTGAAGTTGAATCCATAGTCTAGCATCTGATTCTGAATCCAAAGCACTTGAGCACAGCAGCTTGTAGCAGTAATGTATTCAGCTTCAGCAGTTGATGCAGATACATAGGACTGTTTCTTGCATTGCCATGAGACTATCCTTCCACCGAGAAATTGACATCCCCCTGATGTAGACTTTGCAGTCAAATTGTAGCCACCGTAGTCACTATCTGTATATGCATACAGATTGAAGTCAGTATTCTTTGGATACCAAAGGCCTAGAGATGGAGCACCTTTAAGGTATCTTAAAATTCTCTTAACAGCAACTAGGTGTGACATCCTGGGGTTGGCTTGATATCTAGCGCAGATACATGTGGCAAACATGATATCAGGCCTGCTGGCAGTAAGGTACATGAGAGACCCAATCATAGCTATATATAGATGCTCATCTACACACTCCCCCTTAAGGTCAGGTCCAAGGGAGTGGTTTCTTGCTATGGGAGTCTTTGCAACTTTGCAGTCAGTCATGCTGAATCTTGTAAGTATGTCCTGAACATACTTTGACTGACTTATGAAGATGCCATTGTCAACCTGCTTCACTTGAATTCCTAGAAAGAAATTGAGTTCCCCCATGGCACTCATTTCAAATCTATTCTTCATCAGCTTCTCAAAGTCTTTGTAGAGCTTTGGATTAGTTAACCCAAAGATAATGTCATCTACATACACTTGAACCAGCATCAAGTCATTTCCTGTTCCTTTGATGAAGAGAGTTCCATCTATAGTACCCCTTCTGTAACCATGCTGACATAGGTACTGAGATAGAGTCTCATACCACTTTCTTGGAGCTTGGTGCAACCCATATAGAGCTTTATCAAGCTTGCAGACGTAATCAGGATGATCTGGATCTGCAAAACCAGGTGGTTGTTTGACATACTCCACTTCATCAATCACCCCATATAAGAAAGCACACTTGACATCAAGTTGGTAGACCTTGAAATTCTTGGATGCAGCAAAGGCTAGGAATATCCTAATAGCTTCAAGTCTTGCTACTGGAGCAAAGACATCAGTGTAATCAATCCTTTCTTCCTGAGTATACCCTTGAACAACTAGTCTTGCCTTGTTCTTGATGACAAGTCCTCTATAATCTTTCTTGTTCCTGAACACCCATTTGGTTCCTATAGTAGTCTTCCCTGGAGGAAGAGGACATAGGTTCCAAACCTTCTGCCTTTTGAATTGAAGCAGTTCCTCCTGCATTGCTTCAACCCAACTTCCATCTTTCAGAGCCTGCTCAACTTTCTTTAACTCTACTTGGGATAGGAAACAAGAGTAGAGACAAACATTTTTGTCATGGATTTGTCCTATAGTTCTTACCCCCTTATCAACTTCACCAACGATGTTTATGGTGGGGTGAGACTTGTGGATCCTTAGCTGAAGGATCACAGCAAGTTGGTTGGAGAGATCCATATTTGAAAAATTTTGATCAGGCAAAGCAAATTCACCCACCACATCAGCACACTTATCAAGAGAAGTTTGATCCAATGAGTGTGTGACATCAATGATGTTGTCTTCCATGGAGTCAGCATCAAGGATTTCTTGATCACTATCACCATTTCCACATTCTTCTACATTTGGAACTCCTTCCCTTTGGTATTGTGCCTCTGAGCTGGAATTTGAAGGCACTTCAGATGTATCAGCAGGATTTGTCATTGTTGTGCTGATAGGAGCTCCATCTGCAGAATTAGTTACCACTAGAGCTGAAGTAGATTGACTTGAAGGTCTTCTCAGTTCAAATCTTGGGTCAGGATCTTCTGTTGATAAGTTACCTGTAGATCCTGAAACATTCTCACAAGACTTGTTAAAACAGTTAGTAACTAAATCAAGATCAAACAGCCAATCAGGATGAGAACCTCTCACACAAGGAGTGTGTTCATTGAAATTCACATTGGCTGACTCATCAACTATTTTGGTTCTGAGATTGTACACTCTATAAGCCTTAGCTTGAGAAGAGTATCCAATGAAATATCCATCATCTGATTTCTCATCAAATTTGGCTATCTGATCTCTATTATTCAGATGGTGTAAGGACATCCAAATGATCTGAGGAAACCAATGAAAGGTCTCCTTTTGTGCCATAGTTCATAAGGAGTCTTACAATGAGTCTTAACTACTAAAACTCTATTCTGCACATAGCAAGCAGTGTTCACTGCTTCTACCCAGAAGGTGATAGGCAGTTTAGAGTTGGACAACATAGTTCTTGCAGCTTCAATTAGTGTCATGTTTCTCCTCTCAGCAACACCATTCTGCTGAGGAGTCCTAGCAGCACTATATTGTCTTAAAATACCCTTTTCATCACAAAATGTATCAAGGATTTGGTTCTTAAATTCAGTTCCTTGATCACATCTTATGATCTTGACCTTGTGATCAGATTGATTCTCAATCTTCAGAATGAAATTCTTCAATATCTCAGGAGTCTCATCCTTAGTTCTAAGGAAGAAGACCCAAGTGAATCTAGTGAAATCATCTATGATCACTAAATAATATGAGGTCCTTCTTAAACTTATTACACTGGTGGGGCCAAAAAGATCCATATGTAACAAGTGTAGGGGAGTAGTGATGGAGTTTCTTTCCTTTGGCTTGTGAGACACCTTATGCTTCTTCCCTTTCAGGCATGCAACACAATGATCATCACTTGTAAACTCTTTCTTTGGAATTCAAGTTACCAAATCATTCTTAATTAATGTATTCATGTTTTTAAAGTTTACATGGCACATTCTTTTATGCCAGAGAAAAGACTCATCACTATTTGATTTAGACAGAAAGCAAGACACTTCTCTAGAGGGAGAAGTTTCATGCAAGTCCATCTTGTACATGTTTCATTTCCTGGGGGCTTTGAGCAGGATATGCTCCTGAGGAATGACCACCCCGGGCTTGAGAACAATGCACTCATGCTCAGTAAAGAGCATGTTATGCTTTTGATCACAAAATTGGGATACACTCAGTAGATTGTACCCAAGCTCCTTGACAAAGTTTATCTTCTCAATGCAGAGCTTACCATTTGTGACCATGCCCCTTCCTGTAATGTAACCTCCTGCATCTCCTCCAAAAGCAATAGGCCCTCCATCAATCTTTTCAAAATTTTGGAGTAGAGAGCCATTGCCTGTCATGTGCCTGGAACAGCCACTGTCAATGATCCACACATTCTTGTTGGTCTTTAGCTGTTCCTGCACAAAAAGAGATGATTAGTTACATTTGGAAACCCAAGCCTTGCTGGTCTTGCGCTCATTAATATCAACAGAAGACAATGCAACAGTAATAGATCCTATGTTTAAGCTTTGAGGATCAGCAGCTGTTGTTGATGAAGAACTTTCAGTCACATGGTCTTTCTTTGTCTTCCACACCACCTTTGGAAGCTTAGACTTGACCTTCAATACTTCGGAAGTTTTGACAACTTTGGAAGTTTTGGAGACTGGACCTTCGGAAGATCTTGCTTTCACTACAGTAGGCTTTAGTACTTCGAAAGCATTCCTTTCTTCCGAGACCAATTTTTCTTCCGAAGGCAAGTTTTCACTTGTCTTCTTCTTCACTTTGGAACTTCCGAGAGGAAAACCTTTTCCTTCAAAAGTTGGCTTCTTCTTGATCTTTTCAGAAGGTTTCTTCTTGATCATGTTGACAGTGCTTTTAGGATTGTAGATGCAATCCTTAGCCAATGAGAAGTACTGCCACACATGACACAGTCAATCTGAATTCTTCTGGAAGCCTTCTTTTGAAAGCAAGACTGATCTTGATCACTTTCCACTTCTTTCTTCTTCTTCACAGATGAAGTAGCAAGTCTTTTAGGGAAAGACTTGCTGTTGGATGTGGATGGTTCATGTTGTGCAGCAGTGGTACACAACAAATCAGCCTTCTTCTTGTTGTTGTTGGGATGAGGTTGACAAGAACTAGAACCCCTGGTACTAGGATTCATAGTTGAGTCTTCAGCTTTTACCACTTCAAATCCTGCAAACATGAACACTTGTTTCTACTTAGAGTTGAAAGTGGCCTTGATCTCTTGAACTTTCTTGGACTTTCTTTTTGCTCTTCTGATCAAGTTCTTCCTCTTGGACTTTGATAACCCAATAAAATTCCTCTCCTCAAGAGAATAGTGACCCTTCTAAGTATGATCTTCTTCACTCTTCTCAGATCCATCCTTCACTATCTCCTCTTCATCCTCTTCACTCATAGGGTCTATGAAAGGAAGCTCATCTTCACAAGTTTCACACCTTGGAGATCTTACTGATAGTAAGGAGTGTGGAGGAGCTATCTCAGTAGATCCTAGTCCCTGCTTATTCTGATAACACACTTTGGCATGCAGAGATTAGAATATCATGTTCTTGAAGGTCTCTTCTTCAAGAACACATTTTTCTACCCTGGCTTTGCTGATCACAAGCTCAGCCTGACATTCAGTTAACTTAGTAACAATCTTTTATTTGAGTCCTGTAGTTGGTGTGTTCATGTTTGAGAGTTGAAATGGTTTTCTCTAAATCTTTTATTTTTAGTTTGTATCCATTTTCAGCACTTTTAAAATCAGATTTTAAGATATTTAAGGACTCAAGATGAGATCTCATTTCTAAGTTATAGGACCTGTATCTATTAACTTTAGCAATACATTCAGGAGTACAAAGATGTTCCAATACCTTGGCTTCATCATGATCTGCCATCAGTGCTTGGTTTGGAGATGCTTCCTCAACCTGAAAGCTCCGGTCAAAGCTTCCTTCTTCAACAGCAACTGCAGCTTGCTGCTTTGGCTTGTGCTTGGCCACAACTTGTTCTAGGTGCCTTGCACTCCCTAGCAAAGTGTCCCATTTGATGCAGTTGAAACATTTCACCTTGTTTTTGTCCAGTCCAAACTTTCCACTGGCTGCATTGCTTGGAAACTTCCTCCCTGTCCGCTTGTAGAACTTCTTGGCTTTGTGAGTGAGAAGAGCCATCTGCTAGACTATCTCCATGTACTCCAAATCATCTAGATGGATACAGTCTAGGTCTTCAAGGGTGAAGAAAAGCTACCTGAACTCTCATCAGTAGACACAATAGCATCAGAAGAGCTTGTCTCTTTGAATGGACTTCTTTGGATGTAGCTCTCCCTTGGTGTCTTAGGGAAGGTGATAAAAGGACCCTTTTATGAGTTGTCAGGGTAGCAGATGAGATGATGTTGTGGTTCTCTACAATACCTTTCAACCACATCGAGGGCTGAACTTTGCTGATTGCTGGAGTTACTAGATGGATTTTGCATGTTCATCTCCATATGGTAGCCACTGAGGATACCATACAACTCTGTAAGAGTGAGAGTCTTAAGGTTCTCAGTCCTCTTGATGACAACACAATAGTGAGTCCACTGTCTGGGAAGAGAGGACATGAACTTCCTCACAATATCCCTGTTCTCAAGAGTTACTCCAACATCCATTAGAGTATCCATAATCTCAACATACCTGATGTATTGCTGAGTCATGGTTTCACCTGTCTTGTAGGTGAAGTTCTCAAACTGCTACTTCAAGAGGTCCTTTTTGTTCTCTTTTGCTTCAGTGGACCCCTCATACATGAGCTTTAGTGCATCCCATAACTGCTTGGCAGTTTTGCACTTCTTGAAGCCCCTGTAGATAGAGTTGGGAAGAGCAGTTTGGAGGGCAGTCGTTGCCTTCTAGTCAATATCAATCTTTTTTCTATCTTTTTCAGAATAGTCAGCCACCTCTTTTGGGATCATGACACCTCCAGCAGCACCTAAAGAGGTGCATGGAATGTAAGGTCCAGAAACAACAGATTCCCACATCCTGGAGTCTTGAGACTTGATAAAGCCTTATATTCTTTGACACCAAGTATCTAAGTCTTCAGGAGTGATCAGTGGGGACTTTGTCATGGTGCCAGTTTCCATATCAGCCTTTGAAAGAGCTGCCATTTGAGTTGTTAGTGTTTTTGTGAAAAACTGAGAGATCTAAGATGGTGAAATCTTACAATCAAGAGCCTGGAATGCCCTGATACCAATTGCAGGACCGTTTGAAGGGTGCAAGTCAGTTTTCACAATGAGGAGAGACTTAGAACACTTACAAGATCAAATAGGAAACTGGACAGTTTATGGTGATACTAAGATAAACACAAGTAAGCAAGAGACAGAAACTCAAGAACAAGATAATTGGTTTTCAAAGAAGATGTATATTGCTCTCAAGTTCTATTACAAGTGTTACAAAGCATAAGTGTGAAATACAAGAACTTGAGATACTTTATACTACATCCTACAACCTGCCATACTTTGAAAGCCAACTGGATTATCATTTGGGTAAAGCAAATGTCATAGCTGACGCAATCAGTAGGAAAGAGATGATCAAACCCTCACGCACTCATGTAATGGGAATGATTGTTCAAATGAATCTTAGAGATCAAATGTTACAAGCTCAGAAACAAGTCCTTGACGGGGTTGATTTGAAGAAAGAACTAGTAAGTATAGCTGAGCATTAGCAATTTAAGTCTGATCTAATCCTCTACTTCATGGGATGAATATGGATTCCTAAATCCTACAATCTCCAAGAAATTATCATAAATAAAGCTCACAAGTCACGATATTCAGTTCATCCAGGTGCCGATTAGATGTATCAAGATATAAGGGAATATTATTGATGGCCAGGAATAAAAGAAGACATTGCCTTATATGTCGGGAAATGCCTCACGTTTCCAAAAGTCAAAGCTGAACATCAAAAACCCTCGAGACTACTCAAATAGCTTGAAATTCCTCATTGGGAATAGAAACATATTTTCATGGATTTTATCAATAAACTACCAAAAATCTCTTGTGCACGGGACTCAACTCGGGTCATAGTTGATCGCTTGACAAATTCATCTCACTTCCTTATACGTGAAGACTTCAAATTAGAAAAGTTAGCCATACTCTACATCATCAAGATCGTGACACGACATGGTGTTCCACTATCCATCCTCTCTGATCGAGACAATCGTTCACTTTCAGGTTCTAGAAAACATTACAGAAATCTTTAAAAATGCATGTGAATCTTAGCATGGCTTGTCACTCTCAAACCACTAGCCAAACTAAAAGAAAAAATTAATTATACAAACTCTTGAGAATATGCTTAGAGCCGTATTTCCATCGTCAAAGTCAGATAAAACTTTAAATGAAGTCCTAAGTTCACTTAGGAAAGTGAATACCAGATGAAGCTCAAATACCCACACCTCTTTCAAGCTAACACGACCTCCACTAGTTATATTTTCAGATGAAATTTCCTTAACTAGGGGAGTTTGTGACAACCATGATATTCTATTGCTTTTGTTAAGTATCTTCGTTTATCTCAATTTGAATTTTATGCTTATCTATTTGATCTCTATCTTATAATCTGGATTTGAAATTTCATTTTCATTGTTTTCATGTCTACTTGATTAGGATTCTTGAATCTTAAGCTAATCTGCACTATCATTTCTATTGCATTTTCATTTTCTACTCTATGATATTCATAACTATCGCTTACAAAACTATTATCACCTTATAAATGCATAATAGAAGGACATTGCATACAGTGTAAGGTGAATTGACCATTACGGTGCGTAACGTAATGCTGAATTTACAGGTGCATTGCTGTGTGTTGAAATTCTGTTGTGTAGCTATTACCATTACGTTTAACAAATTTCTAAATTCAATCTCCCATGGAAAAAGCTTTAAAAAGAGATTTATGTCACTCATCAGTAGCCAAGTTAATAATTAGTTTTTGTTGGTGACTGGTACTCCTTTGAGGTGCTAGAAGTGTGGTAGGTTAGCTGCGGTACACCCTATATATAAACACTAATGGTACATTGAAGGTGAGACTAGAAGCCATAATAAGAACTACTCCTAGATAAAATATATCTTTTTCAAAATAGAACAAACACTACTTGTTGAATTTCAGGATGAAATTCTCTTAACTAGGGGGGACTGTAACATCCTTGATTTTTTTTCTTAAACTACTTTGTTAACTCTTTTAATCACTATGAGTTTTTTATATGTAAACAGTTATTGTATTCAAGAACCTATTTGTGGAAACTATCTTATATTCCATACATTGTGATTTACTGTAATACTATTTCATGCTAGTGTGAAATCATGATAACACATGTGTAAATACTAGATCTTGCTATAAACAGTAACTTGGAAGTGCCCTAACATTAACCAAATTCTATAACAATGCAAAATTACAAAATAAGTGAAACATATATAACTATAACGGTAAAAAATTTATATATGTGTAACTTATGGTTACATATGTAACTTTTATGCAAGGAATAAATATTTAATTAAATTAAGTCCTATAATTATCTAGACATAATATTTATATATATATATACTTGGATAATTACAAAATTATATATATATATATATATATATATATTATTTTATTATTTTAATCATTTAAGGGATATATATCACATATATTATTAAATATTTAACTAGTAATTATCTTAAATCTAATAACTAACAAATTAAACTAATCCTAACCTATAATTATCTATAACATTTCGTTCACCCATCTTTATCCCTTAAAAATCATGAATTTTATCAATAAAATATTAAGAAAGCCTATCTAAATTGAAACCGAATACCCTAATTTTTCAACTATAAATAGGGGGTCTTATTCTTATTATTTTTTTTACACCAAACACTAAATCTAGAGCTCTCATAGAATCAAATATCAACTCATATAACCTCTCTTGAAGATCCAAGAAATTTTCGCTATCGAGTAAGTTTTAATGCTTTTTGTGTTCTTCGTGTTCTTCGTGTTCATACATTTTCAATTTTGTTTTATCAAGATTCAACCATAACTAGCTTGGATATATGATTACATAACATGTTTGTGTAGTAATCATTGATCTAAGATGGATCAAAGTATTAAATAAACAACAAATCGTCAAAACTTTGCTTAAACATATCAAACTTGAATTTTTGGATTTTGACAGATTCGTAGGGTTAACTATGCACAGTCATTTAAACATATAAAGAACGTCTTATAATTCATTGATTTGACCCTTCAAACTGTCCGTGCAAGTTCAGTGCGTGAATCTGTTTAAAGCTGTCAAAACCCTATATTTTGTAACTTTTCAATATTTTCATAAATATGATGTAAAGTAACGATTTTTATTATAAAATAAATAATATAAACATGGTTCAAAAAATAAAAATCCAAACTTTAATAATTTTTATGATTATCTATCAACTTAAATCATGTTTCTAGTAAAATTCTTTATATTTTTAATTGTAACCCTATCATATACAAATGATTATTCTCATCCTTGCTAAACTTATATTTAAAATTATTTCATATACTTAATAAACATACTAAATACACCTTTGACTTGGTCTAGTATACATCTAGAATTGTTTCACCCGGTATGTAGTTATATGGCAAACAAAAGGTTCTGGCTAAAGAAATACGGGGTACTTAAGTGATGAAAATCCCCTAACTATTCACAACGTACAATAAACTAACTAAATAAATTTACTTAGGGCAATACTCACTCCAAGTTACTACAAGTTGCAAGATCAACCCACCTACTTTACAAGGTGAGTTCCTAGCCCCTTTTTCTTTTGTATTTTGGGGTGAAAACATGCTCTCTATATGAAAGTGTAAATTCAAATTCTAAAGTCAAAACTAGTCTTTGCAAACTCAATGATAACCTTTCTTATACTAGTAAAACTAAATTGATTATACATGTTGCTATACTCTATGACACTTTTTACTTTAAAGTCCCTCTACTTTTCTAAAATATACACAACCATTAACTTTGGGGAAGCCACGGGAGTACGTAGATAGATCTATTGGCCTGACAAGCCCATTCGGTACTCGGGTTGATGCATGCCAATCAATACCGAGCGTCCTTTGAGTCAACGTATTCTTTTTGACTTGAGAGGAGCCGGATGTTCAGAAACTGCATACTAGACAAATATACTTTAATCTGACCTCTTGTGTCAGGGGGATAGATGGGAGGGCAATCGATCAATAGGGTTGGTTGTGGACTCATGTATAATAGTTTAACTACTTGTATTGGAAAATTGTTTACTGGTTTGTACATGGTTTCCTATTATATGTATACTTCTAACCTATGTTCTCACCAACTTTTTAGTTGACATATTTTAGCATGTTTTCAGGTAATGGAAACTAAGTTCGTTGCTTTGCTCATGCTAGGATTCAAGGATAATATTTAGTTGGACCTAGTTAGACTTTGAAAAATAAAAACTTATTTACTTGTTTGGTTTATTTACTTTTAGA
Organism: Flaveria robusta; assembly: GCA_025506415.1. NCBI lineage: Eukaryota > Viridiplantae > Streptophyta > Magnoliopsida > Asterales > Asteraceae > Flaveria > Flaveria robusta. The sequence goes on from CM046473.1 coordinate 16,993,921, forward strand.
ATTGGATGTAATTAACTATTTGGTTTTAAATAAGTAATTTCTGTTAGTACTCTTTATCCTTGTGTTATGATTCAATTTCATCACGCCTCGGTGTTTTCGCTTTATCCGGGGTGTGATAATTAGGTGAGTACATATTTCTTGTAATGGAATATTAAAATGTTCCATTTGACATATGCTATCCAAACTAAAATTCCCTATCTCATCACTTGGGAAAACTGTAAGAAAACAATAATTAATTTTATGAATGGCCTCATTTTTTGTGCGGGTATTTATTTCTCATGAAAGTACTCCTTGTCTTTGTATTTCTTTAAGATGGATGGATAAACAAATTGAATCAGACTTAATAAAAGATCGATTATGTCGTTGATGAGAATTTGATCAAGTATAGTAATAGTTGAATCACCATCATTATAACCGCCAATATTACCCTCTCCTATATTAAGAAGCCATCTAGTAAAATTTTAAATTGCTTTATTGTCAACCATGCTTTTAGTGGCATATTTTTTTTTTTTGTTAAAGTAAATAGCTTGTATTTATTCTAAATGTATGATGAGCTTAATGATGCATTAATAATTTCTTGTTGACTACCATTTCAAACAACATGTAAAATTTGTCTAAAATTGCCACCAAAACAATAACTTTAGCACCAAGTGGAATATTTGAACTCATGGAAGTATTGGATATATCATTCATCATCCTATCCAATGCTTCAAATACATGCTTGCGAGTTACCGGTGCTTCATCCCAAATAATCAATTTTATTCGCGTCATTAGATAAGTAACTTCACTATTTGGTTTTATGTGGCAAACTAAATATTCATTTACATTTACATTTAATGGAATATGGAATCGTGAGCATGTAGTACAACCTCTAGTAAGTAACAAAGATGGGATTCCACTGTATGCTACATTTAATACAATCTCACCTTTAGACCTTATTGTTGCTAATGTCTTCTTTAAAATTGTTTTACTGATTCCACCATATTCATAATAAAAAAACTCTACCTTTATTAACGTCAAGTGCAATCATAATGTAATTAAAAACGAAATGATGTTCATCCGTTAAAGAATTGAGAAGCTTTTCAAATTCAGTCATTTCCTTTGTAACATCATACAATAACTTCTTGCTAATTAAGTGATTATTTGATGTAGACAAACAATCATTGTTCGATTAAGGCATATTAGAAATTACTATAGGGTTGAATTAATCTGAAATAAATACTTTTCAATCTCAAAAAAATTTAACATCCCACATCAGTTGGAAAGGGGAACGAAAGCTTACTTATATGGAGCTGGATACCTTCTCTATCAGACGCGTTTTAAAACCGTGAGGGGCGGGCGACGGAGGGGCGTGCCGGCCACCAAAGCGGAGAATATCTGATACGGTTCTTGGGCTATAACAGAATGGTATTAGATCGGGCCGGGCTGGTGTGCTAGCGAGTATGCTGGTATCCCAAGTGGGGGAGGATGTAACATCCCACATCGGTTGAGAAGGGGAATGAAAGTTTCCTTATATGGAGCTGGATACCTTCCATATTAGACGCATTTTAAAACCGTGAGGGGCGGGCGCCTGAGGGCGTGCCGGCCGCCAAAGCGGACAATATCTGATACGGTTCTTCGGCTGTTACAAACAACGTCAAATTTTTTATTTGATTGCTTGTTAGTGATAAAGTTTTAATATATGGATAGAAATGTCAGAAATTAGTTTCTATTAAGAATTCAAGACGATTAAGCTACCTAAACATCATATTCAATACAGATCTTATATGTTAAAGATGGATAACATTTATCTGATCTAAGTGCTGAGTAAAAGTGAATCAGCACAAATACATCTACTGAGTGTTTGAAGATCTACTAATTCACTACCGCATAGGACAAGAGTGTCAAGACCAAAGAGTAGTAGCGACAGCAACAACCTTCAATTGCTAATATTCTTATCTACTAAATTTTGTCTATGTTGTATACTATTTCGTAACCAATAGTATTACACATTCATGGAATACCATAATATGTAGATCAGTGGCTGAAATAAGCCATTGATCCTAACCCTAGAATAGATGCTCAAGATTTGTTCTAGAATTTAGCTTTCATAGTATAAATACCGTACTCTTGTATAGTTATACGATAGCGAGCTTTTGCCCACTTGTATTTCATGTTATTGCTTTCTATAATTAATGAATGCTATCAAGTGAATATTTTGAAAGATCTTCCTTTGTTATTTACTCTCAAAGTATCATTTGTGTGTTTGTTTAGTAAACAGATAACAAAGATTCTACATTTGTTATTAGCCGATAATTAGGAAGGTCTTGTTTAAGTTTAAACCGATGAAGTGATATTAGAGCTTTGCCTCTTGATTTGTTTAAAGTTTTATTTCAAAAAATCACTTGTTTTCTTTTGATCACACTTTCAAACACTCAAACTCTTCATACTTTTTATTCCCTTTTAAGATGACTGCTGTTGCAATTTCAAGCAAATATGACTTGGAAAATGGTACCCAGACCAAACAGCTGATGTTCACCCAAAATGACTTTGATAGTTAGAAAATCCAAATGAAAGATTTCCTAAAAAATCTAGATTTGAAACCATGGTTGTCAATACTCAATCTACCATATGTTCCAATGGTTCAAGTTGAAGGTGAAAAAGGTAGGATGATTCCAAAATATCCCAAAAAGTACTCTAAAAAAGATCTTAAGAAGATAGATGTTGACTCCAAAGCTTTGTGGTGAATCAGGATGAGCATACCAAACAATATAATTCATGGCTTCATGAAGTTTACAACTGATCAGAAGTTGTGGGAAGCATTGAAAGCCAAGTATGAAGGAACCAAAGACATGAAGGAAATCAAAAAGATTTTCTAAAGCAAAAGTTTGAAAATTTTTGTTTCACTAAGGGAGAAACCATGACTACTATATATCTTAGATATGTAGAGCTGTTAAACTCTCTAAATGAATTAGGAGTGAAGATGGAGAATAGTAATGTTCTTAGGATGTTCCTAAAATAATTACCCAAGACATGGACTGTCTACATTGTGTCGATATGAAGAATTGAGAATTTGAAGACTATGTAACTTGAAGAAATGTATGTCGTTCTAAGAGCCCACCAGATGGAGATGGATACAGATGAAGACTCTCATGGCTCCCTTTCATGAACCTTTTCAATCTCAATCTTATCAAATACCAATGGTGAGTCATGAAGTGCCAATGATCACCAATCCTAAATTGCAAACTACTGAATCACAACCTTTACCACATTTCGGTAGTTGGAACCAACATTCATCAACTCTAGTTTTAATATCAAGTCACTCAAGTTTAATATTTATCACTGAACATACAAACTTCTTTCAATTATCTAAAGAATATCTGGAATGTATACATCTAAGTGATATAAAGGAACTAGACATCAACTACCAAGTAGTTATGATTTCTCTCAGAAATAAACAGTTCCAGCAGAGAACTAAGAGAAAGTTCAAAGCCAAATGAGTGCTTGGTTTGGAATTGATAAAAGCAAAGTGAACTGCTTCGACCACAATCTACTTGGTCATTTTGCCAAGGAATGTAAAGCCCTCAAATCAAATCCTTCTCATATAAGTTTTCCTAGCTTCAAGCACTCATTAATTTATCAAACTCCATCCACTTCAACCACTCAAAGACACAATGTGGTTGTAGCATCAATTGATAACTCAATAGACTAGAGTTTTCAAATAAAAGACATCTCACCAATTAACAATGCTTTAATGGCTGGCGACTCCACCTATTCATATCAAGTAACTTTTGAACCTTGTTATGCACCTGAGTGTATTGCAAAAGTAAACATGTATCAAAAAACACAACCTATATCTCATGAATGATGTAAAATCAATCAACATTCTTAAAATTGACTTTAAGAAAATTGATCAAGCCCAAAAAGTTGATGATCACCTAACCAGATTAAAGTCTATATAATGTAATTTAGCAATAGCTAAGATTGTTTCAATGCTAAAACATCAACAAACAAATCAAGAGACCCAAATTGATGATCACCTAACCAGATTAAAGTCTATATAATGTAATTTAGCAATAGCTAAGATTTATGCAGACAAATACAATATTCAAACTGAAAATTTTGAAAAGTTGCTTGCTTTCACAGAGAACTCCCAAAAGTTGTATCAAACCACGACAAGTTTGGGGTACAATGATGTCAAACCACTAGTTGTATATGCTCCATCATACTCTCCTAGATTCAAGTTGAAAATGAAAGAGAAAATGTTTGCTTATCTAATATGTATCAAGACTACTGAAGGAGAGAAAGTGGAAAGTTGAAGGAGAAGATCAAACATACAAAGTTTTTTAAAGTATCAAAACAAACAAAAAAAGACTTATCATCTTATGAATATCATAGCTGTTCATCTGGGTCAGTCTCTCCTAAGAAGGACAAAGCTCAGGCTAACAAAGGTTGCGTGAAAAAGACACATGATACAAAGTGTTATGCAAGCTCTTCAAGAAGCTTTTAAGAGAGACCACAACCTTATATCCAAAAGTTAATTAATGAAGTTGTGAGAATTTATAACAAGAAGTTTCCAAATGGAAGATTAATCTATCCGCTCATGTTGATTATAGGATGAGAAAAGGAACAAAGAGTGAAGAAAAAAGAAAGACGAAACAGTTTGAAGGACATCGGCAGATAAAGTCTTCAAGAAAGAAAGTAAGTTTTGAAGACTCCATTGACCATGAGGTGATAGCCTGATGAAAGAAAGAACAATTGAAGAAAGAGCTCAAGGATCTAGAGAAAAAGTTGGAAATGGCTAAGAAGAGAAAGATGCAGCTAGTGTGCGTTGTCTCTTGTGAAGAGGATCACCATGCTAAATATTATCATCACAATCCATTATCAAAGCTAACAAATCATCCTAAAACATCAAGATCCTTGAGTTACAACACAACTGCTAATAAATCAATCAGAATAAGAGGAGGAACTTCAAAGATAGTTCGGTAGCAAGCTAAAGTGGGTGTTGATAAGCAAAGAAAGCAACTTCTGAAGAAAACTTAGTAGGTAAGCATAAAAAGATCAATGTCAAAAAATCTATCTCTTCAAAACCGCCTAAAATGAACAAAGTTTTGGAGGCCAAAGATATATGTAGATACTGATGAAAGCTCAGCAGACCAGAAACAACAAAACATGCATTCATCATCTCATAATAAAATTAAGATTCTAAAATCAAAAAGGCCCAAGACTAAACAAACTTGGATCCCCATTCATCACTATCCATTCATTTATGTGCAAGAACATCTGCAGACCAAAGATAACTAGTGGATAGTGAATGCTATTAGCACATGATAGGTGATAGATCATGTCTGCTGAATCTTTAACCCTATTATAGGGAATCTGTTGCTTTTGAAAGTGATTTGAGAGTTGGATACATCATTAGTAGAGGCATAGTTCTTAATAGAATGGTGAGCTTTAACAAAGTGAAATATTAGAAAGAGTTAAATTATAATTTGTTAAGTGTGTCTCAACTGTGTTATCAAAAGCACGACACTCTTTTCATGGAGCATGAATGCATTGTTCTCTCTCCTTGTTTGTTATTAAAAATGATGAAATTATTCTAAAAGCCCCCAAGGAAAGACAATATGTAAATGCTCAACATGCAAAATGCATTACCTTTAGGAAGCATATCTTGTTTTATTTCAAAAGCTTCAATGAATGAATCATCTATTTGTCACAGAAGTCTAGCACATGTAAATCTTAAAAACATGAATTAACTAGCAAAAAATGGCTTAGTCACTAGACTACCACACAAAAAGTTTGCATGTCCTAATCATGTGTTACTTGTCTAAAAGGAATGCAACATGGATCTTATCATAAGTCCAAAAAATGATTTCAATCACTACTCCTTTACACTTATTGCACATGAACTTGTATGGTCCAACATGTGTAAAGAGTTTAGGTATAAAATATTATTTCTTGGTGATAACAGACGACTTTACAAGATTCATTTTGGTTTTCCTTTTAAAAACCAAGGATGAAGCTGCTGAAACGATAAGCTCATTTGTTATTAAAATTGAAAATCAAATTGATCTAAACGTTAAAATAATAAGACATGATCAAGGTACTAAATTCAAAAACCATATAGTTGATTCTTTTTGTGAGTCCAAATGTATTGCAAGACAATATAGTACTTTCATAACTCCTTAGCCAAATGGAGTTGCTAAAAGGAGAAATTGGACACTCATTGATGCTATAAGGACCATGTTGTCTGATTTAAAACTTCTTATAATATTCTGGGCTAGAGCAGCTAGCATTGCATGCTATGTTCAAAATAGAGTGTTTATAGTTAAGACACATGGGAAACCTCTTATGAAATGTGGCATAAGATAAGACCATTCATAGGTTCTTAAAACCTTTCAGATGTACATGCATTCTCCTCAATACCAAAGATCATTTGTCCAAATTTGCCGAGAAATCGATAGATAGACACTTTGTAGGATATTCCTTACAAGCTAAAGCTTATAGGATATACAACAGAGTAGATCACACTATTAAGGAATCTAAAAAAGTAATATCTAATGAAAACTCTTCAAATAATGTTGTTTGCACCTCAAGTTGGAAGTTTGATCTAAATGGATTCATAAATGTTTTTAACCATTTACTTGATAATGTTTCAGGAAACTCTATAGAAAGTTCAGCTGATACCCAAGTTACTAGTTTAGAAAACTACAGGGTTGATCTTCCTTTGAATTCTAGTCAGCAAAGAACAATTGTAGAATTTAACCAACTAAAGTCAAAAGAGGGACATGCAAGTACCCCAAATTTGATTTATCAACCATCAAATGCTCATAATAACTCATCAAATGAAGAGTCTCTTACGGATGAAGACATTGATATTAAGCAACGTGCTGAAAAAGAGACAAGTACTGTAACTACTAAAAAGGTTGCATTTTGGCAGTTGAAGATCAATAACATTTATCTGTTCAAGTGTAGAAGAAAAAACAAGTATAGATCTTATATGTTGAAGATGGATAACTTTTGTCTCATCAAGTGCTAAATAATAGTGAATAAGCACTTATTATTCTACTGAGTGTCGAAAGATCTTTTGATTCACTGCTGCATTTGACAAGAGAGTCAGTACCAAGGACTAGTGGCGACAACAACAACCTGCAACAACTAATATTCTTATCTGTTGATTTCTTGTCCATGTTGATTACTTTTTTGTAACTAATAGTATTGCAAATCCATGGAATTTCATAATGTGTAGACTAGTCGCTGAAATAATCCATTGATCCTAAACATGAAATTAATGGTCAAGATTTATTCTAGAGTTTAGCTTTTATAGTATTAATCCCACAATCTTGTGTAGTTATGAGGTTAGCGAGTTTTTCCCACTTGTATTTACTGTCATTGTTTTTTTTAATTAGTGAATGCTATCAAGTGAATACTTTGAAATAACTTCATTTGTTATTTACTATCAAAGTATTATTTGTGTGTTTGTTTAGTAGAAAGATGAAAAATATTATGCATTTGTTATCTGTCGATCATTATGAAAGTCTTGATTAAATTCAATACGATCCAACAGTTTCACATAGTTAGAATAAATTTAAGAAATATCAAAATGTATTATGAAATAATATTAATTATTATAAATAACTTACATTAAATTTTATGTTAGTTTAGTAAATTAAAAGTCAAAAGATGTGTAATAATACCTTTTAACCTCCATATTTATTGTTGTTTGTAAAGGTTGTCATCTCATAAATACTCCCACGTACTATTACAAGCATATCCAGTCTCGCCAAAGAATTTGATAACAACATTTTCACAAACAAAATGCAGATATGATAATAAAAACCAAAATTATTTGTGTTGAAACATGAATGGATCGGATGCGGAAGTGAACAACCTATTTTTGTGAAGATCATACATGATAAGAACAAATAAAGACTAGAATATGGATAGTAATGGTGGATAATCAAGAACTTGAGGATGTACCATAGGTGACAAACTAAGAATCAATAGATACTCACATGTTATTCCACAGTCATCATAAGATTGCATTTACCTACCCGTCACATGCTTTGGACTCCATAGATGAATGATGTATGAAGCCCCTAGGGAAGCGCTCAAGATTTCTAGAAGAATCACAATAACTAACAACCACTATAAATGCACGTCATCCTCTATTTATAGTGTTACATGAACAAAACCCTAAAAATATACATCAAATAATGATAAATAATAACACAATAAATGTCATATCATTTGATTTGGTCTTCGGTCATTCATGTTATCCGTAGTCTTCACAATCTTGAATATTTGTGGCTTTTGCGGTGATTCGTTGCTCCTAACAACAAATACATTGTACTTCAATGTGTCATAATCATCTAAACCAAATTAACTGTCAAGTTTGAATTTCTCAAAACCTAACAATCTCCCCCTATTTGGATAGATGTATTAAACATATGCTAAAGAATAATGAAACAAACACGAATCAATAATCTTGAACTTCAATAGATGCATTTCATGTTTCTTTCACCCCAACGATGTTAAGCTTTCTTTATCTTACTTATCAAATCCTAAACAATTATCTTAAGGTTCAATGGCTTTCATTTATCTTCTCCCCCTAAACAATCTGATTCTTCTATCCCCAATCCAAAGGATGTAAGTGTGGAGGTGTCTGTTCAAGTATTTAAATTGTTAGACCCTAAAAGGATCATGATGCCAATTCAAGTGGTGATTGGAAAGTTGTTCTGGTTCGAAAAATATTACAAGTGTTGAAAACAAATGCGACTGTTGAATAAGTAATACGGATAGAGCAGAATGTCTGAGTATTGGGCATACACATTAGTCAAATCCAGATAAGCATTTTTCCATCCGCATATGACTAATGCGGATGTACAAAACAAATACGGTAAAGAAAAAAAGAAATGCGACCAAGGTTATGGTCATCTGCATTCGTCTGAACAATCATTGTTCATCGTATATACCTAAACAATCACTATTCATCGCATTTGCTGATTACTAAACTATTCATCACACTTGTTTGAACATTCACTGTACATCGTATTTGTGTGAAGTCCCTATTCATCGCATTACTCCCTTGAACCTTAGTCCCTTCATCCTTGATTACTGTTTATCGCATTTATTCCTTATTTGAACTATTTGGACTGATTTTGGACTGATTGGACTATTTGGACCTAAATATTATCTTAAAATAAACTCACCAAAGTTAAAATCAATTTAATCTTACCTAATCAAGTAAGCTCAAGCAATCTAATCATGGATTCACAAAATTCCTTGGAACTTGGGCATAATCCCAAACCACAAATGCTAAAACACAAATCTGAATTTAAACAATAAAAAACTAGATTCAGGAATGACTTGATTGGTATTGATGAAGATTACTAAATTTTAATCTTCATAGGTCCCTCATTCTTACTACTCTGGATGTTGTTTAGTATCTTATTGTAATTCATGTTGAAGTTCCCAGTTTAAATGTTGATTCTAAAGATTACAAGAAAATCTTCATAGACATGAAGGCATACTCATTCCTTACTCAAACCTTGATGATGGATGTGCTCAAAATGATGGAGAACTATAGTACTGCCAAAAGAGTGTTGGATACTCTAAACATCATGTGTGAAGGCAGTAATGAAGTGATAGAGATAAAGAAGGTTTTGTTTGTGAATTAGTAATAGACATTCCACCGCATCAAGGATGAATCTATCTCCAAGCATCTTCATAGATTTGTGCAGTTGGTTAATGATCTAGAGATACTAAGTTGGAAGCAAAGTTTGACCATGTTTAGATACCATGGTAGCTAAAATAAAAGCATTTGAGCTTGATAAGAAGTCTAGAAACCTTGGAGGGCCATAAGTTATAGAGGCATACAAGTTTCCTTCTAAAACTCATTTTGTAAAAAATGGCTTTATTATAAAAGAAGATGAGTTTATAATATTTGAAATGAATCAAAGATCAATAGCATTTGTATCTTCTCAACACTCAAAGACCAACAAGATGCCATACTCCACACCTCAAGGTACAAATCAAGCTTATAGTCCATGTGAGCACACTATGAAAGAACATAAGGAAACTTACAATGCCTTTGTGTCAAGCTTTGAAGCTTACTTGGGTGGTAGGCTGACTTGAGCACATCTGATCCAAGAAGATCTTGAAAAAATGGATGCAGATGATGTAGAAGAGATGAATCTTCAATGGTAGATGGCCATGATTGCTATGAGGGCAAAAAAATTTCAAGAAAAGGAAAGAAGCTAACCTTGAATAAGAACACCAAACTTGATGATGACAAAACATGAGTTAAATGCTACAACTATGGTGTTCATTGTCACTTCTATAGAGAAAGTAATGTACCACGAAGCAGCAACAACATATTTTCATGTTCTTATGGCTAATCTTCAAGTCACAACAACCAAAACTCTAACAATTATAAAAGCAATCAACCATGATTTTAGTAGAATCAACCTCAATTCACACATAAATCTCAAGCAACACCATACTCTTCATCAAGTGCACTTGTCATAAAAAAACGATTGTGTTTATGATTGGAGCCTCAAACCTGAAGAGTTGAAGCCAACTTATTAGAATCTAGCATTAATGGCTCAGGTAAATGATGCTCCACCCCAATGCCAAATGAGGTAAAGGCCAATCTGTGTAGTCAAAAATGCATCAATGAGATGCAAGACTACAAAGAGAACAATAACAAGTTGGCTAATATGGTGAAAAATGAAAAAGTCAAATATGAGATGTTAAAACATGAGATGACAAGCTTTGAAACAAAAATCAAATCATTGCTTGTTGATATTAAGACACTTCATGGAGAGAAGCATACTCTTGAAGCTGAAGTTGAAAACTTAACAAAACTATTAATCAAGACAAAAGCTGATCACTTAGCTACTAAAGTGAAACTTGAAAAGTTTAAGTTTTCATTTTCCAAGCTTAAAGAGTTACTTTAATTATAAAAGAAACCTAAGGATATGACTCGCATAGGCTACAAGGCTTGTCCCCTACCATATAATGACAACTACACTGTCATGTTTGAGTTACTAACAACAACATATTTTAATGATATTAAAATTATTGAAACTAAATCTTAAACTTTTTATCAAACAACAAATCCACATAATAAACCTCATGTGTATGTGAAAACTAATGCTGAAAAGATAAAGAATGGCCATCCAATAAAAATCAAGAGTGTTCTGACAAGTCTTTGTATGTTCAAAAGCCTAAAAGTCATATAAGGCCATCATACCATTTGTGAAATTCACTCCAGCATGTATCATTAATGATAAGGATGCTAAGCCTAAAGTGAAACAAACTGGTAATAGCAGATCTAATAATGAGACCAAATCACATAAAAATTCCAACAAATCAGATAATGTTTTATCAATTTCAAAAGGCAAAGTTGTAACATCCTCATTATTAAAATGTAAAGCACCAACGAACTCATCACAAAAGAGTAAACCAAACTCACAATCAAAACTACATATTGGTTATGACAACTGTTCTAAAATAGATTATGAGAAAGTGGAGAATGATGAAAAAATATTATGCATTGTGTAACACGATTAATTATAACATAGTTGATTGCTTCTTCAATATGAAGGGTTTGAGATCCCCTCAAAACAAGCTAGTTTCACCAATCTCACCTAAGTATGCCAAGCATACTAGTCCATCATTTAGAAATCATGGTAAAGGTTTCTAAACATGATGATGACTTTTAGGACACTTGGCATCCAATATCTATCAGAACTAATCATGAGACGACTAAAAAATTCAAAAGAAATTTGAATCCTACTCTTAGGAATCAAACTAAAACAGAATCATTTAATCAACAGCATGCTTGATTTCATCTTAAAACCAGATATTAATATTTGATTATGCATCTCTTAGTTCTGTTGAGATTGAGGTGATGAAGCAGAGACCATCATCATCTAGATTCAAAAAAAAACAATAAGGCAAAGTCATTTGCTGATGAACTTCAAGCTAGGTTAAACCTACTTTTGATGAATCTAGTGAAAGAAAAATCTAAAGGGACTTACCAAAAGGTCATAGTTCTTGATAGAAACAAGAAACCAAAGACTATCTTGGCTTGATATCTATATTCTAACTAAATTGTTTGTGCTTGATTTCTATATTCTAACTAAATTGTTTGTGCTTGTAGGGTCATCTAGTATGTGGACGGTGGATGTTCCTGAGACATGAAAGGAGATACTTTCTTTTTACATGATTTTCAACAAATTCAAGGGACTATAGAGGCTTTTCGTGCAGACTCTCAAGCTGGAAGAATAAGTGGTGAAGGAACAATCATAATTGGCCAGTTTAGCTTCAACAAAATCCACTATTGTGATCAGTTGAAGTCTAATTTGCTGAGTGTGTCATAAATCTATGATAAGAAATATCCTACTCTTTTCACAAACACCTATTATTACATTCTTACATCAGGATTTCAAATTCTTGAAGAAAGGGTTGTCTTGAAAACACAAAGGAAGACTAATACTTATGTTCTAAACCTAAACTTTATCCAACCAACTAAAGAAACATGTTTACTTTGTAAAGCATCATTGATGAGTCACAATTGTGGCATAGGCGTATAGAATATAAAATTTTCAAAAAACATAAACAAATTGGTCAAATGGAACCATGTGATAAGATAACCCCAAAAACAATTTCACTCAGTTGACCATTGTTTAGCATGTCTAAAAGTGAAGCAACACAAAATGTCCCTCAAGCCTAAGCTTGTGAACTCAAAAACATAAACAAATTGGTCAAATGTAACCATGGATTTTTTTGGCGCAACTCATATCATGAGCATAGCCAAAAAGCGGTATTGTTGGTGATCATTAAGGACTTTTCAAGGTTTACATGGGTGTTTTTCATACTTCATAAAAATAAATCATCAAAGACTTGCTCACTAATATTGAAAATCATTTGGTTTTAAAAGTTAAATCAATCAAAAATGATAATGTAATAGAATTCAAAAATGATGATTTAAATTCATTTTGTACTAACAAGGGTATTGCTCATCAATTCATTGTAGCTAGAACTTCTTAACAAAATGGAGTAGCTGAACGAAGCAATAGAACACTGATTGAAGTAGCAAGAATCATGCTCGCTAATCCTAAACTATCAATCGCCTTTTGGGCAAAAGCAGTTAACACAACTTATTATGTATAAAATACAACATTAGTTGTTAAAAAGAGTAACAAAACAACTTATGAATTGCTATTTCATATAAAAAGTTTCATATGTTTCTTCAAATCATTTGGGTGTCCTATGTAAATATTAAACACTAGAAACCATATAGGAAAATTTTCTCTCAAATCAGATGAAGAATAATTTATGGTTATTCATTAGTCTCTAAAGCTTTTATAGTGTTTAATCCAAGATTAAACTTAATTGATGAATCCACAAATGTTAAATTCAATAAGCACTCATTTCCTAAATCATCAACTTGTCCTGATTGGTTGTTTGATATTGATTCTTTAACAAAATCATTAAGTCAATATGTTATGCCAAATGCAAATATGAATAAATGTAGTGGATCATCAGAAACACTTAATGTAGATAAAGATGATTTTCTTCTTGTGCCACCATCATCTTCTTCACCTCAAGTATCAGATGTTCCACTAACATCTTATCACGTCTGATCAATAGCAACTGAAACTCCATCAACAGAAGCAGGTCTGTAACACTTGAAAATCTTTAAAAAGAAAAACAAAAACTAAACAAGATGTTTTAAATGAAGGGAAGGATTAAAACAGCGAAAAAGCAAAATATGTTCATGTATGGGTATAAAAGGAGGGAGCCACCCCTCCCGTCACTCCCATGCACCCACAGCAACCTTATTTTAGAGAGAGAAAGCTCCCATCTATTCTAGAGAGAGAAAGTTGAAGAATTCATCAAAGGTATAATTTTTATGGTGATTTCTCTTAGATCTAAGCTAGATCTAAACTCCTAAATTGATTTCCAAGCAATTCTATGTGTAAAGTTTGAATTTTTTCGTGTGCATGTGTATAGATCTCGAGTTCTACCTTTGGTTCTAGGGTTTTTTCTAAATGACTTGATAAGATATCTCCCTATTTACATGTTTTACACTCTTATGGGCCTGATATGCTTGTTAAAATGATGATTCTTTTATAAACCTATTTTTTCTATGATAAAGGTGGCATTTTTACATAAAAATGTATGTTTTAATGAGATCTATGATGATGTTTGATGCATGATGTGTTTTAATTATGAACCCTAGCTAAATGAGTACTAGATCTATGGATTAAGGTCATGCACTATTCGACTATGTCATAAAATACCTAATTTTAAAATTAGATAGAAGGTTTACTTAACCATATTAGTTTAATATTACTTATATTAGTTTACTATTACCGGCATTTGTTTCAAGTAGATGCATAAGCCAAGTACTATTACCTGCATTAGTTCACTATTACCCACATTAGTTTACTATTATCCATATTTTTTTCAAGTAGATACACAAGCCAAGTACTATTACCCACATTAGGTCACTATTACCCGTATTAGTTTACTATTACCTGCATTTGTGATAGGTTCAAATGGATCGATCTGTGATGATATTGTAATGCAATGATCAATTATAAACACAAAGTAATCAACAAGAGCAAAATACTTCAAAAATTCACAGTGATTTCATTAAAAGCAAATTGCAATCGGATACAATGTACAGAGAGAGTTCTAACTGAAATTCTCCAAAAGTCTACATGCACATATAAACAATGACCTATTTATACTAACAATGAAACTAAGGAACATATATTTACACAATAAGTCCCTATACTATGACAAAAACAAAATCTAAAGACTAAATGCTAATCTTCAAGAGTTCCAACAATACTCCCCCGAAGATTTGCATAGTCTTCAGTCAAAAAAATCTTCAGGTTCTTCTTTGATTTTGAACATTGGCTTTTCTTTGTATATCTCTATCTCTCTTAAAGCTTTCTTTATTGCAGACTTGAATTTTGCTGCCAAAACGCCTTGTTCAGGCTTCGATTCATTTGTCTTTATTTCCATAGCATCCATTACCATCAAGGTTTCTTTTGACAACCCTGCAATATCAATGTTTGCATAGAATTCTAATGGATCTTGATTATCCTTTGTATGTATCTCTAACACTCCTTTACTTGATATTCTCATGAATTCTATATTATGTACATCTTTCTTGACAATGTTTGCATAAGCCAGAGCTTTCCTCAACGAAATCCGCTCCATGGCTGTATTCATCACTTTAATTATTGTCAAGAAATACTTTCTATCATTTTCAGCTACTTTAGATGACACTCTTTCAAACTTCTGATTTGACAAAAATGAAATGTAACTTGGATGCAACAATTTTAACTCAAAAACTCCAAACAAACTTATCATGTCCTTGTCCCTGTCATCTTCATTCCGTACCAACATCAATTGAAATGATTCTGAATCATAAAACCATCTAAGGATAGGTTTTGAAGTTTGAGTACCATCTATCACTTTCAATCCTGGATTAGTTACTTTATCAAAATACTTGTCACTGAATGTCTCCAGATAGCTTTCTTTTTCCGATGAGCTTGATTATCCTTTCTTTCTTTTCTTTAATGATTGGAAATACAACTTATCTTCTTGATCACATCTTGTTTTCAGAAAGGATGACATTCTTGAGATTCCATAATCCAAAAGTTTCACAAAGTTTTCTCCTCTTGATGACTTTGTTAGATTAATGAGAGGTAACTTGTGTAATTCTTTTAAATCTTAGACAGGAAGAGCAATAATACTAGAGTAAAAATGATACACATCATAGATAGCATTCACTCTCTTGATCAAAAATGCATCAAATACTTCATTGTACTTCCATGCAATAATCTTCACTTCTTTAGTATTGTCAGGCACAATCATAGCATTTAACAACTCTAAAATAGATTGTCCTGTTTGCAGCACATTCCTCACTATATCACCAGCAGATCTTGCTTTGTTCCACAGTTGTTTGTGATCAATTGATACTTGATAAGCTTGCTTTTCTTTCTCTGGAAACATTTTCATCAACTCTTGTCTCTGTTCATGACTCTTCTTCACAAGCTCCATAGACTTTATCTCTTGTGGTCTCAAAATTCTTGTTCTTTTGGTGATCTCCAGGTATTGAGGATTATCTGTATCAAGCACGATCATTTTGTTGTTTTACTTTTCTGTTTCTTGAAAACTTCTCACTAAATTTCTCAGTGAAGCTCCTTGAAGCCTGTTTAATCTTTTCCTTGGAAAATTCCTTGATTGCAACCACATCCTTAATGCAGGTATGGTCATGTCTTATGGATTAGGATGGTGCAATTCAGACATAGGAATATCATCAACATTTATGCTCTCACGCATCGGTGTCCATTCTCCATGTTCTATACAAATTTCATTTGGATCCACCGAAGCAGTTGATTCAGCTAACAAGCATTTCTCATATTCTTCATTTATTTGAGAAACTGTTAACCCATCCAAAAATACATGATTGTACTTATTCTTAACAAGATAATTGTATCTGTCTTCAAAGTCAATTGAGACATCATCTTGAATGTTTTGAATTGGAGATTCAACAAGTTCACACACATCTTCATCATCAAGTACTTCGTTGTACCAATCATCATTAAATTCAGAGTCAATGTCATCTAAAACTTCAATTTGCTTTTGCACATTTTCTTCATCAACATACACTGTGTCATCTACAGTTTTCTGAATTTTAGATGGTGTAGCAGATACATCTATAATCACTTCATCAATCTTTCTTTTTCCTTTATCTATTTCTGAAATCTTTTCAATTATCTCCACTTCTGATTCTGATTCTATCT
The DNA here is from genome assembly GCA_025506415.1 of Flaveria robusta. Taxonomy (NCBI): domain Eukaryota; kingdom Viridiplantae; phylum Streptophyta; class Magnoliopsida; order Asterales; family Asteraceae; genus Flaveria; species Flaveria robusta. The sequence goes on from CM046473.1 coordinate 17,010,738, forward strand.
CTTTCTCCTTTAAACTCTCTTTCAATCTTTCAACTTCTTCATTTAATCTTTTTAATTTCTCTTCAAGATCAGCTACTATCAAATCTTTCTTATCAACCTCAACTTTTAATACATCATTCTCTTCTTGTAGCTTCTGAATCAATTCTTCTTGTTTTGCATTCTTAACTTTCAACTCATCAATTAATTCTTCATCACTATCATTTTCAGTTTGCACAGTTGCATCTTGAGTTTGTTTCCTTATACTTTCATCCATAATAACTATGTGTTCCTCTTACACATCATCAGAGGTTACATTAATAGGTTCAGATAACATTGCAATGTAATCAAAATCAAATGTCTGATTTTGATCTAAACTTTCATCAACATTTTCACTATCAACTTCAATCTCTTCATTTTCTGCTTGCTCATTCATTTCAGTTTCATCATCATCAACATTTTCATTTCTTTCATCAGACATTGTTTCTTCACTATCAACATCTTGAATGATTTCTACAACATTCCCACCAACATTAGCATCATCATCATTATCATCATCACTTGATGAGCTTTCAACATCATTTTGCTCATCTTCATCATCATCATCTTCCTCTTCTTCTTCAACAACTTCTTGAATAACATCTTTAATCAAATCATTTGGATTAACTGGTTCATCTTTAATTAAATGAAAGTTATCTTCATTGATGTCTACTTCATCTCTAGCTACTGCCCTCATGTATCAAACATTTGAATGTTCTGGGCTCTAGTAACAACACATAATCTTTTATACACAGTTTCAGACATGTGTTCTAAGTCCAGTCTTTCACCATCTACCCCATATACATGAAAATCAGGGTGTTCTACATTTATAATCATTTGCAGGAATCTTGGATACATCAAGTATTTATTCCTCTTTCCTTTCTCCAAATTGAATAAGAACCCATTCATAATCCATCTGGCCATATTAAACCTTCTGTTTGTGGCCAATGCAACAATAGGAGAAGCTATATCAACCGGAAATGAGTTCCATCCTGCACTCCTTTTAGACATACAATGTTGAAATATATAGCACAGAAGTTTCCAGTGGTTAAAAACTCTAGTTCTAAAGAATTGTTTCTTTGGAAAGTAATCTGGGTGACCCATCATCATAAAAGTATCTCTGCACTCATTGAAAGTAAATTCTGCCAAATCTTGTGCATCATTTTCACCCAGTCTTAGTGCTTCTCTGATTGACTCCTCAGAAACTTCTATCATTCTATCACCAGTTACAAATCCCCTCAGCACTTTCTTGCCTACTTCATCTCTTACAATATCTACTGTCCTCCAGAATCTTTTAATCAGCCTTGCATAGATGATAGGACAAGCACACATAGCATATACATATCTTGTTCTCAACAAGAATCTGATCATTTCTTCATATCCAGTAGCCTCTCTAACTTCTTCATTTAGAAAAGCAGCTACATTATGCTTAGGCTCAAACTTGAGTTCCGCCATCTGTCATTTACAAAGAAACAAATATAAGAATGAATGTATTACATTGATGTAAATCTCATAATAATTTATCAATTTTTTCCAATAATACTTAGAAATTTTCTAAGTATTTGATATACTCATTACTCAAATGTATTGGATATAAATCAATTAATATTTTGAGAATAAAACAAAGTAACATATAACAATTTGTTTTGAAATTTTACTTAATAGATTTTAAATTGTTAAAACTTGATCAATTTTATTCAAAATTTTCTAAGTGTTTGAAACACTTATTGTTATATACAAGTTCAAGTTTTAAAAATTCATAATCACTAAGTAATTTGTTTCTTTTTGATTTATGAGATTTAAGAGATGTTTTTAATGATTAAAATTAAAATTTTGTCGATTCATTTCAGTTTTAAATTTTTATTATTATTTTATTCAACTGATGAACACAGAATCATCAAGAAATTTTTTTTTTTTTTTTTTTTGTGATGAAATTGAGTTTTGATGATGTCAATCACGTCGCAAACACATGTATTCAACAATTTCAGATTCAATTTCGAACAATTTAACACATTTAATCTGAAAATTTCAAATTTCTTAAACCCTTAGGGTTCGAACGCCCGAATAGGGTTCATACGCCCAATCAAATGTGTGTTAAATGTTCTCTGTTTTGATGATTTGAACTCAAGATGTTGTTTAGAATCAAAGTTTATACCTGAATGTCACAATGATTTCAGTAAATCAGTATGAAATATGAAGATGATAATCGTCGTATGAATGAATAAGAACAGAGTGTATCAGAGTGAATGAACGAGTGAAATGAGATTCTGTCAAGTGTTGAATTTATATGTGTGAAAAACTCTCAGGCGCATGACCACTGTGAAGGCGTATGACCACTATTCAGACGCATGACGTTTAGGCGCATGACAACTGTACAGGCATATTAATCTTGTTAAGACGCATGAGACCTAGACGCATGAACTCACTTGGTCAGATTTTCATAAGGACTTAGGCGCATGGACACTGTTCAGACGCATGAGCACTGTTTAGGCGCATGAGCACTGTTCAGGTGCATGACCTAGCGTGAAACGCCTAACACTTGGACAATTTCATGAACCTTCAGTTCGTATGAGAACTGTTTAGGCGCATGGACTTTCAAAGCGTCTACACTTGGAATATTTTCAACATGAAAGTTTGGTACTGTTTAGGCGCATGAGTTTGTTTGAAACGCCCAACACTTAAGCAAATTTTCAGACTTATGATAACTGTTTAGGCGCATGAGTTGAAACAAAACGCCCAACACTTGTACATATTCCTGAAATATCATCATACTCCTGAATTAGACTTTTGACCACTGTTCAGGCGTATGAGACCTTTCCATACGTCTAACACTTGGCATTTTTTCACCCAATTCATTCAAACTCTAATTTTGAAAATTTTCACTATTCATCATGAAATTTCAACCTGGTCAAAGTTTGACTTTTTGACTTTAAAAATCTTTGACTTTTTGACTTTTATCATTCAAAAATTTATTTCTCACTCAAAATATACCTTTTATTTCTCAATTAATTTCCCGTCATTTTAGTCTCAAAATTTTGAAATTTTTCAAAAATTACAAATAATCTCAGTTTTTTATTTTTTATTGCAATAAGCTTTTTCACATTTCAACTTAATTTGAATTCTTTTCACGTTCATTTTTGAATCATATCAAACACACACATACTTGTAAACGTTTAGCATCATCCTTTTCATCATTCAATCATTTATTTTGAAATTCTTTTTCAATCTTTACTCCCCCTAAACTTTTAAGTTCACAAACTTAGAAGTTTATTTAATTGATGAAAAAAAAAGACAAACCAGTCATTATCAACATGCCTGCACACAGAAATCATGCAAAAATTAAGATAAAGCAGAATAAAACTCTACACTATACTTATAATGAATCACATGCCTGCAGTGAAATCATATCAGTAAATAATCAGCACATTATCAAAAAAAAAATTGTAGATAGTCATAGACAATGATTAAATCCTGATCAATTGTGTTCTAGGTCAGCGTTCCCGCAGCAGAGGAGACACTAGATCTAAGGACAGACAATGAGTACTTTGGCAAAGTATCAGCACACTTACTTTTTCAATTCTTGGATTGATTAAGGTTTGATTAGATATGACATTATGTAACCCAGAATTACACTTAGAGAGTCTGACCTTCGTCAAGTAATGCAAGCAAGCACTTTTTCTCAGCTTAAAAACCTGACATATATGAATAACTAGATCTCATGTTTATATCCATTTTTGGACTTTTGAATAGTTTGTGCACATTGGCATCTTTTGCATCAGGTGAGAATATCTAGGTCTGTAATGACTTACAACAGAGGATACCTCGACACTTCAGGTCTATGATGACTCATAACAAAGAAGTGAACAGATGCTGTAAACAAATCTCATGGTTAATCATATCATCACCAAGTGTGAGTTTGTAACTTGACAAGCACACAATCAGAAAAGTCAATAACACTCATTAGAACTAAGACGGATACACACAAATACATAATGATTTAGTTAAATCACAAGAATCTACTTTTTCAGTATAATTGCATGAGTTTACCCGCACATCATATCTGATCACGTCAGACTTTATTAACGAGTGAAGTATGCAACTGATTAAAATTGATGTACTATCATTTCTCACATATTGCAATGGCAGATTCAATCCTAAAATAATAAAATATATTTTTGTATTTTCATTTTATAATTTTCTATTTTGATTTTGCACTTTTCTAGTTTTGTATTTGCTTTTTCTTTTAGCACACACACACAATATATACAATCAGCCAGTTAATTTTGATAATTTCTTTTTATTTTTCTTATTAAAAGAAGGGAGGGTTATTTTCATTTTGAACCATCAAAATCAGTTTTCAATATGGTTAATAAGACCAATAGACTCAACCAAATACTCAAACCTTCTTGGTAAAAAGGCTTTTGTAAATAGGTCAGCCAATTGTTTTTCTGTTGATATTTGAATCAAATTGATTAAACCTTTTTCAGAGTTATCTCTGAGAAAATGATATCGAATTTTGATATGCTTTGTTTTTGAATGTTGGACAGGATTACATGTTATAAGCATAGCAGCAGTGTTATTAATGTAAATTGGAGTTTTAAGAAAATTGAACCCGTAATCCAGCAGTTGGTAATGTAACCAAAGGATTTCAGAACATCTAGCTGATGCAGCTATGTACTCAGCTTCTGCAGTTGAGACTGAGACATTTGTTTGTTTCTTACACTGCCATGAAACTAATCTGGGACCCAAAAACTGACAACCACCTGTTGTAGATTTTCGATCTTGATAACATCCCCCATAATCACTATCAGTATATCCATGTAACTCAAAGTTTCCTTCATAAGGATACCATAACCCTAGAGTCGGTTTTCCTTTGAGATATCTGAATATGCGTTTGATAGCGATAAGATACGATTCCTTCGGGTCTGATTGATACCTGGCACAGACACAAACAGCATACATTATATCAGGTCTAGATGCAGTAAGATACATCAAAGATCCAATAATAGATCTGTATAGAGTTTGGTCAATTGATTTTCCTTTTGGATCAGGATCAATCTTGGTGTTAACGTTAGATGGAGTTCTGATGGATTGACAATCTTGCAGTTTAAACTTTTTCAAGAGCTTGTCAACAAATTTCTCTTGATTGATTAAAATTCCATCTGTAGACTGTTTCACTTGTAAACCAAGAAAAAAGTTTATTTCTCCCATAGAACTCATTTGAAAGCGAGATTTCATGATATCTTCAAATTCTGAGCACAAGTTCTGACTTGTAGAACCAAATATGATGTCGTCAACATATACTTGAACACATAAGAGATTATCTGCATCCTTCTTTATGAATAAAGTCAGATCAATTTTCCCTTTTGTGTATCCATTTTGGATCAAGTGCTGTGACAATGTTTCATACCAGGAGCTTGATGTAGACCATATAACGCTTTGCTCAGCTTGTACACACGATGAGGAAATTCAACATCTTCAAAACCTTGAGGTTGCTTGACATACACATCATCTGTGATTGGTCCATACAAGAAAGCACCTTTAACATCCATTTGGTACACCTTGAATTTCATATATGAAGCATATGCTAGGAAGACACGAATTGCTTCAAGTCTTGCAACCGGAGTAAACACTTCATCATAATCAACTCCTTCCTCTTGGGTGTAACCTTGTGCTACTAGCCTTGCTTTGTTTCGAACAACAATTCCTCTATCATCTGATTTGTTTCTGAACAACCATTTTGTGCCAATGGCATTTTCTCCTTCAGGCAAATCCACAAATTTCCACACTTCCTGTTTGCGGAACTGTAATAACTCTTCTTGCATAGCCTCAATCCAACTATTGTCCTGTAACTGTTTAGAAATGTTTTTAGGAACAATTTGAGATAGAAAACACGAGTATAAGCAAATGTTTGCTTGCTTGAAATGACTTCTCGTAGTTCTCTCATTCAAAGGACCAATAATTTGTGATATAGGATGTTTCTTGTGAACACGAGACGTTGGGATATCATCTTCTTGAACATTCACATCAAGATTAGTCTGGTTCAAGTTGAAAGCTGATGCAACAAGTTTGAAGAATGTGGAGTGAAATTTGGAACTTGAGTCGGTGAGTTGATAAAATAATAAAGCTTGTTATTAACATCTACATCTCCAGATATAGATGAAGTTCTAGACTCAGGATGTAGAATTTCTGGTCCATCAATAAGAATAGGATGAGAAACATTTGAATTTTGAGAAACTGGAGGTTGTTCTTGAGATTGTAGATCATGAGATTCTGAATTGAACACAGCATCTTTAACAAATGAGAAGAATGGATAATCTGGGCTTGAATCATCCATATCATCAGAATCTGAATCATCACTAAAAGATCCAAGATCTCCTATCTGTTTCCTATTGACACAAGAAGATTCGAACAGATTAGAATTGAATAAGTTTGACAAAGAATCTAAATCAAATAACCAAGTTGGACCATTTGCAACTGATGGAAATGAATTTTCAAGGAATTTAACATTGAAAGTTTCAATTATAACATTCTTCTTAGAGTTATAAACTCTAAATGCTTTTGAAACTTATGAATATCCAAGAAAAAATCCATCATCAGATTTTGCTTCAAATTTTCCAATCTGATCATTTGAGTTTAAAATCAAAACCGGACAACCAAAAGATTTAAGAAAATCTATGTTTGGTTTCCTGTCAAACATCAACTCATAAGGAGTTTTTTATTTATCTTTCACTAATAGAGTACGATTTTGAACAAAACATGCAGTAGATATGGCTTCATCCCAGAAGGTGATTGGAATCTTCACATCAGCTAGCATTGCACGAGCTGCCTCAATCAATGTTATGTTCTTCCTTTCAGTAACTCCATTTTGTTGTGGAGTTCTAGGAGCACTGAACTGACGAGGAATTCCTTTTCCGACACAGAACATGTCAACATTAGCATTTTTAAATTCTGTTCCATTATCACTTCGAATAATTTTTACTTTTTGATCTAATTGATTTTCTACTTTAATGATAAACTCTTTTAATAATTCAACCGTTTCAGATTTAGCATGCAAAAAAAAAACCCAAGAAAATCTTGTAAAGTCATCAATGATAACTAAACAGTAAGATTTCTTTCCAATACTTTGGCACGTTTACTGGATCGAATAGATCTATGTGCAACATCTGTAGAGGCTTGGAATTTGAGTTTATCAGATTGGACTTATAAGACGCTCTATGTTGTTTCCCTTTCAAACATGCTTTGTAGAGATCTGATGTAGCAAACTTCTTTGTTGGAATGCCTACTACATGATTTCCTGCAGCAAGCTTGTTCATGTTTTTGAAGTTAGAATGTCCGAGACGTCTATGCCAAAGCTGGCTTTCATCATTAGATGCTTGAGCAATTAGGCAAGTTGTTTCTGTTGAAGGATCAACTTGAGACATATCGAGCTTGTATACATCTCGATCACGAACAGCTTTAACAACTACCCATTCCTTGCTAATCTGAAAACCTGGCTTTAAAATATAACAATGAGAGTCATCAAATAAAGCAGAATATGATTTATCACAAATTTGGGAAACGCTTAAAAGATTAAAGTTCAACTGAGCACAGTAGTTGACTTTATCAAAGCTAATAATCCCATTTGATACCGTTCCTTCTCCGGTAATCTTTCCACCGGCATCACCTCCAAATGCTACATGTGTACCATCTTTCATCTTAAAGTCTTGAAGTAAGGCATGATTGCCTGCCATATACCGGCTACACCCACTATCAACATACCACGTGTTTATTGGTCTTTTTGGGCGTACCTACATTTCAAAGACAATTAAGTTGAGTTATCAACCCAAGCCGAGATGGTCTTGGTCTTTCCATACTTATCAACAATGGTAAACTGCTTAAAATGAAGTTTGTTCATGTCAGGTTTCATTTGATATTTAGAATTATCAATTCCTTTTCTGACAAATTTCTGATTATCTTTATTTTGTTTAATCCTCAAAGCATTAAATCGATTTTCAAGATCCTCATCAAGAAATTTTGAACCATTCATTGAAACATTCTTAGAAAAATTTTGCTTGAGAAATGTTCCATTGTTCATTCTCACAGATCGTGTAATGAAATTTCCTTGTGTATACTGTTTTGTTCTCACAGTATCATAATCAGAATTGATTCTTCTGAGAGATCTCAAGCCTAAGGAAGGTTGTTGTGATAAACCTTGAAAACCATTGTTTTGATTTCTTTGAAATCGTGGATGAACATATCCATTCCTTGGCTAGTTCTTTCTGAAGTAACAATCTTTAGTATTATGATTTCTTTCATCACACAAGGCACAGTATTTATTGAAATAACACTCAGTAGTTGTGTGATTTGTCATATCACAAATGTGACAGTATTTGTTAAAATAACATTAAGATGTGTTATGATTATACATGTCACAAATTTCACAGTACCTTTGTGAAGAATTAAAGAACTGATGATTAACCCTAGATGTGGATGCCACATTTGATCCTTGTTTAGATTTAGAAGTTGGCAGGTTAATCTGTTGTTTTTTATTTGTGAGTTTGGTCTTTTGATTTTTAGGTTTAAGTTTTTGAACATTTTCACAATTCTTTGACTCCTTAGATGCAAATCTTTTATGAACAGCGGAAGACTAGGATCTGAGCCTGTTTTTAGATCAGAGTTAGATTTGATCTTTGGTTTTGATGTTGTTTCAGAAATTGTGTTCATGTCAAAAGTTCCTGTTGACACAAACTTCACAAGTTTCAATTGATTTGATTGATCAGTTCTTTGAGTTTGAGAATTTTTAGATTTAACATTTGATTTTCTCCTTTTTTGATTTCTTGATCTTGAAGATGTTTTGGTGCTTTGGGAAGGAATTGATTTTTGAAAAGATTCTTTTTCAGATTCTTTAATTTTATGTTCATTTTGGTTTGATTCATAAGAGCTTGAATCTTCAGAACATGAAGTATCTGATTTCAAATTTTCTTCTTTAGCTTTCCCTTTCTTTTTTTCATTTATTTCAATGACTTCTTCAACACATTGTTCAACAACACATTCATTAGATCCTTTTGGGACAAACAACTTCTTGTTCTTAGGTCGAGGTTCATATGATTTGACTTTTATCGGATGACCATTTTTTATCTTTTCTGAATCTTTCTCCTCAAAGATTTTAATATTTATCTTTTCAATTTCACTTTTTCCTCGGTATTCTTTTTCTTTTCATGAAATGCTTTGAGCTTTGCTTTGTTTTTAGGTGAGTGATCATGAGTGTTAAAGTTCTCTGGCAAAGTGTTTGAGATTGATTCAGGCATAGGCTCATGTGTGAAACCTAGACCTGTTTTATCTTTATCTTTTCTCCCATTTACCAGTTGTTCAACTATAGTTTTTGAACTTTTAACTTTTGCAAGATCAACTTGAGTTGCAGCATGTGCCAACTTTTCTTGTTCTAGAATTTTGGTTATCTCTTCAAGTTGCCTTTTTACTTGTTCAAGTTCTTTTAAAGTTTTGTTCCATGATGTTTGGAGAGATATGATTTTGTCATCAGAGATTTTATGATCAACTTTGAGTTTGTTGTGCATTAACTCTTCTTGTTTAAGTTTATCACATATTTTGAATGAGTAGGTTCTGTAGTGTTCAACTTGTTCAAAACATGCTTTTGTGCATATTTTCTCTCTAACTTCCATTGGAATTTCTCGATAAGAAGGTGAAGTCTCAGTATTAGATGATGAGCGTTCAACCTTTGGTTGTACTGATTATGCCATGAGAGCAATTTCTTCTGAATCTTCCTTGGGATCAGATTTGTCACTCCAATCATAGCTTTCATCATTGTCTGAATCATCATCTGCCTTTGGATCATTGTCTTCAGACCAGTCTTCATCATTAATTTCAGCAACAAGTGCTAAACCAGAAGTGAGATCAGCAGTAAACTGTTCTGCATAAGCACTCCAGTCATAACCATCCTTGATGCTAACAACTAGAGCTTTCTTTGGCTCTTCAGTTGTTTTTGATTCTTCTTTTAGCTCTGGCATAGAAAGACTCTGATATGGCTTCTGAAAAGTTTTTTGAGACTGATGTTGATATCTTTGACTACTGGAACGTGCTTGATCATTTCCTCCTTGATTTCTTGGAGCTTTGCATTCTCTTGAAAAATGACCATAGCTATTGCAGTTGAAACACCTTGATTTTGACTTGTCAAAGCCAACCTGCAAAATCAAATCAACTTGAGTTAGATGACTACCTTGATAAGCTTGAAAGCTTCCCATGAAAGCAGTAAAAGTAGATTTTGACTCTTCATCCTGTAAAAGGATGTTTATGACATATTTAACTTTGCTAGGTTTAACAGAGTTAGAAGATGGAGTCTCAGTTTGAGGTTTAGGCATTTGATTTTTTGTAGGAGACTGTGGTTGATTTGTGTAGACAGAAGCACTTGTATAGGTTGAGTCAGCAAAGAAACCAGCTCCAACAAACAAATCACCCTCATCTTTTGAAGAACTATCATCTTTAGCCGCAAATGCATTCTCCATTGTGTGTAGCTGGAGATGCAACATACTTATACTGAGATGTTGATGTAGATCTATCATTGTTCCTTGAACTCTCATCAATTTCAACTGATTCTATTTTGGCAATCAGAAGATCAAGATCCATGGGAAACTTTTCTGTATGCTTCAACAAAGTAACTGTTTGTTTCCATGAAGATGGAAGAGCATTGAGAAGTTTGTCATTTAGATCTTTGAGATCATTCTTCACTCCAACAGCTTACATTTCAGTAATGAGCTGCACAAATCTGTTCATCATTTGATTGATTGTTTCTCCAGAAAGATGCTCAAATAATTCAAGTTGCCTTTTTAGTTTCTGCTTTATGAGATCTTGAATCTCTTTACCACCTTCACAAATGATCTTTAAAGCTTTATACATGGTATACCCAGTCTAATAACTATCAAGTCTTGTTAACACCTCCAATGGTAAACCCTTGCACATCAGAGAATAAGCTTTAATATCATTTTTAACCTTCTTCAGATCATCACCATGTAGACCATCTTTAGGATATGGTTCTTGAGAGTCTTTGGTGTAAACAGATCCTCTGTCAGGACCATCTAATGAAACATGAATGTGAGGTCCTTTCTCTATTGACTTCCAGAGATCTGTATCAATAAAGTTTAAGTGATGTTTTAATCTGAGAGACCAGTTCTTGAAATCAGCTCTATTCTTCAACTTAGGAACCCTGTTCTAAGAATCTTCAGACTTAGCCATTTTAAGTTTTGAAATTAAGAAAACAAAATGTTTTTGTTGTTTTAAAGTTTGAAATAAAATAAAGAAATGACAATATTTTTGGATTTTAGTTTTTGAAAAATTTTCTAAGTGTTGAATGAAAAGTCTGAAATCTAATGCGCCTGAATAGTTGTGAAACGCCCACTTTGTACTTGAAACGCCTAAGGGAATGCCTTAGTAGAATTCTTGAAACGCCCAACCAAAGATGCACCTGAATAGTTGTCAAACGCCTGAACAGTTGTCAAGCGTCCAAACAGTTGTCAAACGCCTGGGAACTTAGTCAAATTTTCTGGATTTTCAACTGAAGCGCCCAAACAGTCTTCAAACGCCTAGAACTCTCGGTTTTCAAAAACATCCACACAGTGGTAAAACGTCCAAATAGTGTCAAAACGTCCAACTCTGAAACGCCCAAACAGTGTTGATGCGCCTAAACAGTTGCAATGCGCCTAAACACTTGAGCAAATTTCAGATGATTTTAACACCCCAAGTGCCTAATTCATCATCTTCATTACAACCTGATCTTATCAAATTCTTCAAAACTTGATTAAATAATCTGAAAACTTCCAGTAAGGTAGAATTCAAGTCGATAATCAATCCTAATTCATCAATTCTCTCAATTAACAACAACAAATCTGAATTTCTGATTGAATTTGAGTTCGACAATGAAGAACAGTTCTCACACAAATCTGATGAAAATTCAGATCTGAATGTAAGAAATCACTCAATTGTGATTCAATTCATGTTTCAAATGATGAAACACAATTGAAATCAACAACTACTTGATCAATTGCTATCAAACACAGATTCAAGTGATTCATAGAGCTCAAAATTTGATTTTCAGCTTCAAATCACTGAACCGAAAGCTCTGATACCATTTGATAGGTTCAAATGGATCGATCTGTGATGATATTGTAATGCAATGATCAATTATAAACACAAAGTAATCAACAAAAGCAAAATACTTCAAAAATTCACAGTGATTTCATTGAAAGCAAATTGCAATCGGATACAATGTACAGAGAGAGTTCTAACTGAAATTCTCCAAAAGTCTACCTGCACATATAAACAATGACCTATTTATACTAACAATGAAACTAAGGAACATATATTTACACAATAAGTCCCTATACTATGACAAAAACAAAATCTAAAGACTAAATGCTAATCCAAGTACCAATACCCGCATTAGTTCACTGTTACCTGAATTAGTTTATTATTACCCGTATTTGTTTCATGCAGATGCAGAAGCCAAGTACCTGCATTAGTTTACTATTACCCGAATTAGTTTACTATTACCCGAATTAGTTAACAATTACCCCCATTAGTCTACTGTTACCTACATTAGATGACACTTGAGTCATTTCATCAAGGTTAATGCTATAACTCTGTTTTGAGGGTTATTATGTGGACATTATATGAATAATATTTAATGTTCCATGTTATGAGATGATAATGAAAGAATACTTTATAAATGTTACCTATGATTAAAGTGCCACATTAACGGACGAAAAGAATAATAGTGAAACCTAATGAAAGTTACCCGAGCCCTAGTGATGATGAAAATTCTTGCAAGCAAAATGAATGCTGTTGCAGGACCATGTTGTCTTTAGCTCAACTAATGTGCGGGTGTTTATGCCTATGAGGATGCATATTAGGAGTCTAATCCGGAGAATGGCACTACTAGAGGTTTAGCTAACCGAAGAATGGCACTAGTAGGGGTTGACATTTATTGTCAACCATATGTTTTAGGCTCTTCCTTTGTGCAAACCTAGTTTATGAAAGATGAAAGATAATGAAAGAAAGAAAGATAATGAACATGATAAGAAATGCTATGAAGTCAATTTGACAATATATATGATGAATATGTTTTCATTAAAATAGGTTTTCAAAAATGTATTTTCTATATTATAATAAAACTAGCTCTCACTAATCAATGCTGACATTGTATGCATATTAGTTGGTAGGTAATAATGGTTGCTGAGGATGGCATGGATGATTAAGCTACTTGGCAACGGGAGACTAGCATTCATCTCCACATGTTTAAATAGATGTTTTAAATTTCAAGAATAATGTTAATTGTGTTCCAATTCTAGTACATGTAATTTGATAAGTTATTTATGAATATGATGAAAGACCTATATTTTTCTGCTACAATGTTTTATATAAAGTTGTATTATACCATGTTTGATGCTATGAATGACCAACTGTGAGGCTTCTTGGGTAGAGGGCCTTACAATGTTCAAGCACACAACAAACAACTTCACCAGAGACATCTCATGAAGTTCAACAACATGCTCCTACCTAAGAACCTTTTGATTCTATTATGAATCAATCTGATGAGTACTATTAGAGTGCTTTTGACTTTGATATACAACATGAGGAAGTCTATGATTATTTTTATGATTCTTCCACTCACTTTTATCCAGAGGATGCTTCTTATCAACAAGACCTGAATGTCTCTAATCTTGATATATCTATTCATGGAGATACCATTACAACTTCAATGATACACAAGAATCATAATCCAATGGCTAACATAATTGGTGATATAGATGAAAGATTGACAAAAAGCAAGTCAAGTGTCGCTAACATTTGTCTATTTGCGTGCTTTCTCTGCCAAACAGTACCCAAGAACATCAAGGAATCTCTTCAAGATAATAGTTGGATCGAGGCAGTTGCGTCAATTCAAAAAACAAGGTGTTTACACTTGTCAAGTATGCCAATGGAGTTCATCGTGTACCAAATGGATGTCAAGTATGCCTTTCTATAGAGGAAAATTGCTAAAGAAATCTATGTTAGTTAGCCACCAGGATATGAAGACCTGAATTTCCCTCACAAGTAATACAAGCTTGATAAAGGTTTGTATGGTCTACATCAAGCCCCTTAAAAGAGGTATGAAGCATTGTCATTTTTTCTTCTTAAACATGGGCACGAGAGAGGAAAGATAGACCAGACTTTATGTAGAAAGAATAAAGGGCATAAGATGCTATGAGTCCAGATCTCTATGGGTGATATAAATTTTGTCTTAAAAAGCAACTATGTAAGGACTTTGAATATCTCATGCATTCCAACTTCCAAATGAGTTCCATGGGTGAACTTACTGTCTTCTAGGGTTGCAAGTATAACAAAACCAATCTAAATATGTGGATACCATGTTGAAGAATTTTCACTTGACCGATTATTAGTCTATTACAAAACCAGTAGATATAAAGATGAAGATTGGACAAGATTCAAATGGAAAATCAATTGATCAAACTCATTATCGATCAATGAGTGGCTCACTCATGTATATTCCTGCTAGTAGACCAGACATCATGTTTGGCGTATGTATTTGTCTCAAATATTAAGCTGATTCCCAAGAGTCACACGTCAATGCTATCAAGATGATATTCAAATATCTCAAAGGCAAACCAGCTCTAGGTTTATGGTACCAAAAGAAGGAAACTTCAACTTGTATGCCTATACAAACAGTGACTATGGGGGATGCAACTTCAACCAAAAGTCCGCATCAGGTAGTTCTCAATTCTTAGTCCAAGACTTGTGTTATGGCAGTGCAAGAAGTAGACAAACATGTTAGTTTTCACTGTAGAGGGGCTAAATACATTGTAGCATCTGTTTGCTTTCATAAGTACTCGGATTCAAAACTAGATGCTTGATTATGGGTTCAATTTCTTGCACACACCAATACACATGACAACACAGTTACCATGTTCCTAACTAATAATCCAGTACAACACTCAAAAACTAAAGACATTGATGATGAAAAAAAAAATAACAACACTAGGACCAACAAGATAAGATGGAAGTTTGTTGAATGATTTCCCCAAGGATCTTTCCAAATCTCTCAAATTAACAAACAATAATCATAGTGCGGAAACCCATGATTAATGCTATGATATCAGTGTATGAATGTGTGTGTATAATTGTGTGATTGCTAGTGTTTGGATGATGAGAATAATCTGCTAGTTTGTATTGATTTGTTCAAAAGCTTACAAAGGATTAGGGTAGTATGCTATTTATAGCTTATACACAAAGCTATTTACAATTACTAAACTACCCCTATGTAAAACGACATTACATAAATAATCCTAAGTCTATAAGTTGTCCGCTGTGAATGTAGATCGTCCGCTGTGGATAACATGCTATCCGCTGTGGATGGAAGATAAGCTATCCGCTATGTATGGATGATGTCTGCTGTGAACACTTGTATGAATGTCTTATTAGTTGTCCGCTATGGAGTGTTCATCTATTGTGGATTGATCATCCGTTGTGGATTGAACATCCGCTGTGAACTGTTCATCAGCTGTGGACTTTGTTCATCTGCTGTGTGTTTGTTCATCTGCTGCCTACACTTGGACTTCATTATTCATCCACTGCTCACAGATAGTCATCCGCTATAGACTTTCTTCTCCGCTGTGAACACTTAGCAAAAATTTTATTTTATCTACAAAGTTGAAAAAGAAATTTAAGCTCTATTAGTGTATGATTTGAATGTTAATGATATTAATGTGTTAGTTAATGTTTGTTTGAATGTTAGATCACATTATGTTTGATTGTGGCAAGCATTATCCTTTTAATACATTTGTTGAGTCCAACAATATACCCCCTAAGGATGATGTTGCCATCTCTTTAGTGTTTGCTTGTTTAATGTTTTGATTGTTAGTAACAATATGTGTTTCTGTTTATATGTGTGATTGAATGATTGTCTAATATTATGAATGTTTAAATGGTATGTTATTCTGATTACATTGTAATCGGATTGAGATGTATGTTTTGATTAGAGTATGTTTGCTTGTATGATGTGTTACTTGACTGATTATCTGGTATGTTTTGTTTGTTGTTATATATGTATGTTTATGTTTGTAATGTTATGTTTGTTTGACTGTTTACATGTATGATTGTTTGATTACATTTTGATTTCATTCAATTGGTTTGAAACTAATTTGGATCAACACAGAGTGCTAATATATCTGTTTGCATACTGATTTCATTTTGTAACCACACACTTTGAACATTTTGGTTTGACTTTGAAAGTCAAATCTGTCATTGAATGCACATTGAATGTATGTACATTTAATGCTCTATGATGATTGTTCTATCAGTTTTAACTGATTTTGTTTGGTTTCAACAGATTTTCGAACATATTTGGAATGATATATAATCTTTCAACTTATGTTAAACCATTTTGAAGATCAAATATTAATTTTGACTGATTTTGACAAGAACATCATGTCTATTCATGATTTCGATGAACACTTAATCAAATTTCAACAAATAAACAATCCTAATACATTCGACTAAGATCATCTATCACATATTTAATGATTGATTTGGTTTAAAACATACTAAGATTTATTTTGATTTTGGACAAAAGTTCGACTTAGGTCAAACCATGTTCAGATCAAAAATGCAAAATCATATGTTTTAATAAATAATTGATACTCGAAATCATGTGGTATACCTGTTTGATTGTAACTCAGACAAGAAATCAAACAGATTTGCGGTTGATTTGTGGTTAGAATCGCACAGGGGTTTTAAGGGTTTTTTAACGTTCAAAAATTTTAATTTTCTCTCTCTCTCTCTTGTGATGAATGAGAAATCACAAGTATGGAACTATATATACAACGGATAAGATGTATGTTCGCTATGTATACAGTGTGTATGTCCGCTGTGTAAACAGTAAACTTAAGAATTTAATTTTGAGTTGTCCGCTGTGAGTTACATATCCGCTGTATGAACAGTGTCCGTTGTATGGACAGTGTCCGTTGTATGGACAGTGTCCGCTGAATACTCTTAACTTGTGCGCTGTGAACCCTTTGTTTGGCTGAACTTGCAGCAGATGACCACTTGGTCATGCGCTGTGGATCCTTTTACTTTGTTTGATTGATTTTGTTTATGGAACTTGATTAATGGTACTATAGCTACAACGGATGACTGTTTGTGTATTCGTTGAGTGAACAGTAGACATTTTTTCAAAAGTTTGTTAATTTTGAAATGTTTTTCTTCCGAAGCTAATGTTTATTAAAATTGCTCTTCCGAAGCCAATGTTTATTAAAATTGTTCTTTCGAAGCTAATTTTTGTTTGTTTTGTTTCTTATTTTCCTTATTGAAAAAACAATTTGCTGTGCTGTGATTGTTTCTTTCACAAATTGAACAGTAATTGTGAAAATGGCATGCCTTGTTTGTTTACAACTTTTGACTTTAAGTTAGACTTTAAAGGAATATCAAAAGTTATAGTGGATTGTTTGGACTGAAAAGGGATTTTTCCTTTCCTTTTTTGCACTTGTTTGGTGACTTGAGTGGAAGAGTCAGATTTTCTTCCACGAGAGCAGATTTCAAAACCTTTAGTATGCTTTGTTTGTTTGATCTGAGTATCAACCACACTTGAAACTTTAGTGGTTTCAATAATTGGTTGATCTGACTCATCATTCAGTAGATCAACATCATCTTTATCATCACTTGTTTGTTGATCAAACTCATTACTTTCACCTTGATAAAAATCTGTTGGTTTAATGTGAGGGGGTGCTTGCCTTTTAACAAATTTGATCATTGGTGTTTTTGAAATCAATGCTGATTTTGATGATGATGATGATGATGATTGCTTTGAATCATCATTCCGGTCATGTGGGTCAAGAGACTCACCTTGTTTGTTTGTCATTGATTCATGTAAAGGAATATAATTATCATTGTAGGGAGGGTAAACTTTATTATATCCTAAGCCTGAAGGGTCCTTGAATGCCTTTTGCTGAGCAAGAAGTTCTTCAAACTTCTTGCTGCTGACTTGAAACTTTTGAAGTTTCACTTCAGTTTCAGCTTGTAGTGTTTTTGACTGAGTCAAAGATGAAGAGAGTTGCTCAACTTGAGCTGTATAGTTTTTCAGACATCAATTTGTCCAAATCATTTTCTAATGAAAGAATTTTGATTTCATATTGTTTTTGTTTTGTTTTTAAACTTTCATTTAAAATGTTTATTTCAATAACTTTCTTGGAAAGTTTGTCTGCATGTTCTTTATATCTGTTGACTTCGTCAATGCATGTTTGTGAACAAAGATTTTCTTTCACCTATTTCGGGATTTCTGTGATCTTATCTTCAATATTTGCCATAAGGGCATGATCTGGAGATTGGATCTCAGCTTCATACATGCTCCAATCACACTCACCATCTTGTTTCATGATCATGGCTGATGATTTTGAGTGTTGATTAGGGCTGTACTGTGTGATTTGAGGTGAAGTTGGTGCAGCTGGAATGCTAATGGGAAGTGGAATTTGTCTGTTTGTTTGGTAGCTGCTTGATGCCTGTGTTTGGTTGTTGTTTCTATCAACTCTAGGTTGTTTGCATTCTCTTGAAAAATGACAATAAAGTTGACAATTGTAACATCTCACTTCTGTTTTGTCAAAACCAATCTTGGTTTTCTTATCCATGTTCAATCCTCTGTTTCTTTGTAGAAACCTTTTTGATCTGTAGGCAATCATTGCCATAGACCGTTGAAGATCCATTTCTTCAACCATGTCTGGTGGTAGTTCATCCAAATCTTGTTGTATGATTTTCGATGGTGTAAGGTTTGCTCCCAAATAAGCTTCAAAGCTTGTGGAGAAGGCTGCATAAGCTGCTTTTTGTTCTTCACTTTGCAGAATAATTATGAGAGCATCCATAGGTTTCTCAAACTTATGAATGTTTTGAGTCTTTGTCTGTTGTTGTTTTTTTGAGTTTGAGACATGAGGATGATGTTTGCTTTGAGGTGTAGCTTCATGAGAAGCATGAACACCAATCTTTTTAGGCTTTTGTTTGGTGTTGGATGATTTTGGAGCTGAGAAGAAGGAAGTTTCACTTGAATATAAAAATTCTTCATCTTCATCTTCTCCAGTGCAGGTCAAAAATGCACTGTCTATTTGTTGAATTTCTTTAAACTTTTATGATTCCATATGTCTGATAGTGTTGTTGTTTCTGGATCTTTCATCAAGTTCTAGTGCTTCAACTTTAGCAACTAGAGCATCTAGAGTTAAGGCTTCAAAATCCAATATTGCATTGAGTCCAACTCTCTGGAAGTGTGTGCAACATCTTTTTATTAATCTCCACAGATTCATACTTTAGTCCATACACTATCATTTCATTTACAAGTTGGAAAAATCTATGAAGTTGTTGTGGAATTGATTCTCCTTGTATGTGGTGGAAGGTTTCATACTGGGTTCTTAATTTTTCTTCTTTAATCTCCATGATCTCTTCACTTCCTTCACACATAGTGTGAAGTACTTTCCACAATTCATGTGTTGTTTCGAAATTTTCAACTCTTGTTAATATTTCAAATGGCAAAGTCATTGTCAATATGCTGTATGCTTTAATGTCTGTTTTGACTCTTTTTAGGTCATCACCAGCTACACTTTTCAAGCTTACTGGTTTTTGTATGTTATAGTCAGGACCTAGAGTCAATGGTATGTATGGTCCCTCGGTTATAGATGTCCATAGATCCGGGTCTTGAAAGATAATCCAATTTCTGAAATTAATCTTCCATTGTTTGAAGTCAGCTTTGTTCTTTAGTCTTGGTGATTTAAGACCGCTATTTGATCCTGACATTTCATTAGACATGTTTGTTAAATTTTAACTTAACGGTTTAAGTCAAATTTGATTGATTATTTAGCACGGTGCTAAATTTGTTTTTATCCTAAGGTCACTAGGATTTGTTTGATAATTTTTTTTCCTTTTTAAGCTTTACCGAATAAAGGGAATTAATCAATTCGAATTAATTGATGTCCAAGGAAATGTCACTGTTATGTCTCGATTAAATAAAGGGAATATTCTGTTAAGGATGTTAAATCTGACAGAAAAGTCAAAACCCTTTAATGAATCCGGTCAACTAGGTCAAAACCCTAAAAACATTTATTATGTTTTAAAAGTTAACTTTTGCGAATCAAAAGTAACTTTTTCAAAAACTCAAAAGAATATTTGTTTCTTCTTTGATTTTGATGATAAAACAACATAATCACCGGAGATTGTGGAGTTTTGAGAATGATAAAAAACTAGGGTTTTCCTAGGGTTTGTTGGCGGCTGTATTGTTCTTCACAAAATCAACAGTCGGTTTGTTGATTGACGAGCAAAAACCTGATTCAAGTGTGTATATACTTGAATATGATGAGTTTAATCACTTTAAAACGATTAAAATTATTCAAAACAATGTTTGTATGATGAAAACATTATGAAACAGTGCTCGAATACTAATTTATCAAAAACCCTTAGAACCAAATGAGGTTTTGAGGTTTTGGGATAATTCTGTTTTGAAAAACAGTGTTTGAATGTTGTTTAGAGCCTTAACAATCACAAGAACTTCTACAAAATGCACAAGAATAGATTAAGAAATCATGTTTTTCAGCATTTGATGAATGTTTAGAGTAGAAGAGGTATTTGTGATGATTTTCTGCTCAAAATGTATGTTATGAAGCTAATGAACCACAGATATCAAGATGTTGAAAGAGAGGATCGAAAATCAGTGATTGATTTGAGCCAAGGCTCTGATACCACCTGATGAAATCAAAAACAATGACAACACTAGGACCAACAAGATAAGATGGAAGGTTGTTGAATGATTTCCCCAAGGATCTTTTCAAATCTCTCAAATTAACAAACAATAATCATATTGCGAAAACCCATGATTAATGATATGATATCAGTGTATGAATGTGTGTGTATTATTGTGTGATTGCTAGTGTTTGGATGATGAGAATAATCTGCTAATTTGTATTGATTTGTTCAAAAGCTTACAAAGGATTAGGGTAGTATGCTATTTATAGCCTATACAGAAAGCTATTTACAATTACTAAACAACCCTTATGTAAAACGACATTACATAAATAATCCTAAGTCTATAAGCTGTCCGCTGTGAATGTTGATCCTCCGCTGTGGATAACATGCTGTCCGCTGTGGATGGAAGATAAGCTATCCGCTGTGTCTTGGTTGTTGTCCTCTGTGAACACTTGTGTGAATGTCTTGTTAGTTATCCGCTGTGGAGTGTTCATCCGCTGTGGATTGAACATCCGTTGTGAACTATTCATCAGCTGTGAACTTTGTTTATCCGCTGTGTGTTTATTCATCCACTGCCTACACTTGGACTTCATTCTTCATCCGCTGCTCACAGATAGTCATCCGATGTAGACTTTCTTCATCCGTTGTGGACACTTAGCAAAATTCTCTTTTGTCTACAAACCTGAAAAAGAAATTTAAGCTCTATTAGTGTATGATTTGAATGTTAATGATACTAATGTGTTATATATGATTGTTTGAATGTTAGATCATATTATGTTTGATTGTGACAAGCATTATCCTTTTAATATATGTGTTGAGTCCAACAATTGAAATCAGATATGATTTTTTAGGGATTATTCTAAGAAAAGATTAATTAAGTTGATTCAACTTCATACTGATAATCAACTTATGGATTTATTTACTAAGGCATTTGAACCTAGTAGGTTTGATTTTCTTGAACAATCAATTGACATTATTAATCTAGAATAAACAGTTCAAAAATAGAATAAATTAATTACTTTATGAACCACAATTTTTTTTTTTAAATTAAAAAAACAAAAATTACAAAAATATGTCTTTATTTTGAATAATATAAAATATAAAAATTTCAACATGAGAAATGATATAACTATAGTTGGTATATCATTTGCAATGCATTTCTTAAATCATTAATGAGTGATATACCTTATTTAATATGTGGCTAGGCTCAGCTTGGAATTGAAGATATATGCTTTTATGACAAACTAATCACATGGGTAAGTATTAGCTTGTCCAAGTGGATGTAAGTGTAGTTACCTAAACACACCGGGTAATGATATTTTATAAATCTTATTCACCTACATTAGTTTCTCCTTTGTTTTGCTGAGCAAAGACTTGGATTAAACACGGCACAAAGTGCCGATGCCTATGATCCAAAAATGTTCCCAAGGAGGAACACATCCCAAAGTGGATGAATCAATAAAGTTTATTTTATACTACACTTCAAAGTGAATGAATTCAAAGAATTCAAAAGTGGATCACCTTTAAAATGGAGTCAATAAATATGGATCATAGTATAAAATCCTAAAAGGATCCACCTAGCCTTAAATAAATGAGATTTCATAACCTAAATGACATGGTCATGTATGTTGTAATAAAGTTCTACCATACATTTCATACGAGTAGTTGATCTTTGTGTGCTTCTTAGTGTGAGATACATAGAGAATGCTTAACAAAAACGAAAAACGATAACTATCATAATGTAGAGAAAATGTAAATACTGCATGAGTTTAAAAGGTTAAATATACCGGCAATTAATAATTGTGCGATTATGTCTATTTTTCTAACACTATGTGCATTGTGAAGGATAAAATTCATATGATATCATGGAAGGTATTGTCCTATACTCCTATATAGAAAAGATATTAAAAACTACGAAAATATTATGCTTTTCATTTTGTTTGTGATGGTATCATGAGATGGGCAGTTTAGAGTCAGAGAGCATGGTCTTTGTAGCCTCAATAAGTGTACTATTTCTTCTTTTAGCAACATAATTATGTTGAGTAGTTCTAGTAGCACTATACTGCCTTGAAATACCCTTTTCATCACAAAATGTATCAAGTATTTGATTTTTCAATTTTAAACTTTTTAAGTTTTTCTCCTTTATGGATCTAAAGTTTACGGGGGAGTAATTAAAATATCATGAAAAATATCAAAAACATGTAAATTTTTATTAAAATTACAAAAATATTTGATTTCATGTTTGTATAGTTGTTAATCTTTTTAAAAATATGAAATTTATCAAAAATATGAAAACAGATTAGTGGTGCGTAAAAGTAAAGAAATTACCATAGTATTTCAATCTATGTAAGTCCTGAATGCACAAAGATGCCTAGACATTGTTAGAATTGAAAATTTATTTCACACTATTGAAGAAATCAAACCAAAAGAAAATTGACAGCATCAGCACAGTCAAAGTCAAAAAAAGTCAAAGTCAACAGATTAGCAATAATACAAACATCACAACATACATCATTCATCAGAAACATTAAATTTTGTAAAATCAAAAATTTAATGCGGGTAATAATATGGTTAATGCAGGTGAAGGCAACCCAAGCAATAAAACCAATGCGGGTAATCAATTGTTGAAATAATTTTAAGTGAAAAACAAATACTAGTAATAGTATTTACCCAAATTCAACCAAAATACTTATGCGGAAAAGTGTTGTTCATCTGCGTATCATAAATGTGGTGAATAGTGTCAATGACGGTAACAATGTTATTAACATCTAATCTTGAAATGTTTCCAAGTGTTGACTTAGTCAATGTTAATGAACAAATACAAAGCACAGTACTCATAATTAAGTGTTCATAAGTATTTGATTAATGCAGGCGTGAATTAAGGTGCACAACGTTTACCGAAACAAATGCGAGTGCACAGCTCATCGCATTGATAAATGCAAGTGATACACTATTCACCACATTGTGAAATGCGTATCATTGTAAAACACTAAGTATGCATCCTCATTAATTAATGCGAGTAACTGTAGCAAATACGACTGTATTATTTGTTCACTTTCTTTGTTAATCCGATGAATAGTAATCAAATACAAAGCAAAATTCACTCAGTAAAATGAAAATTGTACACCTGTATTTGTTCTCAACACTTGAGCAATTCAAAATAAACTTGGTCCGCCAATTTAAATTCAAATTGTAAACTCATTTGATACTTTTCAACTTTGAGTGAACTCTATAGTGCAACGAGTGTTATTGATATTTCATTATCCAAACTTATCAGAAAACTTAATTCAAACTGATTTTGGTCATTATGACCATCTTATTTTGATCATCTACCATCTGACTATCGGTTATAAGGTGAAATATTGATTTATTCGAATCAAATAACACTCGATGCTCTCGGACATGAACCCTAAGTTCAAGAAAATAAAATCATGTCTAATAACAAGTTAATATCATTGGTCCAAATCAAATGAATCATTAATGATGATTATTAACTTAAATAACTAAAAATTTCAAAAACAGATAAAACCCCGATGAATGGGGTATACACCAAAAAGTGATTATTAAAAGATGTTTCCAAGTCATGCATTAAGGATTAGAAGTAATAATCAAATGAACTTGAAAATCTTCCATCTGATTTGAATAAAAAGAAATCAAACAGTAGGTTAAATAGATTATTTTGTCTTTTGTTAGGTCAAAGTTTGACTATTACCTTCATAAGCAAATTGGTTTCAACTAAATCATATTAAAATTTCTATCATTATCAAATCGACCCATACATGTGTCTCTTGTGCAAATTATGGCCAATTCAACTTGCAGCAAACTTTATAATGCAAGTGCTTTTCTTGACCCTGAAGACCTTGAAGCTACTGACTTAGAGACATGATCAGATTCATACAAACTACCATATTGCCACATGTTATAATAGTGAGAGGAGTTATATTTGAAAGCTACATCAGATCATTCTAGAGCACGGTTGAAGTAGTTATGGTTGATGATATGTTAAGACTATCCAGAATAGTAGATGCCCAACATGAGCTGATTATTACAAAACAAACTATGAGACAATATCTAAAGTTTGGTAATGATGCTGCGCAGCCTCATCAGCTTGATAAAGATGAGATTCTGACCTTCTTTGCAAACATTGGCAATGAAGATGGTTTTGAAGGCAAACAGATAGTGGTAGGGCTAGTGGATTTACATTGAAGATTCTTGATTACATCTTTCAGCACTATCTGTCCAAAAGATATACTCGATGGAATGATATCCCTTCACCAATCTTCAGCTATATGTGCCTTATACACTAACATACCATATAACCTGTCTACTTATGTATCCAAGATTTCTTAAGTGCCTCATGAACTAAGCTTTCCCAGAAATGGTTGGCACTAGACCAAAAATGAATTTGTCTTACTATAATGCCAAATAATATAAATATATTATGAAGAAGAACCCAAGGAGCTTTTATAGTGGAACCTTCTTTCCTTTGTTGCCATGGATTTGGAGCAAATTGAACAAGGTGATGTCCAAGGAGAAGAAGTGCATGATAATATAGCTGAAAAACATGCTAAAAAGCTATTAAAGAAGAGGAGGTTGTTGGTGAATAAGATGAAATTATTGAGATTCAACAAGATGTTAATCTAAATCTACTAATCATAAAAGAAAAAGTAGAAGTTGAAGCAAAGGGTCAGGAAGCAATGTCACCATAAGCTAACGTAGGTGGTGATCCCCACATTACTTCTGCTGATCAAGTGTCATCACCCATTCCATCACCATTTCATGCACCTCCTAATCATATCTCACCTTTTTCATATGTTACATGAGGTAGTTGTTATATCAGTTGGCACTAGTGAATCAATTAGTACTTGTAATGATTCTAAATTAACTTTGAATGAGGAAGAAATACATGTTTAGCACGAGCTACCAACCAGGCAACAAACATCAGAGTACATCGTATTTGAAGGATCCCTGAAATCTGTAGCACAAGCTCACATTGCACCTTCCAATGAATCTAATAAAGATTAGCTTATTTTTGAGCTTCAACTAAAGATAAGGAGGATGGAAAAGATTATGGACATGAAAGATAAGATGATAATAGATAGTGTAAGGATCGTCACACTAATCAGATCGATCACGTAATTGTGAATGCGGAATGTAAACAATTACGGATTGAGAAGTAGAAGAATAGAAATGAAGATCACAATATAAATAACTTCTCTTTGATTGCTCTCTGAATATGAAAGATTACACAGAAGATACAAAATTCAGGAAATAAACAAAAGCTTACTAAATACAAAGCAAACTAAGTATTTATACTAAACTATAATGTTCTCGCGCGAGGTCAACTTCTCACGCGAGAAGCTAGTTCTCACGCGACAAGTAAGTTGTCGAGCGGCTTGTTTTTACTTTTCGCTTGATCTTCAACTTGATTTGATTTCCCGAGCCTCTAGGTTCAACCCCTACAATCTCCCCCTAGGCTCGGTAAATCAATGTTCTTTAGAAGTCCACGTCATCCACGTTGTAACTGCCCCCATATGCATACATCTTCTTATCCAGGGCCTTCGTAATCAACCAACCAAACTTTGCTGCTAGTAAATGAACAGATTCATCAGCTGCAATAGGACATTCCTGCAACTTCATCAAATCTTCTTTTCCAAATTTTTGCAAATCCACAGAGTCGATGATACGGTATTCTTTATCTGCACATTTAATCAACGCATGACCCGTCTCCTTTTCACAACTCCACCCGATAAGCTTTGACAAGCTGTTAACTAGCACTAGAGCGTGTATAGGGATCTTCCTCACATATCTTGGATGTCTATAAACTCGTATCTTCATTGGTTTCTGCGTGTTTGGATTGATACGGTTCTCATCTTCAATGACCTTTGATTTGGCCATCTTAAAGTCTTTGAAGTTGGTCTTGCTCTGTCTCCAAATCATGTTTCTAATCCAATTTCCCTTTCCATAATTACTTGGATTAATGAATGGAACACGACCCATAGCATACAAGTCTGATGCTTTAAGAGTATGAAAGTCGTGTTCATCTTGGAAGTATTCGATTGCTCCAGCCTTTCTTTTAATCACATATAACTTCTTTTCTTCATCATACGCCCAACTGATAATCGGCTCTAAATTTTCGTACCTTGTGAAAGGTTTGGAATGCCGAAGAGTATGCACATAAGTTGGCGGTGGAGGTGCAGCAACAGTAATATTACCAACCTTACGAACAACCATTTGACCGGTTTGGTCTAATGTCTTGTCAGTGGCTTCTGAAGTGCTAGGCTCACCAATAATCTCCCCTTCTTCTAACACATCTTCAAAAAATAAATCTTTCAAACTATTTCCAAAAATGTCAGTATACTCTATATCTTCTTCTAAATCATCAAACCATCCAAAATCTGCATTTTCTTCCTCCTCTAATATATTTTGCTGAAATGAATATAATTCCTTCTCATACTCAGCTTCAGTGGCAGGATCCAATGGTGTATAATCAACTGCATCATCAGGACTTGGTCCGAAGACATTAGCAGTTCCTGATGAGCCAGAAGTACCAGCAGCAGCACCCGTATCTCCCCCTTGATCATCATCATCATTTCCACCATCATCATCATCATCATTACCACCATTATCATTATCACCATCATCCTCATCATCATCTTCACCATCATCCTCACCATCATCCTCATCACTATAATCATAATCAACCATATCCAAATCATCATCATCATTGACTGGATTAGGGATAGGCATCATGTGTTCAGGTTCCATAAAAGCTTCTCCAACATAAGATACAGGTTGATCCTCTGCAGCCTGATTAGACACACCTGGACTTGGCTCTTGATTAACAACAACATTGTCTGTTGTCCCTTCTGTAGCAACAGGATCAACAACATGTTCTGTATCATGAACTTGCTCAACATTCTGATTAGAATCAGCAGTCTGCTATCCACTAGATTCTCCAACTTCTGTGGTATGATGTTGTGTAAACGAAGAAGATACACGAGAAGTGAGATCTCTCAGATTTTGCTCCATTATATGAACATATGTAAGCATGAATTGCTGTTGAGTTTTCTCCAGCATTTCCCTTTCAAGTGTACTAACTCTTTGCTCCAAGGTAACCCTAGTTGGAGAGAGAGTAGATGTTTCTCGATGAGTTCTTGGTTCTGGAGTAGTATTTATGAAGTTTGCGTCTCCAAATAAATCATCATGAAAAGATTGTCTGGGAGGAGTTCTTAAAATGTCATCAGTATCAACAGTAGCAGGCATAGAAGTAGATGTCATAGTTGTAGATTCTGTGACTATAACTGGAGTAACAACCTCACTAACTGTGACTGGAATATTAGTACTCCCAACATCAACAGTTGTCATAATGGTCATCGGAGTCCGACGCTTTCTCAACACACCACGTCCTCTACCCCTACCACGAGAACTCTCTCCTGTCACCCTAGCCATTCTCTTCCTTCGGCCTCGGGTCTGCACAGAAATCTCTATAGGAACATAATCAGAATCACGTTCCTCAGCAGTACGTTTTGACGGTGTTTCTCGTACTCTGGGACGTTCTTGTAGCACATATGGAACATTCCATATCTGATCACTATCTGTTTCACTATCATCTTTTTCATTTCTCTGATCTTCTCCCACTCCTTCTTCCTCTCTCAGTTCTTCATTTCTTAACCATTCATCAACCTCTTCTTCAGCCGATTTTTCACCAGTACGAGAACTCTCAGATGCTTCTTGTGTAGCACTAGAAGATGTACCAATTGTATCATCTCTATGAACCTGAGTAGTCTCAGTCTGTGCTTCAACTCTATAACCATCAACAAATCAACCAAGTTTAGCAAAATGTGATCCATCCCACGCATTTCCTCTTGCTCCCAAAAGATAAGTAAAAATATCTTTCTTCATCACCATAACAGAATAAGTAGATGAATTAGATATAGCTAACTCAGGATGAGCAGCATTCACAATCATTTGAACAAATCTTGGATACATGATAAACTTCTTTCCCGGTGCAGCAATTACATTCTTCTGCATCTCAGAAAATATGGCTGTGGATATGCTGTATAGTAGATCATCAACTAGAGAAACCAACAAAGATCCAAATATAGCACTCAGACTGTCCATGCCAACTTTCAGATTGCTAAGGCAATGGATTACCACATGAAATAGGTATTTCCAGAATGGTGGCAGATACTTCTTCTCTAATGAAGGATAACGATGAGTATATCCCATACGCACCAGGCAATCTTTAACTGCATCATCATCTATCTTCATTGGTGCTCGTGAAATATCTTCCAATAACAATACACTATTGATCACCTCAGCTGTGATTACAACCTTCTTTCCTTTTACCGTGGCTGTTATACGAAGATCACCATCAGTATCAATCTCGTTAGCAGCAGTCTCCCAAAATTAATCTATCACACCAGTAAATATCCTTGGATTAGCAGATATAGCATGACAAATCCAAGAAGACTTCAATCCTTCAATCAATGATCGGAATAAAGCTTTATCATCTGAAACTTCTCCTAAATATGCTACAGCATTATGGTTTTTATTAAAAACCAACGGTCGAGCCATCTGCAAAAGTTGATGAAAATTTATAAGTACATAAAAATCTTAAATTTCAGTGCATACAAATTAATTTTCAACACTTAGAAAAAATTTCAGAAAAAAATACAACTTTTCGCGCGAAATGTTGAACTTTTCGCTAATTTAACACTTCTGAAAAATTAAACCTTTCGCGTGATAAGTTAAACTTTTCGCATGATTTTTCAAATTCACACATTTTGAAACTTTTCGCATGAAAAGTACAGTCCTATGCGAAAAGTACAACCTTTCGCATCTGTTCCTATTCTCAAGACTTAAGTCTGTGTAACTTCCAATTTTTCATAAACATGTGATTTTCAACTAATTAAGAGTTCAAATATGTTCAATGACTGTAACCGTAAGTATTATTAAGGTTTATTGTGGATTATTTCATCAATTTGTCAAGTTTTAATTCATTTTAAATTCGGTCAAAAACCAAATTCATTCGAATCAACAAATTAACATCCATATACCTTATAACACCTGTCGGAATATCAACATGACCCTATTAACCAATGAAAATCAGTTTAAACGCTTTTCTACACTTAGAATTTTGAGAGATGAAATTTTCAGAACTTTTCGTGCGAATGAAGACTTCTCGCACGAATTGTTCCTTTTAAAGGATTTGACTTCTCGCGCGATAAGTCAAATTTTCTCAAATTAACTTTTCGCACCATTTAAACTTTTCGCATTTAAAACTTTTCGCGTTTAAAACTTCTCGCGTTTAAAAGTTCTCGCGTTTAAAAACTTTTCGCATTTAGAAACTTTTATTTTGTTATGAAAAATGATTTTATTTAACTAAGTGTTTACAATTATTTTAACACCCTTAAGTTTTGAACACTTAGAAAGTAAAATACATCTCAAAACATAACAAGACACATTAATAAAACTATGTAAAAAACAAACTTATTGACACACAAGTTCTATTAACTATTTAATTTTTGATAAATTTCAAGTATAGGATCATATTCCTTTTAGAAATCAATCATTAACGATCTTCCAGCATTGATTTGATATAGGACTGTTTATGTTGATTATCGATATACTGTGTCCTTTTAAACTTAGACTTCAAGATTAGTAAGACACATAAGTTGTGATTTTATCATGTTTTGGTTAAATTATATGATTTAAGTGTGTCCCATAATCAAAACTCCTGCAAGACACTTATCTAGCTTCAAGATACTATTGACATTTCAAGTCACCCCAATTTGACTTAAACCTTTCACTTCTTATCAGCTTTATCAGTTTTGGTTATTTTCTTATATAATATCTATTAGAGCATAACTAGCACGAGAACATGTTACTGAGCACAGAATATTAACAAGTTGTAGGACTTATTAACAGCCATCCGGACTTATGTTTTGCCCTCGCAAGACGTTTAGGACTTACATGCCAAGACGGACTTACATACCCTATCTTTTGATTTTGCCTCCTGTGTCGTAACATATTCTCAAAAACAAAAATATTTATCATATAGTATGTATGTCTATGACATATCTTTTATACATGTGCTCAAAAGCATCTTTTATTCCTATATGGCCTTTTGGCATCTTTTTGCTTGAAATATTTTTGACATTTAATTTTTTTTATTTATTTGATATGCATATATAGATATATAACTGATATTAGCTGAGTCAGAAAGTAACCGGCTTGAGTATGACTAGACTGTAACTCTCAATCTGTTTTAGCATATAATCAGTGTATTCACAAGACCTTGATGAGTTACCCACTTCGGTCATTGATGATTATTTTCAGTGTATCACAGACCATAGTGCTTTTCATTCTTGAAAGTCAAGCCTATCAATATATCAAAAATAACACAAGTCAGTTTCTTGTATGCCTTAAGATGTAATGAGTCGAAATCAAGAAATGTACTATCATTTCCTAAAAATCTTGAAAATTTAATTTTCTCAAATTTTTACTCCCCCTAAGAATAAAATCTTTTTTGAAAGTATCAAAATTTCTCCCCCTAAAATTGTGATTATCTAGACAGAAAATAACAATTTTAAAACAAAAGAAAAAAAAAATTTGAAAAGGGTGTAAAAATAAGAGTTAACCAAAGTTAATCATTCCTCGAGATTGGACTAAAAAGTCAAATCTGGAATGATCAAATGCCTTAGTAAACAAATCAGCAATGTTGTTGTCTGATGAAACAAATTCCAAATGAATAAGCTTCCTTTCAAAACAATCACGAATAAAATGTATGCGGATGTCAATGTGTTTTGTCTTTGAATGTTGAATCGGATTCTTCACAATGTTAAGAACCGCAGTATTATCATATAAGATGCAAGTGTCATAAATGTTAAGGCCATAATCAAGAAGTTGTTGCTGAATCCAGACAAGTTGAGAACAACAGCTCGAAGCAGCCACATATTCAGCTTCTGCAGTAGAAGTAGACACTGTTTGTTGTTTCTTGCATTGCCAAGAAATGAGACGATTTCCTAAAAATTGACACCCTCCTATGGTTGATTTTCTGTCCAAGTTACATCCTGCATAATCACTATCAGTGTAAGCAAATAAATTGAATTCAGAATTTTTAGAATACCAAAGACCAAGTGTTGGTTGACCCTTGAGATACTTAAAAATCCGCTTGATAGCTTTCATGTGGAATTCTTTCGGATTACTTTGATAACGTGCACACTGACAAACAGGGAACATAATGTCCGGCCTGCTAGCAGTAAGATACATCAGGGATCCAATCATTGATCTATACATATGTTGATCAACATCTTCTCCCGTGAGATCTGGAGATAAAGTAGGACGAGAAGACATAGGAGTTGGAGCAATCTTGGAGTCCTGAAATTTGTATTTATCAAGAAAACTGTGAATATATTTTTTTGATGAATCAGTATTCCTGTATCATCTTGCTTGACTTGGATACCTAAGAAGAAGGACATTTCTCCAAGAGAACTCATCTCAAATTTCTTCTTCATCACTGCCTCAAATTCCTTGCATAGTGCATCATTTGTAGATCTAAAAATTATATCATCAACATAAACTTGAACAAGAATAAGATCATCACCAGTCTTCCTTAAAAATAATGTTTGATCAATAGCACCTCTTGAATAACCATTTGCAAGCAAATGTTCTGTCAAAGTAGCATACCAAGCACGGGGTGCTTGATGTAATCCATAAAGTGCTTTGTCCAACTTATACACATATTCAGGACGATCTGGATCTTCAAAACCAGGTGGTTGACAAACATAGGTTTCTTCTTTCATTTCTCCATACAAAAATGTTGTTTTGACATCCATCTAATAAACTATAAAGTTCTTATATGAAGCATAAGCCAGAAAAATACGTATAGCCTCTAGTCTTGCAACAGGAGCATATACTTCTTCATAATCAAGACCTTCAATTTAATAGAATCCTTGAACAACAAGTCTGGCCTTATTGCGGACAATCACATCCTTTTCATCCATCTTGTTCTTAAATATCCATTTTGTTCCAATCGGCAGCTTTCCTTTTGGAAGTTCACACAGATGCCAGACATTGAGCTTTTTGAATTGCATCAGTTCGTCCTGCATGGCCTCTACCCAACTGTTCTCCTTTAATGCCATCTCAACATTCTTTGGGACAATCTGAGAGATGAAACAAGAATACAAGCAAGTATTTATGGCACCAGATTCGCTCCGAGTTTGAACTCCTTGTGATAATGGACCGATAATAGCTTCTATTAGATGATTTTTGTGAACTCTTAACTATGGGATAACATTTTCAGAAATACCTTCTTCTAAATTAGAAATGTGACCCACTGGTTCTTCAATAATATGTCCCCCTTCTAGTTGATAAACTATATCTTCCTCCAGATGATTATCATTATTAGACGATAAATCAGAAACATGTGGAGATTGGTCAACAATGGGATTAGAAGATGTTTCTGTAGATTCAAAAATAGATGGAACAACTGAACTATTTGATGAAGAAGGTACATCAGAAGTTGCCATCTTTGGTTTAGATGAAATAATACCAACATCATCATTGAACATATCCTGAATAGAGGAAGTCAAAGGAATATTAGCTGTGGAAATAGTAGACGAACGATTAAACGTTTCAAACAATGAAGCATAATCATAGACCCATGAAGGTGCAGAACCTGCATCAGTTTTGTTAGACTCATGCCAATCAATATCAAATGACTCAATTATTTATTTGGATCTTTTATTATAAACTCTGTATGCAACTTTGTTAGCAGAATACCCAACAAAATAACATTCATCAGCTTTTTCATCAAATTTAGATTTTGAATTAGTTGTGTTTAACAAAGTACAACAACAACCAAATGTTTTGAAATATTTGACTTTGGGTTTATGTTTATAAAAGATTTCATAAGGAGTCATATTTTGTTGTTTGTTGATTAACACACGATTCTGAAC
This sequence comes from Flaveria robusta, assembly GCA_025506415.1. Taxonomy (NCBI): domain Eukaryota; kingdom Viridiplantae; phylum Streptophyta; class Magnoliopsida; order Asterales; family Asteraceae; genus Flaveria; species Flaveria robusta. The sequence goes on from CM046473.1 coordinate 17,044,478, forward strand.
ATAACATGCAGTGTTAATAGCTTCAGCCCAGAAAAATGATGGTAATTTGGTTGCTGATAACATTGTCCTGGCAGCTTCAATTAGAGTTCTGTTTTGTCTTTTTGCAATTCTATTTTGTTGTGGAGTTCTTGCAGAACTGAATTGTCTAGCTATCCCCTTTGAATCATAGAATTCATTCAATGTTTGGTTGCAAAACTCAGTTCCATTATCGCTTCGGATGCACTTTATTGTTTTGTCCGTCTGATTCTCAACCAGTGCCATGAATTTTATCAGCAGATGAGGAGTCTCATCTTTGGTTGCTAAAAAGAAAGCCCATGTAAATCTAGAGAAAACATTAGTATTAACTAAACAATAAGCACGACGTCCCAAACTCAAAACACTTACCGGACCAAATAAATCCATGTGTAACAGTTGTAAAATAGAGTCAATTTTTGTATGAGCAACAGGTTTATGAGAAAGTTTATGTTGTTTGCCTTTTGAACATGACAGACAATGTTCAGATAATTGAAATTCTTTCAATGGCAGACCTACAACATGATTCCCGCTAACCAATTTGTTCATGTTTTCAATATTAACATGAGCAAGATGACGATGCCATAGCAATGTGTCACTTTCAGATGCTTTAGATAACAGACACGATTCAGTGACGATGGAATGAGATCCATTCATATCTAGTAAATATGTGTCTTTATCTCTTGGTGTTCTCAACAAAATCCATTCTTCAGGAATAACAAATCCTAGTTTTAAGATCAAACATTTTTTATCTGTAAAGTGTGTGAAATATTGTTTGTCACATATTTGTGAGACACTTAACAAGTTATGTTTAAGTTCCTCAACAAAATTGACATCCTCAAAGCTTAACACTCCATTTGACACTGTACCTTTCTTAGTTATCTTACCCCCTTTGTCTCCGGCAAAAATAACATAACCTCCATTATATGGTTTGATGTTTTGTAACAGAGATATGTTACCAGTCATATGCCTTGAACATCCACTGTCAACATGCCAAACACTGTTGATGCTGGGTCTAGGATGTTCCTGCATGAATAAGAGATTTACTCAGTTTTAGGAACCCAAGCCATGGTTGACCTGAGTACACCTTTTTCATCTAAATATGATACTGATTTCAGTGTCATATCTCTTTTATCATTAAAGATATAATCTTTAACAATTTCAGGTTCTGATGTTGATGTTTTCACTTTCCATTCTTGAATTGGTTTAATCAATTTCTTGATAATGTTTTGTGTGGAAGATGAATTGTTATCTTTTACAAATAAATTCTTTTTGATGAATTTATCTTTTTGCAAAACTGTATTCTGTTGAACCTTTCTGTTGTTAGCAAAAGTGTTTGACTGACTTAAATTCCTTTTGAGTTTAGCATGTATAAAGAATTGTTTTCCATTATTTGCAATTGAATTATGAAATCTTTGTTTACTTGTCAAAGAACGTTGAAAATGACAATTTCTAGCCATGTGATTTGGCTTTCCACACACATAAAAAATTTTATTATGATACACATTTTGAGCTCGAGTTAGTTTTTCAAACTGTTGATGATAACATCTTTTGTTATCATAAAATCTGGCATTATGATTTATTTGCTCAACAAATTCTTGTACATTCTCTCGTTTTTCCTTTTCATTTTGATTTGCATCAGATGTACATGAGGCTTTAAATGTTCCTTTATCATTGAGGATTGAATGAATTGGAGAGGTACTAGTTTCTTTTGTACTTGAGCTACACACATCTTGTTTCACTTGATTAGCAATAATAGAAGACTTATTTTTAAAGAAACTTGCATTTGTTTCTTTAAAAATATACTCTTCTTTATTAATGTTGCCTTTAGAAACAAATCCGTTCTTGAAATCAGTTTTCAAGTCAGATAACGATGGTAAATTTCTTTTCTTTTCATTTATTTTGAAATTAATTTTGGATTTTAATTTTCTTTCCTTGTTTGACATTGTAGAACAGTCAGTTGAAACATTCAAAACAGTAGCCTTTTCATTGATCAAATCTGATGAACTACATTGAGATTTCACATTACAATTTTTATTTTCAAAATCTAAATCATCATCAATCCATTCATTACAATTTTTATTTTCAAAATCTAAATCATCATCAATCCATTCTTCAACCAGCCCATCTTTCTTCAATTTTTCTACACAAAAAGTGTCATGATTAATTTTAACTTCAGTCTTTATAATTGGATCAATAGTCAATGGAACATTGACTGAAGACGTTAAATCTAATTTTGGTTGAAAACCTAAACCATAGGTCTCTTCATCATTGGTATTAACTGATGAAGGTAAAGAAGTATAATCATGATTAATCGATTGTGCAATGTTAGAGTAACCAACTCCTCCTTTTCCACCACTGATTTTCTGTGTCATTTGAGACTTAATTATACCTTCAACCATATTTGAAGACAATTCAAACTTTTCAACAATTAGTTTCGAAGATAAGAGTTCACTATTTAATTTGTTACTTTCCAAAGCAAGTTCATTATTACGATTTGTCAAATCTTTTATGTTACAGTCTTTGTCATAAAGATTTAATTTTGACTGATAAACTGATTTGTTTAAACCATCTATTTTATCTTTGGAAATTCTCTCATTAGTTTTATATTTTTAAATTTGATATTGAAGTTTTTCAACTTCAACAATCAATCATTCATTATGAGCTTTATATCTTTGAATCTTTTCGATACAATTAGTTGAACAGAGATTAGAATATACCTCTTCTGTTTCAGCTTTCTTCTCTGTCTCTTCATGGACCACATTTACCATGAAGGCCGTTTGGTTGATCTTTACTGCTTCAGTTGCTGGAGTATTCTCAACAGCCTTTTCTTGATCATCACATGCGGTAGCTGGAGTAATCTCAACAGCTTTTTCCTCAACATCATAAACAGTAGCTGGAGTAATCTCAACAGCTTTTTCTTGAATATCACAAACAGTAGCTGGAGTAATCTCAATAGCTTTTTCTTGAAAACCACAGGCATTAGCTGGAGTAATCTCAACAACTTTTTCTTGTTTCACCACCTCTTTAGCTGGAGTAGTCTCAACAGCTTTTCTTTCAACAGATTCAGGCATATCTTTAATTATCACTTCAACCCTCTCAACAACCTTTTTTTTCACCTTCTCATCTTTAAGTTCTTGTTTCTTAGTAAACACTCCACTCAACATATCTTTAGAAACAAATTCTGCAAACAAATTATCTTCAGTGATTTCTTCTTTACTCTGGATTTCTACTAAAAGAGCAGTGGACATCTTTATATCCAAAGCTTCCATCTGTTTTGACCAATCATAATCCTCATTCATTTGAGACACAAGAGCCTTAGTCTTGGATGTACTAGCTTGATCTTGCTTTGTTTCTACTTCCACTGTAACCATCCTTTTACCTTGATTACTTTGATTGTTTCTAGCTTCAGTACATTCTCTTGCAAAATGACAAGGTTTATCACAATTATAACATCTTAGATTTGACTTGTCAAAACCTATCTTGCTTGAATTATTCAACCCAAAAACCTTTCTCCCAGTTCTTCTAGCAAAATTCTTAGCCTTGTAAACCACCATAGCCATCTGATATTTAATGTCATTTTCTTCAACATCATCCGGGTTGACTTGTTGTAAATCATCAACTAGGACATTAGGTGGACTAATTCTTCCTGCTGAGAAGGCTTCATAGCTGTTCATGAAAGAAGTGAAAAGAGCCAGATGCTCTTCAGCTATTTGAATGGTTTCTTTGGTTGGCTGAGAATTCACAACAAAGGCTTGTTGGATTGGTTGAGTGTTTTCGGTTGATGAGTAAGTTTGATTGTAAGGTTGTGGTTGTTGTTGGACATAAGGATATTGATGAATGATTGGATAATGAGATAATGATTGAGGTGAGGATTGGTCTTTCACACTGGATTGTGCAGATGTAGATGGCTGTTGTAACTGACATAGCTGTGAGTAGCTAACATAGTAGTTTGGGTTACTTGCCATCTTTGCATACATTGTTGTTGCCTCTGCACCCTTGGTGTTGATATAATTAGTAGCCCTTTGCTTATCATCCATGTCATAAGATTTGATTGTAGAAATAAGATCACTTAAAGACAAGGTAAACAGATCCTTTGTCCTTTTAATGGTTGTGCAGTTGTTGTTCCAGCTGTAAGGTAAAGAATTCAGAAGCTTTTTGTTCACAGCTATGTTCTCTAATGTTATTCCTGAACTTTTCATTTTTGTGATCAACTTCACAAACCTAGACATTTGAGCTTCTAATGTTTCACCAAGAATGTGATTAAACATATTGAATTCTTGGTTGAGCATATCCTTCCTGCTCTCTCTCATAGCCTTATTTCCCATAATCTGTTCCTCCAAAGCATCCCACAAATGTTTTGCCTTTGTATAATCCTTAAACTTTTGAGCAATCTCAGTTGTGAGTGCCATAGTGATTGCTGCATAAGCTTTATCGTCAAACTACATTCTTTTAAGATCATCTTCATCCCAGAGATGTTCAGGTTTAGTAATCCATTCCTCTTTCTCATTCTTATCCCAGAGATGTTCAGGTTTAGTAATCCATTCCTCTTTCTCATTCTTATACAAAGGAATGTATGGACCTTGCTTGATAGATCGCATCACCCGGGGTTCAGTGTAAACAACATGATTCAAAAAACGATACGCCTAATCTGGATAATCTTCTTCATTCAAAAGACGTGGAGGCTTTGTGCTTGTGCCTATCTCATTGTCGAGATTCAAAGTAGCTGTGATATTCTTCAGATTTGCCATAGTAAATTCTTCAAACAAACTTTGAATTTAGAAAGAAATCAAAGTTCTCGTGCGAGTCTTCAGAAACCTTTCGCGCGGAAAGTTCAACCACAATAACTGAGCGAAGTGTTTAAGTTTTCGCCTGTAACAAACTTTGTAACAGTCTTGTGCGAAAAATCAGGTTTTCGCGCGAAATAAGGGTTTTCACATGAAAAACAGAAGTTTTCGCCTGAATCAAATTTACCAAATCGGAACTTTTCACTTTCAATAATACTAATCTTAGTTTTCGCCTCAATATCCAGTTGACCAACAGTTTTCCCTGCTAGCCTCTGTCTATATAATAATGCTCTTTGTCTGAATTCCCTCATTACCTAATCTTGGATCACCTCAACTAAGTGGGATGGGGCAGGCATGGACATTGGAATTCCTTCCTTAAATAGTTGTTGAATTAAGGCCTCCACATCAGTGTGAGCCTGAGGAAGTTGTTGAGTCTGGACAACTACAAGTGAGGGTGGTGAATCCTCATTGTCCATACTCATAACAGAACTCCTAGGTTCTGTGGTTGTAGGGACTTTTTCCCCCTTTTTGGTAGTATCACCCACTTGCATAGGTGAGCTGGAGGTCAAGTCCACTACTTCCACACGTTCTTGTAGACCTGGTTGAGTTTGCCTTAATGGTCTTTCAGCTAACTTGCCCTTGAGATCGTTGATCTCAAGTTGCTGGTCATTGACCTTCTTCTGTAAGGCAGTCACTTGAGATTCCAAGTGACTTACCTTGGAGACCAAAGAGGTGCTGAGATCTTCTAGTTGTTGCACCTTTAGTTTCAGACTCCCCTCATCTTCAAATGAAGAATCATGGGGGGTTGAGAGAATTGGACTGATGTCTTCTCCCTCATCACCAGCATAGTATTCTTGGCTGCTGGATTTCCTCTGCTCACTGACAGCTTCAAGTGAAGTGTCAATGGGCTGAGTTGCCATGGTTGAGGTCTTAATGATGTAATCACTAGCAGTAGTGAGAGCCTCTTCCATATGGACCTCCTTAACATGTTAAGGGAGATCCATCTCAGTTTGGGGTGGATGATGTGGGCTAGATATGGGAGTGGCAGGAGCACTCATCTCTCCTTGGGCAAGGGTGGAGAAGAGAGACTCATGGTACTCACTGAATCCCATATCTTCATCATCATAGAATTCCAGGTTTGGGATTGGTTGGTTGAGATCTAGAGGCTGGGGATAGTAACTGTCCCCTGAAGGTTGATCACTAGAGTTTTGAGACTCTGAGTGAAGGCTTAAGGTTGTTTGGGTTATGAGCTAATCAAGCTGAGCATGAGGAACCTCAGCAACGGTAGTATGAGATATGGGAGTGGTTTGCTCCTCAAATGAAGTGCGAGCTCCAGTGTCCACTTCTTCTTGCATGGGTGGTGATATGGGGCCTGGTTAGACTGAATAGCTTGAGCAGGGGTTCGTTTGTGTTTTCTATAGTAGGTGATGGTTATTGTAGGTTGAGATGGTGGTTAGGAAACAATAGGTGTGGGTTCAACACTAGCTGGTGCTGCTAGGTTCTCACCTTGAGCAATGAGCTCTAACATTTTTGGGACAAAGGCTGTTTCTACCCTAGAGAATCCCACAGTTGGTTTTCTCATTATTTTAAAGATGTCGGGCTTCATCTGTCCCAATTTAAGAGTTTTACCTGTTCCTCTTAACTGTGAGCCTAGTTCATAGTTGAGAATGTGCTGGACATATCTAGGGAACATGTAATACTCTAAGGAGTCCAAGTTTGACAGTAAATTAAGGTAAACAAAGTAAGAATACCTGAACTTGACCCCCTAAACCAGTCCATGGACTATGAAGGACAGATCCTCATGAATCTGGTCCCATCCTCCATGCTTGTTGGACAAGCTGTGTATAATGACATGGAGGAGGTACTTCCACTAGGAAGAGATCTTCCCTTTCCTAAAGGTTCTGACTGAGAAGTCTCCTTCATATCCCATCTACGCAAAGGACTTATTAACAACAGATTTGGGAAAGGTCACATCACCTTCTGCATCATCCTTTTGAAGATGGGTGTTGATGATGGTCGGAGTGATCAAGATTGTCCTCCCCTGCACTATGGTAGACAATGCCTTCTCCTCGTCCATGCTGACCTCTTGGCAGGTCCTCCAGAAGTCCAGCAGGTGATCCTCGTAGAGAGGAGGATCAATGGTAAGGGAGGTGAGGTAGTTGGTCAAAGAAAAAAAACAGCAAACCTTTGAGAAACTAGGATCTTTCTCAGAGTTCAGTAGAGCAACCTGATTGTGTTGTCTGTGAAGTTGCATGGAGAAATCAGGTTGGTTTCTATGGTTAAGATTGGCCATTTGAGAGAGCTTTGTGAAGAAGAAAGGTAAGAACAAAGGCGGTTTCTGGTTGAATTTAGGTTAGAAAGATATTGCAGATGAAGAGAGAAAAGTGAAAGAGGGGGAAACAGTTGAGTATATATATGAAATGGATTTGAGACAAAGTTAATGCGAAAGAATAAACTTTGAAATCCGGATGTCGGTCCCACCTCTGAAAAAGTGCCCAAAAGTAGTTTTCTTGGAAGTCGAAATCTTCCGAAGGTAATTTGGCTTCAGAAGTTTTGATAAAAGCTTCCGAGGCCAATTTGGCTTTGGAAGATATTTCTAAAAGTTTTGAAAATTTTGCTTCGGAAGAAAAATACTTAGAGTATTCTTCTCTTTTCAGAGATAAATACTTTCGGAAGAGAATTGTCCTTTAACATCATTTAAGTACTTAGGAAGAATTTGGCTTCGAAAGATATTCAGAAATTTCTTCCGAAGGTAAATCGTCATAAGTAGTTAGTTGATACTAAATACATAATTTTCTTCCGAAGGTAACTTAGTTTCTTTCGAAGAAAAAAATGTTCAAAATTTTCAAAAATCTAAGGAATATTTTCTAAAAAAATTTTCTTCCAAGTCAGTTAGGGGCTTATGAAGGTGATGAAATAGACAACTAAGGACACACAGATTTTAGAAATAATATTGAACTTAAGTTTAAGAAAAAGCTACTCAAAGTTGATCATCCCAATAGCTGATATGAGATACTTAAATCTCTATTCATCAAAAGCTTTAGTGAACAGATCAGCATATTGTTCATTTGTGTGAACTTTGACTAGTTTGATTAACCCTATTTCAAAATTATCTCTAATTAAATGATACCTGATGTTGATGTGCTTGGTCCTTGAGTGCTGCACAGGATTCTCTGTAATAGAGATAGCACTATTGTTGTCTATGTAGATGGAAGTCTCCTTGAAGTTGAATCCATAGTCTAGCATCTGATTCTGAATCTAAAGCACTTGAGCACAGCAGCTTGCAGCAGCAATGTATTCAGCTTCAGCAGTTGATGCAGATACATAGGATTGTTTCTTGCATTGCCATGAGACTATCCTTCCACCGAGAAATTAACATCCCCCTGATGTAGACTTTGTAGTCAAATTGCAGCCACCATAGTCACTATCTGTATATGCATATAGATTGAAGTCAGAATTCTTTGGATACCAAGGGCCTAAAGATGGAGCACCTTTGAGGTATCTTAAAATTCTCTTGACAGCAACTAGGTGTGACATCCTGGGGTTGGCTTAATATCTGGCGCAGATACATGTGGCAAACATGATATCAGGCCTGCTGGCAATAAGGTACAAGAGAGACCCAATCATAGCTCTATAGAGATGCTCATCTACACACTCCCCCTTAAGGTCAGGTCCAAAGGAGTGGTTTCTTGCTATGGGAGTCTTTGCAACTTTGCAGTCAGTCATGCTGAATCTTGTAAGTATGTCCTGAACATACTTTGACTGACTTATGAAGATGCCATTGCCAACCTGCTTCACTTGAATTCCTAGAAAGAAATTGAGTTCCCCCATGGCACTCATTTCAAATCTATTCTTCACAAGACTTGTTAAAACAGTTAGTAACTAAATCAAGATCAAACAGCCAATCAGGACCAGAACCTCTCACACAAGGAGTGTGTTCATTGAAAGTCACATTGGCTGACTCATCAACTATTTTGGTTCTGAGATTGCACACTCTATAAGCCTTAGCTTGAGAAGAGTATCCAATGAAATATCCATCATCTGATTTCTCATCAAATTTGGCTATCTGATCCTGGTATTCAAATGGTGTAAGGACATCCAAATGATCTAAGGAAACCACTGAAAGGTCTCCTTTTGTGCCACAGTTCATAAGGAGTCTTACCATGAGTCTTAACTACTAAAACTCTATTCTACACATAGCAAGCAGTGTTCACTGCTTCTGCCCAGAAGGTGATAGGCAGTTTAGTGTTGGACAACATAGTTCTTGCAGCTTCAATTAGTGTCATGTTTCTCCTCTCAGTAACACCATTCTGCTGAGGAGTCCTAGCAGCACTATATTGTCTTAAAATACCCTTTTCATCACAAAATGTATCAAGGATTTGGTTCTTAAATTCAGTTCCTTGATCACATCTTATGATCTTGACCTTGTGATCAGATTGATTCTCAATCTTCAGAATGAAATTCTTCAATATCTTAGGAGTCTCATCCTTGGTTCTAAGGAAGAAGACCCAAGTGAATCTAGTGAAATCATCTATGATCACTAAACAATATGAGGTCCTTCCTAAACTCATTACACTGGTGGGGCCAAAAAGATCCATATGTAACAAGTGTAGGGGAATAGTGATGGAGTTTCTTTCCTTTGGCTTGTGAGACACCTTATGCTGCTTCCCTTTCAGGCATGCAACACAATGATCATCACTTGTAAACTCTTTATTTGGAATTTGAGTTACCAAATCATTCTTAATTAATGTATTCATGTTTTTAAAGTTTAAATGGCACATTCTTTTATACCAGAGAAAAGACTCATCACTATTTGATTTAGACAGAAAGCAAGACACTTCTCTAGAGGGAGAAGTTTCATGCAAGTCCATCTAGTACATGTTCCCTTTCCTGGGGGCTCTGAGTAGGATATGCTCCTGAGGAATGACCACCCCGGGCTTGAGAACAATGCACTCATGCTCAGTAAAGAGCATGTTATGCTTTTGATCACAAAATTAGGATACACTCAGTAGATTGTACCCAAGCTCCTTGACAAAGTTTACCTTCTCAATGCAGAGCTTACCATTTATGACCATGCCCCTTCTTGTAATGTAACCTCCTGTATCTCCTCCAAAAGCAATAGGCCCTCCATCAATCTTTTCAAAATTTTGGAGCAGAGAGCCATTGCCTATCATGTGCCTGGAACAACCACTGTCAATGATCCACACATTCCTGTTGGTCTTTAGCTATTCCTGCACAAAAGAGATGATTAGTTACATTTGAAAACCCAAGCCTTGCTGGTCTTGCGCTCATTAATATCAACAGAAGACAATGCAACAGTAATAGATCCTATGTTTAAGCTTTGAGGATCAGCAGCTATTGTTGATGAAGAACTTTCAGTCACATGGTCTTTCTTTGTCTTCCACACCACCTTTGGAAGCTTAGACTTGACCTTCAATACTTCGAAAGTTTTGACAACTTTGGAAGTTTTGGAGACTGGACCTTCGGAAGATCTTGCTTTCACTGCAGCAGGCTTCAGTACTTCGGAAGCATTCCTTTCTTCCGAGACCAATTTTTCTTCCGAAGGCAAGTTTTCACTTGTCTTCTTCTTCACTTTGGAACTTCTGAGAGGAAAAGCTTTTCCTTCAGAAGTTGGCTTCTTCTTGATCTTTTCAAAGGTTTCTTCTTGATCATGTTGACAGTGCTTTTAGGATTGTAGATGCAATCCTTAGCCAAATGAGAAGTACTGCCACACATGACACAGTCAATCTGCATTCTTCTGGAAGCCTTCTTTTGAAAGCAAGACTGATCTTGATCACTTTCCACTTCCTTCTTCTTCTTCACAGATGAAGTAGCAAGTCTTTTAGGGAGAAACTTGCTGTTGGATGTGGATGGTTCATGTTGTGCAGTAGTGGTACACAACAAATCAGCCTTCTTCTTGTTGTTGTTGGGATGAGGTTGACAAGAACTAGAACCCCTGGTACTAGGATTCATAGTTGAGTCTTCTGCTTTTACCACTTCAAATCTTGTAGAAATGAACACTTGTTTCTACTTAGAGTTGAAAGTGGCCTTGATCTCTTGAACTTTCTTGGACTTTCTTTTTGCTTTTCTGATCAAGTTCTTCCTCTTGGACTTTGATAACCCAACAGAATTCCTCTCCTCAGGAGAATAGTGACCCTTCTAAGGATGATCTTCTTCACTCTTCTCAAATCCATCCTTCACTATCTTCTCTTCATCCTCTTCACTCATAGGGTCTATGAAAAGAAGCTCATCTTCACAAGTTTCACACCTTGGAGATCTTATTGATAGTAAGGAGTGTGGAGGAGCTATCTCAGTAGATCCTAGTCCCTGCTTATTCTGATAACACACTTTGGCATGCAGAGATGAGGATATCATGTTCTTGAAGGTCTCTGCTTCAATAACACATTTTTCTACCCTGCCTTTGCGGATCACAAGCTCAGCCTGACATTCAGTTAACTTAGTAATGAGATCTTTTATTTGAGTCCTATAGTTGGTGTGTTCATGTTTGAGAGTTGAAATGGTTTTCTCTAAATCTTTTATTTTTAGTTTGTATCCATTTTCAGCTCTTTTAAAATCAGATTTTAAGATATTTAAGGACTCAAGATGAGATCTCATTTCTAAGTTATAGGACCTGTATCTATTAACTTTAGCAATATATTCAGGAGTACAAAGATGTTCCAATACCTTGGCTTCATCATGATCTGCCATCAGTGCTTGGTTTGGAGATGCATCCTCAACCTGAAAGCTCCGGTCAAAGCCTCCTTCTTCTACAGCAACTACAGCTTGCTGCTTTGGCTTGTGCTTGGTCACCATTTGTTATAGGTGCCTTGCACTCCATGGCAAAGTGTCCTATTTGATATAGTTGAAACATTTCACCTTGTTTTTGCCCAGTCCAAACTTTCCACCGGCTGCATTGCTAGGAAACTTCCTCCCTGTCCGCTTGTAGAACTTCTTGGCTCTATGAGTGAGAAGAGCCATCTGCTAGACTATTTCCATGTACTCTAGATCATCTAGATGGATACAATCTAGGCCTGAACTCTCATAAGTAGACACAAAAGCATCAGAAGAGCTTGTCTCTTGGAATGGACTTCTTTGGATGTAGCTCTCCCTTGGTGTCTTAGGGAAGGTGATAAAAGGATCCTTTTGTGAGTTGTCAGGGTAGTAGATGAGATGATGTTGTGGTTCTCTGCAATCCCTTTCAACCACATGGAGGGCTGAACTCTGCTGATTGCTGGAGTTACCAGATGAATTTTGCATGTTCATCTCCATATGGTAGCCACTGAGGATACCATACAACTCTATAAGAGTGAGAGTCTTAAGGTTCTCAGTCCTCTTGATGATAACACAGTAGTGAGTCCACTATATGGGAAGAGAGGACATGAACTTCCTCACAATGTCCCTATTCTCAAGAGTTACTCCAACATCCATTAGAGTATCCATAATCTCAACATACCTGAAGTATTGCTGAGTCATGGTTTCACTTGTCTTGTAGGTGAAGTTCTCAAACTACTACTTCAAGAGGTCCTTTTTGTTCTCCTTTGCTTCAGTGGACCCCTCATACATAAGCTTTAGTGCATCCCATAACTGCTTGGCAGTTTTGCATTTCTTGAAGCCCCAGTAGATAGAGTTGGGAAGAGCAGTTTGGAGGGAAGTCATGGCCTTCTAGTCGATATCAATCTTCTTTCTATCTTCTTCAGAATAGTTAGCCACCTCTTTTGGGATCATGAAACCTCTAGCAGCAGCTGAAGAGATGCATGGAATGTAAGGTCTAGAGACAACAGATTCCCACATCCTAGAGTCTTGAGACTTGAAAGCCTTCCATTCTTTGACACCAAGTATCAAAGTCATCAGGAATGATTAGTGGGGACTTTGTCATAGTGCTAGTTTCCATATCAGCCTTTGAAAGAGCTGTCATTTGAGTTGTTAAGTGTTTTTGAGAAAAACTGAGAGATCTAAGATGGTGAAATCTTACAATCAAGAGCCTGGAATGCTTTGATACCAATTGCAGGACCGTTTGAAGGGTGCAAGTCAGTTTTCACAATGAGGAGAGACTTAGAACACTTATAAGATCAAATAAGGAACTGGATAGTTTATGGTGATACTAAGATAAACACAAGTAAGCAAGAGACAAAGACTCAAGAACAAGATAATTGGTTTTCAAGGAAGATGTATATTGCTCTCAAGTTCTATTACAAGTGTTACAAAGCATAAGTGTGAAATACAAGAACCTGAGATACTTTATACTACATCATACAACCTGTCATACTTTGAAAGCCAACTGGAAACACTAATCTAGACAACAAGATCAATGTAAAGTCAAAAGGCAGATTGTCTTTTGACATGCGACTATGACATGCCAGCTTACATCCCATTGTAATACAAAAAGGATAAAAGTACATAATGTAGAAAGTTGCAGACGCAAGACCTTAATCTACAGCTTCCTAAAGCATGGACCTTTTCACCAACTTGTGTAAAGTTGGTGAGCCCGCAAAGTGGCAGCGGAAAGTTGGTCAGCTTTCTTGAAAAGTTGTTGATCACAGAGATGTCTTCTCTATCTTCGAAAGAAATCAGTCTTCTATCTTTGAGGCTTCGGAAGACTTTGTCTTCTAAGTTTCGGAAGACTTCATCTTTGGCCTCTGAAGAATTGGTCTTTTGCCTTCGAAAGATTTTACACTTGTGTAATTTTCTTGTAGAGTGTAAAACTTCCAAAGTAACTTCTACCATGCACAAAGTGCATGCATGTAGGAGACACCTTGGCTGTTTTGAGTGCATCAGCCTCTTCTACAATCCTTACAGTAACTGTACTTAAACATTTTTGGTGTAAAATAGTTAACCCGTATCCCTAAGGACACGAACCCTACTTCCACTCATACTATTCTTAGTGTGTGTGACAGTAGATTCACATTATAATATTTTATTTGCTCGATTCGACACCCAACAAAGGGAACGAGTGTTAACCATCCTTTATTGCGATAACCGTGTTAACGTTTGAAGATCAATCAAAATTATTGTTTCTTTTTTGTTGGAATAACATCATTATATGTATACAAATATATGTTCTTTTATGTATATGTGTAAATCTATAAGTGTAAAAAGTTACAACTAGTGTAGGTACTTACATGTGTGTAAATATTTACCTGGTGTAAGTAACTTACACTAGTTGTAACATTTTTACGCTTATATATTTACACATATACATAAAAGAACATATATTTGTATATGTGTAATGATGTTATTCCAATAAAAAATAATGATTTTGATTGATCTTGATGAAGTTAACACGGTTATCACAATAAAGGAGGGTTATATATATATATATATATATATATAGGGTTAGGTTCTTTGCAAGAACCCGTAGAAAATGAGAACATGCAGAACTATTAATAACCATTGATTATGTTAATCAATGATTAAGATTAGAAAGGCAATAATGGAAAAGTAAAAACGTGTTATTTAATTAATTAGTCTTAAAAAAGGGTATATATGTAAATTACAATCATGTCAAAATTTGAAAACAACCAAAATATGTAAATTACAATCATGTCAAAATTTGGAAACAACCAAATTCTCGTATCTTTCTCTTCTATTAAGAAATTTGAATTCTTTTATGATTGTATTAGGGTTTTTCATTTAGAAATTAGTTTTTTTTGTCTATTTGACCAATGCTTACGGATGCGACAAGTGTAAACGTGATTGATGCTTCTGATTTTGCATTCAGGTAATGTAATGTAGTGACTATAGAAATCATATATAACTATTATATTTAAAAATCAATTGCAAGAACATGTTGATTTTGAGTTGCGATAATTTTAAGTCGCATGTAGAAATCCAGGGTAAAAGATGCGATGATTTTGAGTCGTGGTGCTTGATTTACATACATCTCTTAGTTTTGTGTATGATTTATGCAACATACGATTTGTATGTGGGTAGAAGCACTAATTTTTGTATAAAATATAAGATTATGGAGAAGTGATAGAAGAAAAAGCACTAATTTTTGTATAAAATACAAGATTATGTGGGTAGAAGCACTAATTTTTGTATAAATGTACGATATATGCTGACAAAGAAAAACAAGTGTTTACATATATGCAAATTAGTATAGTCTAACAGTTTTCATAATACAGTACCTACGACCAATTTAAAAACAACTTTGTAAATTTATAATTGATATTTCATCAAATCAACTTGGTGTATGATTGGTAAAAAAATATTATATCTTAAAAGATGATAACACGACACATATATGTCAGCTTTGTAGATATAACAAACTTAAGCAATTTACATATTTGTAAATTAATGTATTTTGAAAGATATTTATTGTCATTATGATGATTGGTTACATGTTAGTATATCAAATTTACATATATGTAAATAAATTTACACAATCAAACTAAAACGAATAACTAAAATATTTTTTATATAACTACGATTTACATATACATAAAAAAATCAAACTTTTTGTTTACGTATATGTAAACAAATTTACACATACATTTGCATATAAGTAAGTGTGTATAAAGATCTGTAAGTCGTGCAACTTCATAATTTTTATGATTTCCTGTATAATAAAAACCAAAATCATACATGAAGAACAGACCTTTTTTAGGATTATCAAGCAAACAACTTAATGAAAGGCATCATCTTCATTATTATCGTCATCTTCAAAAGGATCAAAATCAAAACCATTTACGCAGTCATCATCGTCATCATACCATCTTCGATTCATCTTCATCATCTTCATTTTCATCTTCTAGCCATGTACGACATCATCGTCCTTATTTGTTTGTTGATCTTTAGAAGCCACTGGTAATCAATTGCGTTTGGTTGGAAGGTGAGATTCGATTGGAACATAATATGATTAAATGAGTTGGTTTGAAGAGTGATGATTTGATGTAGATGAACACCAGATTCAATGAGATCATAATTGATTTTGATTTGAAAGTAAATGAATCGATGAATATGAATGATCGATTGTTTTCGCGGAATGAGCTGCAGGTGATGAATCGATTTTGGTTCGGTGATCTAAACAATCTTGATTTCAAGAATCGATGATGATGATTGAGGAA
This sequence comes from Flaveria robusta, assembly GCA_025506415.1. NCBI lineage: Eukaryota > Viridiplantae > Streptophyta > Magnoliopsida > Asterales > Asteraceae > Flaveria > Flaveria robusta. Next base: position 17,060,343 of record CM046473.1, read on the forward strand.
CGAGATTGCTTTTTTTTTTCCTACATTCTTGGTCAATTTTGAATTTGTTTAATTACCTTGATTAAAGGGAGTAATTTAAGGAAACCAATTAATACATAATTATAAAATGACAATAATAACCTTTATGAATAAATTAAATTAATAATAAAAACTATATAGATCAATGGACAGGATAAGTCCTCGTAATTATCGCGATCTTTAAGAGTTTTGAAAAGATCATGACCCTATATATATATATATACACACATATATATATATACATATATTGTAGGACCGTTGAAGGGGGTCAATACAATCAGTCTCATAGTAAAGAGACTTAGAACACTTAACAGATCAAATAGGGAACTGGAACTTTAGAATGACACTAAGAAACACAAGCAACTAAAAAGACAAAGATTAAGAACAACAACTTAGAATGGTTTTCAAGCAATAAGTATATTGCTCTCAAGTTCTTTTTACAAGTGTTACAAAGCATAGTTCAAAATACAATGACCTGAGATACTTTATACTCCATCCTACAGCCGACCATACTTTGAAGGACAGCTGGAAACACTAATCTAGACAACAAGATTAATGTAAAGTCAAAAGACAGATTGTCTTTTAACTAGTGACTATGACATGTCATAGCTCACATCCTAATATATTACAAAAGGGATAAAAGTACATAAAGTAGAAAGTTACAGACACAAAAACCATAATCTACAGTTTCCTAAATCATTGACCTTTTTACCAACTTATGTGTGACATCCGTCACCGAAACAGGTGTGTTGACCTTTGACTTTGACTTTTGACTTTGTTTGACCTTTGACTTTGACTTTTGACTTTGATTTTGTAATATGTGGGCTTGGTCTTAATTGATTGATTCATTTCTGTGTCGATCAAAATTTTAGCTTAATGGGCCTAGGGCATAGTATTGGGCCTAGGGTTTTAGTCATTAAGATGATCTTTGGGCTTGTCGTAGTACAAGGTCCTGTGCATTGGGTCTAATCAAGGTTTTTTCTAAAAGGCGAAACGTTAAAAATTACGTTATAACACACAAAACGGAACTTTTGTGGGCTATGCCTAAAGTCTACTAATAAACCAAGAACTAAATTAAAAATATACATAGGATAATTTATATGGCATATAATAGCTCGTTGGAATCATTTTAGCGCACGGAATTTTAAAACGTAAAAATTCGACGACACACGACTCGAGACAAGTCGGATTGGATGAGACAGGCCAAAGGCCCGAAGGCCCTTGCCCTCCCTTGTTTGCGGCCGAGAATGGGTAGACAAGGGGGAATTCCCCCTTGTTTTCTCATTTGTGCAAGCTTATTATCCAAGCAACTCTCCCAATTGCAAACCCTAGCCGTCACAACTCAATTCTTCTTGTTCTTCATCCCATCCATCAAAAATAATCATCAAGACATCATCTCTTTGATTTTTGGAACAATCAAGACGTTCAAGATCGTGTTCTAAACAAGTCTTGTTCATCTCCTTGTTTACCGGTAAGAAAAATCGTTTCTTAGTGATTCTATTCTTTGTTCTATCTTGATAATGATGATGTTCATCATCTAAACACAAAATCACCATCTAATATTCTTATATTCTTGGTTTTTGATGTTGTATCGTGAAGATCTAAACGCTACGGATGCTAGACTCTCTATCCGGTAAAACCCTAATCCTTGATCTTTGAATATCCTTGAATCTATTGAAAATGGGGTCGTAATCTGGTGTGACCTGATCCAAATAGTCATCTTGGCTTCTTAATTGTTTCAAAATTTATTAATTTTTTTCCTTGGTCGAATGGACGAGTTGAACAATCAAAACTATGTAACGATTAAGTAATGTTGCGAACCGGAAGACTAGCTTTCAACTAACTGTTTATGACTGAAATTTTTGATAATTTAAGTGTCTAATTTAAGTTTTGGTGAAGTGTAAGATGTAATAAACGTTCTCTAAGAACTCGAGTCAATATGGGTCAAATATGGAGATTTGTAATGCTAAGGAGCAAGACTAACAAACTTGATAGATTGCTGTCCGAAAAATAGGGCAGTTTGTACAGACCATAACTTTGTCATAATAAGCCTAAATGGGTCAAGGGTTTCGTCTAAAATTGAGTTCAATGAGTCCTCTAACTAACCCAAGTGGTCTTGTGTCGTTTTGATATCGTTTGGGCCTCCAAAAGTAGCAAACAAGATCGAAGGTCAAAACTGACGAATTTGGGCAGAATGTTGGTCTGTGTTTGTCGAGCCATAACTATCTCATACATTAACTATTCGAGATGATTCATTTTCTGAGAGTTAGTTTAAAGTCTTATCTTTCAAATCGTTCTGGTCACACGTCGATTCATGACTGTTTCGACCTCCAACTCGCTTATTCAAAACTGGTGCGCAATCAGCTCTTCATGCTGAAATATTTTATGAGACTTAAAAATAAGGGTTTAAAACCAAATAATCAAATGAAGACAAGTCTTATACTTAAAAGTGATTAAGTGACTTTTAAAGGGATGAATAACAATATATCTAATTCATTTTGAATGGACTAATTAACGTGCATCAACGGACATTTATAAAGTAGTTAAAGTCGACAACTAAAACCCTAAACTTGACGACACTTAAAGTTTAAACCGGACTTTGGAATTGTTCTATTAAAAAAATCATATTTTCATAAAATAGAACCTTGATGGACATTAATTATTGGGCTATAAGGATTACACCCATATTGGTCATTCTTTTTGTTCTCTAGTAATCCTTTTGTGATTTGTACGTTTAGTACTTGCTTTGCGTGTTGTGGACTTTGGACTATACTATCTTGAGGTGAGTTTCACGGCCCCTATTTATTATGTTTTACTTGGGGGAAAAGTATGTTCAAGGTTTTGGCTATGCCGTGTCTTTTAAACTAATTTGGGGCAATGTATGTGGTTTGGGTCATGGGATGAGTCTAGATGTTCATTCATGAATGTATACTTGGACTTGGGCATGTTATTGTGACTTGGACATGGACTTGTTATTGTGACTTGGACTTGGGCTTGTTATTGTGACTTGGACGTCATGGAGAGGTATTGTTAGTACTAATGGGTTGACACCCCCATGCCTGTCGTCAGTATACTAGTCGAGACTAACTTGGCCTGGGCTTGCCCTTGGGTGAATATAATCCGGGTAATTGGACCTTGGACTGACTTAGACTTGTGTTGATATCTATGACTACTATGTACTCTTATCCACATACACCTTTTGTACATGTTACGTACGGCAAACTCTTTGTTATTTAAACCTGTGAACTCACCAACGTTTGTTGACTTTTTAGAGCATGTCTTTTCAGGTAATGAGGCTTAGGTGCTTGTCTTGGGACTCTAGACAAGACCGCTCTCTTGGGAGCAATAAGCATTTCATGAGACTATTAGACTTGTTTTGGATTGTTTGATTGTTGGATTGTAATTGTTGGTTTGTGTTTGGGATTGCTTTACTATTGTGTTTGTTAATTCCTAAATGGAACTCTGGACTATTTATGCATTTATGGTATGATGATTTGGGAATGACTTTACTTGGCACGTAATCTTATGTGTCGGGCGACGTCATGACCATTTACGGAGAATACCTTTAGTGATTCTCTTGTACCCCCAATGTGTTATGACGATCCCGTCCGTCGCGTCCTCGTGTTTCCGCTTCTAGCGGGGGTGTGACATTATGCATGTTGGTGAGTCTTCAGAGTTGCAGCAGAAAGTTGGTCTAAAAAGGTAGATCAGAGAAAGCATGTCTTCTCTGTCTTTGAAAGAAATTAGTCTTCTATCTTCATGGCTTCAGAAGACTTTGTCTCCTAAGCTTCGGAAGACTTCATCTTTGGCTTTGGAAGATTTGGTGTTTGGCTTCGGAAGATTTTACACTTAAAGTATTTTCTTTGCAGTGTGTAAAACTTCCGAAGTAACTTCCACCATGCACAAAGTGGATTCATGCACGAAGCACCTTGAGTGTTTTGGATGCATCAACCTTTTCCATATTACAACAAACTCCCCCTAAGTTGATGCTACCAAAACAGAAAGGATGTTTATCAGTTTGCAATCCTCATGTCTTGATTAGCATTATAGATCCAGGACAGAATTGGTCTTCCGAATGCAAGAGGCTCTACGTGAAAGGGGTTGATTGAGTAGCCTCTTATTGCACTTCCTCAGTATGTTCTTACTCATCCCGAGGTGTTGAGGTGGATGCCTTGGACTTTTTTTTCTTCCTTTGGTCCCTTCTGATGGCCATCCTTTTCCTCAATCTATATTTCAACGGAGAAGTATGGCCTGCAGCACCAGTAGTTGAGCTTTCTTTATTCTCCTCAGTTGGGTTCTTCTTCCCCATTTGTTCAGAATCAAGGGGTACAGAACCCTGCTGTAGGTCAGAAGATGAAGTTGGCTTGGATGTAGCTTGTGTTGTCTCTTGTGGTTCAACCTTCTCCTCAACTTCAGGTACAGCTTGACTTGGTGGAGAAAGCAAGTCTACCAGCTGACCTTCCTTTATCTTCTGCTTGATCCTTCTGATATGCTCATCCATTGTGGATAGAGACATAGGACCAAGTCTCCTTCCGGAGAACCCATACAGCTTCAAGAAGCTCACCATCTTTAGTCTGACAGCAGACTTCTTTTCTTGTGCTCTGATGGTGGCTCTTGTTTTACTAGCCTCCTCTCTCATCTTTCTCTTGACAGTTTTTCTTTGAGTTTGAGCTTCTTCATCAAGCTGTTTGAGGTACTCAAACTTAATGTACTCATATGAGAAAGGGTTGAGAGATGCTGTCTAATAAAAGCCTGAGTGCCACAGGCAAGCTATCATTTTTTAACTTTCTTGCTCTTTGCTTATCTGAGTTTGTTCTTGTTGTTTAGCCACAGCCTCTTTCTCAGGGCTTTCTTGAACTGGAGAAAGGACAGGAACTTTATGAAGTTTCTTTCTTCTTCTTTCTTCCTTGATTTTGAGAAGTAGTTCTGCAGCCTCAGCCTCCTTCCTCTCTTTGTACAGCTTTTTGTCTGCTAGTTCATCTAATTCTACCAAAGGGAGAAAGAAGATTTCATCTATATTGTAATTTCTTAATCCCAGATATTCAATCTGGCTACTCATAACTCATCATCCTGAGTGTTAGGGCTGCTCAGCAGCCCTGATTACAGCTTGCACAAAGCTTGGGACTTCTCCAGATTTCTCTCCCCTGGCCTTCCTCTTCCTCTCTCTTTTTGCTCCTCCTCAATCTCCTCAGGAGTTATTTTCCTTTTCCTTTCATCAATTGTTGGCCCGTATGACTTAGGGTGGAGAGAGCTTTGGCCTTCTAATAGTTGTGCAGAGCTTGAGCTCTGGCCAGAGAGAGGTTGTGATACACATTCACCTACTGGTGTTTCACTAAGGGTACTGGGTGCTGAGGGTGAGACTGTCTCAAGGTTCACAGGTTCTACTATTCGGCCTTCAACTGAGGTTTCCCCTTCGAAGCTAATCTTAAGGTCTGCCTTAGTATCCAGTTGACCAATAGTTTTCCCTGCTAGCCTCTGCTATATAATTATGCTTTTTGTCTGAATTCCTACAGCACCCAATCTTGAATTGCCTCAGCTAACCTACCAGCTTGTCTGTTTTGGCTTGGGTTGACAAGCGGTAGATTAACTAAGTTAATACTCTCATGGAATCTCAGGGTCTGAAAGTTGAAGAGCTCCTACTGCCCCTAAGATCTTGAGAGCACCAATGCCATTCTTGAACTGTCATACCACCGTCCCACTATTGGATTTTTAGCAGGGTAGGATGGGGCAGACATGGCCATTGGAATTTCTTCCTCAAATAGCTGTTGAATTAAGGCCTCCACATCAGTGTGAGCCTGAGGAAGTTGTTGAGTCTGGACAACTACAAGTAGGGGTGGTGAGTCCTTATTGTCCATACTCAAGACAGAACTCCTAGATTTTGTGGTTGCATGGACTTTCTCCCCCTTTTTGGTAGCATCACCCACTTGCATATGTGAGCTGGAGGTTAAGTCCACCACTTCCATAGGTTCTTGTGGACCTGGTTGAGTTTGTCTTATTGGTCTCTCAGCTAACTTGCCCTTGAGATCGATGATCTCAAGTTGCTTGTCATTGACCCTCTTCTGTAATCTCTTCTGTAAGGTAGTCCCTTGAGATTCCAAGTGACTGACCTTGGAGACTAAATAGGTGCATAGTTGTTCAAGTTGTTGCACCTTTAGTTTCAGACTCACCTCATCTTCAAAAGAAGAATCATGGGGGGATGAGAGAATTGGACTAATGTCCTCTTTCTCATCACCAGCATAGTATTCTTGGCTGCTGGATTTCCTCTGCTTACTGACAGCTTCAAGTGAAGTGTCAATGGGCTGAGTTGCCAATGTCGAGCTCTTAACGATGTAATCACTAGCAATAGTGAGAGCCTCTTCCATATGGGCCTTCTTAACTTGTTCAGGGAGATCCACCTCAGTATGGGTTGGATGATGTGGGCTGGACATGGGAGTGGCAGGAGCACTCATCTCTCCTTGAGCAAGGGTGGAGAAAAGAGACTTATGGTACTCACTGAATCCCATGTCTTCATCATCATATAATTCAAGGTTTGGAATTGGCTGGTTTAGATCAAGAGGCTGGGGATGGTAACTATCCCCTGAAGGTTGTTAACTAGAGTTTTGAGACTCTGAGTGAGGGCTTAAGGCTGTTTGGGTAACGAGCTCATCAGGCTGAGCATGAGGAACCTCAGCACTGATCATGTGAGAGATGGGAGTGGTTTGCTCCTCAAGAGAAGTGAGAGCTCCAGTGTCCACTTCCTCTTGCATGGGTGGTGATACAGGGGCTGAACAAACTGAATAGCTTAAGCAGGGGTTCGTTTGTATTTTCTTGAGTAGGTGAGGGTTATTTTAGGTTGAGAGGGTTGTTGAGAGATAGCAGGTGTGGGTTCAACACTAGCTGGTGCTGCTAGGTTGTCACCTTGAGCAATGAGCTCTAACATTTTGGGGACAAGGGCTGTTTCTACCCCAGAGAATCCCACAGTTGGTTTTCTCATGATTTTAAAGATGTCGGGCTTCATCTGTCCCAGTTTAAGAATCCTACCTATTCCCCTTAACTGTGAGCCTAGAGTTAAGAATGTGCTAGACATATCTAGGAAACATGTAGTATTCTAGGGAGTCCAAGTTAGCAAGCAGATTTAGGTAAACAAAGTGTGAATACCTGAACTTGACCCCCTGAACCACTCCATGAACTATGAAGGAGAGATCTTCAGGAATCTGGTCCCATCCTCCATGCTTTTTGGATAAGCTATGTATTATAACATGGAGGAGGTACTTCCACTGAGAAGAGACCTTCCTTTTCCTGAAGGTTCGGACAAAGAAATCTCCCTCAAAGCTGCTCAAAAGATTGGTTTACAGTAGATTTAGGGAAGGACAAATCACCTTCTGTATCACCCAGTTGAAGATGAGTGTTTTTGGTGGCTGGAGTGATAAAGATCATCCTCCCCTACAATGTGACAGACAGTGCCTTCTCCCCATCCATGGTGACCTCTTAGCAGGTCCGCCAAAACTCCAATAGATGATCCTCATAGAGAGGAGGATCAATGGTTAGGGAGGTGAGGTAGTTGGTCAAAGAAAGGAAATAGCAAACCTCTGAGAAACGAGGATCTTTCTTAGAGTTCAGCAGAGCAACCTAATTGTGTTGCGTGTGAAGGTGCATGGAGAAATCGGGTTGGTTTCTGCGATTGTGGTTGGCCATTTGAGTGAGCTTCGTCGTGAAGGAAGATAAGAACAAAGGAGGTTTGTGGGTGAATTTAGGTTACAAAGAAGTTGCAGATGAAGATAGAAAAGTGAAAGAGGGGGAAACCGTTGGATATTTATATGAAATGGATTTGAGACAAAGTTAATGCGAAAGGATAAACTTTGAAATCCGGATGTCGGTCCCACCTCTGAAAAAGTGCCCAAAAGTAGTTTTCTTGGAAGTTGAAAATCTTCCGAAGGTAATTTTGCTTCGGAAGTTTTTGATAAAAGCTTCCGAAGCCAATTTGGCTTCGGAAGATATTTTTAAGAGTTTTGAAAATTTTGCTTCGGAAGAAAAATGCTTAGAGAATTTTTCACCTCTAAGACATAGTTACTTTCGGAATAAAGTTGTTCTTCAAGTGCATATGAGTACTTATGAGTAGATTTGGATTCGGAAGATATTGTAAAAATTTCTTCCAAAGGTAAATTGACATAAATAGTTATTTGATGTTAAAGACATAATTTTCTTCCGAAGGTAACTTAATATCTTCCGAAAAGAAATATGTTCAAAATTTTCAAAAATGTACAGAATATTTTCTAAAAGACTCTTCTTTCAAGTTAGTTAGGGGCTTATGAAGGTGATAAAGTAGACAACTTAGGACACACAGATTTTAGAAATAATATTGAATTTAAGTTTAAGAAAAAGCTACTCAAAGTTAATCATCCCAATAGCTGATATAAGATACTTAAATCTCTGTTCATCAAAAGCTTTGGTGAACAGATCAGCATATTGTTCATTTGTGTTAACTTTGACTAGTTTGATTAACCCTTTTCAAAATTATCTCTAATTAAATGATACCTGATCTTGATGTGTTTAGTCCTTGAGTGCTGCACAGGATTCTCTGTAATAAAGATAGCACTATTGTTGTCTATGTGGATGGGAGTCTCTTTGAAGTTGAATCCATAGTCTAGCATCTGATTCTGAATCCAAAGCACTTGAACACAGCAGCTAGCAGCAGCAATGTATTTAGCTTCAGTAGTTGATGCAGATACACAGGATTGTTTCTTGTATTGCCATGAGACTATCCTTCCACCAAGAAATTGACATTTCTCTGATGTAGACTTTGCAGTCATGTTGCAGCCACCATAGTCACTATCTGTATATGCATACAAATTGAAGTTAGAATTCTTTGGATACCAAAGGCCTAGTGATGGAGCACCCTTTGAGATATCTTAGAATTCTTTTAACAGCAACCAGGTGTGACATTCTGGAGTTGGCTTGATATCTAGCACAAATGCATGTGGCAAACATGATATCATGCCTACTTGTAGTGAGGTATGTAAGAGACCCAATCATAGCCCTATAGAGATGCTCATCCACATACGCCCCTTAAGGTCAGGTCCAAGGGAGTGGTTTCTTGCTAGGGGTGTCTTTGCAACCTTACAGTCAGTCATGCTGAATCTTGTTAGTATGTCCTGAACATACTTTGACCGACTTATGAAGATGCCATTGTCAACCTGCTTCACTTGAATTCCTAGAAAGAAATTAAGTTATCCCATGGCACTTATTTCAAATCTATTCTTCATCAGCTTCACAAAGTTTTTGCAGAGCTTTGGATTAGTTGACCCAAATATAATGTCATCAACATAAACTTGAACTAGCATTAAGTCATTTAATGTTCCTTTGATGAAGAGAGTTCCATCTATAGTACCCCTTCTGTAGCCATGTTGACATAGGTACTGAGATAGAGTCTCATACCATTTCCTTGGAGCTTGGTGCAGCCCATAAAGAGCTTTATCAAGCTTGCAGACATAATTAGGATGATCTAGATCTGCAAAGCCAGGTGGTTGTTTGACATATACATCTTCATCAATCACCCCATATAAGAAAGCACACTTGACATCATGTTGGTAGACCTTGAAATATTTGGATGCAGCAAAAGCTAGGAATATCCTAACAGCTTCAAGTCTTGCTACTAGAGCAAAGATATCAGTGTAATCAATCCCTTCTTCTTGAGTATACCCTTGAACAACTAGTCTTGCCTTGTTTTTGATGACAAGTCCTCTATCATCTTTCTTGTTTCTAAACACCCACTTGATTCCTATGGTAGTCTTCCTTGAAGGAAGAGGCCATAGGTTCCAAACCTTTTGCCTTTTGAATTGAAGCAACTCCTCCTGCATAGCTTCAACCCAACTTTCATCCTTTAGAGCCTCCTCAACTTTCTTTGGCTCTACATGGGATAGGAAACAAGAGTAGAGACAAACATTTTTGTCATGGGTTTGCCCTCTTATTCTTACCCCCTTGTCAACTTCTCCAATGATGTTTGTGGTGGGGTGAGACTTGTGGATCCTGAGTTGAGGAATCATAGCAAGTTGATTGGAGAGATCTTAATTTGAAAAATTTTGATCAGGCAAAGTAGATTCTCCCACCACATCAACACACTTATCAAGAGAGACTTGATCCAATGTGTGTGTGACATCATTGATGTTGTCTTCCATGGAATGATTGTCAGCATCAAGGAATTCTTGATCACTATCACCATTACCACTTTCTTCTACATTTGAAGCTCCTTCCCTTAGGTTCTATGCCTCTAAGCTGGAATTTGATGGCACTTCAGATGTATCAGCTGGATTTGTCATGGTTGTGCTGATAGGAGCTCCATCTGCAAAATTTGTTACCACTGGAGCTGAAGTATATTTATTTGAAGGTCTTCTCAGCTCAAATCTTGGGTTAGGATTTTCTGTTGATGGGTTACCTGTAGATCCTAAAACATTCTCACAAGACCTATTAAAACAGTTGGTAACTAAATCAAGATCAAACAGCCAATCTGGACCAGAACCTCTCACACAAGGAGTGTGTTCATTGAAAGTCACATTGGCTGACTCATCAACTATTCTAGTTCTGAGATTATATACTCTATAAGCCTTGGCTTGAGAAGAGTATCCAATAAAGTATCCATCATCTGATTTCTCATCAAATTTGGCTATCTGATCTTTGGCATTCAAGAAATGTGCAAGGGCATCTAAATGATCTGAGGAAACTAATGAAAGGTCTCCTTTTGTGCCACAGTTCATAAGGATTCTTACCATGAGTCTTAACTACTAAAACTCTGTTCTGCACATAGCAAGCAATGTTCACTGCTTCTGCCTAGAAGGTGATAGGTAGTTTAGAGTCGGACAACATGGTTCTTGCAGCTTCAATTAGTGTATTGTTTCTCCTCTCAGCAACACCATTCTGCTAAGGAGTCCTGGCAACACTATATTGTCTTGTAATACCCATCACAATATGTATCAAGGATTTGGTTCTTAAATGCAGTTCCTTGATCACATCTTATGATTTTGACCTTGTGATCAGATTGATTCTCAATCTTCAGAATGAAATTCTTCAAGATTTCAGGAGTCTCATCCTTGGTTCTAAGGAAAAAAACCCAAGTAAATCTAGTAAAATCATCTGTGATCACTAAACAATATGAGGTCCTTCCTAGACTCATTACACTGGTGGAGCCAAAAAGATCCATATGTAACAAGTGTAGGGGAGTAGTGATGGTATTTTTTTCCTTTGGCTTGTGAGATACCTTATGCTACTTCCCTTTCAGGCATGCAAGATACTAATCATCACTTGTAAACTCTTTCTTTGGCATTCCAGTTACCAAATCATTTTTAATTAATTTATTCATGTTTTTAAAGTTTACATGGCACATTCTTTTATGCCAGAGAAAAGACTCATCACTATTTGCTTTAGACAGAAAGCAGGACACTTCTCCTGAAGGGGAAGTTTCCTGCAAATCCATCTTGTACATGTTCCCTTTCCTAAGGGCTCTGAGCAGTATGTGCTCCTGAGGAATGACTACCCCAGGCTTGAGAACAATGCACTCATTCTCAGTAAAAAGCATGTTGTGTCTTTAATCACAAAATTGGGATACACTCAGTAGATTGTATCCAAGCTCCTTCACAAAGTTTACCTTCTCAATGCAGAGCTTACTATTTATGACATGCCCTTTCCAGTAATGTAACCTCCTGCATCCCCTCCAAAAGCAACAGGCCCTTCATCAATTTTCTCAAAATTTTGGAGTAGAGAGCCATTGCCTGTCATGTACCTGGAACAACCACTGTCAATGATCCATACATTTCTATTGGTCCTTAGCTATTCCCGCACAAAAAGAAATGATTAGTTACATTTGGAAACCCAAGCCTTGCTGGTCTTGGCTCATTAATATCAACAAAAGACAATACAACAGTAATTGATCCTAGGTTCAAGCTTTGAGGATCAGAAGCTGTTGTTGATGAGGAACTCTCAGTCACATGGTCTTTCTTTGTCTTCCACACCACCTTTGGAAGCTTAGACTTGACCTTCAACACTTCAGAAGTTTTTACAACTTCGGAAGATTTGGAGACTTGACCTTCGGAAGATCTTGCTTTCACTGCAGCAGGCTTCGGTACTTCGGAAGCATTCCTTTCTTCCAAGACCAATTTTTCTTCCGAAGGCAATCCATCTGCATTCTGGAAGTACTGCCACACATGATACAATCCATCTGCATGATACAAATATACAATCCATCTGCATTCTGGAAGTCTTCCTTTGAGAGCAATACTGATCTTGATCACTTTCCATCTCCATCTTCTTCTTCATAGATGAAGTAGCAAGCCTTTTAGGGAGTGACTTGCTATTGGATATGGATGGTTCAGGCTGTGTAGCAGTGCTACATAACTGATCAGCCTTCTTCTTATTGCTGGGATGCGTTTGACAAGAACTATAACCCCTGTTACTAGGATTCATAATTGAGTCTTCAGTCTTCACCACTTCAAATCATACAGAGATGAACACCTATTTCTGCTTAGAGTTGAAGGTGGCCTTGATCTTTTGAGCCTTCTTGGACTTTCTTTTGGCTTTTCTGATTAGGTTCTTTCTCTTGGATTTAGTCATCCCAACTACTTTTCTCTCCTTTGGAGAATAGTGACCCTTCTTAGGATGATCTTTTTCACTCTTCTCAAATCCATCCTTCACTATCTCCTCATCATCCTCTTCACTCATGGGGTCTAGTAAGGGAAGCTCATCTTCACAAGTTCCACACCTTGGAGATCTTACAGATAGTAAAGAGTGTGGAGGAGCTATCTTAGTAGATCCCAGTCCCTGTTTATTCTGATAAAGAACTTTCTAAGGCAAGGATGAGGATATCATGTTCTTGAATGTCTCTTCTTCAAGAACACATTTTTCTGCCCGGGCTTTGCGGATCACAAGCTCAGCCCGGCATTCAGTTAACGTAGTGATGAGATCTTTGATCTGAGTCCTGTAGTTGGTGTGTTCAAGTTTAAGAGTGGAAATGGTTTTCTCTAAATCTTCTATTTTAAGTTTATACCCATTTTTAGCTCTCTTGAAATCAGATTTTAAGATGTTTAAAGACTCAAGATCAGATCTCATTTCTAAGTTGTAGGACCTATATCTGTTAACTATAGCAATACATTCAGGAGTACAAAGATGTTCCAATACCTTGGCTTCATCATGATCTGCCATCAGTGCTTGGTTTGGAGATGCATCTTCAACCTAAAAGCTCGAGTCAAAGCCTCCTTCTTCAACAGCAACTACAGCTTGCTGCTTTGGCTTCTCATCCTGGGGAACTCCATTAGTGTAGCTTGGTTTGGTTTTTGCTTGGATACCATTTGTTTTAGGTGCCTTGCATTCTCTAGCAAAGTGTCCCATTTAGTTATAGTTGTAACATTTTACTTTGCTTTTATCTGGTCTAAACTTTCCACTGGCTGCATTGCTAGGAAACTTCCTCCCTATCCTCTTGTAGAACTTCTTGGCTCTGTGAGTGAGAAGAGCCATCTGTTGAACTATCTCCATATACTCCAGAACATCTGCATGGATACAGTCCAAGTCTTTAAGGGTGAAGAGAAAGTTGCCTAAACTTCATCAGCAGACACAAAAGCATGAGAATAGCTTGTCTCTTGGAATGGACTTCCTTGGATGTAGCTCTCTCTTGGTGTCTTAGGAAAGGTGATGAAAGGACCCTTCTGTGAGTTGTCAGGGTAGCAGATGAGATGATGTTGTGGTTCTCTTCAATCCTTTTCAACCACATGAAGGGCTGAACTCTGTTAATTGCTAGAGTTACCAGATGGATTTTGCATGTTCATCTCCATCTGGTAGCCACTGAGAATACCATACAACTCTGTAAGAGTAAGAGTCTTAAGGTTCTCAGTTCTCTTGATAACAACATAGTAATGGGTCCATTGTCTAGGAAGAGAGGACATGAACTTCCTTACAATATCCCTATTTTCAAGATTTACTCCAACATCCATTAGAGTGTCCATAATCTCAACATACCTGAAGTATTGTTGAGTCATGGTTTCACCTGTTTTGTAGGTGAAATTCTCAAACTACTGCTTCAAGAGGTCCTTTTTGTTCTCTTTTGCTTCAGAGGACCCCTCATACATGAGCTTCAGTGCATCCCATAACTACTTAGTAGTTTTACAATTCTTGAAGCCCTGTAAATGGAGTTTGGACAAGCAGTTTGGAGAGCAGTCATGGCTTTCTGGTTGATATCAATCTTCTTTCTATCTTCTTCAGAAAAGTCAGCTACCTCTTTTGGTATCATACCACCTCCAGCAGCAGTTGAAGAGGTGCATGGAATGTAAGGTCCAGAGACAACAGATTCCCACATCCTGAAGTATTGTGACTTGATGAAGCCTTCCATTCTTTGACACCAAGTATCAAAGTCCTCAGGAGTGATTAGTGGGGACTTTGTCATAGTGCCAGTTTCCATATTAGCCTTTGTGAGAGCTGCCATTTGAGATGTTAAGTGTTTTGTGAAACTGAGAGATCTAAGATGGTGAGATCTTACAATCAAGAGCCTGGAATGCTCTGATACCAATTGCAGGACTGTTAATATAATCAGTCTCAAAGTGAGGAGAGACTTAGAACACTTAACAGATCAAATAGGGAACTCGAACTTTAGAATGACACTGAGAAACACAAGCAACTAAAGAGACAAAGATTAAGAACAACAACTCAGAATGGTTTTCAAGGAATAAGTATATTGCTCTCAAGTTCTTTTTACAAGTGTTACAAAGCATAGTTCAAAATACAAGGACCTGAGATACTTTATACTACATCTTACAGCCGGCCATACTTTGAAAGACAGCTAGAAACACTAATCTAGAAAACAAGATTAATGTAAAGTCAAAAGGCAGATTGCCTTTTGACTAGTGACTATGACATGCCATAGCTCACATCCTAATATATTACAAAAAGTATAAAAGTACATAAAGTAGAAAGTTACAGACACAACAACCATAATCTACAGTTTTCTAAAGCATGGACCTTTTCACCAACTTATGCAAGTTGGTGAGTCTTCATAGATGTAGCAGAAAGTTGGTCAGCTTTCTGAAAACGTAGATCAGAGAAAGCATGTCTTCTCTATCTTCGGAAGAAATCAGTCTTCTATCTTCATGGCTTCGAAAGACTTTGTCTTCTAAGCTTCGGAAGACTTCATCTTTGGCTTCGAAAGATTTGGTCTTTGGCTTCGAAAGATTTTACACTTAGAGTATTTTTTTGCAGTGTGTATAAGTAACTTCCACCATGCACAAAATGCATACATGCAGGAAGCATCTTGAGTGTTTTGGGTGTATCAACCTTTTACATATATATATACATATGGGCCAGTTTCTATACAAAGTGTAATTTTCGTGCAAAGCGTACGAAGTCACCGGAGTGTGAGACGTGTTTTTTAGCGGAGGGTAGTTTCATCCGCGCTACAATTACGCATAAAAGTTACATAATTACACAAGTTATATTCATAATTACGTAAGTTATATCTATTATTACGCAAAGAAAAATTACTCAGTAATAAAAAAAATCACGCAAGTTATATTGATAATTACGCAATTTATATTATAATTACGCAGTGAAAAATCACGCAAGTTATACGCACAACACATAGATGTTTTCTTAAAAAAATGTTGTTTTTTTAAAATAAAATAAAGTATAGCAATACAATATTCATATTAAAGAGGATAAAATGCTTATTTTTATGGTATATTTTTCAAAAAAAAATAATGTTATATGAAAAAGTTATATGTGTTGAAAAAAACAGGAGGAAGTTAAAAAAAAAAAAAAAAGTCAACATGTAATTGTAGGTTATTACCAATTCTACCCCTCCAGGAACATTACTTGCGTGATTATTCCATTTTTAAATCTAAACCATTCAACTCTTAGATCGATGGTCCTTATTGCTTCGTACCCTTCGTATGAAAACAACACTTTATACCGTAAACTTTCCCATAAATATCGAGGTTGGTTAAAATAAAAAAATGCATTTGCCTAAAAATCCTAAAAAAATATCTTAGCTCTCTATTTCATTAATAAATGGTTGAGATCAAATTTTAGGTATAAAAGTTGAAACAATTTAGCTCGAGCAAAATGCATTCATTTCTGTTTGGTTCGTGAACAACGCTACTCTTACATAAATTTATTCTTCTTTCACTTCAAATTCATATATGTAAACAGATCATATCTTTTATCTATTTTCTTCATTTTCTCACCTATTCCCAAAATAAAACGTAAAATTCTACATATTTTTTTGTTAGAAATATCATTTCATTGAAAGATATAAAAAATTTAGAATTTTAAAATACAACAAGACAAATTCAATGCTAAATTTGCTCGGTTAAATGTAGACCTAACAAAACAGATCTTATCGTGTTCAACAGATTATAGATGACGCGATTAACACAAATATCAAATATGAAAATAACTTGTTTAACTACTTTATCATGTGTCTATAATTTCTTTTAATATGATTTAAGGACCCAAGAAGAAGAAATGATTGAGTCTAGCCTTCTAATTTTAATTATTTTTAAAAATATAAAAAATTCCATGGTGTATTTTTTTATTAATAAGGTTTTATCGTGTTATACACAAGTTAGGGATATTAGTTAAATGTACGAAGATGCAACTTTAAACTATACACATATAAAAGTTGATCAATTACCTAGAGAAAACTTACGGTACAAAGTGTTTTTTTCGTGCGAATCGTACGAAGTTATCACGCAATAATGAAGGTTAGGGGTGGAATTATAACGCAAGTGTAAGAATTAATCACGAATAGATGGAATTATAACGTAAAGGTGGAATTATCATGCAAGAATACCTTCTTGCGTGATAATTAATCCAGCTTTGCGTATAATTACACGCGAGTGTAAATCGTCTTGTGTAATTATCACTTTGTTATTGCGTGATTATTATTGTTCTTGCGTGATAATTACACCCCAAAAGTTCGTACGTTTCGCACAAAAAAACACTTGATATAGTAACCGCATCCCAATTACCTAATCTTATTGAATATACACAAAAGTAGATAAAATATTAATTCAAATCATGTTTTTGACATTTTAAAACTTCCATAAGGATGTTAGTTCAACCAAGTAAGAAGTTACAGTAAATTACAACCATATGAAGCAGAATGAACACCTTTTTCAACAAAATACTATCGTTTTTGAGTAGATGTATGATAAATTGAATGACATAAGAAGTATACATGTTAATTGATGTGGGCTATTTAGGTGCTTGAGTTATGTTAAATTGAATATGCTTCCTCTTTGTGTTCGAATATGTTATTTGTTAATATAAAGCGAAAGAAACTAACAATTACACAATCAATATCAACTTTAGTGCTTAATATAAACATGAGATTCGGTTTACTTTACATGTTATGATCAACACACGTTATATTTTATATTCCCTTTTTGCTATCTTTTCTTGTAGATATAATTTGTCAATATTACGTGCAGGCTTAAGATGGTTTTATTGACTCAGAAAGGACGTGATAAGTCTTTAATCCCCATAAGTATAAAATCCTTCTATTGGTAACCCTCTCAATTATGAATCCCTAACTCAACTACAAATTCCATATATGATTTACCCTACGAACGTTGGTTATATTTTAGAAGCATTGCCTTTTAGTTATCTTCTTTTTGTAGTTAAACTATCAATATTACGTGTGGGCCTAAAGATGCTTTTATATCTTACCCTAATAAGAATCTATGTCTTAGTATCAAATTTATAGATTCAATTAATTCAAATACCAACAAGTGTCTGTGAACCAAAGTTATTTCGTCAATATAAACTATATGAGCCATTTAATTAGACACGTAAAATGTAACAATAGCTAGCGATCCTAATGTTAATGTTTTTGAATCCTCAAACATGTAAAGGCATCAAATTTGATAAAATAATATTTTGGGTAAAGTTATGGTATAAAGAATATTTAATCTAAAAAGTCTAATAAGAATTGTGGACTTGACATGTGTCATTTGATTGTTTTAAATAGCATGACATTTTGGTCATTATGTCCTCAGCTAATTGTTTCATATATGTTCATTGTGTAATATATATTATATCATTTGTTATATGTATTTATTATTGTATTTTATATTTTAGATCATTTTCTGTTATTGTTGTCATTGTTTTTATAGATTATAAAAACTTGTTATCTTTACAATTAGAAATCTACAATGATATACTTTTACAAATATATTTATCTATATTTGTCAAAATTCATAGTGTTAAAAATAACATAATGTGTTATTTTTGTCATTGTTTTTGATACATTATATAAACCTTTTGTTATCTATTATTTGGTTTTACAATTATAAAATACAAGGATGTTATTTACCAATGTATTTTTCAAAACTCATAGTGTTCAAGATTGCAAAATTACGATCAAAAAACACAATAAAATATTGTGTTGTTTTGTCATTGTTTTTAATGTATTAGAGTAATTAGTTATTAATTTATTATTGTGTTTTACATATTAGAGACACACAACAATGTTATTCCACCATTATACTTTTCTAAAATTTATCATTTTAGAAAAACACAATAGTATTTAGAAAAACATAATAACTAACAAAAATACACAATGAACTACACAATAAACTGCACTAAAACACACAATGATGGGATAACGAAAAAAGTTATTAAAATTTTATATAACAATATCGTACTCGTTTTGAATATAAAAAACGGTCGTTTTTTTGATAAAAAAAATAATATCATACATAAAAGTTATGAACATTTAAAAACGTTAGAGAAACTTACAAAAATTCAACAAAAGTGGCCATTTCTAAAAAAACCATTTAACAAATTTTTTTTTACAAATTAATCTCAACTATTGATTAATGAGATGAATGATTAAGATAATTTCTTATACTTTTTAATTTTAAAGTCCTTTTTATTTGAATCATAACCTGATATCAACAATTATAGTATATTAAAAATTCTATGGTTGTAAATATTTTAAAAAGAAAAAAACAACTACAAACCCCCATTATAAATTAATCTATACTATCTTGATAAAAATTTGACAGGGGTAAAATTGTAATTGCTGCAATTGCTTATGACGGTGAAGGATTAAGACGCTCAAGGTATTCCGGATCCAATTGAATTGCCATAGCCATAATTTTCCACTCAAAACCTTATTCTCCTATCGTGCATGTTTATTACACAGTCTCTTAGGGGTTGTTTGTTTTAGCCTCTTAATGGTTCAGATGTCTAAATGTTTCAGCACTTAATGATTCAGAGTGTTTGTTTCGTGAGCAGATGTCTGAATGTTTTAGCAATTTTGCATCCGAATGGTTAAGCATTATACCAAGTCTGAATGGTTAAAAACTCTTATCTGAATTGGTCAGATATTTGCCTCTGAATAGTTAAGCAATATACTAGCTCTTAATGATTCAGACCTCTTACTCGTTCAGCACTTAGGGGCTGTTTAGCAACTTCTGAATGGCTAAGTGCTGATCTAGTAAAAGATTTGAATCATTAAGAGCTAGTATATTTGCATAACTATTCAGAGGCAAATGTCTAACCAATTCAAATAAGAGCTCTTAATCATTCAGACTCAGTATAATATTTAACCATTTAGAGGCAAAAGTGATTAACCATTCAGAGGCAAAAGTGATTAACCATTCAGACATATGCTCACGAAACAAACACTGTACACCATTAAGTACTGAACCATTCAGACATCTAAAGCCATTAATAGGCAAACAAACATCCCCTTAATGATTCAAACCTTTTAATGGTTCAATACTTACCTATTCAGAAGTTACCAAACAACCTTTTAATTCTCTCAAACAACTGAGTTCTCTCAAGCATTTGAACTTTTTTTGAAGATGCTTCATACGAAAATAATATGATAATAATACAACCAAGCATTGAAAAAAATGTCACATTTCCTTGCTAGTGAGGCATGTGAAATTGGATCAAATAACATAAAAGAACAAAAGTCTAAGTAAAATGTATTAGAAAAAGTTTTGTTATATTTTAGTTTGATTGGTGTTTGTGTGTGCGTGTAATATAGGGTAGGGTTATCTTAAGAACCGTCATTTTTTGTGAGAACTATAGAAACCAATATAAGCCACACATTTCTCATCACATGCAAGGCACATGCCATTTTCACTTTTATTTTAAAACGGCCATAACTTTTTTTCACGATATCATTTTTTCAAAAAAAAATTACACCATTAATTTTTGTATTTTTTTATCTTTTCAACGCCTACCATATTGATATACATTTTTTTAAAAAAAATCATCCACTCGTTATTTACATATGTGTAAATCTGGTTATACATATGTGTAATACTAGATTTACGCATGTGTAAATCCGGTATTACACATGTGTAAAACAAATTTCGTAAAAAGAATGAGAATTTTTTTTATTTTTTGTAAAAAAAATTTATTTTTGTTTTGAAAGAGGGAAGCTAAGGAAACATTTTTATGTTTTTATTTTTTTTATTTTCATGTTATTTTTTATTTTATAATTCTTTTTATTATGTTTATGTTATTTACCATTTTGCCATTAAAAACTAGTGGCTCACATTGATTCCTAGAGTTCTCAGAAAATAAGTGAGTTCTCATTTGAACCCTCCCCTATACATATATATATATATATATATATATATATATATATATATATATATATATATATATATATATATATATATATATATATATATAAATAATAGAGAACAGATGTTAACTCTTGTTTATTGCGATAACCCGTTAACCAAACTAGTGGTACACAGAAGCCCACGTCATCACTGTAACTTAGAGTTACAGTCGTAAACTAGTGGTCCATGATAAACGTTAAATTTTTTTTTTTTTTAAATATAGCAGATCCATACTCAAATTAAAGATATTAAAATGATCTATTTAATGGTGTAATTTGTATAAAAAAAATAATATCATACAAAAAAGTTAAGACGGTTTTAAAAAAGGGGGAATTTTTTTAAAAATAGAGGGAAAATTGTTACATCAGTAGTGTAACGCGGTGTAAAAATTAGTTACACTACATAATCATGGGGTAAGTGTTTATTACATATATATATATGTATGTATGTATGTATGTATGTATATATGTGCCGGTTACTATACAAAGTGTAATTTTCATGCAAAGCGTACAAAGTCACTAGAGTGTGACACGTGTTTTTTAGCGGAGGATAGTTTCGTACGCGCTACAATTACGCAGAAAATTTACATAATTACGCAAGTTATATTCATAATTATGCAAGTTATATCTATTATTACGTAAAGAAAAATTACTTAGTAATAAAAAATAATCACGCAAGTTATATTGATAATTACGCAAGTTATATGATAATTACGCAAGTTATGTTGACAATTACGCAGTAAATAGTCACGCAAGTTATACGCACAACACATAGACGTTTTCTTAGAAAAATATTGTTTGTTAAAAAAAAAGTATAGCAATACAATACTGATATTAAAGAGGATAAAATGCTTGTTTTTATGGTGTATTTTAAAAAAAATAATGTCATATGAAAAAGTTATATGTGTTTAAAAAACGAGAGAAAGTTAAAAAAAAACGTCAACAATTATAGGCTATTACTAATTCTACCCCTCCAGGAACATTCTTTGCGTGATTATTCCATTTTAAATCTGAACCGTTCAACTCTTAGATCGATGGTCCTTGTTGTTTCGTACCCTTCGTACGAAAACAACACTTTGTACGGTAAACTTTCCCATATATATCGGGGCTTGTTAGAATACAAAAATGCATTTGCCTAAAAAGCCTAAAACAAATCTTAGCCCTTTATTTTATTAATCAATGATTGAGACCAATTTTTAGGTATAAAAGTGGTACCAAAGATAGTATGGAAAACACCACTTTTGTTGACTGTTTTTTCAAATTCCCCCATTTTATTTAAATGTTCATAACTTTTTTATACGATATTATTTTTTAAAATTAATCGCACCATAAAATCAAGCGTTTTATACTCTTTAATTTGAGTATAGTATTGCAATATATTTTCTAATAAAAAAATAGATGTTACGAAAATATGTTGTTTTATTATAAAAACAACACAATATGTACTGTTTTGTTATAAGACAACACTTTTGTGCTGTTTAACGTTAAGTCAACACGTTATGTGTTAAGTCAACACGTTATGTGTTGTTTTAGGGTAAAACAACATGTTATGTGCTGTTTTAGGGTAAAAAAACATGTTATGTTCTGATTTAGGATAAAACATAATGTTTTGTATGTTCTAATGTTAAAACGTCACTTAAATTTATTCTAAAATTGTGTTGTTTTATGATAATATGGTGCATTTTGTGTTGTTCCATGATAAGAAAACACCTTATATGTTATTTTAGGTTATATATTGTTTTACGGTAATATATCATGTTTTGCGTTTTTTAGTGTAAAAGATTATATAAAACAACATAAATTTATGTGTTACAGTAAAATAACAAGGTAAAACATCACATCCTGTGTTGTTTTATACACGCTCTATATGGTTTCAATGTAAAACAACATATTTTTTGATGTTTTCATGTTTGATAGTATGTAAAATAACACATTCTGTGTTGTTTTTAAGTTGTGTGTTGTTTTCATATTCTGGGTTGTTTTCATGTAAAACAACACGTTTTGGGTTATTTTCATGTAAAACAGTATGTTATGAGCTGCTTTCATGCGAAAAAACATGTTTCGTGCTACTTTCACATAAAATAACACATTATATGATGTTTTCACATAAAACAATATGTGATGTGCTTATTTGACATAAAACAAGATGTTTTTAGCTGATTTAGGGTAAATCAGCTCATTGTAGGTAAAACAGCAAAGCATGTTGTGTTTATATGGTATTTTGACATATAACGCATATTAAAAATGATTATATTATCGTTAATTTTAAAATCCATGATCTTGTTTGAAGGCATAGTATAAATTACGAAGTAAAAAATTATGCAGATCAAAGTGATTTTCGAGAAAAAAAATACTCTATTATATAAAAAATGATGTTTCAGACTCTAAATATGAATAAAATTAAACAAAATCTGTGTGAAAAATATGATATATCTAGGTTTCGAATAAATAAAAAAAATGAATGCAATATTGAACTACTTTTGTTCTAAATTGATTTTAAATTAAAATTAGATTTACTTTTGATCAGAATACAGAGATCTAGAAGAATAAATTGATTTTATATTGAAACTGGATTGAGTTTTGACTGAATGAAATCAAAAACCTAAATAAGAGATAAATAAAACCAATTGAGATTAGGAACGAATTGAAAAAAAATAAAAGAAACTAATTTTAGTGCTGTTTATATATTGCTGATTGTTAAAAACAATATTACCCTTTGTATTCAATTTAAATTTTGCCATGTGTCAAACCAATATTGCTTCTTAGGTTTTTTAGGCAAATGGTTTTTTTTATTTGAAATAGCCCATATATATATATATATACGAGGGATCCTAAGAAAACTACAAAGTTATGAGAAAATTAGAAAATACCAATGAGACCGGTCACATAATTTATAAATTTTTTTATCATTATCCTTTATATATGTGTGTGAGTATATATAAATAAGGTGTGAATCAAATGAACACCGTAGCATGGTTTTGCATATACGTTACACATAGGTTACGTATACGTAACCATTTTTCATTCGACATAGTGTTACGTGTATGTAAGACTCTTTCTTCTCGTATGTATGCTCAATATATATGTACCAAATATTTAAATAACATTTTAACAATTAAAATAACAAAAAAGTTATGAATTATGTTATGGGTTTCTGTTGTTTTCTTTGGTTTTTACATAACTATTGGTTTTCTCAGGAACCCTCCCATATATATATATATATATATATATATATATATATATTATATATATATATGAAAACCAAAATAACCACTTTATAGCTCTTGATTTATTTGATCAATGGTTAGGATTGATTAGTGACATAATTATAATTAAATGAAAAATTAAGGAGTTATTATTAGTCATTAAGGGTAAAATAGTAAAAACAATATTTTTTTATAATTGGAAACAAACCACAATCAAAATAAATTCTTAATACCAGTATTTTCTCTCTCTTATTTTTTATTATTATATCATAAACTTATATATAAACTTTACACTAAAACTATTTTTTATTTTTTGTAATAGATTGAATGACAATTAGTTTTAATATATTACGCTATGTATGTATATGTATCATTTTGTTATGTATATGAAATACTATGATACGTATACGTAACCTAATAAAACTATAAGTTCACCTAATCAAATCTCAAATCTTGTGAGCATTTAAACTACGTTAATAGATATTGCTACATATATTCTTTACGTATATGTAACTGTGACAAAATTTCCACCAAAACAAGAATTTTGATTGAAATAACTATACGTAACATTGTGTTACGTATATGTATCAGTGTATTTTGGATGAATTGAACGAGTAAGAATATAACCACATGAACATAAACTTAGTTACATATACGTAACTAGGTAAATAACAATCAATTTGAATATGAAACATCGTGTTATGTATATGTAATAACGTGTTATGTATATAAACCATTGTGTTACGTATACGTAAGCAAAAATTTGAAAAGAAATAAGTAAGATGAAAAGACCGGGAAGAAGAATTTAGAGCTCATATGTGATAAAAGTGAAAATATTTTGCTTACATATACGTATGAGTTACATATATCTTTGAACTAAGAAAGAAAAGACTGAGAAGAAGAACTAAGAGCTCATATATGTTTACATATATATAAGGCCGATATGTTTCTCATGTTCTTGCTCATGCTTTTTGTCTTCAATCTGCATCATCTTCCAAGATTTTGTATGTAACATAACTTACATGACATATGTTCATCATCTTCCTCCAGATTGTTGTTTTCTTGAATGATTTTTAGGTTTAATCAAACTATTATGGGTGGTTACGGTGGTACTTAAAATTGACTGTTGGTGTTTGAAGGTGGTGTTCGTAGTACATGAACCATTGATGGCAGAAAAGGGTGGTGTGGGGGGTGTTCGATGGTGGCTGACAATAGTGATGGATGACAACATAAGGGTTTATATGGTGGCGAACGGAGATGGAAAAAGGTGATGGTACGCGATGCGGTAATGGTATGTGATGGTGGTGATGGAACTATTGCCCTAATTAAAATCTCCTGTGGTTGAATTCTTGATAGATGAGAGAAAGTTGGAAATTAAAAATTTTAACATGGAGATAATAAAGGAATTCAAAAGAATAAATATTTACCAAAATTAAAAAGGTGTCAAATTACCTTATTAACCTTTTAAATAAAACATAAAAAGTTTAAAAGGAAAATTTTTTATTGGTTGAAAGTGGTTTTCATGGTTTTCAATTATAAATGTGGTTTTCATTTGATCCCTCCTATATATATATATATATATATATATATAAGGGATCCTAAGAAAACCACAATATTATGATAAAACTAGAGAAAAACAATGAAACCAATCATATAATTTATAAATTTTTTATCACTACCCTTAATATATATGCGTAAGTATATATAATTAAAGGTATGGATCAAATGAAAAACCTTAGCATGGTTTTCATATACGTCACACATAGGTTACGTATACGTAACCATTTTTCATTCGACATAGTGGTACGTATACATAAAACTCTTTATTCTTGTATGTATGCTCAACATATATGTATCACATACTTAAATAATATTTTAACAATTAAAATAATAAAAAAGTTATGAATTATGTTATTGGTTTTCGTGGTTTTCTTTGGTTTTCACATAACTATTGGTTTTCTCAAGAACCTTCCCCTATATATATATATATATATATATATATATATATATATACACTAGCTTTAGTTAACCCGTGTATTACACGGGTTGAAAAAAATAAAATATTAAATAAAAAAATTTATTAGTTATTAAACGATATTGTAAAATAACACATGATTAAAATTACGTATAACTGAGAATTATAAGTAATAAAATAGTTTAAACTATTTGTTTTAAAAAAAAAAGCATTTTTGTAATAGAGTACAAAATTTTAGTAGAAATAACATTAATAAACAGATTTATTTCATAATTTATTAAAAATTTATTTGTAATCTAAAAAATAATTAAAATTATTTAATTTTTTTTAATTTAGATAATTATTTAAGAGGAGAGAGAGGCGGAAAAAACAAACTTAGGGGGCCTAGAAATGTGCCAAGTGTCCACCCAAGTTACTCTTTTAGTATTACATATAGATACTAGTTTAATATCCCATGTATTACACGGGTTGAATAAATAAAATATTAAATAATTAGTTATAAATATATATTAATTATAAACGGTATTTTGAAACAAGATACGATTAAATTTACATATGAGTAAGGATATAATTAATAAAACAATAATATTATGTTTTCAACTTTTATTTTTAAACCTTTGTTGTTTTTCTTTTCAGAAAAATTAAACAATTTGTTTCAAGACAAATCAATTAAAAGATTTCAATTTCAAGATTTTCCTTACTTTAACTCTAAAATTTAATTATTTTGTTTTATAAAAAAATATTTTTGAAAAATTCTGATTTTAAATTATTTCGTAATTTTAAATGTATGATGTTTTATAAAAAAATTTTATTTTAAAAATTTTGTTTCTTTAGAAGTTACATTTATAAAAACATATCTCTCTTAATTTATTCAAAAGCTATTTTTAATCTTAAAAAAATTAATTAACATAATTAGTATTTAATGTAATTATTTAATAGGAGAGAGAAGCGGGAAAATTAGAATTAGATAGTCTAAAATTGTGCCATGTGTCATATTAAAACATTCTTTTATTATAATAGATAGATATATATAGGATATATAACGAATGTTAACACTTGTTTATTACTATAACCCGTTAACCAAACTAGTGGTCCATAACAGGCCACGTAATCACTGTAAGTTACGGTTACAGTGGTAAACTAGCGGTCCACAATTAGCGTTAATCTTTTTTTTTTAAATAGCAACACTATACTCAAATTAAAGATATTAAAATGATCTATTTAATGTTGTAATTTGTACAAAAAAATAATATCATACAAAAAAGTTAAAACGATTTTAAAAAAAAGGGAGAAAGTTTTTGAAAAATAGAGGGAAAATTGTTACATCAGTGGTGTAACGCGGTGTAAAAGTTAGTTACACCACATAATCATAGTGTAAGGGTTTGTTACATTAGTTTTAACGGGTTATCACAATAAAGGTGGGTTAACAACCGTTCCTTCCCCTATATATGTGTGTGTGTGTGTATATATATGTATATATATATGTATATATATGTGTATATATATATATGTATATATGTTTATATATATATATATATATATATATATGTGTGTGTGTGTGTGTGTGTGTGTATGTATGTATATATATATAGGGGAAGGATCCTTTGAAAACCATGTTATAAATAAAAACCATGAAAACTATGGGTTACATATATGTAAGTACATATTACAAAGTGTACAACTAAGAGTTACGTATATGTAGGGGTTATGTATATGTAAATACGTGTTACCAAGTGTATAACTACGAGTTGCGTACATGTCACTCATATAAATTACGTATACGTAAGTCGTTTCGTCATCATTGTAGTTCCTTGGAGTTTAAACTAAAAACTATCTAATGACCTCAAAAAATAAGATTGAAATTTAATGAAATATATTTTAAACAATTAAAAGGTTAAATCAATTATCAATTATGTGATTGGGTAGTGATGATTTTTACAGTTTTCAATTATAAGCATGGTTTTCATTTTGATCTCTCCCCTATATATATATGTGTATATATATACGTATGTATATATATATATATATGTATGATTTTGAAAATATTTGTATATATACAATACAAGAATTTTAAATAAGTTTTATTTAAATTTTGCTAGAAGTTTATTAGTGTTAGCAAACAAATAATGGTCACAAACATATTTTTTTTATTTCTATGCGAGAAAATTTGTGACCGCTTTGCAACTAGAAAATGGTCGCAAAATGGCGGTGGCAAATTGGTTGAAAGTTGGCAGCCACAAAGCAATTGCAGATAGTGGGAGTCGCAAAAAGGATTGATCGCAAAAATGGTTGCAAAACAAGTGGTAACGATAGTAGTGGTTGCAACATGCGGTCACAAAAATAGAAGAGATGGCAAAATGGTCGCAATAGAGCAACTGAGACGTGTGTTTTTCCCATCACATTCTCAGTTTCTAAACGGTCGGAACAAAGCAATTGCGACCGTTTTGCGATTGAGAAGGATGTGACTTGCACGTGATGTAAGATGTGTAGCTCATATTGGTTTTTAGAGTCTTCACAATCAAATACAAAGAATGTGACATGTGTTAAAGTAGAAAAAAGAGAAAAATATTTTGACAAAAAAATCTTCTCCTTTGTTTTTTGTTATCTTTGTTTTTAAAAATTCAATCTAGCACATCATAATCTCATCCCCTTCTCTTAACCCTAATTAAAGAAATGAGATCAGGGAATAAACCAGAAAAATAAATCATCGACGATCATATGTTTTTACTGCTCCAGTTCTTCTAATTGTCAATCAAATCAACCAAATACTTCATGAACATAATTGAAGCTCCAGGTCACGATCATATGCTTTTATTGCTTCAGGTCACGAACGGTAGCACAAAATCAGAAAATTGAAGAACGAAAGCTTCAAATTAGTGTTGTGGCTCTTATAGCACTTGTGGGTCGTGAATGTGCTACTGTAGATCAAATTGAGATGCAGAATCTCCCAATTTGATGTTTGAATCATCTAGAACAAAGATGTAAAGTATCCCCCTCTTCTTATATTCAAATGGATCTCAATGTGTATTACATGCAAACTTTTGAACAGATAACTTTGACTTTTGTTCCACTTTCGTCAATTCTTTTGATCATCCGCACCACTGACTTTCATCTAGACTTACGTGCGTAATTGTTGCCTTTCGCAAAGACATTCACATGTAACTCTGATGACTTGAACATTTTGGTAAGCATCTATGATGTTGATGCTACCAAAACCTTTATCTCATCAAGCATCATAGTCATCACATATCTAGATAAGCAATTTCAGTATAAGCAACATGTCCCCAAGCCATGGAATGAAATTGTCACCTCTTGGTATATCTTAAACCAACATTTGATTAACAAAAAGGAAAGTAGGCACAGCATCATCTGTTTGTTTCTGAAATTTGGTTCACTGGTTTCCTTCTAACAAAAGCTTGTCATATTGAGCTAAAAACATAGTGATGCATAGTTACTCTAATTGGCTTTTAACTATAACAACAATGAGGCATTTAATCCTAAATAGATTTTCATCCAAAACTTTTATTAGCTTGAAGTTATCTAGCATAATTTCTAATTTAACCATGATTTCAACTGAATTATTCCCTCTGCTTAGGTTTATTTAACCTTACATGGACAACATGGACTACACATTGGAAAGAACAGAAGAAAATAATGATACAAACATATGAAAGAATCACTCACAACATCAGCAAGAGGCTCCTTGTAAACTTTAGTAGTAGCCCTCTTGACTCAACCATAAGAAACAACAGTTGAATAAAAGCCATTATCTTCATTTTCCACCATTACTTCACAGACCCTATGAACATCGCCATCATTTGAAAGCTAATGCAACATTGAAGTATAACGAACCATATCAATATTTAATCCCTTTTTTTTATTGCTTGAAAACAAAGTTCATTGATGAAATTCTCCTTGCTTCTCTACCATCATAGTGGTGTGAGTAAGCTGATCATGTTTGAAATTTCTCAATCCAGATGCCCAATTAGAAAACAACCAAGCCTTTTCAGTTGGAGGGTGGAATTTAAGAATCCTATTTGATGCTAAGGGATTCCAACTGTTGTTGAGTGGAATCCCAACTGTAGGTAGAAAATGGAGCAAGGGGAGTACCTGCAGAATGGTGTTCCAAATTTGACTTGGGTTTTACCATTACAGGGGAATGAAATACGAGGATTGAAAATGATGACTTCGGCGTTTCTAAAGGGAACTACATTTCAAGATTCATGAGAGGTAGCTCAAGATCCTTGATAAAATCTTGAAACAGACTTTAATGGTATTATGTTAAATGAATGGCATTAATAGCCCTAACTCAAGACTAGAGTTTGTTGTCAAGCTCACCCCAATGGTTACAAAAAGCGGTCCAAGTTTGGCTGCATTCATCTAAGAACTAGAACAAAATATGCAGATAAAACACGACTAAACCTGTTTGGATCAATTGCTATTCACGTTTGGTTCTAGTGTGATTTTTAATTTCGTAGAGTGGTGCATTGCACATGACAATATGTATGCATACCCTTTTTTTGTCGCCCAGGGCTCATGATTTATACCAAGAATGAACCTAGAAACAAGCCTTTTATAGCCTTCCTTTCTCTTCTCCTTTCTATCTATTTTGGAGGAGTATCAAAAACACTGAAAAGTAAACATCTTTATTTCTCCATTTCCATTCAATCTTTCAAGCAAACCCTTTTCATTCACCTGTACAAGATCACCCTTAATCACTTATGTCATGTTATTCAAGTTTCAAGATACATAATCCCTAGCAAACAAGAAGTTGCATGTCATTTCCTCTGCAGATTCTTGATTTTCAGAAAAACTAATGTTCTGCATCTGTTTTTTCTCTTTCCTATAGTAGTCAAACTCAACAATTCTGCCACTTTTTTCAAGACCAGCCAACAACACATTGTAAGTTCCAAGAACAACAGGAATCCCAATATCCTTCATTTCTTTAAAAATTTGGAGTCCTTTAGAAGTATTTCTTGAAGCAAAGTAGGATGCCATTAAAGCAGTGTATGTTGTCGTGTTCTTCTCATTATCAGGCAAAAGGTCAAATACTTTTGCAGCTGCAACAGGCTTTTTAGCACACCCGAGCTTGTATATCAATAATGCACTTTGATTCACTCCAAGAAAGATTCCATTTTTCATCATATCTTCCACAATATCCACAATCTTTGGAAAAGAATTTGTCCTAATAAACAAGCCTACCAAAGAAAGATACGATTTTTTCTCATATTTTATCCCCACTTTCTTACCATACTCATAGGCTAAAACAGCACCATGAGGTCTCTCATGAGCATTGTATGATTCGATAACTGATGAAATGATATTGGGGGTCAAAAAGACATTTTTGTCCATCATCTCTATAAGTAAAAACTCAACACCAGTAAAGTGTTTTCTGTTCAAAAGATTTAACACGAGGCATTGATCAAGGGATGCTGTCTCAGAAACTGTATCGGTTGTTAGGGGTTCCAGTTTCTTGTCATGTATAGATAAATGACGATTTGATTCCTTAAGAAGATCATCATTTTCCCCTGCATTTTTTAGAGTTTCAAGAGCTTTTGAATATATAGGTTGGCGAAGAACAAGTGAGTTTTCATTCATATACTTAAGAACTTCCATCATAACCCGTGTTTCACCTGCTTTGCAACAATTTTCAACTAAGATGTTGCATGTAGCTTTATCAGGTTGTACACCTGCATCTTGCATCTTGATAAAGATGTCAAGGACTTCATTAAATTTTCCTGAAATTAATAACCAAAAACTAATATTAATGTAAAAAAGTGTGTGTCCATGAACAAAAATTCATAAAAACTCATCCACAAAAGAATATCCAGAAATTTGATGCGTAAGGCTTATGCTTGATTAATCCACACCTCAAAATAGAAAATTACTTGATGCGCATATCTACAGGAGGCAAAATCGGTGTGCTAGGAACGGACCAAAAAGAGTATACTTTTAACCTTCAAGGGTAACGCAGTGCTAAGCAGCTAAGCGCCACAATCCCTCTAGATCAAGTTGGAATGCAGCATCCAACAGTTTTCTGTCTTTAAACCCTTGAAAGTCACCTTCCCAATACAACTTGCATTTGTGTTGCGTTTTACCTGATCAGATTGATTAGCAGGCTTTTAAGCCCTTGAAAGTCACCTTCCCAATACAAGATTGATTCCCAATACTTTTAACCTTCAGTTTACTGTTAGCGGGTACTCAAGGTCACAAAAAATGCGTACTTTTGGTACGGGTTAGACCCACATGGTGTTACCAGATACACACTTTTGTCAACCTATTAAGGCTACATAAATAACCAGTTCTTTACAATATTAATCCGTGAATAAAGTTATTTAAAAGGTTGTATGCATTAACAGTACACATTCCTCATCTTTCAACTAGTTTGCCCAATTGACATGTTTTCTTCTAAGCTTTATCATTGATTTTACCTATTGCACACGTTAGACATAATATATACCCTAAAACTAACCAATTTTCAAGCCGATGGGTTAAAATTGGACCTGTAGGTGCATCAAAGTCTTAAACCAACTTTGCCAGAGGATCAACATGCTGACAGAAAGCGAAAAATTGGCACAGAACATTGTATGTTTGTTTCTGAAATTTGGTTCCACTGGTTTCCCTCTTCTAACATAACCATGTCATCTTGAGTAAAAAAAATGGGATGCATACCACACTAAAAGCACTATAAGTCTATAACTCAACAAGTAATTGATAAGTTGCCTAGCACATATACTAATCTAATCATGATTTCAATTTGATTATTCACATTGCTTAAAATGTATTTAAACTTAAACGAATTCATAATGACTGCCGGATAGAAAGAAACACAAGAAGAAAATAATCATATATAAACATATGGGAAAATCACACTCACCACAACCAGCAAGATGCTCCATTAAAACCGTGTAAGTGATACAATTTGGCGCGCAACCAGACCGAATCATCTCCGTATAAACTTCAGTAGCCTCCTTGACTCTACCATGTTTGAACAGAACCTTCATATAAGCAGTGTAAGATACAACAGTTGGATCAAAGCCCTTATCTTTCATCTCCTCCCATAACTTCACAGCCCCTTGAACATCACCATCATTCGAAAGCCAATGCAACATTGAAGTATAAGTAACCACATCAATTCTAATCCCCTTTTCTTGCATTTGCTGGAAAACAAACTTCATTGACGAAATTCTTCTTGCTTCCCCAAAAATATCCATCATAGTAGTGTAAGTAAACTGATCATGTTTGAAATTCCTCAACCCAGATGCCCAATTGAAGAACAACCAAGCTTTTTCCATTGGAGGGTGGGTTTTCAGAACTTGATTAATTGTGTAAGAATCCCATTTGATGCTAAGGGTTTCCAACTGTTGTTGAGCTGAATCCCAAGTTGAATACCGAAGGATATTTGATATGTTCCTAATTGTATCTTTCATGTACACTCCAGGACTTACAAAACTTTCTTTGATGCTTGATTTGTTGGTTTTCTTAAAATTTCTTAAGATTTTCTTGATGGGTTTGCTCTGTTTGAATTGGGTTTGCGAATGGAAACAGTTAACAGTGGTTTTTGCAATTGCATAACGGAAACATGAATCAACACAAACGCGCAAAAGGGTTTTGTGTGTTCTGAGAAATCGAAATGGGGGATTAGGAGCAACCATGAATGTTTAATGAACAAAATTTCTAGTAAATGCAAAGTGGTGGTTTGAATTGGAGTATGGATTTCACCGTGAAGGGGGAATGAAACGTGAGAGTTGAAATCGATGAGGTTTAATTTAGGGTTTTAGGCATGTTGAGTAGGATGACAGGATTGTTTTATCTTCCATCGGGTTCTTGTATGTTTATTATCTGGTTTCGACTGGTTTAGTGTAAGTAGAACACAAGGAATCCAAAAGGGTCCTCGAGCACCGTCGGCTATGAGCCTTAAAGCATTCACTGTTCATTCTATAAAATTATGTGACAGAAAGTTTTTAAATTATATGAAATAGTTTGAGTGGTTGTGAGTGAAGAATAGAGAAAATATTATTGTTTATCTGTAAATTTAAGGATTCACTGTTCAACTTTTATAAATTTTTTAATATTTTTAAAAGTGTTTGTGATTGGAGGAGAGATAAAATGTAATGAAAAAGATATAAAAATATATTATTTAATTGAAAGCAGAGAGAAAAATAATAATTTTTAGTGTAATTATAAATATAAAAATAAGGAATGGGATGTGAATGCTCTTAGATGGTTTGGTGATGTCATCGTCGTCAGCAGCTCGGGTAGGGCTCGCAAGAAAGTGGTTTTGAGAGATAGAAGTCGAGCCTAGTTTGGATAGAGTTTGATAAATTATAAGTTGGGTAGTTCAGGTCGTGCCGCTACTAAATTGATAGTTTGAATTATATTTGAGTTAGAATAATGTAACAGTCAAAATAGTATTGGTTGTTTATTTTGTCAAGAAGTAACTACTTTTTAAAAGTTACTCCTATTAATTTTTCAAGAGTAACTTATTAAACCTTTAAAATGAACTTTTTAAAATTTTAACAAACATATATTGACTTTTCAAAGTTAATAAGTCAAAAGTTAATCAAAAAGTCAGTTATTCAAACATGGCCAGAGTTTGATAAAATTATAATTTGGGTAGTTTGGGTCGTGCTGCTACTAATTTGGTTGTTTGAAGTATATTTAAGTTAGAATAATGTGACAGTTAAAATAGTACTGGTTGCTAAAAACATGGCGAGATCATCATCATCATCAACATCAACCGAAGAAGACGAGCTTATCATTGAGGAGACTAAAGTTATGATTTAATACTTGGCACATGGTAGAGAAAGTTCATGTGCCATATTTTAAAAAAAAAATTGTATCGTATTTTCTTTGTTTAAATTAAATACATTTTTTATACAAACACTAGCATAGTCTAATAGCAAAGATGTATGGTTTCTTCCAAGTGGTGTTAGGTTTAACTCTCATTTGAGACATGATATAGATTTTGCTTAGGAATAAAATAAGATAATATTAGAAGCTATTAAATAAATATTTTTAATATTTAATTAAATATAAATTATTAAATACTAATAAAATAGTACCAAATCAATGATCATTTTTCACGCTACCAACAACACACCTTTAGTCATTGGAGGGGTGTTAACCTCCAATGTCTATGTAAATTATGATTTTGATTGATTTTAATTGGTTAACGCGCATTGCAATAAGAGGGTTTGCATTCGTTCCCAACCCTATACATCTATATCTATAGTCTTTAATAAAAAAATGTTTCTTTTGCCACTTGTCACTCTCTTAAACCACCTTGTTGACACTTGTCATTCTTTTAAACATCCTCACTTTATTTTCCCTCCAAAAGAGTATTATAGTAATTTAATCACTCAAACTAATTTCTCTCTCTTAATAAAAATCAATTTTATTAATTAATGCATTTTTCTATCCCATTTAAAATTTTAAAATCAAGTCATGTTTTTAAAATTAAATTTTATTAAGGAAATCAAAAATCAAATCTTTTGCAGGACCGATTAAGGTGTTCAATGCAATCAGTTTCACAATGAGGAGAGACTTAGAACACTTAACAGATCAAATAAGGAACTGGAACCTTTTGGTGATACTAAGAAACACAAGCAAGTAAAGATGAGACAGAACCAAGAACAACAATAGACAGAATGGTTTTCAAGGATAAAGTATATTGCTCTCAAGTTCTTTTACAAGTGTTATAAAACATAGAAATAAAATACAAGGACCTGAGATACTTTATACTACACCCTACAGCCGGCCATACTTTGAATGCCAACTGGAAATACTAATCTAGATAACAAGATCAATGTAAAGTCAAAAGGCAGATTGCCTTTTGGCTAGTGACTATGACATGCCATAGCTCACATCCTAATGTAATACAAAAAGGATAAAGGTACATAAAGTAGAAAGTTACAGACTCAAGACCATAATTTACAGCTTCCTAAAGCATGGACCTTTTCACCAACTTGTATAAGTTGGTGAGTCTGCAGAGTGGCAGCGAAAAGTTGGTCAGCTTTCTGAAAAAGTTGATCAGAGAAAGCATGTCTTCTCTATCTTCGGAAGAAATTAGTCTTCTATCTTTGACGCTTCGAAAGACTTTGTCTTCTAAGCTTCGGAAGACTTCATCTTTGGCTTCGGAAGATTTGGTCTTTGGCTTCGGAAGATTTTACACTTAGAGAAATTTCTTTGCAGTGTGTAAAACTTCCGAAGTAACTTCTACCATGCACAAAGTGCATGCATGCAGGAAGCACCTTGACTGTTTTGAGTGCATCAGCCTCTTTCAAATACCTTACAAACTCCCCCTAGGCTGATGCTACCAAAACAGAGAGGATGCTTAGCAGTTTGCAGTCCTCATGTCTTGATCAGCAGTGTAGATTCAGGACATAGTTGGTCTTTCAGATGCAAGAGGCTCTACTTTGAATGGAGTTGATTGAGCAGCCTCTTAGTGCACTTTCTCAGGATGTTATTACTCATCCTGAGGTGTTGAGGAGGATGCCTTGGTCTTTTTTTTCTTCATTTTGTCCCTTCTGATGGGCATCCTTTTCCTCACTCTATACTTCAACTGAGGAGTGTGGCATGCAGCACCAGTTGGGCTTTCTGTATTCTCCTCAGTTGGCCCTTATCCCTCATTGGTTCAGAAGAAAGGGATTCAGAACCCTGCTGTGGGTCAGAAGATGAAGTTGGCTTGGGTGTAGCTTCAGGTTCAGGTTGTGTTGTCTCTTAAACCTTCATATCAACTTCAGGTGCAGCTGGACTTGGTGGAGAATGCAAGTCAACAAGCTGACCTTCCTTAATCTTCTGCTTGATCCTCCTGATGTGCTCATCCATTGTGGATAGAGACATAGGACCAAGTCTCCTTCCAGAGATCCCATGCAGCTTCAAGAAGCTCACCATCTTTAGTATGTCAGCAGACTTCTTTTCTTGTGCTCTGATGGTGGCTCTTGTTTTAGCAGCCTCCTTTCTCATCTTTCTCTTAACAACTTTTCTTTGAGTTTGAGCCTCTTCATCAAGCTGTTTGAGGTACTCAAACTCAATATATTCATATGAGAGAGGGTTGAGAGCTGCTGCCTGATAGAGACCTGTGGCACTCAGATAGGCTATCATTTTCTGTCTTTCTTGTTCTTTGCCTATCAGCTAGCTTGCCCTTTAGATTGGTGATCTCATGTTGCTGATTATTGACCCTCTGCTGTAAGGTAGTCACTTGAGATTCCAAGTGACTAACCTTGGAGACTAAATAGGTGCATAGTTTTTCCAATTGGTGCACCTTTAGTTTCAAACTCCCGTTATCTTCAGATGAAAAATCATGGGGGGATGAGAAAATTGGACTGATGTCCTCTTCCTCATCACCAGCATAGTATTCTTGGCTGCTGGATTTCCTCTGCTCACTGACAACTTCAGGTGAAGTGTCAATGGGCTGAGTTGCCATGGTTGAGGTCTGAATGATATAATCACTAGCAATAGTGAGAGCCTCTTCCATATGGACCTCCTGAACTTGTTCAGGAAGATCCACCTCAGTATGGGGTGAATGATATGGGCTAGACATAGGAGTGTAGGAGCACTCATCTCTCCTTGAGCAAGGTGGAGAAGAGAGACTCATGGTACTCACTAAATACCATGTCTTCATCATCATAGAATTCAAGGTTAGGGATTGGTTGGTTGAGATCAAGAGGCTGGGGATGATAACTGTCCCCTAAAGGTTGTTAACTAGAGTTTTGAGACTCTGAGTGAAGGCTTAAGGCAGTTGGAGTGATAAGCTCATCAAGCTGAGCATGAGGAACCTCAGCACTGAAAATATAAGAGATGGAAGTGGTTTGCTCCTCAAGGGAAGTGGGAGCTCCAATGTCCACTTCCACTTGCATGGGTGATAATATAAGGGCCTGCTCAGACTGAATAGCTTGAGCAGGGGTTCGTTTGTGTTTTCTTGAGTAGGTGATGGTTATTGAAGGTTGAGATAGTGGTTGGGAGACAGCATGTGTGGGGTCAACACTAGCTGGTGCTGCTAGGTTGTCACCTTGAGCAATTAGCTCTAACATTTTGGGGACAAGGGCTGTTTCTACCCTAGAGAATCCCACAGTTGGTTTTCTCATGATTTTAAAGATGCCGCCGGGCTTCATCTGTCCCAATTTTAGAATTCTACCTGTTCCCCTCAACTGTGAGCCCAGTTCATAGTTAAGAATATGCTGAACATATCTAGGGAACACGTAGTATTCTAGGGAGTCCAAATTAGAAAGTATATTAAGGTAGACAAAGTGTGAATACTTGAACTTGACCCCTTGAACCAGTCCATGGACTATGAAAGAAAGATCCTCAGGAATCTGGTCCCATCCTTCATGCTTGTTTAACAGGCTATGTATGATGACATGAAGGAGGTACTTCCACTGGGAAGAGACCTTTCCTTTCCTGAAGGTTCTGACTGAGAAGTCTCCCTCATAACCCATCTGCTCAAAAGATTGGTTAACA
The DNA here is from genome assembly GCA_025506415.1 of Flaveria robusta. Classification (NCBI taxonomy): domain Eukaryota; kingdom Viridiplantae; phylum Streptophyta; class Magnoliopsida; order Asterales; family Asteraceae; genus Flaveria; species Flaveria robusta. The sequence goes on from CM046473.1 coordinate 17,098,603, forward strand.
GCAGATTTGGGGAAGGACAAATCACCTTCTGCATCATCCAGCTGAAGATGAATGTTGATGATGGCTGGAGTGATGAAGATTGTCCTCCCCTGCATTGTGGCAGACAGTGCCTTCTCCCCATCCATGGTGACCTCTTAGCAGGTCCGCAAGAAGATGATCCTCATAGAGAGGAGGATCAATGGTGAGGGAGGTGAAATAGTTGGACAAAGAAAGGAAACGACAAACCTCTGAGAAACCAGGATCTTTCTCAGAGTTCAACAGAGCAACCTGATTGTGTTCCTGTGAAGTTGCATGGAGAAATCAGGTTGGTTTCTGCGATTTTGGTTGGCCATTTTAGAGAACTTCGTCGTGAAGGAAGATAAGAACAAAGGCGGTTTGTGAGTGAATTTAGGTTATCAAGATGTTGCAAATGAAGAGTGAAAAGTAAAAGAGTGGAAAACTGTTGAATATATATATGAAATGGATTTGAGACAAAGTTAATGCGTAAGGATAAACTTTGAAATCCGGATGTCGGACCCACCTCTGAAAAAGTGCCCAAAAGTAGTTTTCTTGGAAATCGAAAATCTTTCGAAGGTAATTTGGCTTCGGAAGTTTTGATAAAAGCTTCCGAAGCGAATTTGGCTATGGAAGATATTTCTAAGAGTTTTGAAAATTTTGCTTCGGAAGAAAAATACTTAGAGTATTTCTCACTTCACAGAGATAAGTATTTTCGGAAGAAAATTGTTCTTAAATAGCATGTGAGTACTTATGAAAAATTTGGCTTCGGAAGATATTAAGAGAATTTCTTCCTAAGGCAAATTGTCATAAGCAGTTATTTGATATTAAAGACATAATTTGCTTCCGAAGGTAACTTAGTATCTTCCGAAAGGAATTATGTTCAAAAGTTTCTAAAATCTAATGAACATTTTCTAAAAGACTTTTCTTCCAAGATAGTTAGGGGCTTATGAAGGTGATAAAATAGACAACTAAGGACGCACAGATTTTAGAAATAATATTAAACTTAAGTTTAAGAAAAAGCTACTCAAATTTAATCATCCCAATAGCTGATATGAGATACTTAAATCTCTGCTCATCAAAAGCTTTGGTGAACAGATTAGCATATTGTTTATTTGTGTGAACTTTGACTAGTTTGATTAACCCTTTTTCAAAATTATCTCTAATTGAATGATACCTGATGTTGATATGTTTGGTCCTTGAGTGCTGCAAAGGATTCTCTGTAATAGAGATAGCACTATTGTTTTCAAAATCATCACATAATCTACAACTTCCTAAAGCATGGACCTTTTCACCAACTTGTATAAGTTGGTGAGTTTGCAGAGTGGCAGAGGAAAGTTGGTCAGCTTTCTAAAAAAGTTGATCAGAGAAAGCATGTTTTCTCTGTCTTCGGAAGAAATCAGTCTTCTATCTTTGAGGCTTTGGAAGACTTTGTCTTCTAAGCTTCGGAAGACTTCATCTTTGGCTTCGAAAGATTTGGTTTTGGCTTCGGAAGATTTTACACTTAGAGAGATTTCTTTGCAGTGTGTAAACTTCCGAAGTAACTTCTACCATGCACAAATTGCATGCATGCAAGAAGCACCTTGACTGTTTTGAGTGCATCAGCCTCTTTCAAATACCTTACATTTTTGTATAAACATAGAAATCATAAAAGAACAAAATTTTTATACAATATGAAATTTTCTAAAACACAAAACCTTTTTGAAATAAAATATTTTAAATCGGTACTTTTTTAACAAAATTATAAAAAATATGAAATTTTCTAAAAGTAGTTTTATTGAAACAACCATAATAATTAAAAACCCGAGTTTTTAATAAACAAGATTTTTACATACAATAAATTTTTTATAAAAAAAATCTTAACACGAATGTTTAAAAATAAAACTATTTAGATAAGAGAGTTAAAAAAAAGTAGTATAATTGTTTATTTTTTCAACTATTACGTATATATAATTTTAATCATATCTTATATTAAAACATCGTACTATAACTCTTCGTGTTTATTACTAAATATAATCCGTTTAATAAATAGGTTTCTAGCCTATCTATTTATCTGTATATCTATCTATCTATAACAAAAACAAATATAAAATAAGACTTGACACAATTGTAAGTTTTATCATACTAAATTTCTCATTGTTTTTATTATTATTAATAATATTGAATACTAATAATATTACTCATACCATTTTTAAATTAAAAATTATATAATATAATAAATTAAAACCTATTTTTATTAAAAACGCACTTTTTAAAAACAAAAGTTTTATAAAAATACAGAATATAACAAACTTTTTTTAATATTAAATTCATTTTTCTTAAAAAAAAGTATTTAAAACCCATATTTTTTTATAAAATAAAAGTTTAAGAAAAATATATTATTGTTTATTTACTTAAAGTAGCTATTGATAAGTGATTACAATCATATTTTATCTTCAAATATGGTTTTATAATTTATAAATATGTATTACTAATTTTATATTTTATTTATTCAACCCGTGTATACACGGAGTACTAACCTAGTACTATACATATGGGAGGGTTCAAAGCGGAATTTTATAATATAAGAAGCTAGAGGACCATTCTCAGCCACATATTTCAAAGAATAAAAAAAACAAGTTAAAAAGAAATTGATTATGTGTAGTCATTTTATACTCCAACCTCTAGAACAATCATTAACAATTTTATAGAGTCTAGTGAGAGAAACAATTAGGTTGAGTGTGTGTGTGAGAGAATTTTCTTACATACTCCCTTTGTAATCTCCTAGCAAAAATCATCCATATGAATGAATGAAATATTTATGAATATGTGTTCTTTAATTGTTCATCATTCGTTCATCATCATACATTAAATCATGTATAGATCTTCATTTGAAATCATCAACGGGTCTGTGAGATTCCACATCACAGATCTGATAAACGGCAACAATACAATTGCAATATTCGATCCATCAAAGAATCGAAATTTCAACAGTTGGTATCAGAGCCTTGGTTTTTGATGAAATCAAGCTACCATTAGCTTTGATTTGTTATTTCGTGAAGATCTGCAAGTTTTCACATCAATTGAAGTTCATTTGAGCCATTAATTTGAAGATTTAAGCAAACTTGTTCTTCAAGTCTTCAAATGCTCATGAACATGAAATTTTAATTTTGTTGTTGTTTGATCAAAATTAAGCTTCTAATAGCTTTAGTTTGTGATAACTAACACACCTGCAAAGTTTCATAATAATTGAACAATCACAACTCTTGAATTTGAAGATTTTTGAAAATTTTGTGCTTTTGAGAAAAGTTCACTGTTTTTGAGGAAAAATCATCAAATATCACGAATCTGATGTTGTTTAGTTGAAATTGATAGTGGTTTTAGCTTAGAAACATCAAATCTAAGGTTCGTTTATCATTTTCAACATCCAAATTATCCATTTTTGAACAATGATTCTCATATCTGGGTTTTTGTTATTCATTGTGTTCTTCATGTGTTCATCATCTAAATCCGAGTATAGGTAATGATTATATGAAATTGATTGTTATCAGCTTAGAATCATTTATCTACAACTATTATAACAATTGGTTCTATCAAATTCCATCAAAAACCCAAGAATCAAAAGTTGGTTCATTCAAGAACATGAAGTTTGACTTTTTCAAAGTCAAACTAATTTGAAACCTCAAATTCAGCCAAATCCATGATTCAATCTCGATTTTCATTCGTTTGTTCATCATTCAATCATTCAAGAATCATTCCACAATCGTTCAAACATAAATTTGTGTATTTACAAGTGAAATTCCATTCATAATCGAATTTTACAGCTGATGAACTATTCACACAGCTGATGCACTATTCACACAGCTTATGCACTATTCACACAGCTGACAAACATACAATTTTTTTTCTAAGTATTCACAGCTGATGTGTTAAATTCCACAGCGGATACACACAAATCACTTGGTTCACAGCAGACAATTAAATAATAAAATCAACCACAACATCCGTTGCAATCTCCGACCAACACCATCATTAAATCAAGTCCACAGCGGACGTTGATTCATCAATACACAAAACCATCTGTCCACAGTGGACGTGTAAGTAACTCCATAGCGGACGTGTAAGTAACTCCACAGTGGACGTTGTATCATACACAACTCGGTCCATAGCGGAAGAGTAAAGAACGAAAAAACACAACTCGGTCCACAGCAGACGAGTAAAAACAGGTCCACTGCGGACATACACATCAACATTTAAACCAGTTTTGTTTTTAAACAAAATGGAATTTAACATCTTTCATTAACACTCATGTTTCGAGAAACCGAGCTATCTTTCTTGCTGCATGTAGAAAGAGGTTTCAAGAATTCAAACAAAGCAAACCAAGCTGCAACCAACCAAACAACAGCAAAAACCAATCAAACAATAGATGCAACCAACCAAACTACAGTAGCATATCAAACAATAACAACAATTCATTGTTCGACAAGACAAACATTCAGTTGTACATCAGTCACATTGAGAAAGAACTAATGCATTTACATTTGTGTGATCTAGAAAACTCAAACAACACATTGTCTAATGATTTGATCAAATGCAGGTCAGAGATGGAACAATCTCAAAGAAATGATCAAGCACAAATCAAGACATTGAATCAACAAAACATCAGTTTAGCTCAAGAGATGAACCAATTGCAAAAGAAAATGGAAGAATGCAAAAGCCACAAAGAACAACAACACAAACATTCCTCCATTGCCTGAAATTCCTGAAGATGGAATGATAAATCTATGCTCATTAGCATGCATAGATGAAGTACAGGCATATAGGAAATATTGCAACAATATAGCATACATGATAAAGTAGGAAAGAGCTTCACATGTAGAGGAACTACAAACTTCGGCAAATCAAATCAGTTCCCTAGAGAAAGAAGTTGATAACTTGCTTAAAGAAAACCACAAGCCGAAAGCTCAAGCAACTAAACTCTCTATGAAATTAACAAACACAAAGGTTGAAGGTGAAGCCAAAATATCAGAAGCAAGTACAACCAAAACAATCAATGACTTACAACATCACATTAAGCGTCTAAATCAAGCAAACAATACAGAAAAGGCTACAAATGCAGAATTGAAGATACAACATAAAGTGTGACATTCGTCACCTAAATAGGTGCATGGACCATTGACTTTGACTTTTTGACTTTGACTTTTTAACTTTGACTCTTTGACTTTGACTTTTTGACTTTGACTCTTTGACTTTGACTTGGTCTTAATGTGATCTTTGACTTGAAAGTTAACCTAATGTGGGCTTGATCTGAGTATAGTACATTAGACGCGTATAGACACGCTAAGTTCTAGAACGGTGTATTATGGACTTAATATGTTCTAGTGGGCCTTTGGCATGGTGACAGTGTATGTTCATCGTTTTGGACTTGACATGATGGGTGCGTGCTTAAGATTGGACTAAAGACTTAAAAATGTAAGAAAAAAATCTTACATTGAGAACGCAAACAAAAATTGAACATGTGGGCTTTGCCTAAAACCTACTAAATATACATAATTTAATTTAAATATATATAAATTAAATAATTTATGTAGCATATAATAGTCCGTTGGAATCGTAATAACGCATAGAATTTAAAAACGCAAAAGTTGGATGACACACGGATTAGGGCGAGACAAATTTGGACGAGACAAGCAAAGGGTCCGGGAGGCCCATTCATGGCCCCCCTTGGCTGCAAACCCTCAAAAAGGGGGCTCCCCTTTGATTTTTTTCCTTCGTTATTTTCTTTTCACTACTCTTGTTCTCCAAGTTTTCTCTCTAGAGAAACACTAGCCGCCGTCATACTTCTTCTTGTTCATCTATCATCATCAACATAGATTTTGGTGTTATTTCTTCATTAAAGATTGGATTTTAGTCAAGTGTTGATCATTTACACTGCTACCGGTAAGAAAATCGTTTATTTTGATTATTTTAGTCTCTATTGTTCATGTTTTTGATGATTTTCATCATCAAACCTCTAAATCATCATCTAATAATCTTGTATTCTTGGTTTTGGACATTGGATCGTGAAGATCTAGTTGTTTCGGGTATTGGAACTTCCAAACGGTATAACCCTAATTCTCAATCTTTGTATATATATTCTTTGAATCTATCAAAATTGGGTTGTAATCTTGGGTAACCTGTTCATAATCGAAATCTTGGACTTATAAATCATTTTTGAAATCATTAATCTTGTTTCTTGAATGGATACACACGTTAGACACTAAAAACTATGTACCGATTAACTAACAATGTGAACCGAAAGATTAAAATCTAAACTAACTGTTGTGGGACTGAAATATTTGTGATAATCAAAGTGTCTAATACAAGTTTTTTTCAATTAGTTCATGGCATAAACGTTCTTTAAGGTCTCAGGTCAATAATAGTCAAATATTAAGGTTTGGGATGCAAAGGGACAAGATTAATAAAGTAGACAGTTTGCTATTAGAAACATGAGACGTTTTGTACAGGTCATAACTCGGTCATACTAAGCTCAAATGGGTCGACATTTTCGTCTAAAAACAAGTTCAATGTGTCCTCTAACTAAGCCAAGTGGTCTCGTGTCATTTCGACATCGTTTGGTCCTCCAAACGTGACACACAAAACTGAAGGTCAAAACTGACGAATCTGGACAGCAGGTTGGTCTGTGTTCGTCGAGTCATATCTTTCTCATACCTTATCCAATAGAGATGATTCTTTTTCTGAAGTTTAATTTAAAGTCTTATCTTTCAAACAATACCTATTACGCAATGTTTCATTACCGTTTCGACCACCAAGCAGTTTCTGCAAAATTGATGCGCAATCAGATATACATGCTGAAATATTTTGATAAACTTTAAACTAAAGACTTGAAACTAAATAATCAAATAAAGACAAATTTTGTATTCAAAAGTGGTTAAATGAAAGTTAAAAGAATAAGTTAATATTTTCTATAACTCATTGAGTATGAGCTAATAGATGTTTATCAAAGGACATTAATAAAGTAGTTAAAAGCGACAACTAAAACCGTAAACGTGATGAGATTTAAAGTTTAAATCTGACTTTGGACTTGTTCTATTAGAAAATAAAATTTTCATAAAATAGAACCTTGATGGACATTAAGGACTGGGCTACAAAGATTACACCCATATTGGTCAGTCTTTTTGGTCTTTAGTAATTCTTTTGTGATTTGTACTTTTAGTGCTTTCTTTGCGTATTGTGGACTTTGGACTATACTATTTTGAGGTAAGTTTCACGGCCTCTTTTTTAATATGTTTTACTTGGGGGAAAAGCATGCTTATGGTTTTGGACTATGCCGTGTCTTTTAGACTAATTTGGGACAATGTATGTGGTTTGGGTCATGGGTTGAGTCTAGATGTTCATTCATGAATGTGTACTTGGACTTGGGCTTGTTATTGTGACTTGGACGTCATGGAAAGGTATTGTTAGTACTAATGGGTTGACACCCCCACCCCTGTCGTCAGTATACTATTCGAGACTGACTTGGCCTGGGCTTGCCCTTGGGTGAATATAATTTGGGTAATTGGACTTGGACTGACTTAGACTTGTGTTGATATCTATGACTGCTATGTACTCTTATCCATATGCAACTTTTGTACATGTTATACACTACAAACTCTTTGTTCTTTAAACATGTGAACTCACCAACGTATGTTGACTTTTTAGAGCATGTCTTTTCAGGTAACGGTGCTTAGGTATTTTGGCAGTGGACTTTAGACGAGACCGCTCCTTCAAGAGCATTAGATATTAGGACATTAGTTTTGGACTATTTGTTATTATTGTTGGTCTTGTAAATGTTTTGGATTGATCTTGTACCGGTTGTTCTAGTTTTGAACTTCTGGATTATTTGTGCATTTATGGAATGACGTTATGGTATTGATTGTTCTTGACACTTGTTCTTTTGTGTCGGGTGACGTCATGATCCATTGACGGAGAATTCATTTAGAAATTCTCTTATGATGATCCCGTCCGTCGCATCCTCGTGTTTCCGCTACTAGCGGGGGTGTGACAATAAATCCTTTGAAGATAAAATCAATTCTCTTCTGAAGGATGTAGCAAACTCCTTCGAGAAAAATTTAGTATTCAAGCTCAAGTTACAAGACTCACTGAGTCTTTAACAAAGACAAAAGCTGATCATGCATCAACAGAAGTTGAGCTTGAAAATTTAAAGCTGAATGCTAGCAAGTTGGAAGAACTACTTAATGCTCAAAGAGATTAGAAGAAGAGTGCTGGAACTACATATCATGTTGTTCCTCCTCCTTACAATTATAACTACACAGCAAGGCCAACTTCAATGACAAGTCCAGTCAAAGAAGATTCAAATATGCATGATCATCCTCCAACGGACAAACCATCCACTATCACTCAAATCACTTCTCCTGAAATAGCATCAAAGCTGTACCTCAAACCTGAATCACCACATAATGAAACCTTTCATTCTTGTGATGGTCAAGATGGAGATCTTACAAGTGATGACAGTGATGAAGAAACCAAGCAACCCAACAAAGCAATATTGACATGTATTAACCGTGTCATTGAAGAAATCAATTCAAAACAAACACAGCCACAGAAATCCAAAGCAGCAAAGCCTGACAATAAACAAAAGGCTATGGTTCTCTATGAGAAATTCAAACCAGCTGGATTTCTTGAACCAGAATTATCAAAGGCCAAACTAAAGGCAAAGATTAAGATGGAGTTACAAAACAAGAAGAAGCATGAGGTATAAGAAATCAAAGAACATGTGAAGAGGAAGAAAACCAGATCTAAAAGAAGGTAGTACAGTCAGATCAAGTCTTCTACACCTGATCCAAACCAACCATCAACCTCAAAAGCTACATTAGAAACTCCAAAACAACAACCAATTCTCTACGAGACATGCAATTCAGATTCACACAACACGTCTGAGTGTAAAAACACTGAGAGTGAAACATACATATGTCCTCACAAGAGAAAGCAACAACAACAATCAAGACAAAAGGATATGAATTTCCAATCAAATCCTACTTCATCATACAAGCATTAGGGAAGAAGATCCAGACCTACTCCTCATTGCTTAAATTATGATATGGAGAATCATACCACTTCAGAGTGTTCATACAACAACTCTCCACCATCACAACACAGAAGAGGTCAAAGCTCTTATCATCCATCAGAGTCGTACTCACCGAGATCGGAGCATGAGTTCTACAACAGATGTCATAGCTACTCTTCTCCTTAATCACATCGGCATGGGTATGATTTTAAACATTATGATATTCATGATTATTGGGCACCAAGACATTATCCTAGGTCATACACACAACATAAAGTATAACAGATATAGGAATAATGATTGGTATACTGGCTATCATAGAAGATCACATCCATCAAATTATTATAATCATAATTATAATTCTTATGATAAATATGATCACATGCCCAGAAGAAACAAACATGATCAAGGACTAAGATCCTTTGCTACACCTCCACAAAACTTTCAAAAACAAGCTAGATTATCTAAACTAACCAAAAGATTTTCAAAAGCCAAACAAACTCCTTTTGTTAAACAAACTAAAGTTGAGTCAATTGGTTTAAAATCAAAACAATGTTGGAGAAAGAAAACAATTTTAGGAGGTGAATCGGATACATCGTCAGATAAAGCAAAATCATACACATACAAGCAAGTCACATATAAAGATTCTAATGGACAGCTCAGGACAATAATGGCCTGGGTTGAAATATCTAACTGATTTGCTAGTGTGATAGGGACAGTTATGGAGGCTTGCCAACCCAAGAAAAGTTAGCAGTGGCTGATCCCTTCCCATGATAAGAACGTTCTTCCTGCTCATGATGTTTATAATGCATCTGAGACAAATGGGGCAGAAATTAACCTTGATTGAATGCAGGAAATAAATCATTCATAGAAACTATGATGGCAATGCAAGAAATAACCAATGTTTCATTGATCTGCTTCGTTTGAGTACATTGCTAAATGGACTAACTGTTGATGATCTCTATTGCATTGATAACACATATGCCATTTCTTTATTTTCTCAAAACCAAAAATCCTAAAAAAAATTAAAATTAGAAAAATCAAGAAAAGTCCAAAAATATTATTTTTGAATCTTCCTACATTTACATGAGAAATGATAGTACACTCATCTACTATCTTCTGCATCTATTTTTTAGATCAGTAAATACTAACAAGGCTCTATTTGATATGTCAGTAGGCTCAGCTTGGATTCAAGATAAGCATATTTGTTATGAACTAAATCAATATGCATTGTGGACCAAAACCATCTTAGGATATTGTTAAGCAATGATTTTTCAAGTGTTTGCTTGTGTGGTTACCTAAACACACCATGCGAAAATGGTTTATAAATTTCTCATTGATAAAAGCATCTGTTTCTCCTTTGTTGTATGTAAATACATACCTGGAGTAAACATAAGGACAACTTCTGTTGTGCTGAGCACAGACCTAGTTGACCTTGCACTAAAAGTGCTGATGCATGCCAAAAAGGCAAAGAAAAGAATCCCAATGTGGATCAAAGCTAAAAGAATCCCAATGAGGATCAACTTCCAAAGTGAAGTGTAAAAGAATCCTAAAGTGGATCATATCATGAGAATTTATACTCCAAGTAGCCTGGTTCAAGTTGTGATAAAGTGCCACCTTGCATTTCATGAGGAGGGTTATCCTTTCATAATTCTGAGTGTGGGGTACTCAGTCAGCATATCTAATCAAACCTAAACATGATAGATATCACAAAGTGTTAAAAATAGATCCTTGCAAGAGTTTAAGTGGACAAACATACTTACAATCAACTTTGTTCTTTGTCTATGTCTATTCAAACTTTAAACATTCTTAGATGTAGAGTATTTTGGATTAATATGATTTCATTACATTACAGTTGAACGATTCATGTTTGTAAATATCATAATTTTGAAAAAATCTAAAATTCCAAAAAGATTTGTTATTTTTAGTATTTTTCTTAGTTTTGGCATATTTACATGTGTTATTGATTTAGGACTAAAACTTCTATGCAATACCTCTACCGAGAGGATTTAGACTTTTGCAGGTGATGAATTGCACATCATGCCTGAGTTTCTCATTCAATTCAAGATGTCAAGTGAACACTCTTGCTTTCTTCAAAGATCTCCTGCCAGTTGCTGAGAACTAAGAATCCTCCTCTTGGTGTCTCATACACAAAAGTACATCACCCTCAAAGCTTTTGTTGAGAGAGAGTATATGTTAAGTCTGAAGAATGTCTGATGCTTCTCCTTCACTTTTGAAGTTGAGATAAAGCTGCTGATATTGCTATCTGTGCAATCCATAGTGTATGCAAATGGGTGTATCTTCAAGTCTTCAAAATGAGACTAGAAGATCAAGCTGATGAAACATCCATTTAGTGCCGAAACAAAGTTTGTATGTGCCGAAACAAAGTTTTTCTCAATGCCTTTGTTTTGAAGCTTCTAAGAAGATGTTACCAAAAAGGGGGAGAAGACTGCATTTCAAGACTGCACATCAATCAACATCCAAAGTTTTGATAATCATGAGGTTTTGGCAGCATCATCTGAGGGGGAGTATTGTTGGACTATTTGAAGATGATACTTACCAAAACCTATGTGCCAAATCTCATGATGATTACCAAAACCGACACGCTGAAGCTATACTGAAAATATGATCAAAACGAAGAAAATTGACCAAATCAAACTTGGTCAACCGTGATCAAAGTCAACAGTCAACATCAGCGATCGTCCCGAATGGCATCAACACCTGGCAGTCACGTATCAGCAACAGAGAATTTATCAGACTTAGAAGAATATTTGTGTAATCATTAGGGCTTAAATGTAATTTTTGTTCATTTATGTAAAGAGTATAAATTAACTATGTGTACTCATATTACACTCCAACCTCTACAACCTCTAGAACAATCACTAACAATTTTATAGAGTCTAGTGAGAGAAACAATTAGGTTGAGTGTGTGTGAGAGAGAATTTTTTTACAAACTCCCTTTGTAATCTCCTAGCAAAAATCATCCATATGAATGAATGAAATATTTATGAATATGTGTTCTTGAATTGTTCATCATTCGTTCATCATCATACATTAAATCGTGTATAGATATTCGTTTCAAATCATCAACGGGTCTGTGAGATTCCACATCACAGATCTGATAAACGGCAACAATACGATTGCAATATTCGATCCGTCAAAGAATCGAGATTTCAACAAAAGATAAAATATTAAATGTTAGAAGTTACCCACTAAAGGTAAATGCTAAAATCCAAAACCTAATCGAAAAACCTAACCTTAAAAGCTAAAGCTAAAACCTAACCATAAAACATAACCCTAAAAGCTAAATCTAAAAACCTAAGAGAAAAGCTAACCATAAAAGCTAATCTCAAAAACCCTAAGATCTAAATTAAAAAACACTAAACACGAAAAAACCAAACCCTAAAAGCTAAATCGAAAAACCAAAACCAAAATACTAACCCTAAAAGGTAAACCTAAAAACATAACCTTAAAAGGTAAACCCTAAAATCTAACCCTTAAAATCTAAACCCTAATAGCTAAACATTTTGAGAATAATAAATCTTACCCTAGTATTCGTCGATCCATAGTAGCTAATACCACGGTACCACCCACAATCGGAAGATCAAGCAACTAGTTGCTCATAAGTAGTTGAACATGTCTAGGATGTAACAAGAACTGTAGCTTCCTAGTTGCACATGATTGGGATATCATCTCTTGATAAATAAATCATGAAAAGTTATGCAGTTTAGTCAAGGTCGGGGCAACCATGGTAGATTGTAAAGCTTATTTTAAGCCATCGGTTCCTACTTTTTGTGCAAACACACACATAATGTGCACATGCATAAGGTATATCTATTGGCTTGAGAGATAACACTTATGCATTTGTGTGTTTACAATAGGATTCGAGTAGTTCATTCGCCAAAAACATCCATGTTGTAAAGCGGATGGGAACTTAACTCGATCCTTAGGGTGATCTCTAAATCTCAACACCCTTCGGATAAGATCCTCAATAACTCGAATCTCAGAGTTAAGAATTCTAGCTGTCAATGCTGAAGGCTCAACACGAAAGTCATACTAAGCTTTTTTCCAAAAGTCTACAATGTGCTACAAACATATCACAAGAAGCTTAGTAATAGCAAAGTGTATCCTTGAATGACTCAAAAATGTTAGAATCTTGTTGGAGCTCTTGAAGATTAGCATTTAGTCTTTATTTTTTGTTTTTGTCATAGTATAGGGACTTATTTGTAAATATATGTTCCTTAGTTTTCATTGTTTAGTATAAATAGGATATTATGTATTTTGTGCAGAAAGACTTTTGGAGAATACTGTTAGAACTCACTTTATGTACATTGTATCCTTTTGCATTACTTTCAATGAAAACTCTATAAATTTTGAAGTATTTGCATTTGTTTGATTACATTGTTCATATAATTGATAATTGCATCATAACATCAACACAGATTGATCCATTAGAACCTATCAAATGGTATCAGAGCTTTCGGTTCAGTGATTTGAAGCTTAAAATCGACTTTTGAGCTCTGTGAATCACTTGAATATGTGTTTGATAGCAATTGATCAATAAATTGTTGATTTCAGTAGTGTTTCATCATTAGAAACATGAATTGAATCATAATTGAGTGATTTCACACATTCAGATCTGAATTTTCATCAGATTTGTGTGCGAAACTGTTCTTCATATTCGAACTCAAATTCAAACAGAAATTCAGATTTATTGTTGTTAATTGAGAGAATTGATGATTGAGGATTGATTATCGGTGTAAATACTACTTGATTGAAAGTTTTCAGATCAATTAATCAAGTTTTGAAGAATTTGATAAGATCAGGTTGTTATGAAGATGATGAATTAGGCGTTTGGAGTGTTAAAATCATCTGAAATTTACCTTAGTGTTTAGGCGCATAACAACTATTTAGGCCCATGAACACTATTTAGGCGTTTCAGAGTTGGACGTTTTGACACTGTTTGGACGTTTTAGCACTGTGTGGATGTTTTTAGCAACTAAGAATCCTAGGCGTTTTTAAGACTGTTTGGGCGCTTCAGGTTGAAATTTCAGAAATTTTGACCAAGTTCCCAGGCACTTGACAACTGTTTGGACGTTTCAAAACTGTTTGAACGCTTCACAACTGTTTGGGTGTTTCACAACTGTTTGGGCGTTTCACCACTGTTCAGGCGCATCTTCATTTGGGTGTTTCAGAATTCTTCTAAGGCATTCACTTAGGTGTTTCTAGTTCAAAGTGGGCATTTCACAACTATTTAGGCGTATCAGAATTCAGACTTTTCATTCAACGCTTAGAAAATTTTTCAAAAACTAAAATCCAAAAATATTGTCATTTCTTTGTTTCATTTTAAACTTTAAAAACAACAAAAACAGTTTATTTTCTTAAACTTAAATCTTAAAATGGTTAAGTCTGAAGATTCTGAGAACAGAGTTCCTAAGTTAAAGAATAGAGCTGACTTCAAGAACCGTCTCTCAAACTGAAACACCATCTAAACTCTATTGATACTGATCTTTGGAAATCAATAGAGAAAGGACCACATATTCCTGTTACATCTGATGGTCCTGTTAGAGGTTTTGTGTATACCAAAGATTCACTAGAGCCTTATCCAAAAGATGGTCTACATGGTGATGATCTGAAGAAAGTAAAGAATGATATTAAAGCCTACTCTCTTATGTGTAAAGGTTTACCTTTCGAGGTATTAACCAGGCTTGAGGGTTACCAAACTGGCTACACTATGTACAAAGCCTTAAAAATCTTTTATGAAAGGGGCAAAGAGATTCAGGATCTCAAAAAGCAGAAACTGAAAAGGCAACTTGAGCTGTTTGAACATCTTTTTGGAGAAACAATAAACCAAATGATGAATAGATATGTGCAACTTACTACAGAAATGTCAACTGTAGGCATTAAGAATGATCTTAAAGACCTAAATTATAGACTTCTAAATGATCTTCCATCTTCATGGAAACAGACAGTGACACTGTTAAAGCATACTGAAAAGTTTCCCATAGATCTTGATCTTCTAATTGCCAAGATTGAGTTAGTGAAAATTGATGAGAGCTCAAGGAATAATGACAGAGCAGCATCCACTTCTCAGTATAAGTATGTTGCTTCTCCTGCAAATACTATGGAGAATGCATTTCTGGCAAAGGATGAAAGTACTCCAGAAGATGAGGGTGACTTGTCTGTGGGAGCTGGGTTTTTCACAAGTTCTTTTGTCTATTCAACTCAACCACAGTCTCCTCCTAAATCTCAAATGCCTAAAACTCAAACTGAGACTCCATCTTCTAACTCTGTTAAACCTAGCAAAGTTAAAGATGTCATAAATATCCTGTTACAGGATGAAGAGTCCAAAACAGCCTTTATGGCAAGTTTTCAGGCTTACCAAGGTAGTCATTTAACACAAGTTGATTTGATTTTGCAGGGTTTGTTTGAGATGGATCCAGATGATGTAGAAGAAATGGATTTAAACTGGCAGATGGTGATGATAGCTTACAGGACTCAAAAACATTCTTATGTGAACAGAAACTATAAGCCAAGTGCAAACAAAAAAGTTGGTTTTGATAAGTCAAAGTCAAGGCGTTTCAACTGTAATAGCTATGGCCACTTTTTAAGAGAATGCAAAGCTCTAAGAACTCAAGGAGGCAATGGTCAAACTAGCTCTAATAGTCAAAGATATCATCAACAGTCTCAGAAGACATTTCAGAAGCTGTATCAAAGTCTTCCAATGCAAGAACTAAAAGAAGAATCAAAGACAACTGAAGAGCTAAATAAAGCTCTAGTTGTTAGCATTAAGGATGGTTGTGACCAGAGTACTTATACAGAACAGTTTACTGCTGATCTTACTTCTGGTTTAGCACTTATTGCTGAGATTAATAATGAAGACTGGTCAGAAGACAATGATCCAAAGGCAAATGATGATTCAGACAATGATGAAGGCTATGACTGGAGTGACAAATCTGATCCAAAGGAAGATTCAGAAGAAGTTGCTCTCATGGCATAGTCAGAACAACCTAAGGTTGAACACTCATCATCTGATACTGAGACTTCATCTTCGTATCCTGAAATCCCATTGGAAGTAAGAGAAAAAATATGAACTAAAGCATGTTTTGAGCAAGTAGAACACTACAGAACATACTCGTTCAAAATATGTGATAAACTCAAACAAGAAGAGTTAATGCACAACAAACTCAAAGCTGATCATAAAATCTCTAATGACAAATCATATCTCGTCAAACTTCTTGGAACAAAACGTTAAAAGAACTTGAACAAGTAAAGAAGCAACTTGAAGAGATGACTAAAACACTTGAACAAGAGAAATTGGCACATGCTGCAACTCAGGTTGATCTTGCAAAAGTAAAAAGTTCAAAAACTATTGTTGAACAATTGGTAAATGGTAGAAAGGACAAAGATAAAACAGGTCTTGGTTTCACACATGAGCCTATGCCTGAATCAATCTCAAACACCTTACCTGAGGACTTTAACACTCATGATCACTCACGTGAGAATAAAGCAAAGCTTAAAGTCTTTCATGAAAAGAAAATGAATGTTCAATCTAATGAAGAGAATGAAATTGAAAAGATAAGTATTGAAATTTTTGAGGAACAAGACTCAGAAAAGATCAAAAATGGTCATCCGATAAAAGTTAAATCTTATGAGCCTTGACCAAAGAACAAGAAGCTGTTTGTTCCCAGAGGATCAAATGATTGTGTTATTGAAAAATGTGTTGAAGAAGTCATTGAAATCAATGACAAGAAGAAAGGGATAAATAAACAAGAAGAATTAAAATAAGATATGTCATGTTCTGATGATTCATGTTCTTATGAATTAAATCAAGAAGAACATAAAATTAAAGAATCTGATTCAATTCCATCCCATAGCAACAAAATATCATCAAGAACAAGAAATCAAAGAAGGAGAAAAACAAATGCTAAAGCTAAAAATTCTCAAACTCAAAGAACCGATCAATCAAATCAATTTAAACCTGTGAAGTTTATGTCAGCAAGAACTTTTGACATGAACACAATCTCTAAAATGACATTAAAACCAAAGATCAAATCTAACTCTGATCTGAAAACAGGTTCAAGTAGTCTTCCGCTGTTCATAAAAGATTTGTGTCTAAGGAGTCAAAGAATTGTGAAAATGTTCAAAAAGCCAAAACCTATAAATCAAAAGCACAAACTCACAAATCAAAAACAATAGATTAACCTGCCTACTCCTAAATCTAATCAAGGATCAAATGTGGCATCCACATCTAGGGTTAATCATCAGTTGTTTAAATCTCCACAAAGGTACTGTGACATATGTGATATGTATAATCATAACACATCTGAATGTTACTTTAACAAGTACTGTGTCATTTGTGATATGACAAATCACTCAACTGCTGATTGTTATTTCAACAAATATTGTGCCTTGTGTGATGAAAAGAATCATAATACTGAAGATTGTTACTTCAGAAAGAACTCGCCAAGGAATGGATATGTTAATCCACGATTTCAAAGAAATCAAAATAATGGTTTTCAAGGTTTATCACAACAACCTTCCTTAGGCTTGAGATCTCTCAAAAGAATCAATTCTGATCATGATGATTATTATACTATGAGAACAAAGCAGTATAAACAAGAAAATTTCATTCCATGACCTGTGAGAATGAACAATGGAACATTTAACAAGCAAAATTTGACTAATAATATTTCAGTTGATGGTTCAAAATTTCTTGATGATGATCTTGAAAATCATTTCAATGCTTTGAGGATTAAACAAAATAAAGATAATCAAAAATTTGTCAGAAGAGGAATTAATAATCCTAAATATCAAAAGAAACCTGATGTAATAAACTCCATTTTAAGCAATTTACCATTGTTGATAAGTATGGCAAGCCCAAGACCATCTCGGCTTGGGTTGATAACTCAACTTAAATGTCTTTGAAATGCAGGTACGCCCAAGAAGACCAATAAACACGTGGTGTGTTGATAGTGGGTGTAGCAGGCATATGACAGGCAATCATGCCTTACTTCAAGACTTTAAGACAAAAGATGGTACGCATGTCGCTTTTGGAGGTGATGTAGGTGGAAAGATTACCGGAGAAGGAACGGTATCAAATGGGATTATTAGCTTTGATAAAGTCAACTACTATGCTCAGTTGAACTTTAATCTTTTAAGCATTTCCCAAATTTGTGATAAATCATATTCTGCTTTATTTGTGACTCTTATTGTTATATTTTAAAGCCAGGTTTTCAGATTAGCAAGGAATGGGTGGTTGTTAAAGCTGTTCGTGATCGAGATGTCTACAAGCTAGATATGTCTCAAGTTGATCCTTCAACAGAAACAACTTGCCTAATTGCTCACGCCTCAAATGATGAAAGCCAGCTTTGGCATAGACGTCTCGGGCATTCCAACTTCAAAAACATGAACAAGCTTGCTGCAGGAAATCATGTAGTAGCCCTTCCAACAAAGAAGTTTGCTACATCAGATCTCTGTAAAGCATGTTTAAAAAGGAAGCAATATAGAGCGTCTTATAAGTCCAAGCTAATAAACTCAAATTCCAAGCCTCTACAGATGTTTCACATGGATCTATTCGGTCCAGTAAACATGCAAAGTATTGGAAAGAAATCTTATTGTTTAGTTATCATTGATGACTTTACAAGATTTTCTTGGGTTTTCTTTTTGCGTGCTAAATCTAAAACGGCTGAATTATTAAAAGAGTTTATCATTAAAGTAGAAAATCATCTAGAAATAAAAAGTAAAAAAAAAACATTCCAATCACTCAGTTCTGTGCAGAATTTAAAAACGCTAATGTTGACATGTTCTGTGCAGGAAAATGGATCGCTCATCAGTTCAGTGCTCCTAGAACTCTACAACAAAATGGAGTTGCAGAAAGGAAGAACAAAACTTTGATTGAGGCAGCTCGTGAAATGTTAGCAGATGCAATGATTCCAATCACTTTCTAGGATGAAGCCATATCAACTGCATGTTTTGTTCAGAATCATACACTATTGGTGAAAGATAAACAGAAAACTCCTTATGAGTTGATGTTTGGCAGAAACCAAACATAGATTTTCTTAAATCTTTTGGTTGTCCGGTTTTGATTTTAAACTCAAATGATTAGCTTGGAAAATTTGAAGCAAAATCTAATGATGGATTTTTTCTTGGATATTCGTCAGTTTCAAAAGCATTTCGAGTTTATAACTCTAGGAAGAATGTTATCATTGAAACTTTCAATGTTAAATTCCTTGAAAATTCATTTCCATCAGTTGCAAATGGTCCAGCTTGGTTATTTGATTTAGATTCTTTGTCAAACTCATTCAATTCTAACCTGTTTGAATCTTCTTGTGTCAACAGAAACAGGTAGGAGATCTTGGATCTTTCAGCCATGATTCAGATTCTGATGATATGGATGATTCAAGCCCAGACTATCCATTCCTCTCATTTGTTAAAGATCCTGTATTCAGTTCAGAATCTCATGATCAATAAGCTCAAAAACAACATCCTGTTTCTCAACATTCAAATGTTTCTCAACTTATTCCTAATGATGGACCAGAAATTCTACAACCTGAGTCTGGAACTTCATCTGTATCTGGAGATGTAGATGTTAATGACAAGCTTGATTATTTTATCAACTCACCGACTCAATTTTTGAATTTCACTCCACATTCTTTAAACCTGGTGCATCAGCTTTCCAACTTGAACCAGACTAATCTTGATGTGAATGTTCAAGAAGATGAGATCCCAACGTCTCGTATTCACAAGAAACATCCTATATCACAGATTATTGGTCCTTTGAATGAGAGAACGAGAAGTCATTCCAAGCAAGCAAGCATTTGCTTATACTCGTGTTTTCTATCTCAAATTGTTCCTAAAAACATCTCTGAAACGTTACAGGACAATAGTTGGATTGAGGCTATGCAAGAAGAGTTACTACAGTTCCGCAAACAGGAAGTGTGGAAGCTTGTGGATTTGCCCGACGGAGAAAATGCCATTGGCACAAAATGGTTGTTCAGAAACAAATCAGATGATCGAGGAATTGTTGTTCGAAACAAAGCAAGGCTAGTAGCACAAGGTTACACCCAAGAGGAAGGAGTTGATTATGATGAAGTGTTTGCTCCAGTTGCAAGACTTGAAGCAGTTCGTGTCTTCCTAGCATATGCTTCATATATGAAATTCAAGGTGTACCAAATGGATGTCAAAGGTGCCTTCTTGTATGGACCAATCACAGATGATGTGTATGTCAAGCAACCTCAAGGTTTTGAAGATGCTGAATTCCCTCATCGTGTGTACAAGCTGAGCAAAGCTTTATATGGTCTACATCAAGCTCCTAGAATATGATATGATACATTATCACAGCATTTGATCCAACATGGATACACAAGAGGGAAAATTGATCCAACTTTATTCATAAAGAAGGATGCGGATGATCTCTTATGTGTTCAAGTGTATGTGGACGATATCATATTTGGTTCTACAAGTCAGAAATTATGCTCAGAATTTGAAGAGATCATGAAATCTCGTTTCCAAATGAGTTCTATGGGAGAAATAAACTTTTTCCTTGGATTATAAGTGGAACAGTCTGCACATGGAATTTTTATCAATCAAGAGAAATTTGTTGACAAGCTCTTGAAAAAGTTTAAACAGTAAGATTGTCAATCAATCAGAACTCCAACTGACGTTAACACCAAGATTGATCCTGATCCGAAAGGAAAATCAATTGACCAAACTCTATACAGATCTATGATTGGATCTTTGATGTATCTTACTGCATCTAGACCTAATATCATGTATGCTATTTGTGTCTGTGCCAGGTATCAATCAGACCCAAAGGAATCTCATCTTATCGCTGTCAAACGCATATTCAGATATCTCAAAGGAAAACCGGCTCTAGGGTTATGGTATCCTTATGAAGGAAACTTTGAGTTACATGGATATACTAATAGTGATTATGGGGGATGTTGCCAAGATCGTAAATCTACAACGGGTGGTTGTCAATTTTTGGGTCCTAGATTAGTCTCATGGCAGTGTAAGAAACAAGCAAATGTCTCAGTCTCAACTGCAGAAGCTTAGTACATAGCTGCATCAGCAGGATGTTCTCAAATCCTTTGGTTACAAAATCGACTGCCGGATTACGGGTTAAATTTTCTTAAAACCCCTATTTACATTGATCACACCACTGCTATGTTTATAACAGCTAATCCTGTCCAACATTCAAAAACAAAGCATATCGAAATTCGATATCATTTTCTCAGAGATAACTCTGAAAAAGGTTTAATCATTTTGATTCAAATATTAACTGAAAAACAATTGGCTGACCTCTTTACAAAAGCCTTTTTACCAGGAAGGTTTGAGTATTTGGTTGAGTCTATTGGTCTTATTAATTATGTTGAAAACTGATTTTGACTAATCAAAATGAAAAAAACCCTCCCTTCTTTTTAATAAGAAAATTAAAAGTGAAACTTTCAAAGTTGACTGCCTTATTGTATATATTGTGTGTGTGTGTGCGCTAAAAGAAAAAGCAAATACGAAACTAAAAATTGCAAAATCAAAATAGAAAAATATAAAATGAAAATACAAAAATATACTTTAGTTGTTCATGTATTATTTTAGGATTGAATCTGCTATTGCAATATGTGAGAAATGATAGTACATCAGTTTTAATCAGTTGCATACTTCACTCTAATAAAGTCTGAATGTGCGGGTAAACTCAAGCAATTATACTAAAAAAGTAGATTCTTGTGATTTAACTAAATCATTATGCATTTGTGTGTATCCATCTTAGTACTAATGAGTGGTGTTGACCTATCTGATTGATTGCTTGTTAATTCACAAACTCACACCCGGTGGTGATATGAATAACCGTGAGATCTGTTTACCGCATCTGTTCACTTCTCTGTTATGAGTCATCATAGACCTGAAGTGACGAGGTATCCTCTGTTGTAAGTCATTACAGACCTGGATATTCTCACCTGATGCAAAAGATGCCAATGTGCACAATCCTTTCAAAAGTCCAAAATGGATGTCCTATGATTCTTTATGAATCATCTCTATCTATTTCTTTATGAAACGGATTCGGAGATTACCTAATGGTTCGTCCATGGTGGTTTTCTCGGAGATTATCAAATGGTTTTACCATGATGATTCTCTCATTGACCTAAACATGAGATCTGGCTATACATATATGTCAGGTTTTTAAGTTGAGTAAAAATGCTTGCTTGCATACCTTGACGAGGGTCAGACTCTCTAAGTCTAAGTGTGGGTTACATAATGTCATATCTAATCGAACCTTCATCAATACAAGAATTGAAAAAGTAAGTGTGCTGATACTTTTGCCAAAGTACTCATTGTCTGTCCTTAGATCTAGTGTCTCCTATGATGCGGGAACGCTGACCTGGAACACACCTGATCAGGATTTAATCAATGTCTATGACTATCCATAAATTTTTTTGGTTAATGTGCTGATTGTTAACTGATATGATCTCACTGCAGGCATGTGATTCATTAAGTATATAATAGAGTTTTAATCTGCTTTATTTTGATTTTTGCATGATTTTCTGTGTGCAGGCATGTTGATAATGATTGGTTTGTCTTTATTTTTCATCAATCAAATAAACTTCTAAGTTTGTGAACTTAAAAGTTTAGGGGGAGTAGAGATTGAAAAAGAAAATTAAAATAAATGTCTGGATGAAAAGGATGACGCTAAAAGTTTACAAGTATGTGCATGTTTGATATGATTCAAAAATGAACCTGAAAAAATTTCACATTAAGTTGAAATGTGAAAAAACTTCTTGCAATCAAAAATAAAAAATTAAGATTATTTGTAATTTTTGATATTTTTCAAAATTTTGAGTCTAAAATGACGGAAAATTAATTGAGAAATAAAAAGTAAAAAAAAAATAATAATAATAAAAAAAATTAAAAAAAAAGTTAAGTGAGAAATAAATTTTTAAATGTTAAAAGTCAAAAAGTCAAAGATTTTTTATAGTCAACAAGTCAAAAACTCAAACTTTGACTAAAGGTTGAAATTTTATGATGAACAGTTAAAATCTTCAAAATTAGGGTTTGAATGATTTTGGTGAAAAAAAATTCCAAGTGTTAGACATATGGACAGGTCTCATACGCCTAACCAGTGGTCATAAGTCCATTTTAGGAGTATGATGAATTTTCAGATTTTTTGTTCAAGTGTTGAGCGTTTTGATTCCAACTCATGCGCCTAAACAGTTGTCATAAGTCTGAAAAATTGGTTAAGTGTTGGGCGTTTCAACCAAGCTCATGCGACTGAACAGTACCAGACTTTCCATGTTGAAAATATTCCAAGTGTAGATGCTTTGAAAGTCCATGCGTCTAAACAGTTCTCATACGAACTGAGGGTTCATGAAATTGTCCAAGTGTAGGCGTTTCAGGCTAGGTCATGCGCCTGAATAGTGCTCATGCGCCTAAGGGGCTGCTTGATGCAACTAACTCAGTAATATCTGACTGAGTGAGAAGCTGACCCAGTTAGAAGTTCTGACTGAGTCTGTATCTGACTGAAACTTGACTGTTTGATAGCATCTGACTGACAGTGCTGAATGATAAATTCCCAAAATCTTATTTCCCCCAATTCAAAGCTGACCCACATAAATTCACCTTCATTTCAACCCTCAAATCTTATTTCCCCCAATTCAATTCAATCACCTTCAATTCACCCACCACACCACCGTAGCTGACCACCACACCACCGCCACCGCCACCAAGGGGAGCCACGGCCGGAGAGGGGGTCGTGCTGGAGAAGGGGCGACCACCGTAGCTGACCACCACACCACCAATGCAGGAGAAGGGGCGAGGCGCAGGAGAAGGGGCGACGCGCAGGAGAAGGGGCGACGCCCGAACGCAGGCGACGGCCGAACGCAGGCGAGGGGGGTCGGCCGAACTTGGGTCGCGCAGGGGAGGGGGGAATAGGCGCAGGGGTGGGGTGGGTCAGCATTATGAAAATTCAGGTTCGGGTCAGATGTTTTGACCCGGTAAGCTCGGGTTTTACGCACATCAAACAGGCTAACCGGCTGACCGAGTCAGCCAGTCAGCCGGGTCAGCCGAAATCAAACACCCCGGTCAGCCAATCAGCCGGGTCAGTCGAAATCAAACACCCCCTAAGTCCTTTGATAAAATCTGACCAAGTGAGTTTATGCGCCTAGGTCTCATGCGTCTAAACAGGAGTCATACACCTGTACAGTAGTCATGCGCCTAAGTCTCATGCATCTCAACTGTGGTCATGCGCCTTCACAGTGGTCATGTGTCTAAGTGTTTTTCACACTTATATAAATTCAACACTTGATAGAATTTCATTTCACTCATTCATTCTAAACTCTCTGTTCTTATTCATTTGCACCCGACGATTATCAGTTTCATATGTTTCGTCTGATTTCCTAAAATATTTGTGATATTAAGGTATAATCATTGATTCTAAACATCATGCTGAGTGCAAATCATCTAATCACAGAACATTAAACACACATTTGATTGGGCGTATGAACGCTATTCGGGCATTCGAACCCTAAGAGTTTGAAAGATTTGAAATTTTCTGATTAAATGTGATAAAATGTTAGAAATTGAATCTGAATTTGTTGATAACACTTGTTTTCGACCAGATTGACATCATCAAAACCAAATTTCATCATAAAAATTTCTTGATGATCATGTGTTCATCAGTCAAATAAAAATAATAATAAAAAAAATTAAGAGATAAAATGAAACTACAACGTAAATTTTAAATAAAATTTCAATTGTTTAATCATCAAACTTCTCTTAATTTTCATAAATCTAAAAGAAACAAATTATTTAGTGATTATAAATTTCTAAAACTTGATTTGGTATATAACAGTAAGTGTTCAAACACTTAGAAAATTTTGAATAAAATTGATCAAGTTTTAAAAATTTAAAATCTATTAAGTACAATTTAAAAATTAATTAGTGTGCATAATTTGTTACATGTTACTTGATTTTAATCTCAAAATAATAATTGATTTTATATCCAATACATTTGAGTAATTGAGTGTATAAAATACTTAGAAAAATTTCTAAGTGTTATTGGATAAAATTGATAAATTATTATAAGATTTACATCAATGTAATACATTCATTCTTATACTTTGTTTCTTTGTGAATGACACATGGCTGAGCTCAAGTTTCAACCAAAGCACAACGTAGCTGCTTTTCTTGATGAAGATGTGAGAGATGCAGCTGGATATGAAGACATGATTAGATTTCTTTTGAGAACCAGATATGTCTATGCTATGTGTGCACGTCCAGCCATATATGCACGTTTGATTAAGAGATTCTGGAGAACTGCAGAAATAGAGAGAGATGATGAAGGGAAGAAAGTATTGAGAGGGTATGTCTCAAGAGATAGAATGATTGAAGTGTCAGAGAAATCAATTAGAGATGCCCTCAGACTTGGTGACAATGAAGCCCAAGACTTATCTGAGTTTACTTTTAAGGAATGTAGAGAGACATTCATGATGATGGGTCCAGACAACTTCCCTAAGAAGCAATTTTTCAGAGCAAGAGTATACAATCACTGAAAACTTCTATGTTACATTTTCCAACACTGTATGTCGAAGAAAAGTGCGGGTTGGAATTCATTTCCAGTAGATATTGCTTCTCCAATAGTTGCATTGGCCACTAACAGAAGATTCAATATGGCCAAATGGATCATGAATGGATTCATATTTAACTTGGAGAAAGGGAAAAGGAACAAGTACTTGATGTATCCTAGGTTCCTTCAGATGATAATTAATGAAGAATATCCAGACTTTCATGTCTATGGTTTAGATGGTGAGAGATTAGAACTTGAACACATGTCTGAGAATGTGTATAAGAGACTTGCTATAGTTACAGGAGCCTAGAATATTCCTATGTTTGATTACATGAGGGCTGTTGCAAGAGATGAGGTGAATATCAATCAAGAGCATTTTCATTTGTTTGAAGATGAACCAATAGATCCAAATGACTTGATTGAGGATATGATTCAAGAAGTGATTGAAGAAGAAGTAGAAGAGGATGATGATGAGGATGAAGATGAACATGATGATAATGAAAGTTCTTCAAGTAGTGATGATGATGGTGATAATGATGATCATGATCCTGAGGCTGGAGGAAATATTGAAGTAACTAACCAAGAGATGGATAGTGAAGAGACTGTGTCTGATCATAGAGAAGAAAATGATGGTGATGATGGTATTGATGAGAATGTTGAAGAAAATTTGGATCAAAATCAGACTTTTGATTTTGATTACATTGATGCAATCTTGTCTGAACCTATTACACAGAATGTACCTTCTGGTGTATAATCTCTAATCCAAGAACAACAGATTGTAATTGTGGATGAAACTGTCTTGAAACAAACTCATGATGCATGTGTGCAAACTGAGAATGATAATGAAGAAGAAGTGATTGACGAGTTGAAATTAAAAAATGCTGAACAAGAAGAGGTTATAAAGAAATTACAAGAAGAAAATGATTTGTTGAAAGCTGAATCTGGAAAGAAAGACTTGTTAGTGATTGAACTTGAAAAGAAGTTGAAGAGTTTGTCTGAAGAAGTTGAAAAGTTAAGAGATGAATTGAAAGAAAAAGAGAAAGATCCTGAAGTCATAATCATAGAAAAAGAGATTGAATCTGAAGCTCCATTGGATGTGATAGAAAAGATTTCTGTAAAAGATAAAGGAAAGAGAAAGATTGATGAAGTTGATATAGAATCATCTACTGTACCTTCAAAGATTCAGAAAACTGTAAAAGAAACTGTAAATTTTGATAAAGAAAATATTGATATTCAAAAGCAGATTGAGGCTTTAGATGATATAGATAGTGAATTTTCTGATGACTGGTATGACGAAGTACTTGAGGATGAAGCTATATGTGAGATTGCTGATTCTCCAACGCAAAACATATAAGAAGATATACCTTTTGATTTTGAAGACAGGTATAATTACTTGATAAAAAAGAAGTATAATAGAGTATTTTTAGATCGTTGACTGTATCACAGATCAATGAGGAGTATGAGAAGTGCATGCTTGTAGAATCATCAGCCCCAGTGGATCCTAATGAGATTAGTTTAGAGCATGGTAAATGGGCGCCGATGAGTGAAAGTATTAACATTGATGATATTCATGTGTCTGAACTGCACCATCCTAATCCCGATGATATGAGCATTACTTCTATGAGGATTTGGTTGCAATCGAGGAATTATCCACGTAAGAGATTGAACAGGCTGCAAGGCGAATCATTGAGAAAATTGGTAAGAAATTTTCAAGAGACAGAGAGATTGTACAACAAGATGATTATTCTTGATATGGATAACCCATAGTACTTGGAAATTACAAAGAGAACAAAAATGTTAAAGCCTCAAAAGATAAAATCAATAAAGTTAGTGAAAAGAAGTCATGAGAATAGGAAAGAGCTGATCAAGATGTTTCCTAATTCTAAAAAACAAGCCATATCTCTAGATCAGAAGCAACTGTGGAATAAAGCAAGATCTGCAGGAGATATTATGAGAAAAGTATTACAAACAGGACAATCAATATCAGAGCTTTTGAACGGTATGTTTGTGACTGATAAAACAAAAGAAGTAAAGATCATTGCATGGAAATATGATGAGATTTTTGATGCATTTCTGATAAAGAGAGTGAATGCTATTCATGACGTGTATCATTTTTATTCAAGCATCATTGCTCTTTCGGTCCAAGACTTGAAAGAATTACATAAGTTACCTCTAATAAACCCTATAAAGGCTTCAAGAGAAGAGAACTGTGTAAAACTTTTTGACCATGGAATTTCGAAAATGCCATCTTTTCTCCAAACAAGGTCTGATCAGGAGGACAAGATGTATTTTCAATCTCTGAAAAGGAAAAGAAAAGGAGAATCAAGTTCATCAGCAGAAGAAAGCTATTTGGAAGCTTATGTTGATAAGTACTTTGACAAGGTTACAAATCCAGGATTGAAAGTAATTGATGGTACTCAAACGTCTAAACCAATACTGAGATGGTTTTATGATTCGGAAACATTTCAACTGATGCTTGTAAGGAATGAAGATGACTGGAATAAAGATATGATGTCTTTTTGGAGTTTTTGAATTGAAATTGTCACATCCAAGTTACATCTCATTTCTATCCAATCAGAAGTTTGAGCAAGTATCGTCTGAAGTAGCTGAGAATGACAGGAAATATTTTATGACTATAATCAAAGTGATGAATGCTGCCATGGAGCGAATTTCTTTGAGAAAAGCTCTGGCATATGCAAACATAGTCAAGAAAGACATAAAGAATATAGAGTTTATGAGGATCTCTAGTAAAGGAGTTTTGGAGATACACTCAAAAGATTATTCAAGTCCAATAGAATTTTATGCCAACATCGACATAGCTGGTCTTTTAAAGGAAACTTTGCTTGTGATGGATGCTATGGAGATCAAGACAAACGAATCAAAACCTGAACAAGGTATTTTGGCAGGAAAGTTCAAGTCTTCGATAAAGAAAGCATTAAGAGAACTGGAGATGTATAAAGAGAAGCCGTTGTTCAAGATAAAAGAAGAACCTGACTGAAGACGACATGCAAATCTTAAGGGGAGTATTGTTGGAGCTCTTGAAGATTAGCATTTAGTCTTTATATTTTGTTTTTGTCATAGTATAGGAACTTATTTGTAAATATATGTTCCTTAGTTTTCATTGTTTAGTATAAATAGGATATTATATATTTTGTGCAGAAAGACTTTTGGAGAATACTGTTAGAACTCACTTTATGTACATTATATCCTTTTGCATTACTTTTAATGAAAACTCTATAAATTTTGAAGTATTTGCATTTGTTTGATTACATTGTTCATATAATTGATAATTGCATCATAACATCAACACAGATCGATCGATTTGAACCTATCAAATCTCACGAAAATCTCCAACTCTAGGATAATCACAATCAGTAATCGCCTCAATGTTATGTCATGTCTTAACATTTTAACCCATATATGCATTAATACACAAATCAAAGTAGAATAAGAAAGATTATATTGATATGATATATAATGAAAGTCTACAAATTTTGAAAATTTTGTTAACTCCAATTTCACTTATGGGGGCAAGCGACATTACTAATTTAGCTTGTGATTCAATTCAGACAAATTTTCTAAGTATGAAGACAAGTGAGAGTAACTAACTAGGGAAATTAGATCATAAATTCTCTTACTAGTAAACTCACTTAAAAATGAACTTCAAAGATGTCGCACTGAGTCGGGAACTCAAGCAAAAATACAAGAGTCTACCAAAAGGTAATTGAAATACACCTAATCCTGATATGGGTATTGGCGCCTTTGATTAAAAGATATTCTCCGCCTTTTTCCTCCACCTACCAAGCTAGGTAATTGTTGAAATGTGCTCCACTATAGCTATACGGTGGAAAGGAAGGGGCATAAATTGACCTTTTTTCTTTGAAAAAGAAAAAAAGTAGTACAAGTATATTAGACTATCAGATGAGACTAAGTAACTAACGATCATTTCGACGCACCCTTGACCTATCTTGATTAAGATCAAAACCTATCTAATCAAAATTGGGATTTGTCAAACAAATGGCAATTCAAAGAAATTAAAAAAAAATATTATGATTTCAAAAGAGACTAAAGAATACTTATATTTTATAGTTGTTCCCTACGCGTCTTCATCTTTGAAACCATTCTAATGCATCTTTAATCAAAACCTTTGCAAAAATCTCTTTCTTAATATAATAAATATAAGAGTGTTGGATCGGTAAAGAAAAAAGAACTTTCTACAGATTAGCATATAATACATGTAGAATTATTATTAACTGCTTATTAACAAACCCATAGATTGGTAATACTTGAATTAAAATAACATAGAGAATTTTTTTCAAAGTATTCACTTGATTATGATTCACTTATTACAAAAGCAATAACCGGAATACAAGTGGGCAAAATAACTAACCTCAAAATTATACAAGTGCAAGGTACTTATACAATGAAAGCAAAACTCTAGAATAAATCTTGAACAAATATTTTACATTTAGGAGCAATGACATGTTTTAACCATTGATCTACACACTATAGCATAACACAAAGGTGCAATATAATTGGTTACAAAAAATGTTTAATATAGACAGGTATCAGCACAATAGGAGAACAGTAGGCACTAACATCCTTGTTAAAAAAAGCAATCAATCAGCATATTCATCTAAGGATCAGCACATCGACTGTGTATATTGATTCACAATAGTTCAGCAGTTGGTCCGGAAGATAAAATCTTCAACATGTAGACTCATCATTTGGTAGTTGGACAATGATAACAGGAACCATTAGTAGTTAGTTTCGGTAGCTTCATCCATCATATATCCCAACAAAGAGTCATTCATATATTCATCGATCATACAATTACGCAACTCTGTCTTCACATGATTCATTGAAGAAAAGCACTTATCGAAAAGACTAATAATAACATTAATAAATGATAAACCAAAGGATAATCAATATGTTTTCTCGTTTCCATCTTCTTTTTTAGAAGACAAAATATCATTCATGTCAATAAACTTTGCATTTTCTTTGATACTTCTAATGTAGATATCAACCAAAATTATAATCTTTGGTATAATCTTTAGGAGTATCAAAGATATCAACCATATTTCTGCTCTTCTTTATCTTTAAAGGTAAAATCATATGGATATATATCAACCAAAAGTATAATCTTTGGTATACTAAAGTCACAAAAGTTGGTAGACAAGCTCAAAAAAAGCATACAAATAAGCAACTATATAGTCACCTCATTCAAAATCAAATTCTTTAGATCAATAAACTCACGTGGGATTCATTTAATAACTATAATTAGATAATCGGTAATTGTTTAAAGAGTAAATTGTCATTTTCTTCGTGTGGTTAAAAGTTGTTATTTTCATCAAAAAAATGTTAATTTCCCTAATTGAAAATGTTAAATATGCATCATTAAAAAGGGTAAATATGTAATTTTACATACAGAAGCAAAATCCTAATTTATGTTAACTTATTGTTATTAAAATTCCATCCATTTATTATTGTTCCATTCATAAACCTACATTGGACCTTTCATCTTTCTATCTTCCAACCTTTCATCAACGATTAAATCACGAGATTGTCGGCTTCATCGATGGTTGAAGAAAATGGAGCTAGTTTCTCATGATGGTCGAAAACCCATTGCAA
The DNA here is from genome assembly GCA_025506415.1 of Flaveria robusta. NCBI lineage: Eukaryota > Viridiplantae > Streptophyta > Magnoliopsida > Asterales > Asteraceae > Flaveria > Flaveria robusta. Next base: position 17,129,832 of record CM046473.1, read on the forward strand.
AAGATTGTATAATGGAGATCATCATCACTAGTCGTCATCTTTCCTATATTATGATTCAGTTGCACTCGATTAGGATTTGTAATTGGGTTTTTTTTGTATTATAAAGAGTAATTTTATTAATTTATATGTTTCATATTTTAATTAATGGAGTTAATGAGTTTGGATGAAAATGATAATCTCTTAAAATCTTGGAGAGTCCGATTAAAAAAAACTTTTTAGATGAAAATAGCATTTATGACCCAAACCATAGGAAAAAAAAAACAGCTTCACTCCTGTTTAGATTATTAAAGTCTAACTTTTTTTTGTAATATAAATTACCATTTAAAAAGCACAAAATAAAAATACGTATAAGTAAAAGAGAATTTTAAATAGTAACCGGACAAATGAGGGGCTAGCACAGGTGGTAGAGACACAAGCTTATTAGAAAGAAGGTTACATAGTTAGGACAAAGTGTAAAAGGTGTAGTCTAGGTGTTGAGTTTCAACAAGATAGTAAAAAAATATGCTAAACAGATAAAAATTTATCGACATTATCTGTTAAGGTGTTAGACAACAAATCACCTTTGACAAGTTAGACAAGTTAGACCAAAATTGACTAGTTTAACCAAAGTTGACCGGTTTGATCCGATGACCCGTTGATGACTCAATTTAGTGAAAACAAGTTTGCTAATACCCAAATAGTTGAAATAAAGTTATACATACAGTTTTATCTATAAATTATATTTTTAGAAAGATTACATTTTTAGAAGTTGACTTTTATTACACATGTGTAATTCACTTCCCCAATTAATTCACATAACAACACAACCATTCAATTGCATATATTATTTACCTATTACACATTTAACACATGCATTAAACACATTATCATATCTTAAAAGTTTCTATATTTAGTAAGTTTCATCACACATGTTGATTTTTCACAATTTAGCAATTCCTAACCTTTTCTTATGTTCAAATCTTTACATGTAAGCCATATAATTCCATCAAGCATGTCAAATTCAACATCTAGCAATCCACCAAGTCAAAAAGTTTCCTTATTAGCCCCAAAACAAACCAATTTCAAAACTTTAAACCCTAAAGTTTCATTCTTTAACATCAACCAATCACTTAAAACCATTAAAATCCAATTAATTCTATGTAAATCATGCTAGAACTACAAATCCTAATTAAAAAAAATTTCATTATTGGAAAGTCTAGTGTTTTGACTCAAATCAATGATTTTTACAAATTAAATCCATACAATCATTACATCAGTGCATACTAACACATAATCAATGATCAATTTATATAAAGTTCAAGTCTTGATGTGTGTTTAGATCATCTACAGTTTAGAGACTTTGAAGAATAAAAAAGGAATGATTTTTAAAATAAAACTTACTTTTTGTGTGTAATGGATAATCACAAACATGTGTACGAAGGCTTGATTGATGTATGTATGTGTGTGGGTGTTTTAAAAAAGAATGAGGGGATGGAGAAGGGCTGCTTCCATGAATGGGGTACGGAGTGGGGGATCAAGGTTTTATTTATTTATTTATTTTTTAACAAAAACTACCTTTTTTTATAAAATTAGTTTAAAGTTTACGCAATTGACCTTTTCTACTCCAAAACTTAAAAAATGATCACATATCACCAAATAAACCTTAAATATAACAAATAACATTTATTTAGTTTGTTTCAAGCCCTTTTTTATAACAGTTAGGTTTTGAAAGCTAAAAATACACAAAAACACATAGATGTTAGAAAATTCTTAATTTTCATAACTAAGCAAAACATTTAGTTACATAATCACATAATGTATAATTCCACACTAATTTTGATTTTTTTAAAGCTATTTTGATTAATCACCAACGTTTAGGGGTAGACTCGTGTGAGATTAAGCAATTCCTTGAATTACTGTTGATTTTTTTAAAGCTATTTTGATTAATCACCAACGTTTAAGGGCAGACTCGTGTGAGATTAAGCAATTCCGTGAATTACTGTTACGTGAGGGTTTCGAATGTTTGTGCAATAAATGACATATTTAACTACACAATATTAAATGAATGCACGAATTACCGAAAAATAAAATTCGTGTTAGTCGAAATTGACCCGAAAATGTCAGGTGTCACACGTTAACAGAATGGCGGTAAGTGTGGTGGGGTTAAACTCATAGACACAATACATAGAGGAAAAGACAAGCAGTATTGAAAGCAAATGTACATCTTAGTTGTATTTTATGCCTAAAACATTGTAAACACACCTACGTTAGCTATCTTCTCTAATAAAACAAAATAACTATGAGCCACATGACCATTTTCTAGCTTGACCACATCATCTCCGCTTATACTCTACCTAGAATTGTCCACATATCCTCACCATAATTAAACTTACAAATTGATATATGGAGTAAATTACATAAAAGGACCTTTATCTTTATAACTAATTTTATTTTTTAACCTTTATTTTTACTAATAAAACTGGAAAACCTTTATGTATATGGTTTGTTTCATCTTTGGTCCTTTAATCTACGGTTATTAATTTGAATCGTTAAGTTACGTCGCATGGTTATCACATGAAGATAGATGTGTAAGAAATAATATGCTGGTGACATAATCCAAAAAGGAATCGATGTGTTAGGAAATATGATCTGTAAAATGTTGAGACTTACAAGTAACACCGCAAACAAATTATATATTTGTTTCTCATCACTTTTTTTTAAAAAATCTAGTTTTATAAAAAATGATTGTATCATATGATTTATATTTCAATAATAAACTTAGGGTGTAGTTATTCTAAAAAAGGGAGAAAATAAGAAGAGAGAGAATGATTATTAACAAAAAAATATTAGATCCAAGGTTAAGAAAATTTTGTGGCATAATGATAAATAATAGAAATCTCTTATACATGTTTTCAAGTTCTACCCTTCTCTTTAAACGCTCATAATTTTTACATAAAATACTATTTTTTTAAATATACCATAAAACCAAACATTTTTTATCTTTAAAATACGTATAATGTTGATATATAAAAACAAAATTTTTTACATTAATTTAACTCATTATGTAATATTCGTCATTTAACTGTGTAATATCATGTTATTGTATAATATTGGTCTGATCATTGTGTTTTCTATTCTATTTTTCTAAAATACTAACTTTTAAATAACACAATGCTAAAATGTAACTTTTTATGTTTTAATGTTCATCGTATAACATCGTATGTAAAAGTTACGGGCTTTAAAAAACATGGAACTTGAGAAGGGGGACATTACCAATTTTTCCTTCAACCTAATCTTGATTAAAAAGACACGTGTCAACATCTTAATCATTTTGACACTTTTTAGTTTTCAAAAACTTTGTATTTGAATATTTCTCATATTAAACATAAAATTAGAATGCATGCCATATAAAGTAATTTAGATGTTTTCCACTATAATATGATTATGAAAATCATATGATAAAATAAATTTTTATAAAACTAGAATTCTAATTTAAAGAAAAGTATCTAAATAATTGACGTGACTTGCAATTAGATTTTTATGTATAAGTTAATTATTGATTCTAAAATCATTTGATACGGTAATTTTTTTATCGAACCAACTTTAAAAAAAATGATGATAAAAATATATAAAATTTATTTGAGATTATACTCCTTATCCTCAATGTTTTACCGAAGATATTTTCTTGAATAATTTCATATGACTTGCATTTAATTTATGTGTATTAAGCTTATTATTAATATTTAAATCATATAAAACAAAAAATTTTTATAAATGTAGCTTAAAAAGGTGATGATAAAAATATATATAAAATTTGTTTTACTAATCATATTTTCTTAATACAACAATTTATTTTTAGATTATGCCGCGTAGATTTTTTTTACACAACTACACTCATGTTATAGCCATATGACCTAACTTAACGATGTAAACTAACAATCGTTAGACTAATAGACTAAAGATGAAACAAAATATACACATAATGGTTGTCTAGTGTAATTAGTAACGATAAATATTGAAAAGTTAAATTAGTCACAAAGGTAAAGGTTCTTTTTTTGTAATTTACTTTAATATATAAAATTAGTTTCCTTAATAGATGTTCATTTACTACTAAGTTAATCAAATTAAAATCTTTTTAAAAATAAATAAACTGTTTTATTAAAATATTTTAAAGAGGGTTATTTTTGTTAAAATTAAAAATTAATATTTAGCTAAACATTGTTATAATTAAAATATTTAAAACATTAAATTTTTTAGAAAATAGTTTTAAAATATCAAGATTTATAAAGTCAAACACCATCACAATGATCAATTACTCATTATAAATAAACATCTTCGTTTTAATGTACATGACAATTCATCTTCAATTCTTAAATCTATATATGTTTTTCTACCTCGTAATTTTTTGTTCTCTTATACAGTGCCTACTATTTCGACCTGTGTAACATACGAGTATCTAACCTTGTAGTATAATATAACTAAAACATTTTACAAAACACCGACGTTAGTAATTGTGTAATCGTATAATATAATGTTTAATTGCATATTTTGCATACGAAACATAATTGAGTAATAGAATATATAATGTTTATTTGCATATTTTACATACAAAACATTTTATAAGAACATCTCCATCATCATTGTTGAACTCTATGTTAGCTTGCTCATAAGGGTTTCCACCGGTGGTACTCTCTCCTCTCTCCTTCTCATAACTACAAACAGGTTTCTAGACGCATCTTTTTTTTTTCACATACTTCTATCATGTTTCTAAAACAGGTATCATAACTACAACATGCTTGTCATCATGGACTCACCTACAAAGGGGAGGTTGATGAGATGTATGGATGAGATTTATAGTCACATTACACATAAAGATATGATGATGTAGATATGGAAATGTGCATCATATGTAGGGGACCATGGACAATACTATAATTGCATCGTGTTTTTTGCCATTTGGGTCGTATCATTTTTTAAATAAATAAGTCATTTTTATGAGAAATTATCTAGTTATAATTACTAAATAAAGATTGAATAATATTTTAGTGTCAAATCTTATAAAATATTGTTAATTGTTTTAATGTATATATATAAATAATTAATTATATAAACTATTGCTATTATCTTATATTTGTATATAAAAATTTAATTGTTTTAAGATTCAGTTAAATACTTCTTAAAAGATATCACACACCCATCCTAGACAGCGGGTTATACGTGACGTCCATACTAAAAACAATGCAAAGGAAATTCAAAAGTTAACTTATATTAATTTCAACTATGAATTCATCATATGAATTCATCATATGATTACATTATACTAAGTTAGGTCTAGAGATCTCTCCACCAGCATCCCCATGATTTCTATCAACACTAGCCTCTCTGCTCTACTATTATTAGATCCGAAGGAGCCCGTGCAACCTAGCCTATATTCTCACCAATTATCTCAAAACTTGCACGGGTGCTAAAAAGACCATGCATATTTGTTGAGGTACATATGTTACGCGCTTGGCTCGAGCCTTAGATGTCCTGACCCCTAAGAACATGTCTATCATGTTTTGTTGATCATGATAACCTCGATCAGACGGGTATGATCAGAGAATTTGAGGGCTACGGGTGGAGGGTTATACATGGTGATCAGATGTGGTTTTCACCATCATAGGATGAATTCGAGGATGAGCATTTTGACTATCACATCTTGCAAGAGGAGCACGGTCTTTACCGAGGTACGCAAGTCATCGTGTGCGTGGGTGAGGACATGGTAGAGCAAATGACAAGAATATTCAACTGATGTTACAAAGGATTTCTCTTCAGTAGACTGAATTCAATCAATAAAAGCATGTGAATATAATATTTATATTCGATCCTTCGAATTCATTATTATATGTGCATTAGTTCAATTTAACTTTAGTGATTTTTGGTGTATCATTTACCTAGCTTTATACAAATCATCAGATGTACATTTCTATATTTCATAATCAAGATCAATGAAATGAGTGATGTATGACTAGCATTAGAGTATGGGAGGCCTAGTCGTATCTTCGTCACCACAATGGCAGCGACCTCCATAACATGAGTGTCCTCAAGACCCTTATGAGTACACAATATTTAATTTTAGTGAACGCTATTTTAGTTTACTATATTGGATGGTTTTTGTGATTTTGTCATTATGTTGAATGATCTTTTTAGCTTTATGAATGGTTTGCTTATAAATTTGCTAAATTAATAACACAAGTAAGAATAATAATATAGTATAAAATGTCTCTATCTCATAAATGTTGAAATACAAGCATAATTTCTAGATTTCAAATTGTGTTATGCCTAATGTATAAATCATTTGCCATAAAACGTATGTATCTCATACAAGCATCATGTATATTTCTTTCTTCCCACACCAATGAATTATTTTGAACCAGAATTCATACTAACAAACAAAAAACTATTGAAACCGTATACGATGCACACAAAAGGAAAATGACATGACAAGAAAAAATATTCAGTCATGTCACATTTTGACTGCATTAAAGGAAAATGACACTAAAAATGTCTTCACAACTGAAACTGTATACGATGCACAAAAGAATATACGACTTGCTGAAAAAGTAGGAACCACCCCGATGCAAACTCTATTGGAAATTCCGTAATCCGGTGGATACATATATGAAAGTCATAAGAATCTACATTTAATCAGCTAGAGGATTTATTATTCCTTAATCCAACTTCAATAGAAATATAGTGTGCATTCATGTGTGTGCTTCGTATAGATGCAACATATAAGATGAATAGGTATGGCTCCCTTTTCTTTAGATTGTTGGCTTAACTTAAACAAACAAGACATTTTGTGTAGCTTTCGCATTATTACGAAATGAGCAAGAGAACAACTTTAGGTGGCGTTAAACTATTCGAGACAGACACTAGACCGCTACATGCTGCCATGAGTCATAGTCACCAATAGAGAATTGGCTCTAATAAATGCATGCCAATATGTATTTCCGAAGGCAACTCGATATTGAAGAGAATATAAAAAAGAACTGCAGGCCATCATTTAAATCCCACACTGACTTGGGATAAATTCACATATCACTGGAAAGTTTTTATAAATTCTCTAACTATTAAAGCTTAACCGCAAAATCGAACACGGTTACAATCAAGGTTGATGAAAAATCATCAAAGTAATTTTCTTATCTTCTTAAATCATTGCTTAAGTGTATCCAAATAAATATCTATTTATCTTAACATTGTTTCTATTTTATTAGATGTGTTTACATAATTAAATGTAAACTAGTTGCAAAAGTATAAAGAGATGTTCGTCTCTACATGGATTGGTCAACATCTATATTTCAAAGAACGAACAACAAATTTGATAGAGAGCAAACATGCTTTATTAAAAAATATTTAAATTCAGATAAGTCATATTTAGATAATTTTAGAGGAATTATAAATAACATAGTCCGTTACAATACATGCAAATAAAGACAAGCTTCAAGGAAAGCTGTATTAAGATAAAACATTAACATAATACAAAAAACGTTTGCTTTATTAAAAACTAATGTATCTATTGAAGCTCTACATATATTAATAGAAGAGCCGAGGGGGTTGAACAATATTAAAAGGCAATCACAAGCTTGTGGATGTCAAATTCATAATAGCTGCCATGTGTTTGTGAACCCTCATGGTATTTGAATGTAGGTGAATCCATTCCACTATATTTGATAAATATCTTTTGGAAGAAGCTTGAATTTTACCCCTATTTTTGAACCAAGATGAGGGAGATATTACATGTGATGAACAACTTGAAATGTTTAAAGAAGCATATAAAAAACAGAGAAATAATATGATGAATAAAAGCATGTTAGATAAGCTACAAGGTATATTGGATCCAAGCAACACTCGTTATAATGAGCCTGCAGTACCAAGAAACACTTGTGGAAGACTAACTACAAAATCTAAATTACCATAAATACCAAACCCTCCACAAGCTTAATCATCATTTCAGCGAAACTACTCAAACTCAAATAATGTTGTCAGCTTTGATTTTATGGGATTAAGTGAAGAACCTAGAGATATAGTTCTTATGTGATAACTCAAGCTTCTTTTAATTGCTACCCGCTACTTCCTGAGATTCTAGAAATATTCCATCACTAAATTACGTATGTACAAAATGTAAAAAGTGATGGGAACTATGGCTTCCGTGCGGTTTTCGTTCCACGGGATACAGTGAGGAAAATTGGCTAAACCTCAGGTATGAACTTTTACACAAGTTACGTAGTAACTCTAACCTATATTGATTTATTTTTACCAGATCATATGACACCAAATGTTCATCGGACTTTTTCAAATTGGTTATGGTGCTATACGAGCACCGGATGCTCTTGCCTGACATAGGTATATTGATTTGCAATAGGTTTGATGTAATTGTTCACTTCTTATCTCACCAAGTTTTTTCCACTTACTTGCCGTTGTGAAAAGATCCTCAAGAACTCATGCAACACTTAGTAGTATATAATTGCTCATATTAATAGATGTCACTTTGTCCATGTACGCTTAGAGGGTCGATATTTGATGCCTATGATAACGACATTGTGAACTATCTATAAAAATAATAATGTAGCGAGGTAGAAAACCGTGTACAATAAGCAACGACGTGGAAAACCGTGTTCATTAAGCAAATAGAAAGATAGTGTCAATTCATATCTAAAAATAGTAATGCCAGTAATTTCAATTTGAACTAGTGTGCTATAATTGTGTTTTCATAATAGTAGTTTGTTTATACAATTTATGTTTAGTTTTATCAATATTAAAATCTGCTCATACATTATTTCGAACAGAATATTAATTATATATTTAACGTAAAGTTCAATATAAATTATACTTTGTTGATTATATAAATGTATAAAGATTATATATTTTCATTTTATTCATTTACAATAATATATATTTTCAATACATTTTATCTAATAAATATTGTTAAGGAGATGTAAACGACAGTTTGCATATGTAAACTACAGTTTAACTTTTTGAATTCGACAAAATTAATGTTTTTTTTTTTTGTCAGAACACACTAAACTATAATTTACTACAAGTAAACGGCCGTTTACTCAGGAAACGACAATTTACGTAGTGTAAACGACAATTTACAGTTGTAAATAGTGTTGAACGCGAATTCAGTGATACATCATTCTTGGCTCGGGTTCAAATCCTCGTTAAGTAACTTATAATAACTTACTATAATATTGTTTGAATTTGATGTAGATCCGTACACATCTAAACACAGTACTCCGGGGCCCATGTGGCTGGTGTCATCCATCTGTGAAGACCATGGTGACTCCTCATGCTCACATGGATCATCAGACCACACAGATATGCTTCATCATATCTTCAACCCTTTTTCTTTTTAATAATAAACAACCAGTCATCATCCGTTATCCCTTTACAATTTCCTCTTCAAATCATAAACCATCCTAGTATCCTACCTTCTTCTTCTTCTTCTCTTGCTGCTGTTGTTGTTTTTCATCATTATCATCGCCTAAAGCTTCTTCCTTTCTACTCTTTCATCTCAATTTCACTGAATCTCTGGTATAATCTCTCTCAATTCTCTCATTTTCACTTTGTTTATGCTTTGAATCTGTTGATTTCAGCTCTGGATGTTTCATTGTTAAGTTGTTTTGAGTTTTTTAATCTTCTTTGTTGCATATATCATATATGGCTGGATCTACTCAAATTCTTTGAATTTTAGTACAATTTAAGAGTAGGAGTTGCTGTATTGTGTTAATTGGACTTAGATGATGTAGTTAGTTGTTAATTGCATGTGTGAGCATCATATGAACTTTCTGATAGGGGAATAATGTTCTGTTATCAGATAATATAGAATGAATCCCCCGAAAATCAAGCGTCGAGTGGGTAAATATGAGGTGGGAAGGACAATTGGTGAGGGGACTTTTGCAAAAGTGAAGTTTGCTAGGAATTCTGAAACTGGAGAGCCTGTGGCTCTCAAGATCCTTGATAAAGAAAAGGTTCTTAAACATAAAATGGCTGAACAGGTTAATTCAACCCTCAAAATCTCTAATATTTACACTATTGCCCTTCCTATAACTAAGATTTGCTTCATTTACTTTCTATCTTATGTATAATCTTGATGATGATGATGCAGATAAAAATGGAAATTGCAACTATGAAGTTGATAAAACATCCAAATGTGGTCCAATTATATGAGGTTTTCTAATGTTTTTCTTGATAACATTGAAAAATATTAAGTTATGTGTCTTCTTTAACAGTGTTTTGTTTCTTCAGGTTATGGGGTGCAAAACCAAGATATTCATCGTACTGGAGTTTGTCACAGGGGGAGAGCTTTTTGATAAAATTGTAAATGGCTGATCTTTTTTTCTTTATCATGCTCATTAGAGGGTGGGAAGAATATACATTAATATTACAGTTTGATTATGAAGGTGAACCATGGACGAATGCATGAAGATGAAGCCAGAAAGTATTTTCAACAGCTAATTAATGCTGTTGATTATTGCCATAGCAGGGGTGTCTACCATAGAGATCTAAAGGTAGTCAATATTATTTTATTTTCAAGATTCCCCTTTGGCTGATAGTTATTATTGGATGTTTTTCTCCATCTGTATTTAATTTCACTACTTTCTCACATTGTTCTTTTCACTGCAGCCAGAAAATTTGCTTTTGGATGCTTCTGGAAACCTCAAAGTTTCAGATTTTGGACTGAGTGCCCTTTCTCAACAAGTTAGGGTAAGTATAAGATTTTAACTTTTAATTGTTCTTTGTGTTCAATATTATATTGTATTCTAAAGGGTTATTTTACAGGATGATGGCCTGCTTCATACGACTTGTGGAACTCCAAATTATGTTGCTCCTGAGGTGCAGACAACAGTTAACTCTATCCTCATCTTCATTATGCATACATGAGGTGACAAAATGGGTTGGTTGGCTAAGCTGTGTAACAGGTCAAAATGCGTATTTTAGTAGGGCCAAAACACTTTTTTTTTTCAAATTATTAGCAGATAATTGATTTGGCCTGTTTGGCTTGTAGATATGAAACATAATCCAAACTGACTTGTTTGTAAATGGGTCCAAATTGCCACCTCTAAATTGCATTATCATCTTCACCTACTGCTTGTTCATGTAATGGATATTTAATCTTTTTTAGGTCTTGAATGATAGAGGATATGATGGAGCCACTGCAGATTTATGGTCATGTGGAGTCATTCTCTTTGTACTGCTTGCAGGTTACTTGCCATTTGATGATTCTAATCTTATTAACCTATATAAAAAAGTGAGCATTATATTAAATTCTGGTGTGCATTTAATTCCTTTTGTCACAATCTCTTTTTGAGTTATTTTGGGTGTTTTTACCTGTAGATTTCAGCTGCAGAGTTCACTTGTCCTCCATGGATCTCCTTTAGTGCCATAAAATTAATAACTCGCATATTGGATCCTAACCCCACGACGGTAAGTGTTTGTACTCATGTTGACAATTTCTTATTGAGGTCATAGCTTCATCATTTCTGGAATAAGTTTAGGGGAGTGTTTGGATTTGCATTTTGGAATTAAGTGTTTACTGTTTATTACCCGAACCTGTTACCCAATCTGCCCTGACTGCCCATTTTTCAACTCCTAATAGCTATTGTGTGCTAACTATTATCTTAATCACCTCACCCCCACCCCCACCCCCACCCCCACCCCCACCCCCACTCCCTATTTCATGTATTGGTGCAATATGTAGAAAAGATACATGTGCCTAGGATGTCCTGGTGGTAATTGGTGTACTCCCCAACTAAAAGGTTGTGGGTTCTAGTCCTGCATTATAAATTCTATAAAATTCTATTAAAACTAAAAGGTTGTGGGTAATTGGTGATTTTATTCTAGAAAATTCTAGATGTTGCTAAAAATGCATTATAAAGACCATAATCATGAATTGTTTTCGATTAAAATTAGATCATTAACAATTGTTAACTCCATTGCAGCATTTCACTATTCATATAGTATGTAATATTAATATTTATGCCTATCTCAACACCTCTTTTTGTGACAGCGGATAACAATCCCTGAGCTTTTGAGTGATGAGTGGTTTAAAAAGGGTTTTAAACAACCTGAATTTATGGAGAAAAAAGAGACAACTTTTGATGATGTGGAAGCAGCTTTTCAAGATACAGAAGTAAGTTTATCGATGTTGTTATACTACATATAATATTATGAGTGTTCAAAATCGGATATCCAAATTTTCATATATCCAAAATTTTCGGATAGTGTGAATTTCAATATCGGATTCAGATTTGGATATCAAATCCTAAAAAAATATATAATATTTAATAATCTTTATGAAAATTTTTATTAAAAATTTTTTTGAATAGCTGAAATTTCTAATTAATATTTTTATTTAGTAGTTTTTATAAAAATATTTTGGATATCCGAAAATTTTCAAAAGCACTATCCGAATCTAACTCTGAATCCAAGAATTTCGGATATTTTAAATTTGGATATCCAAATTTTCGGAATCTTTAGTTTTCGGATTTTCAGATATTTTGATTGGATTTTCGGATATTTCGGACAAGGTTTCGGAGTCGAATATTTTTGCACACCCCTTAAATATTTAACCGTTTCCCAGTTTAGGGTTTTGAAAAATGTGATATCTTAGAGGAGAAGCATGATGTCTTGTCACTCGAACACATATCCAGAGTGTGGGACTACGTGATTATGTTGTATACATGTTTACATGACTTTGGGTTCAGCCATGGTGGCAAGATGGGTGGGTTGGGTAACAGGTCAAAACATGTTTAGGTCGCGTTTTGGGCGCTGGAATCATATAAAGAATTTAAATTCTATTTTGATTCAAATTAATTTGTTAAAAAAACCTGCTTTTTTCTAATGAAATGGCTTGGACCATTTCTAAAGAAATGTGATTTTGTTCTTTATGCTCATTTTCGTTCTATGTTAGGGGGTGTTTTTTTTTCATTCCACCGTGGGATCGAATGAAAAGTTACAATGCGAGTCAGTTTTAATTTGTACTCTTCACTAACATTAATCCTTTTTTAAAATTTTCATATTTTTAATTTTAAGATTTTTAACATAAATAACTAGAAAATATATAACTGTTGTAACTTATCAAAGGAATCAGTAACTTTCATATGCATAATGTTTAAGCTGAGATAAAATTATACATTGCATTTAAATGCTTAATTCAGTTTTTGAAAGTTTATATATCTGTTTTGCATCAGGAGCATCATGTGACAGAAAAGAAAGAACATCCAGCTGCCATGAATGCTTTTGAGTTAATCTCTATGTCTAAGGGGCTCAACCTTGGCAATCTTTTTGAGATGGAACAGGTTAATATCTTTTACTTTGTGAATGATGCTTATATACTTACCGTTGCACTATGTATATCAAGTAGGCCAAGTAGGTTGGGTAACAGGTCAAACATGTTCAGGTGAAAGCAGGCAGTTGAAATTGGGTCAGGTTTGGGTAACCCTAGAATATTCTGTACAAACATATTTTTTTGTAAGTAATCGTATGGATTTATGCATTAAAAATACACTTTTGGGTGACATTTGATATGTTTTCTCGTTTTCTCTTATGGTTTTTACCTGCTAACCTGTTGGGGATAAGACATAGCCTGAATCTAGTCCAATTGTAAAAATTGCCACCGTTAGTCATGATCAAAGTAAAATTTGGTGCGGGCATTGGAACTTTTATTGTCATTCTATACATCGTTTTCTAATAAAATTTGGCCTCAGGCATTCAAAAGGGAGACAAGATTCACATCTAGATGCCCGGCGAATGAGATAGTTAGTAAAATTGAAGAAGCTGCAAAGCCTCTTGGTTTTGATGTCCAAAAGAAAAATTATAAGGTTAGAAATAGTACCGTCAATACACTTTAAACAGAGGTGTTTTAGATAGTACTAACTCTGTTTTTCTCACCTCAGTTAAGGCTTGAAAATAGCAAAGCTGGGAGAAAAGGAAACCTCAATATTGCTACCGAGGTACAGTTGTGAAAATATGGATAATTTTGACAAAAATAACCTTTACATGATATCTTACAATTTTACCCTTTACTAGGTGTTTCAAGTAGCACCATCACTTCATATGGTTGAAGTAAGAAAAGCAAAAGGAGATACTTTGGAATTTCATAAGGTACACTATTCATGTATTACATGTAACATTAGTTTTCTTTTTTATGAGTACGTGTGTTCAACAAAATATTAATAACGTACGCAGAGTGTGTAGTTTGTCTGGTTTTGGCAATTATGTCATCACTTCACTTTGGTTTAACGGGTTGGACAACGTGTCCTAAAGGATCAACCTGACATGAAACATCGTTTATCTTTTATTATTTAGATTTTATAAATACGTAACGTGTTAAATATGAATAAAGAAAGTATACTGTTAAAATGGTTATAGAAAAATAAATAAAGCAATTTAGAAAGTAGATGTATTATATTTATGTTTTGGGTGACTTTTGACATGTTTCCATTTCAACTATTTTTTTTTAAATCCACTCCTCTGACTTGCTTGAGACCAAATATACCTGGGTCAATATTACCACCTCTAGTAATTAATATAATTGTAAAGTGAGTTAACTTATGTTATACTAATGGTGTAAGATCTTCAAGGATAGTGCAGTGATAAGTTGGTTCCGCTAGCAAGGTGTGAGATTCGAACCCACCTTCCATTTCTTTCCAACCTCAACCCTTTGAGGTCCACGGGCCCACGTGTGAGCGTAAACCATACTTTCTGGTCCCACTGGTTAGCAAGTGTATTAGTGGGGGCTATGAGTTTTCCTCAATGGGTTCTCGTGGTCAGGAAAAAAAAACAAAGTTAACATTTGACTTAAGTTTTGGAGTTTTTTTGTTTCTTTTTGCTGCAGTTCTACAAAAGACTTTCAAGTAGCCTCAACGATGTCGTTTGGAAAACAGAAGAAGAAATGCAGGAACCCAAGTAGAAAATTGAGAATCTTATTCTCCTCCTGCGTTTTTTTAAGGTTATGTTGAGGAGAACACTATGCTGCATATTATGTTTCTTGTCGTTAGTTTGTATCAGTGGACGATTTGCACTTGTAGATGGACATGTTGCTCATTGTTTCTTTGATTAGAACTCTAGTTAAAAAAAACACAAGTGGTAAAATAATCTTTGCATTTGATTATTTTTTTCCCTTGTGAATGTGATCAACAGATCAAATTGTCCATGATGGAATTCTTTTGAAATTGACCAGAAAGCACATAGAATCTGTGATGTATTGTACTTTATCTTTCTGCTAATCACTAG
Organism: Flaveria robusta; assembly: GCA_025506415.1. Lineage (NCBI taxonomy): Eukaryota > Viridiplantae > Streptophyta > Magnoliopsida > Asterales > Asteraceae > Flaveria > Flaveria robusta. The sequence continues at coordinate 17,145,090 of CM046473.1, forward strand.
ATATGCAATTGATTCTTATATCGACACATGGTGATACGTGCCATGTCATCATTGTCCACGCCATTCGCCTAATGGGCACCCACTTAACGTATCACGTATGCATAGACGACGGGGGTATTCCTTGTCGTTTTTACTATGTCATGATCTGCAAGTTATTGTTCCTTGTTCTTTATTTCAGTTAATTTAAGAGTGAGTGGATACCTGCCCATAATAATGGTTGCCTATGTTTTTTGTTTCCTTGTAATCCTTATTTTAGGAAACTTTGTTTATTAGTGAAAAACAGGAATGATTTAATCAAATTATTAACTCTTTTATCTGGCGTCTGTCTCGTCTATATCTTCTGCAAGTGTCTATCGACTTTTGGCCAAGACCCAAGCAGTCACTACCATTTGGTTCGGATCGTATCACATAGAACACTTGGTATGCCCGAATTCATCATCTTACCTTGTATTTCACTATAAAATAATCTTTTCGCCAAGTTATTTGAACTGAATTTAAGCTTAATTTCATTAAAACACTACACTTTAAATAGGCGCGACCCCTAACTGGGGGCCATGAGTTAACGGGTCAAACCTGATATCCACCCAAAATTTGACACAAACCAATATTCGTGTCTGACACAACTATGCATAAAATAATTATGTTTGATCTATAAAACACAATGCGTACGTCATGAAACACAGAAAAAGAGAAAGACTACGGGAACAGCCGTCTGATGGAAAATGACTTTCACGTTCGGTTCTGTGTTTTGACATAAAATGTTAAATCAAATCAAATCACGATATAAAACACATTTTTAAGAAAAACTATACAATTCACGGGTCGAACACGACTTGGTTTGACTAGAAATTTATCAAAACCGTTTAAACAAAACCTATATCCACATATTTCCTATTAGATTCTTCTAATATTAGAGATTCCCTGGCCGGCCTTATAGTTGAGAAAAGACGCGCCAGCCTAGGCCCCAACATCTCAAGGGCCCTCAAATTTTAACTTGTTTCAAACGAATCTTTGTAATTTAATTTGTTTAAGGTTTTTAAATGTTTTTCAAATTAGGATATTAATGTCTTTATAGTATGCTCCTTTATCTCAGAATGTGTTATCATGGTCAAAAACCAGTAACTCCTGTATATGAGTGCTAAATATGTTTCTGATTGTTTGATATTTACAAACAAAATGAAAGGTGGAATGATCCTATACTAATGTAATGTGTGCTTTGTTTTATCTATATAACTAGGTAATAGTCCCGTGTATTACACGGAGCTTTACAATAAAAATTATATAATTTTATAATGTGCAAGGGATAAAAATATTTGAACTACAAGCAAACAAAGAAAAAAAAAAGAATTGTAAGCTTTTAATTAATTTAAATTATGTCTAACAAACTCATGTTTTAAGTAGGAAACACAAATAGACAAAAGTTTTGTCTCACAGTATACACTTATACATACAAGTATGCAGTATCATAACACATGGTACATAGCTTAAGAAACCACTACTATTTTATGCTCTAACAAATCATCTGAATTTAATATTTTAACAAACACAATCTGACCATTAATTCAATATATCTAAAGTTTAAAAACTCATTTTGTTGAAAAAAAAAACAGCTCCGTTTTTAAATAACATTTACATCATATCATTTAGATAAGAGTTATAAAAAAAACTATTATATTATTTGTTTAAGTTAATATATTTATGTTATTTACGAAAACTTTAATTATAATGTTAAATGCAATATTATAATAAAAAAAAGATAAATATAAAAGGTTTGTTGTCATATTTTGGTTGATTGAATCATTTAAATATTAAGTTTTTCTAAATTGAGATTTTGATTCTGATTGTTGAGATATTTTTACAACAGTATGTGAGATTTATTTGGAAAAGGTTCAAAAGACATTTTGATAAATTTTAAAGTTAAAGGTCATATTAGTAATCTTAAGTGGTAAAATTGTTAATTTGATAATTACCATTTAGTTTAATAGGTCATAAAAAATTTGGGCGGGAAAACATTTTTGTGGTTAAATGTGGTATTGACACGTGTTACAAACTGTAATCATTTATTAGTATAAATGACAGGTGTGAGTGATAAAAACTTACCATTTTTCAATGTTTCTATTTAACAAAAAGTTAAAGCACGTTCATATATTTCAAATATCAAACACAAGACAACAGAATTAATAAACCATCATTTGTAATCTATCTGTATAAACATTTGAATATCTGTAACCGAAACTCATATGAATACTGATTTGATAAAAATAAAACCATAAATCAACAACAATACAGAAGAAACTTAAGTATACACTCCAAATACATACCAATTCAACCTCGTCGTTCCATAAATTCTCGACATTTATAAGATCTATCCAAGCTTAATAAAAAGAAAAAAAAAAAAAAGTTACGATCTATTTGTTTAGAGTTTTAAATTTGAAACTGATATTGTGTTAATTGATTGAAAGTTGTCTGTTAGTTGATTGGATTTGGTGAGACCTCAACATCACTATTCTGTTTCTTCTTTCTTAGTAATTTGGTGATACTAAATTAAGTATCCTACTTGATGAGACTTGATTAGGTGTTCTATATAATTGTCTATCCTGATTGGTGAGACTTGATTAGTTGTACTATTTGGTAGCTTGATTAGTTGTTAATTGGATAACACTTGATTAGGCATCCTAGTTGCTAAATTTTTATCATTGCCGTCTCAAGTTTGAAGTTTGAATAATTTAGGGTTTATAACAATGAAATTTTGTAAAGAAGCATAGCCCCAATGTTTTTAAAATCAGACCTGAAAATAAAATTAATCGCCTAAAAGGTTCATTGGTTGGACTGGTCGGATTGGTCAAACCAGATGATGTCATATATAAAAAAAATTAAATTTATCTTTTATATTTAGTTTTAAAACAAAATATGAAAATATTATATGATTTAGAATGCCTTTACATCTTTTATTAACACTCAATCAACAAAAATATGTATCATAAATTATTGAATTTAATCAAAAAATGATATTTCAGAAGGAAAAAAAATAAAAAAAAAAGTTTTAGAATCATGTCCAACCACTGGTCCGGTTCAACCGGTTCACCAGTCCGGTTACCTGGCCACCCGCAGAACATTATATAAACATAGAAATCAAAACATCATATAGACTTGTCATATTAGTAATGCATCTTTTTGTTTGTTTGTTTACTTGTAATGCATTCATAACAATAAACGTGTGATGTAGAACTGAAACATTAAAGTCATGTGAAAAGTATGCTTGACTACTCGGTTTGAAATCACGAGGATAGAAACAATGCACTAATGCTTGACTATTTCGTCAGATATAAAAATAATGCCTTAACGCTACTCGGTTTGACCGGTACCTTTTTTGGTAAGAATTTTATATTCTATTTTATAACAAAGGAAAACTATTCACACATACAATATTTGTATCATTCACAAGTAAATTTACTATGTAGGCAGGACCTGTGGCTATACACGAGCCACACGAGCCACACGAGCGAGCAAAGTACGTTGTAACCCAGGAGTCCCAAAAGTACTGTTGAGCACAGCTTACAATTCCATCCGCATTAATAGCTGTCCGTTGCTTGATGCATCAGTTGTAACAAACTGCAAAAATAATGCATCAGTTGTAACAAACGGCAAAAATAATGCATCAGTTGTAACAAACGGCAAAAATATACCAATCTCAATGAAAGAAAAAAAGCAGTTTAAAATGAAATAAAAAAGCAGGCAAGATCATTTCAACACGTAACCCAACCCGTAGGAGGTGGCATGAGTATGTCATGGGTTAGTTGAAAACCCTTGTCAAGACGAACACAGGTAACCTTCGAAATGGTCCGCGACAAAAACCCAACATTTTTCCTCTAACCTTTTTCTTAGAGAGAATATTGTTAGCACTTCAACATATTACATATGATCATAGAAGCTCTCACTTCAAAATAATATCTAATTCATTTTAATAAATGACTGTTGGATGTTGAAAGCATTTGAAATTTTGAATGATTGAAACTCCAGATGACTTTCAAACCATTTTGCCCATTTCACTTATGTGTTAGGTTTAAACTCGACTGTTTAAAGTAAAGGTTAAAATTGACAACTCCACTCATTTGTCATAGCTTGTTAATTCATTTGCATCATGGTGGTTATCAATTCATAAGGACAACGTTGAATGTTCAATGTCACCGATGGGTCATATAGTCAAAGCAACCCAAACTCCAAAAGGGATTGACTAATACTAATTAACCTGGGAACCAAGGGTTTGAAGTTACGAGTTAGGACACGACACAAACCTATTACAAATGTGCAGGGCTTGGATTTAGCCTAAACGGTTACTTTTCAGTTTTGGTTAAAAATCACAAACATGATTTAGCTAAACGAGCTAGTATTGGGTGGTCAATCCATCAGGCTCGCGGGATGACACGATTAATCATATAAATGTTTCAATATGGTAATTTACGTCCTCGTAGAGTATTCTATTAGACATTTTTGTTTGTTTTTTTGGTGCCAAATTTTATATTTTAGTGTAGTATAAATGCCTTTTGTTGCAAAATTTGTAAATTTTAGTGTAGTAATAGTAGTTGTCTTGTGGTGTAAATTTGTAAATTTATAGTAATATGTAAAAAATTTAAAAGCTTTCAGCTTAAACTTGCAGTTTGTGTCAACTCATGAACAAGGAATGCCGGAACTCATGTTCATGTTCATGCTTGATACAATTTTCAAGTTCTTGTCGTGTTTAGGTTTGTGTAAATTTCCAGGTTCGTGTCGAGTTCAACCCGCCAGCCCGTTTACAGCATGCTTAATACCCTTACTGAGAACTTGTGTACAATGTGCCAATATTCCTTCAAGGTGTTATCACTTTGGCACTTCCTATTAAGGTAACATGTATCGGTCCATAAGGCCAAAAAAATTATTTTTCTGAGTGGAGGGACCACTTTGGGACAAAGATGTCAAGTAGAGTAATGATTAAGTACAAACCTTGAAGCCCCCCTTTTTATACAATTCCTGGCCAGGCTTGTTGTCTGCAGATACATGAACATATAGTTTCTTCATACCTGTTTGCGTAACAAGATAAAAGCGATGTTACAATCTAAAAAAATTATGCAAACATATGAAAGGATAAGACTAGAGCTGTCAAATTAGAGGGTGATATGGGTTTTTAGTCCATGTTATATAAAAAAACTAGCGTTTCAAATCTGATTAACAGAATACTATTTAAATGATGGTCAAACCTTTTCAAAAGAATGATTTAGGAGGACTTACGCATTGACTATTCACTTTGACAGACTTCCAGCCTGTTTGACTCGTTCCACGTTATTTTTTATAAACTATTGTTTTTTAATTTACCCATCAAAGATGACGACACTAAAAAAGTAAAAATGAAGTTGCAAAACTAACCTGCAGAGGTTGCAATACGAGTGGCTAGGCTTAACATGTTTAATGCAATTCCACGACGTCGAGCGTATTTTGCCACAACAACATTTGAAACGTAAGCATACTTGTGTGCATCAAAAGGTTGTTTACTTGCCATAACACATGACTGCTTCTTTATCTCCTTCAATGATGAGACAATAATACAGAAATACAACATTAGATTAAAGCTCATGTAGCATCCTTGTAGCGCTTTTTTATACGTGACTCCTAAGAAAACAACAAAAATACCATCAAACGGAAGATAAAGTGTTTTGGCAAGTAGGCAGCCTTCAAAAAGTAAGCAGGTAGGGTTTTTAATTATTGGGTTGAAACGGATTAACTTTTTTTATACAGATAGGATAGAGTTGACCCAAAATACTCCTTGTTGATTATTTTTAGTTATTTTACGGAAAATAAGTGCCAAATGTGATTAGAAACCTTATATTATATTAACATTAGTCTATCAATCTTAATAAAATAATTTAAGAGGATTTATGCATACGCTTTAAGCAACATTCGCTTGTTTGACCTGTTTACTTTTAAACCCTTTCTTTTAAATTTTACTGATTAAGGATAAATCAAGACAGATTGACTATTTATTGGTTCAAAATTGTTTAAACAAAGTTGCAACTGCCCACATAGGTTGCAAAATGAGTGGCTAGGCTTAGCATGCTTATACACTCACGAGCATGTTTTCCTACAACGTACACTTGTGAACATCAAAAGGTTGTTTACTTGCCAAAACACTTGACTGCCACTTTACGCCTTACATGTTGAGAAAAAATAAGATTAGGCCAAAGTTATGTAGCATCCTTGTAGAACTTATTTATAAGTAAACATCCCATGAAAATTGCAAGCTATGAATCCACACAACATTGTTAAATAGAACTGTTAGCTGATTACTTAAACGTTTAACCAAAATCAATAGCATAACCACTTTTCCTCAAACAATGCAAAATGAAACTATTTCAAGGGATAGTGAGTACTACAAATTACTAAATTAGACTTATTTTTTTAATTTTTTTCAGCCTTGCTATAGTGGGCCAATATATACGATTTTTAGGATGCCAAGAAAAATTGAAGCATATCTCACAGTAAACTACAGCACTGTTTTGGTTACAGAGATGTTAGTATAAAACGAGCACATTTACCCCAGGATATGTTTCTCCTTGCAAATATTGACGAATGCTCAAGTCCATAGTTCCAACGATACTGTTTAGGACGGTTCTTTTCGTATTTTTTATCTCCTTCTTAACCTGTAACATCACAAAAAATTTAATTAAAAAAAGCCCAATCACTAAAGTCACAAGTACATAATTCAACATTCTAAAGAATAATCAAGAAATTGTCCCTTAATGTTATTACATGTTAACTTTCAACCCTTAGTATGCACAAGTGTAAGCCTATGCTATTACGTATATATTTTTAGTACCATAAGAAAGTGTAATGTGCTTTTAACTTTCAATATGACCTAAAACAATGCAGAACATCCCGTTCTCCCAAGTCGTCTCAAACGGGCAAGAGAAGGTATCCCCTCCCCCCTCCTCTTTCCCCTTTTGTCTCTCCCTTTCCCAAAAGATGTCCTCTTTTGACCTGTGTTAAATACTTTGAAAATTCAAAATCAATAAAAAATTTCACATTTGTAACGCCCCTCGCATTTATTATTTGCAAGACACCTTGTATGTTAAAATTAATTTACACAAAAAGTTCACATATCAAAATTAATATTAAATTTGAGCTTGATAATAGTATGTCTAACTATAAAAGTTAATGTAGAAACAATTACTTCGAATACCTATTGGTGGACCATTCAGTAATGACATGGCTTGTTATTATTGCCCCTAGATACCTGTTAGTGGACCAGTTAAAGGAACTTACAAGTTACACCCCACTACCCCAGTAGGTATAGGAACAATCACCACTACTTGTTTACAAGAAGTGAACAAGTGTTCTGCTTTTCAAATGGGAACACTGAACGTGGGCAACAATGCAAAAATAACATAAAATGGGAATAGATGCGGGACATAGAGAGTACAGTTAATTTGTAGTAGCAAAAACACGTCATTGGCATTACTGTGTATGCTTTAACAAATTAGAATACAAGAATCAGATACAAAAAGAAATAACATAGGTGCAAAACTTGCACGCGCACGCATATATATAGTGGTGGGTTCAATGAGAACCACTATACATTTAGAAACCATTTCATTCGCTATATTCATCGATTAATACACTATCATATTTTAATTGTTCTACCAATAGTGTATTCACTAGTGATTCAAGAAATAGTGTATTCACTTGTGAATATAATAGTTTGCTGGTTCCTAGATATTAAGTGGTTTTCATTAGGACCCACCCCTATACACACGCACACATGTATATAGAGGGGATAGCCAATGTGAGACTAGCCCACTTGGTAGAGACTCTTGCCTCTAGATGGGAGAACCTGGGTCAAACCCGGGCATGGTGTAGATTAGTTTAGAGTAGGAATAGGGTAGATTTGCCGTTAAAAAAATCAAAGAAATATTGAGGGTAAAAGAACATCTAATGTGACTTACAGCAACAAGACAGAAAGACTGCAACAAGTTCCGATCCTGTCCAGAACATCTTTTCTTCAAAGCTTTGAACTCCTAACCCAACAAACAAGGGACACATGAACCCCCATTAATTTTTATAGGGATTCCAAGGCAAGCCATTAATGTCTTTGACATAAATTTGAACTAATGAAGACCATGTATTCAATAAGATGTGGCATTAAGTATTAAATAAACAATTTTTCAGCATTCCAGCAAAAAGAAAGCTACGAATCATATGGGGCAACGGCCAACATGAGATTTTATTGTGTGGTTAACGCACATATCCTTTCTGTACTATTATTTTTCTTTTTGTTTATGAGTCTATCATACAAAAAAGGCTAGAAAAAAACAATGAAGAGTATCTTAAAAAAAATTTGTGCAGATATATGATCTCTAACAAGTATTTTTTCACTGTTGCTAGTATTATCATCTCTTTACCTTTATTATCTAACACAATTTTACAATCAGAGCACACAAAGCCACAATATGTACTAGCCAGGATATTTCATCTAATCATTACTTGTTATGTGTGAGCTTTACATATCCAAAAATAATTGTTTTCATTTGTTACCTGGTCAGCATACTTCATTTTAAAAATCTCAGCGTGCCTGAAAATACAAAATGAACATGTCAAGATCAACCAAAAACTTGCATTCTAAAATTTATGTCTAATATTCCCCGAAGGAAGTAATATAAGAAGTCAAATATTGAAGAATATTCCAACAAGATCAAGGTATGTGTAGTAACTGACCGCTTGTTGGCAGAGGCTTCCCACTGGGCTTCAGCACGCAGCCATGCAGCCATCTATTACATGAACTTAAGAAGCTTCCTTAGGAAATCAACTCAAATAAAGAGGCTATACTAGTCATTAAATAATAATGAGTGAAAGAAAACCAACCCAGAATTCTTCATTTAATATTGCTAAGCGAGCAATGTAACGACCAAAGCTACACATTTGTGTGTTGATATATTCCTCATCACTGAGCTGTAGCCGATTGAAAGTCAACTCGGGCTGCATTGATTCGTCATTATTGGGAACAGCTAGGTGTCGAATGCTTTGAGTATCATCCCAATGCGTCTCAAGGGTTCTACATCGGGTGTACGAAATAGGAAAATTTTCTCTGGAATGATTTGAACCAAAAAGATGAACGAATGTTCATTGATTATTAAATGAAACCATAAAATCTTGATAAAGTAGATTAAAACAGAAACTCCAGAGGGCAGTGAATTGATTATAATTTGCATATGATCACGTCAAGTGTACGAGATATAAAGAAAAGTTGTTTTGTATTACTTTGCCACTTTTCCATTAAACTATATGATCAAATTATTAGAAAAATCAACAATCTATATGCTATGAAACTTCTAATCACAAATGGAGGAACTGATAATGCAGAGAATATTACTCTCTGAAACACTAATGTATAAGTAAAATAAAAAGCAATCTGCAATTGTTTAAGACAACTTCATTTGAAAAATTCTTTAAGCAAATATCGAGCAGTATCATCAGTTTTCAGAGATCTAAGCATAGAAACAATTGTATTAAATAGTAGAAATAGACAGTTTGCATATGCATAGGCCAATTAAGAAGTTTTGTAATTAAAGTACAGACAGATCAAAATTCGAAAGAAAAAAACAACAAAACTGATTCTAAATTGAAAAAAAAAAAAAAATCTAGTCAAGTATCAAGAAATAATTGATTTCAACATACGTTAATGCATGAACAAATAAAGTTAAAGGATAAGATAAAAAATGGGAACACACATACCTACAATGGTCTATGATGAAAAGAGAATCTTGTTTCTTGATGCTCTTAAAGAAAACCAAAATTGGTCGTCGAATTTTGGAATGAGGGATTAAACTAGCATCTAATAACTCCATCTTCATTCCAATCACAAGTGGGAATCAACCTCATAACAAAAAAATTCTTACAAGAAACCACAGAACAGATGTTACAAAATCAAGGAAGAATTATGACATGATTTTGCAACAACCAGCTTGATTCCTGACAATAACAAAAAATGAAGAAACAATTGTAAGAATCTAATCAATAACTACTCGAGATCAGAAAGGATTTGAAAATGAGGATTAATCATCATTAGAAACTACGGTTTCGAGTGTCATATCATCTCCTTCACTCCTTGTTGAAAGGAAGTATAATCTTTAAAACTAAAGGTGGCAAAATACTCTGAACTTGTCAGATAACTAATCAAAACAAAATGTTTCATAAAAAGGTCATATGGGTGGCCAGTCAGTCCTTTAAGCCATTAAAATTTTCAGCTTACTTCGAATTTCATCAACAAGCCTACATATACATGCAAATGAAATCTCAACATTATTACCATTTGACTATTGCCATAAGTATTATGACATAGTTATGCTTCTGCCAATGTGGGGCTAGCCCACTTGGTAGAGGTTTTGCCTCTTAAAGGGAGGTCCTGGGTTCAAACCCAGGCATGATGTAATTTAAAGTAGTTTAGGAGTAGGAGCAGAGTAGATTTGTCGTTAAAAAAAAAAAAAAAAAGTTATGCTTCTATGTCAGAGGATCAAACAGTAGTATACACGACCCTAATCTCCAAATCAAGCTGCAAACAACTTAAAATGCAATAGCTTTCAAAACCTTATGTATTCATCAACGGAAAGGTCTTAAAGACCAATAGAAAGTCTAAAACCATCGAACTTCGAACGATATTGACCTAGATTCAAAATCAGTGGACAAAAAAAAAACCCTAATTTCATTTGATCGTCATCACACATGAAACAAGAATGAATATTGATGAGGAGCCGTGATATAAGAAAGACAAACCTGAACTATCAGTATTTGGAGACGCTGACGATCAAATCATGGAGAAAAGAAGAAACTCGGAGACGACCCATTTTGGCCCACCGTTTATGTATCAGTAAATTAATAATTTTAGTGTTTGAACAGCCCCCACTGAACCCCATATACCCAAACGAACCCATTCAATGACTTGCTTAAGTTTGTGGTTTCTAACGATCGGTGGGTGTGACAAGTGTTATATAACAGGGGTTATGAAAATTAAAAGATTTAATTTGAGGATTATTGGATTTTAATAATCACAATTTTAATTTATTAAACGGGATAAATCCCAGCTCGAGAAATATTTACAGACACTCACAACTTTTAGCTAATTTTTCTTCAACGATCCCAAAACACTATACATAAAGTTGAAATCAATCATCTGGTCCATCAATCTGAAACTTCTGCGCCCTAAAATCCGTCAATTTTCACCTTCTAATCTTAAACTACTTAACTCATTGAAGGTAGATTTCAGGTGACGTTAGATGCTAGACACCGAAAAACGGACTTGATGGAGGCTGGACGGTGGCGTAGTTAAAAAATGGCTTAGTGTTGGCCTCATTTTATCAAAAAAACTAACGACTGTTAAGTATCAGTTAGTAAAGGATTGTTGGAGGAAAATAAGTTCAAAGTTGAGAGTGGCAGCAAACATTTCCTGAGTTGGGATTAATACCGGCCAATAAATGAAAATTGAGATTATTAAAATCCAATAACCCTTAATTTTATTGATTTACGTGCGAAAATACTAATGAATGTATCAAAATATATCAAAAAATTTATTTTGATAATTTATGAGTTTGTTATCTTTTTGATTTATGACATTATTCAAGGTTCATGTAAGAATCCAAGATTATATATCAAAGATCTAATGGTTTAAAAAAAATAATAGTATAATTATGCATGATTCCCACCGCAACAAGTATAGAATAACCCACTTTGCCACTATACGGTTACTTGTATTTCTTATGCTGCCGAGTTTGCTACTTTGCAGCCTAAGTATAGTAGTGCGGATAAGCAAAAGCTTTGTCCGCATTTGTTTACCTCAACCGCATTGACCTCTGTCTAAGTGTGGTCAATGTGGAGGAGTGAACTGTTACCCGCGTTTGTATTTACTTAATCGTATTTCTCAATTGTTACCTGCATTAGTTACTTAGCCACATTTCTCAACTGTTACCTGCATTAGTTCCTTAGCCACTTTTCTCAACTGTTATCCAAATTAGTTGCTCAGCCGTACTACTATACTGTTACCCGCATTCGTGACTACCCGCATTGACCCAACACTTGCTTAATTCAAAAGTTTACCCGCATTCAAGTAACCTTTCCACATTGAACTAAATTCATCCACGTTAGTTCAATTTACCTTCAGTTGATCCAACACTTGGTCACTTGACTGCTACTTGCCCGCATTGGTTGAAAGTCACCCGCATTGACATGTGATAGTCTGCATTAGATAACCATCACCCACATTTGTTTCACTTGGGCAATTTTCCTTTATGTTTGCCTACTGTTTATACCCACGAGGAATTCATGCATAGTTATACCTATCACAATTAATCAAAGCTAAAAGAAGTTAAAAGGGATCTTTATATGTCTTACTTTATTTCCTTGTCAAATTATCAGCTTGCATTGCTTAGTACAATACATGGATTATCAGCTTGCTTTGCTTAGTGCAATGCATAGGTTATCAGCTTGCGTTTGCTTAGTGCAATGCATGGGCTATTAGCTTGCCTTGCTTAGTGCAATGCATGGATTATCAACTTGTTTTGCTTAGTGCATTGCATTGTTTTGCTTAGTGCATTGCATGGTTTTACCAGCTTGTTTTGCTTAGCGCAATGCATGGATTATCACCTTGCTTTGCTCAGTGTACTGCATGGTTTTATCAGCTTGCTTTGCTTAGTGCAATGCATGGATTATCAACTTTCTTTGCTTAGTGCAATGCATGGATTATCAACTTGCTTTGCTTACTGCACTACATGGTTTTACCAGCTTGCTTTGCTTAATGCTATGCATGCATTATCAACTTGTTTTGCTTAGTGCACTACATGGTTTTATTAGCTTACTTTGCTTAGTGCATTGCATGGATTATCAGCTTGCTTTGCTTAGTGCACTATATGGTTTTATCAGCTAGCCTTGTTGAAAGGCATGAATAATGTATGCTATCCATGATAGTGTTCACTAGGTAGATATGTTATGCTTTCTAAGCAAGTGATGTCTTAATAGTGAGTAATGCCACTACATGATTTGTTTCATTATGGTCACTTATCAAAGGTTTCAAAGTATTAATGGCTTGATGTTCTAAACTAAAACTAGAATTCACTCAGCAACACTGACCTTTAGTATGCATATCAGGTAAATCCAAGTGTAGCTGAGTTAATGATGAATGAGCATGAAGAAGCTCCTTGATTAGAGACTTGCATCCCGTTTTAAAATTTAATTATGTTATCTATGTTTGAACAATGAATTCATCTTCTTTAATAGACTAGTAATCATGATCCAAACGTTCAATGAAATTATGTCTTCGCTTCTTGTTTGATGAAGTTTTCAGTTTAAGAATTATGGTTATGTTCATGAAACCAACTTTAAGGTTGCCTACAAATGAGGCCTTACAACTCAAATATAGTCAATTCAAACACAATAAGCGTCAAAGGTACGCGATTCGTGATCATAATTCAGTATCAAAAAAGCAAATCACGAAAACAATACATTGATTTGATATAAGATTTGTCATTTTTGTGTTTAGGGTTTCACAAAGCATTCCACTGCTTTTAAAACGATATGATTAATAGTCCCTTGCACGCTAATTAAATCAACATTATTTGTTATCATTTTGTGAGTTAATCTAACAAATCCAAGTTCAATCGCAACAAGTTTGTAAGGATTTAATGTTAATGGTGATTGTTCAGCTGCTCTAATCGATTGTTTTGTTCGATTCTTGGTTTGGGCTAAATTTCTTTTAAATGAAATGGCTTTGATGGATGTTTTAAGAATTACAACTACGCTTTCATGCATCAAAATTACATTTCCAGTGTAAGATATTACGCATATCAACTTATTACATACTCATAAGTAACATGTCAAAATTTTAACTTGTAGTTTTAGCCCTACTCTTTCCTATTGTTGGATACCTTTTTTTACATCTTTACTTGTAAAGGAATTCAAGCAATCAAGCAAGTGGAATTAATGCCATATATTATCGATGTTATTGTTGAGATAAGAAAATAGAGAGATATTGGGCTAACCTATGATCTAGTGTTTTAGATTAAAAAAAAAAGAGTTGTTGGGCTAACCTATTTTCGGGTGTCTTATACTGTATCAAAATTAGTCTTGCTAGAATCTATAGATACCAATTTATTTTTTCGAATATTTGATCGTTTAGAATTCAAGATGTATACTGTCATATCAAAATCAGTCATACCAATATCATATTTTGATAAATACCCATATTATAAAATAACTAATATAATTTGCTTACAAATTATGGTATTTCTTTATATTATGTTTTAGTTTGTTACCATTGGTTTGCAGTTCTAGGATACTAATGTGGCTATGTGAGCCTTATGTGATTCAGGTATGGGCGGGCAGCTTTGGAGTTGTTGTTCAGCTCATTTGGTTAATGTGTTTGGTTCCTTTAAGTTACTGCTTTTTTATTTACCTTATATATATCTAAGTTGTATAATATTGATCATTTAGGTCATAAATAATATAGTTTTTTTTTTATAAGTTGGCAAGTTAAGGAACATAGATATGCTTGCATATACTACGCTTTTAGAGCTTAGTAGGAAGTCATGTGAGTAAGTTACACCTAGTCTTTCTTTTTTAGAGTTTTTTTACTTTGGACTCTAATTGAATAATAAGATGGCTATTGGGTTTTAGAGTATGTTGGATGATTGATATAAATGTGTTTAGGGGATAAGTGTTTTAGACTTTTTAGTGTAGATTTAAAATATGTTTACTAAAAAAACATTGTTTAAATCCTAATATTTCTCACGTTAAGTGTAAAGAAATAAGGTGAAGAAATTTTGCTTAAGAGTTGATCAACATAATGTTACATTTCATATTAAAAATATAGATTAAAACAGAAAAAAGGAATGTCATCTAATGTGGTGTGTGTATGAAGAGGTTTGGAGAAATAAAACATAAGTGGAATTTGCTATTGAGTTTTAAATACTTGCATGTGTTAGACACAAAAACTTTCTAAGCTTACATAGCTTTTGTGCTGAAGGTCAAGAACGATTAATTATACATAATTACATGCCTAATCTCAGTTTACTCTCTCACCTTCATGGTAAGAACTCTTTTGGTAGTATTTGTGATAAGCCATGAAAACTGACTATAGCAATTTAGTCGGCATAAGGAATTATGCAAGTCCCTTAGAAATCAATATTTTGTGTTCTTTTTAAGGTTTATTTGCATATTAATTAACCAACTTTGGTCTGATTCCTATTCTAAAATGATCATTTTTCACACGTAAAAACCCTTACACGACCAATAAAATTGAGTAAAATCGCACATAAGTGTGACAAGCTTTGGTTTGATTTTTGTTCCAGATAACCATTCTTATACACCTATAAAAAATATCAAAACTTCAAAAAATTTGAGGGCAAATCAGCAAAAAAAAGGTTCTAATTTACTTTGACTAAAGTTTAGGAAGATAGACCATTTCTGTTATTATAAGTGAGACTTTCTGGTAGCTTGAGCGTCATATGAAGTGCAATAGGTGTTGGTAAAAACACAAAAGAGACCGAAGAGTTATATTTTATGCAAGTTGCTTGAATTTTGATAGAAAGATAGGTTTAAGACATTTAATTGAAGGCCATGTGCAAAAAAAAGTTGGCATGTGATTGTGTTTAATAATACAACTTCTCAAAACAAGAGGGGACTTAAGCAATTTGGTAGCAATGCAATTTGGGACCGTGCCATCACTATTTGTCACATATGAAGAATGTCTAAATCTCTTTTTATAGGCATGTGTTTGTATGTATACGTATATGGATACTTATGTATATAGATATATACATGACCATAGGACATGTTGCTTAACTGTATCAAAGTGTTGAAATGATATCACCTAAGTAACTCCAAAGTAGTTAATCTATTTGTCTATTAAATTACTTAGTTGTTTTTTTGCTTTAAAACAACTATTGTTTGCTATAGAATGCCTATTGTGACTTGGGTTGGCAAGTGGCACATCAACTAAAGAGAAACTCTCATAGTATCTCAGGGTTTAAAAATTGAAGACTTCTTGTTGCCCCTGAGACCTAGAGAGTGCCAGGGCTCTTCTATCAGCATCATACCACCATCCCACTATTGGATTGTCAACAGGTTAGGATGGGGTAGATATTTCCCTTAGTATACCTTCCTCAAATAGACTTTGGAACATGGCATCCACATTGATGTGGGCCTGAGGAAGTTGTTGAGTCTGGACAACTACAAATGAGGGTGGTGAGCACTCATTGTCCATTCTCTTAGCAGAACTCTCAGGTTTTGTGGTTGTAGTTAATACTTTCTCCTACTTTTTGGTAGCATCACCCACTTACATAGGTGAGATAGAGGTTAGGTCCACCCTTGAAACCGGTAATCTCAAGTTCCTTATTAAGGACCTCCCTTGAAAGGATGGTCACCTGAGATTACAGGTAACTCACCTTAGAACTAAATAGGTGCAAATGTTAGAAAGTTTGTGCACCTTTAGCTGCAGACTCCCCTCATCTTCATCAAAAGAATCATGGGGGGATGAGAGAATATGACCAGAGTCAATTCCCTCACCACCAAGGATTTGTTCTTGGCTCCTATATTTCCTCTGCTCCATGACAACTTTCAGAGAACTGTCAAGGGGCTGAGTTGTCATGGTTGAGATCTTAATGATATAATCATTTTTTGAAGTGAGAGCCTCTTCCATATAGACTTCCTGAACATGTTCAGGAGAATCCACCTCAGTTTAGGTTGGATGATGTGGGCTAGATATGGATGTTTACAGGACCTGGTTAAGGAGATCAATGCAACAGTTTCACAAGTGTTGGAGAGGAAAACATACAAACACTTATAATATCAGATAGGGAACCAGCTGAATGAAACAAAAAACTAAGGCAAAGAACACAAACAAGAACAAGGTAGTTGGTTTTCAAGAATGTTGTATATTGCTCTTAAGTGTTCAACAAAAGTTACAAGGCTTGGTCCCTAAGGACTAATACATGAGATACTTTATACTATATCTTACAGCCGGTCATACTTTGAAAACCAGCTGGAACACTAATCTAGACAATAAGATCAATGTAAAGTCAAAAGGCAGATTGTCTTTTGACATGTGACTATGACATGTCATAGCTCATATCCTTATCTAATACTGAAAGATAAAAAGTAGAAAGTAGAAAGTTATAGACATAGATCATAATGTATAGTTGACAAAAGTATGGAATTATCACCAACTTGTATAAGTTGCTGAGTCTTCAGAGGTGGCAACAAAAAGTGGTTCAGCTTTGTCAAAAGTATGTTAGAGAAAGCATGTCTTCTCTATCTTCGAAAGAAATCAGTCTTTGGCTTCAAAAGACTTTGTCTGTGAAGCTTCGGAAGACTACATCTTTGGCTTCGGAGGAAATGGTCTTTGGCTTCGGAAGATTTGACACTTAGAGAATTTGTTAGTGCTTATGTCAAATCTTCCAAAGTAACTTGCTTGTACTTCAGAATGCATGCTGAGAGATCTTTGGTGAGTATCAGCCTCTAAGATAACTCCTACAATCTCCCTCTAGGCTGATGCTACCAAAACTTTGAGAAGCTTTGAGTCTTGATATTTACTTTCTTACAGTCTTCATTAGAATCAGGAACATTTCCTTTCTCATTAACTGATCTGAATTCTTCAGACTCTCAAAGTATCTTCTCATGTCCAAGAGATCATGTAGAGAAAGATTGAACACGTTCTACATAAAGTATATGTTTTGACTTCCTTGATCTCTTGTTGCATAACATGTGTTTGGATTGGTTGAGAATGTATAGGACACAATGGGTTTCTTAACAATAAGAGGCTCTACATGAAGTGGAGTTGGTTGAGCAACCTTTTCTGGTTCACCCTTAGGATGTTTTGACTCATCCTGAGATGCTGAGGTGGATGCCTTAGACTTATTCTTCTTTTTCTTGTCCCTTTTGATGGCCATCCTTTTCCTCTTTCTGAATTTTAACTAAGAAGGTTGGTCTTTAGCACTAGGTGTTCTTTCTAAAGGAGAAGGTTCAGAACCCTGCTATGGGTCAAAAGATGAAGTTGGCTTAGATGCAGCTCTAGGATCAGGTTGTGTTGTCTCTTGGGGTTAAACTTTCACCTCAACTTCAGGTATAGCCTGACTTGGTAGAGAATGCAAGTCTTCCAGCTGACCTTCTTTAATCTTCTGCTTGATCCTTCTAATATGCTCATCCATGGTGAATAGAAACATAGGACCAAGTCTTCTTCTGGAGAACCCATACAGCTTTAAGAAGCTTACCATCTTTTTTCTGTTAGCAGACTTTTTTTAAATGGCTTTGATGGTGGCTCTTGATTTAGCAGTCTTCTATCTCATTTTTCTTTTTGCAGTTTTTCTTTTGGTTTGAGATTCTTCTTCCAGCTACTTTAGCTACTCAAATTCTATATACTCAAATGATAGAGGACAGGGGCTTTGTATAGTTTCTTTTTTTCTCTCTTTTTAAATTTTGAGGAGAAATTATGCAGCCTCAGCCTCCTTCCTCTCTTTCGACATCTTTGTGTCAGCCGGTTCATTTAATTCTTCCAGGGGGAAAGAGATGAGTTCAGCAATATTGTAGTTCCTTAACCCTAGATAGTTCAATCTGCTTTCCCTCAACTCATCATCTTGAGTGTTTGGCCTATTGGTAGCTCTGATTGCAGCTTGCATGAAGCTTGTAGTTTCTCTTGTTTTCTCTCCCCTTGCCTTCCTCTTTCTCTCCCTTTTCTCCTCCTCAATCTCCTTAGGAATTATCTTTTTTTTCCTTTGTCAATGGTTGGCGTGTATGACTCAGGGTGGAGAGAGCTTTGACCTTCTGAAACTTATGCTGCAGTTGAGCTGTGGCCAGGGAGAGGCTATGATACGCCTTCACCAGCACGTGTTTGATTGAGTGAACTAGGTGCTAAAGTATATACTTTCTCAAGGTTCACAAGGTCCACTACTAGGCCTTCAACCAAGGTTTCCCCTTCAAATCTAATCTTAGGGTCTGCCTCATTATCCAGTTGATCAATAGTTTTTCCTGCTAGCCTTTATCTACATAAACTTGATTTTTTTCTAAATTCTTCAAGCACTTTTTCTTGAATTCTCTCAGCTAACCTACCTGCATGCCTGTTTTGGCTTGAGTTGACAAAAGGCAGGTCAACTAGAGACAAACTCTCATAGAAGATTAGGGTCTAATAATTGAAGACTTTTTGATGCCCCTAAGACCTAAAGAGTACCAAGGCCTTTCTTTCAGCATCATACCACCATTCCACTATTGGATTTTCAGCAGGGTAGGATGGGGCAGACTTGGCCCTTGGAATTCATTCCTCAAATAGATTTTGTAATATGGAATCCACATCAATGTGAGCCTAAGAAAGTTTTTGAGTCTGGACAACTACAAGTGAAGGTAGTGAATCCTCATTGTCCATACTCTGAGCAGAACTCCTAGGTTCTGTAGTTGCAGTAACTTTCTCCCTTTTTTTGGTAGCATCACCCACTTGCATAGGTGAGCTAAAGGTAAGGTCCGCCACTTCCAAAGGTTCTTGTGGTCATTATTGAGTTTACCTTGTAGGTCAGTCAGCTAACTTCCCTTGAGATCGGTGATCTCAAGTTGCTTACTAAACATCTGCCCTTGAAGGGTTGTCACCTGAGATTCCAAGCGACTCACCTTTCTTGTAACCATGTTGGACAAGATACTGTGATTGTGTCTCATACCACTTTCTTTGAGCTTGATGCAGCCCATAAAGAGATTTGTCAAGCTTGCAAACATAATCAGGATGATCTGGGTCTTCAAAGCCAGGTGGTTATTTGACATACACTTTCTCATCAATCACCCCATATAAAAATGCATACTTGACATCAAGTTGGTAGACCTCGAAATCCTTGGATGCAGCAAAAGCAAGAAATATCTTAACAGCTTCAATTTTTTCCAGAGGAGCAAAAACATCTGTGTAGTCAATCTTTTCTTCTTGAGTGTATCCTTGAACAACTAGTCTTGCCTTGTTCTTGATGACAAGTCCTCTATCATCCTTTTTATTCTGAAAAACTCATTTGATTCCTATAGTAGTCTTCCCATGAGGAAGAGCACATAGGTTCCATTACTTCCATATCTTCTGTCTTTTGAATTGAAGCAGTTCTCCTGCATTGCTTCAACCCAGCTTCCATCTTTCAAAGCCATATCAACTTTCTTTGGCTCAATCTGGGACAAAAATCAAGAGTGCAGACAAATATTTTTATCATGGGTTTGTCCTCTTGTTCTCACCCCAATCTCAACATCTTGAATGATGTTTGTTGTAGGATGCGACTTGTGGATTCTCAGTTGAGGATTCACGGCAAATTGGTTTGACAGATCTAAATTAGTGAAATTGAGATCTTGTGATTGAGTATTACACACCACATCAACACACTTATCAAGAGAGACTTGATCCAATGAGTGTGTGATATTATTAATGTTGTCTTCAAATGAGAGGTGGTCAGCATCATGAAATTCTTGCTCACTGTCACCATCTCCATCTCCTCCTACATTGAAAATACCTTCATTTGAATGTTGTGCCTAAATAACTGGAATTGTAGGCACTTCAGATGTATCAGCTAAAGAATCAGTCATGGTTATGCTGACAGGGCTTCAACCTTAGTTCTAAGAAAGAAGAAACAAATATATCTAGTGAAGTCATCTGTGATCACAAAACAGAATGAAGTTCTTCCTAGACTCATCACACTTGTGGGGCCAAACAGATCCAAGTGTAACAAGTGAAGGGGAGTGGTGATAGAGTTGATTTCCTTTGGCTTGTGAGACACTTTGTGTTGCTTTCCTTTCATACATGCAACATAATGGTAATCACTTGTAAACTTTTTCTTTGGCATTCCAGTTACTAAAACATTGTTAATCAGTTTATTCATGTTTTTAAAGTTTACATGCCACATTCTTTTATGCCAGGGTAAAGACTTATCACTATTGGCTTTAAACAGAAAGCAGGAAACTTCTCCAGAAAGGGATGTTTCTTGCAGATCTATCTTGTACACGTTCCCTTTCCTACGGGCTCTAAGCAGTATATACTCGTGAGAAATGATCACCCCAGGTTTAAGAACAATGCACTGATGTTTAGTAAATAACATGTTATGTCTCTAGTCACAAAATAGATATACACTCAGAAGATTGTACTCAACCTCTTTAACAAAGTTTACGTTTTCAATGTTGAGCTTACCATTTGTGACCTTGCCCCTACTAATGATGTAACCACCTGATTCTCCTTTAAAAGCAACTGGCCCTCCATTAATTTTCTCAAAATCCTGAAACAAAGAGCTATTGCTTGTCATGTTCCTGGAACAAATCCATACATTTTTCTTAGTCTTCAGTTGTTCCTCCACGGAAATAGATGGTTAGTTACATTTGGAAACCCAAACCTTGCTTGTCTTGAGTTTATCAATTTGAATAGAAGATAGATTAACAGTTATAAAGCATTAGCCATTGCTTGGCCCAACATTTGAACTTGAACGTTCCACCACGAGAGCGTTGCACCCTCTAGTGTTGCGGTGGCATACTTCACTTCGTCCACCGCTGAACAGTTGCACTTCGCGAATATCGATTCGGTCTTCTCAAACCATCTCACTAGTCCCACCGCTCGTTCAGCTCCACTGTAAGTATGGGCTTGCAACCCATAATTCCTTGTATGTACACGTCGACGTTCCTGAATTTCAATTTGGAGTGTTAAGTCAAAATTTTGATAAATCGACTAATGTAATGTTTGCGTAGTTGATGACCAAGACTATCGTTTACCTCCAAGCTGAGCAGCTTGAGCATTCACCACTGGCTATACATGTTCATTGATAAGAGCTACCAATTCTGCTGGGGTCATGTTCACAGTCGCCGTATCACGACCACGACCTCTTCCACTTCCACCACCATGTCCGCTGCCACGTCCCTTGCCACGACCGTCCATTTTTCACTTTAAATTCACAAATACATTAATCTCATTCTAGTACAATAAACAATAAGGAAATAATGAATTCATTACAGCTACAACATTTATAACCAAAATAATAACTCATGAAAAATAAATTGTAAGTAACTCACAAAATATACAATAAGTGTTAAAATTTCAAGTTTTTCAGTTGGATGGTAAACAACCCTTACTACATAGGTTGAGAAAACACCATGTAGTCTAAGGTAAATAACGAGTAGACAGTCAGTCTATCACTTCAGATCCATCACTATCCTCCTCCATATTTTTCGGCTCCTCCTCCTGCTCTTCTTCCGGCTCTGGAACCTACTAAGGCTCAAGTTGGATTTCCAACTCATGTATGGGCCCTATTGCCTCGTGAAGTTAGTTGCGTGTCGCATTCAGACTAGCTGTCAACACTGCCACCTGCCAAAAAAGAGTATGTATCTCTTCGGTTTGTCCACCTGACGCCTTTGCAAATCATGCCACAAATCTTCCATCTCATCATACAGCCTGCTAGTGTATTCATGTCGATCGTCTAACCTATCAAACTTTTCTTCAACATCTCGCAGAAGGCTATCATGAGAGGCCACCACGGCAGCAAAAGCCTTAATAGGATTATAGAGTAGGGAAGCTAACACAAGATCTCTTCCTATGATAGGGATTGGAACAGAAACGCACTCTGTTATATCTCGATCAATCGCAGGCTCGTCCGGGAGGTACACACCATACATAAGCGCAAGGGGTAGGGAAGTAGAACCCTTACTGTAGTATACGTGATGTGAATGCCAACGAGTATACAGTAAGGGATAAGTAAACGAGTAACTAACTGTGTGCGGTTATAGACTAATGTGTATGCAATCTAGTTCCATATAACCAATGGCTCTGATAACATTCTGTAACATTCGGACTGTTCATACCACCAATATTTTTCACTTTGCCTATGGGAAACTCACGGATTTTCTTCTGGTTGTCTGGGTGAAAACTTTCCAGGGAGGTCATACCTCCCTGTAATGTTGTCACTTGAGCATGCTTTACTGTGGAGTTCTCCTCTTGTCCACAGCCAATACGCCCAAAACGCGTTCGTAATATTAAAGACCAGACATTACTTATGAACCAGGAATCTACTCTGTCCACGGCCGGTGTGGGATTTATGTAGGGTGTCACAATCACCCTCCCTTTGGACTCGTCGTCCTCCATGAGCCCGAGAACTCACTCACCATCTCTAGTGAGGTTTGTCCCACCATCTTGAACGACACAG
The DNA here is from genome assembly GCA_025506415.1 of Flaveria robusta. Classification (NCBI taxonomy): domain Eukaryota; kingdom Viridiplantae; phylum Streptophyta; class Magnoliopsida; order Asterales; family Asteraceae; genus Flaveria; species Flaveria robusta. The sequence goes on from CM046473.1 coordinate 17,168,285, forward strand.
AAGTGGCTCTGATACCAATCTGTCACACCCTCAAAATCCGTGTGTGGGGTTTAACCGCGAGGCTCGTGAACAAAGCAGTATCCAAGTCATTACTTACTCAAAACGATTCTATATGAAACATTTAAAACAAACCTAGAGTTTAAAACTTCAAAACATTGCCGAAGCGTTTAGTAAACATTCAAACTCAAAGTACTAAATGTAAAATTAACAAAACACGCGCCCAAACCATTGTTTGAATAAGTGTAAATAAACCCAATGTAAACAAGTGAATGTTTTAAAAGCATGCTCGACCCGTGAGTGCTCCTATAGACAACTTTTAATAACGACCTGAGAAAAACATACTAAAAGTGTCAACCGGACGGTTGGTGAGTTCAAGAGTTTGCGTATAACATAAACAATATCATTTGTAAAATATAAGCATGTGCATTAAAATAGATAGCTAGTTTAATTTCACTAGTAATAACCAAAGCGATTTCCCGATCGAAGCTAACTGTGTTTGTTTGTTTGCCTTCCGCCATGACATACCAAGTAGCCACAATGTTAGTCGTTTAGGACAATATTGTATCCGCTTGACCTCCAGTAGTTCCAGTGGGGCTTGTCAGACCCAGTAATACTACTCAAGATTTCCCGCTAGTTTCCTTAATTAATGATCCGAAAGTGTAAGGGCTTTCAATGGTATCTAGCACTATGTTACACTATTTGTACATCTTATAACAATAAAGTGTTTGTAAACGTGTATGCTATCTTCCCCAAAAAAGAGTGTATAAAAAGTGGGGCATGAACTCACCTCGTGCGCAAACGAATAATTTACGCAAAGCTAATGTTGAGTGGAAAGACAACCCGTCAAAGGTTACCTATAACATGTTAGACATAAGTACATGCAACCAGAAAAACATAACAACCCTAAGTGCTCAACAATACATTGACCCTAGGGTTTTGGAAACACAATGACACATTTGACCTAGTTGACTCGTTTGACCCGTTGGTAACGTGTTAATCAAAATATTGTTTCTCATGATTATTATACAAACAATTGACGTATGTCACATTATGAATCTTAAATTCCATCAATATTATCACGCCAACCTAGGTTATCATATAACACATACGTATCTCTACCAATCACCATGTTCAACATATATATAATTAAATCACATTAAGAAATCACACATTGAGATTAATCACACACAACATGCCATATGAAGTCACTCACGACTTCACACCCTAAACCCTGCCAATCCTACTAAGTAGGGGCCTCAGATTCAGACGCATGCATGATGCTCATTATCATTATTTTCAACATAATTCATACCAATTAACATACATCACAATGACCTATTATAATCCCCAACATGATTCTATAATTTTATAATGTCATTCATCTCTAGCATAATATTTCATAAACCTAGATTTCCCAAATAGTCCGTCAAGCATCCAAATGGCTTTGTTAATGCATTCTAACACATAGAACATCATCAACAAGCATTCTAGCATGATCCTAACATCATATACATGCCCAATTCACAATATCCAAAGATTCACATCAATAAAGTTTTCCTTTCGAGAAAGTAACATCCAACAACCAATCGATCTATCGGCCAATTCAATCATGAATTCATCAATTGTATACCTAATCTAGTTCATAGCAATCATCTAAGCATGACAAACATCAACAATTCATCAAAATTCCCAATTCTCATACACAAAAGTTTCTACTTATAGTAAGGTATGAACAACACATCAATTTCATGAATTTCTTGCATAATCTACGTAAACTAGCATTAATACAATACAACTAACATCATATCTTCATCAAACCATAACAATTTCGACTTCATCGATGTTAATTGAACTAGGGTTATTTTTGAATCAAAAACCATGAAAAAGCTTGTTAAACTTACCTTAAATCTTGTAATAGGTCGAGAATTGAACTTGCAACAACGTTGTAATGATCAATTGATGCCAGAATCGGAGGTAATATGTTGTTTCTTGCTCCAAAATTGCAAAAACGGATGGGTTTGGGGAGGGTTACGACCGAATGGCGTTTGGGTGGGGGTTGGAGTTTGATTTTTGGTTTAAATATGGTAAGGATTTCTCTAATTTCCCCCTTGATGTTATATAACTTATGAAAACTAACTTTTTAAACTTTTAAATAACTTTTCCTCTCATAATTCATAGATTTTATTAACTAACAAGTAATATAAAAATCAATTGATAACTATCATCCAGGAGATCATGCACTTCACCTAGTCACATTGTCAGGCGTAACACATAAAATGATGCTCAACTATTTAATTCACATCATCACATAATTAAAATCAAAACTATTAATTAAGTTATTATTTGTTATCTAATTTAATTATTATTAAGTCACCAACGTTCAACGAAAACTAGTGTGTGCTCGCAACACATGTATGCAAAACCTAACGGAACTAACGGAGTTTGGTAATGAAAAATTACCAGATGTCTCACGTCTTGCTCTTTTTGATGTTGGTTTGAATTAGCATGTGGGTGTACTATATCACCACCTTTCTTTCTACCTGCAATTAACAAAGATAATGTTTTGGAAATGTAATCAAGCAATTAGTCAACAATCGTTTAAACGATAAAAGGGCGTTAAAATAGTAACATTTTAACCTGCTTTTTTAGGAGTACTGTTTGATTATGCATTTCGATGGGTGTTTGGTTTTTCCTTCTTAAATGCATTAAGAAAAAGAAAAAAAATCATTTTATTGATATACTATTGAAACTACTATACAAGTATACATACCTGGTAGTTTTAGCAGTCGCATTTATGTAGCTTCAATTGATGTTTTATTCTAATCAAAATGTCCATCTACAACAAGAATGAAACCATGACCCTTCAATAAAAACAATAATTAATCAATTCAGCTAGAATTACTAAAGATAATTATAGCAATGATTAGTAGGGTGAAGTTTAACCCACCATACTTTCCTAAATTTATCATTCAAGTACTAAACCCTTTTTTCATTATTGAGACAGTCCCTAGGCTTTTATGAAAAAAGTTGTTGACTTTAGCTGCTTTGTTTTTGTTCTTGTATGCAAGCATCAAGTTAAGGTATGCAAGGAAGAAGATAACAATTACTAAGTGCAAGGAGTTCTTTAATGCAAGTGGAGTGATAATGCATACTAAGATTATTTATATCTCATTTATCCAATTAATCATAGGCATATAATAGAAAGATTAAACAGAGATACCGAGTTCATCAAGAGCGAACATGATGCAAGCAAAAATAAAGTAGGAGGTGATCCTATGCTTGTACAGGTCTACTCTAGAATCTGCATCCAAAAGTTTAAATAGTTGACAGAATTAAATATCAAAAGACTACCAAAACATCATATTTGAATGTATCAATGTGCTCTCAACGTAAAAGTTAAACTTTACAGCAACATATGTTTGCTAAAATGAATAAATTAAACTAAAAGTTACCTTGTAATCTTGATTAAAGATCAAAATTCTCTGTGCGCTAAACCCACAAATCAAAATACTACTTGACTAAAAAGGAATGATCTGTTATGAATAAGATCACAATGACACCTTAAGATAGATTAGATGCAATCATATATTTTAGATGCAATTGTATATTTCAATCATACAATCTAATCATCAATAGACTATTACAACCTGTAATGGCATCAACAAAATCCTAATTGACAACAACAGAATCGTAGATTTTAAAGAATGATGGTGAGATGCTAAGAGCGGAAATGATGGTGACTCTTCAAACATTATCATAAACAAAACATAAAAGATAAAGCTTAAAGTAGATATCTTCAATCTTTACAAATGTTTGATTTACGGTAACGTCGCACGAACCTTATGAACACAATTGTTGCCATGGAGATTCATAGAAATTAAAACTTTTGAATCATTAGATGAAGCAAACCTGTAAGAAGAACCTATTTAAAAGGATCTTGCAGCTTAAAATCAACTTCGTTCTTAGTAGCATAGTGTTTAGCCGATGGAGAAGAGGATGAGATAAAATCAGGGTTGCGAAGTGAATTGAATCAGGGTTATATTTCAACCCGGTTTGAAAATGTTTGGATTGAAATCATGACGATGATAAGGTACAGAGGATGGTGGCTGAGATTTAGGGTTCCATACTTCCGTTGACTTCTGAAAACAAGTAAGCATAATACCTGATTAGAAATCAGATATCTTCATGGTTGAGCATTGGAAAATAGTGTAGCTATCTGCAACCGTCGTATCGGAGTTGTTGTCGATTGCAGCAGCCGTTGATTGCAATAACATGAGAAGATGATTTAGGGTTTCATGCATGTGTGTTGAATAGGTTTTGTGAAGACCTGGATAGGATACCGGATCATGATAGATCCGCGTGTTTTTTTTAAACATACATGGTAGCAATGCTAAATAATGGACATGTGGAAATGAGCTGCAGAAAACATGCCATGTGGACCAAAAAAGAAGGAGAGTAATGACACTTATAAAAATTATGGGGACGACTTATCAAGATGACACATAAGAAAAAAAAGCTTTGTTTTATTATAGAAGATAGATTTATTTTTGCTAAATGACAACTTTAAATCTTCCAGTATCACCCAAGTTTTGTTTAAAATAACTAAACTATATACACTTTATATTTCATATTTAAGTTTGACATCTTTTATTTTCATATTTGATTAATAATAATAACTATATAAAACATGCATGTTAAACTTAACAAGTACATACTTAGCTACTTTTTTTTAAATATATATTATCACTATTTTGACACCAATATATTTGCATATCACACATATATTAAAAATTAGTTTTGTAAATATATTATTTGGTGTTATTATTATTGTTAGATAATATTTATCACCCATTTAAACTTCTCATATTCAAAATTTAACAATTTTTTAAATAAAAGTTTCAAATATTTATTTTTTTTCACAGATGTATTAAAAATTATATAATTTCCATCTTAACCGTATTTTAAAACCCAACTGTTCCCTTCATTGCCCCTTTGATCGGGTAACAAATGTTTATGATTTTTGGTTGATTAATAGTCATAATATGATCCATAATATCATGAAAACTTGTACTTTGATTACGCTATGTTATTGTAGGTTGAAACGAAGAAAAGCAAAGCAAAAGTACAAAATCAGCAACTTGAAGCGTTGGTCAACTTCATCCGGCATTGGTCAATGCTGCATTTGAAGCCAAAGAAAGAATTTCAGCAAGTTGGGGCATTGGTCAACTGTACCCAGCGTTGGTCAATGCCGGGTTCGACGTATTGACGGTTTTCACCCCTTTTAAGCAGTCTTTCGGTTTCATTTGAAGGGGGGAACGTTTGGAGACTCTTTTGGGGTGATTTTAGGACGAAGAAACCTTGAAGAATCATTGAAGATTTGATTGTTATCATCTAATAATCAATTTTGGATGGATTCTACACATCAATTGTTTGTTTTTATCACTCCAAATATGTGTGGCTAAACACTTTGTAATCACATCTGGATTAGGGGTTTGTTTTCATCACTTGAAACTTTACTTTGTTAGTTTGCTTGAACTTAAGACAATTGTTTTCATGTACGTGTAATGTTTTCAATTATGCTTTTGTTGCTACTTCAATGCTAATTGAAAAAACACTTCATTTTGATTCACCAAGATGGTCATTCTTCTATAGACAAACTCTATAGAATTGTATTATGTCCCTACGCGATTGAGTTAATTTGATTTGGTATGGTTCATTGCTTAGTCACCAAGATGTCATTCCATGATGGAGAGACTCCATTATGTCGTACTATGACCTACGTGATTGATTAACGTGAAACTATTCGATTAGTGTAAAAGTTGCACGAGTTATGTCTATATAATTTGTCAAGCATGCTAATGAATTTACTAAGCAAGTGAATGATTAAACGTCGAAGCCAGAAGTGATTATATCTTCTCTTATTACGTGTTAATTCTTAATTTGACTAAGTTTATCTCAAATTCAATTATTATCAACATTTCAACAAATGACTTGTACATTTCAACATCAACACGAACTAGTTGTCAACCAATAGCTCCTTGTGGATTCGACACTCTTACTTGCTCTAGCTAGCCTAAGGTAATTAAGAATAAACATTCTTTATTTTTTGACCGGGCCTTTGACGCGGGTCAAATTTTGGCGTCATTGCCGGGGAGCAATTGTGCTTGTTAACTAGTTTGTAGTGATTTTTAGTAGTTTACTTGTTGTTTATAAGTTACAAAAAAACAAAAAGATCATAAGCTTTGTTACTTTCTGTTCGTTGTTAGGCTGGTGTATTAATTTATGAAGGTAATAGGTTATTTGCATGCACACTCGTTATTCAGGAAGATCATCACCACTTGCATACGATCCAGAGATAGAAAAGTCATCAATAAGCAACCGAGTACTTCAAAGAGCGTGGTTAACATCACCTTCTACTTCATATTCTTTGGAAGATACTCATTCGAAAGAAGCACATTCAAATTCTCAGCATACTAACTCAGGTTAAATGAAAGGTCCTGAGCAAGAGAATAATAACAACAACAATGGAGGTAATGGAGGTAGGAACAACAACAATAACAATGATGGAAATAATGATCACCAAAGGAGAGGTGTAGACAGTCATTATTGTCCAACCATATTTAGAAATCCATCTCCAATTGTGCCACCAGATTGGCATGGGCATCAATTTGAAATCCGCCCGCAACACTTAACTATCATTCCTACTTTTCGAGGGTTTGCATTTGATGAGCCATATACACATCTACAAGATGTTGCAACAATACGTGGTACTATCAATGGTCAAGGATTCAAACCTGATGAAGTCAAGCTGAATCTATTCCAGTTCTCACTAAAGGACAAAGCAAAATAATGGTTTGTTTCACTTCCTGCCGGTAGTATTCAAACATGGGATGAGATGCAATAACTCTTCCTTGATGAATATTATCCAATGAGCAAAACAAGTGATGTAAGGATGGCCATCAAATCCTTTAGTCAACAACCGGGAGAGGCACTACATGAAGCATTCATACGGTTCAAGGAGATGTTGAGACTTTGTCCTCATCACGATATTGCGAGATGGGAACTTGTGAAGACTTTTGATGATGGATTGTGCCCCGATGATGCTAAACTTGTATTTTCTAGTAGCGGGGGTACATTTTTGACTCATCATAAGGACTATGAGTGGGAGTTCTTGGAGACATTAAGTAAAGGATCCAAGACACAAGCATCGGCAAGTAGAAAAGCTAGGCCTGTTAATGTCAAGACAGTGAATGATCACATGAATAATGATCGATTCAAATCATTGGAGCGGAAGTTAGATTTGCTTTGTAGAAATGTGGGAAAGAGCACAGCTAATGTTTCTCAAGTTTACGAAGTGTGTGAAACTTGTGGTGATTTAGGACATTCATCTTTTGATTGTCCTATGAACTTGGAAAAATGTTAAGAGGTAAACCAAGTCTATGGTGACAAGAAGCAATTCGACATGAATTCAAATACACACCATCTGGGTTTAAGAAATCATCTAAATTTTAAGCATGGCAATTCAGCAAATCAAATGAATCCTAACTTTCAAGGAACAAGTCAACAAGGAGGATCTTCGCATCAATATCAAAATCATCAACAGAATTATCAAGGAAATTATCCTCAACGTGCTTACAATCAAGGTTATAATCAGCAATTTAGTTCATCTCAAGGATACAACCACAACCAAAGATCACAATCAAGTCAAGGGCAAGAAAATTTGACAACTCAAGTGCAAAATTTGACTACTGAAATGGCGGATATGATGGAGTTGTTGAAGAAGAAGAATCAAAGGGAAGAGATTCAAGACAAGACCATTGCGTCAATGGGGAAACAACTTGGGCAATCAGCGGAACAATTGTCTATAAGGCAACCGGGTTCTTTGCCAAGTAACACCCAGGTAAACCCCCAACATCAGAATCCAAATCATCAAAAATCACATGATGCACACATCAATGAGGTACGTATTCTTCGTAATGGAAAATCTTATGATTCCACACCCAATCCTTCACCAAACCTAGTCGAAGGTGTGGTAGACGATTGTAATTATGAGGATGAGCATGAACCAGAAATCGTTTTCAATAAAAGCTTAAAAATTAATGCAAATGAAAAGTAGACATTTTCAAAATCATTAAAAGATGATAACATTAAAGTTGATGATAAGAGTATGGAGAATAATACCATACCTTATCCTTCCACTTTAGTGAAACCTGAAAATAAACGCTATGATAAAAATGGACCACAAGCTGAAGACATGTAGGAGACTTTCAAGCAAGTAAAAATTAATATACCATTAATTGATGCCATAAGACAAATACCGGTTTATGCAAGATACCTCAAGGATTTATGTACTCAAAAAAGTAATCATAAAATGCCAAAAAAGCTTGATTTGACATCAAATGTGAATTCGGTGTTGTCATGTTCCCATCCACCGAAACAAAAAGATCCGGGGGCACCTTTAATTTCAATTCAAATCGGTGATTTTAAAATCAATAGGGCACTCCTTGATCTTGGGGCAAGTGTTAACATTCTCCCGGGTAATTTATATGATCAACATGATTTCGGTCCATTACAAAAGACCGCCACCACCGTGGTGTTGGCGGATTTATCATTGAAAATGCCTAGGGGAGTGTTAATTGATGTCATTGTTAAGGTGGAAGAGTTCTATTACCCTGTAGATTTCTTAGTGTTAGATTCGGTTGTTGCTAACAAGGAGAAACAACCAAGTGTGATTCTAGGTCGACCCTTTTTGGCAACAATCAATGCCCAAATTGGATGTCGTGATGGATCACTAGAGATAACATTTGGTAATCGGAAGGTAAGATTGAATGTATTTCAAAATACAATGAATCCTTTGATTGATAGTGATTGTTACATGGTGGACGTTGTTGACGGGTATATCCAAAATTACACTTCTAGTGTAATTACGGATGATACCCTAGAGCATTTTTTGGTGAATGACAGGTGTAACACATGGGAGATGATGGATGCAAATGGTAGGAAGGACATCTTTACAGTTACAACAGAAGAAGGAAAACCGCCCTGGGACTCACAAGACGAAATGTTTACCCGATACAGTTGATTCAAAGCTCAAACCTTCATTAGAAAAACCACCTAATTCGGAATTAAAGACACTTCCAAGTCACCTCAAATATGCATTTTCAGGTGAAGGTGAAACATTATTAGTGATTATTGCATCTGATCTTGTAAAGGAGCATGAAGAAGCTTTGTTGAAAGTCTTGTCCAAATACAAAGCAGCCATAGGATGGACAATTGCTAATTTAAAAGGAATAAGCCCATCTCTTTGTATGCATAGGATTATCACCGAGCCAACATCAAAACCTGCTAGAGATGCGCAAAGAAGGTTGAACCCAAATATGAGAGAGGTGGTGAAAAGAGAAGTGTTGAAATGGTTAGATGCACGAATCATTTACCCTATTTCCGATAGTAAATGGGTAAGTCCAACTCAAACTGTGCCAAAGAAATTTGGAACCCAAGTGATCAAAAGTGAAGATGGAAGTCAAGTAGTAACTCGACCCGTTACCGGATGGAGAGTGTGTATAGACTACCGTAAGTTGAATGCGGCGACTTCAAAGGACCATTTCCCTCTTCCTTTCATTGATCAAATTGTTGAGAAACTATCTGGTCAGAAATTCTATTGCTTTTTGGATGGTTACTCAGGTTACAACCAAATTGTAATACATCTAGAGGATCAACATAAGACTACATTTACATGCCCTTATGGCACATTTGCCTTTAGGCAAATGCCATTTGGGTTGTGTAATGCCACTGCTACTTTTCAGAGATGTATGATGAGTATATTCTCTGATTTGGTAGGGGAGTCTCTTGAAATCTTCATGGATGATTTTTCCAGTTTTGGTACAACATTTGAATTGTGTTTAAACCAACTTGAGTGTGTTCTTAAACGTTGTATGGAAACGAATTTGGTATTAAGTTGGGAAAAAAGTTATTTTATGGTAAAGGAGGGAGTTGCCCTTGGACATGTTATTTCTGAAAGAGGGATTGAAGTTGATCCCCCTAAAATTAAAATAATCTCCACCTTACCACCACCAACTAATGTCAAAGGTGTTCGTTCATTCTTAGGACATGCACGCTTTTATAGGAGATTTATTAAATATTTTAGTGCAATTTCAAAACCACTATGCAATTTACTTTTAGAAGATACACAATTTATCTTTGATGATGCTTGTTTAGAAGCCTTCAATGCATTGAAACAACAACTCATATCGTCCCCCATATTACAGTCTCCGGATTGGTCCTTGCCATTCGAAAGTATGTGCGACGCAAGTGACTATGCGTTGGGGGGCCGTGTTGGGGCAACGGGTGTATAAAAAGCCTGTTGCAATTTACTATGCTAGTAAAACTCTTTCTGATGCTCAATTAAATTACACAACAACAGAAAAAGAGTTACTAGAGGTTGTTTATGCATTGGACAAGTTTCGGTCTTACATTTGGGGGCCAAGGTGATAATATATTCAGATCATAGCGCGGTTAGATATTTAATGGAAGAGAAAGATGCTAAACCATGTTTGATTCATTGAATTTTATTGTTACAAGAATTTGATTTTTAAATGAGAGATAAAAAAGGATGTGAGAATGTAGTTGCAGATCACTTTTCATGTATCTCCTCTATTCGTGATGAATGTTTGGAAGAAATTCCGGATACTTTTCCGGATGAGCACTTGTTTGTTGTATCCAAGTTACCATGGTTTGCTCATATTGTAAATTATCTTGCTGCAGGTCAAGTACCATCTCATTGGACACGTCAACAAAGAAAGCGCTTTCTCTTTCAAGTCAAGCAATATATATGGGATGAACCGGATTTATTCAAGATAGGACCTTATCAAGTAATAAGGAGATGCATTCCAGACAATGAGATCCAAGAAGCATTGACACATGCACATACTTATGCTTGTGGGGGTCATTTTAGCAGGAAGAAAACCGGTCATCGTATCTTGTCGTGTGGTTTATTCTGGCCAACCTTGTTTCGTGATGCATTCTTGTTTGCTAAACAATGTCCTAGGTGTCAACAAGTTGGAGGAATTTCTAAAAAGGATGAAATGCCCATGAACCCCATCCGTTATTGAGATCTTTGATGTGTGGGGAATTGATTTTATGGGCCATTCCCCACATCATATGGCAATCTTTATATTTTGGTGGCTGTTGATTATGTATCAAAATGGATCGAAGCGGAAGCCACCAAAACTAATAACCATAGTGTTGTATGTAAATTCATTAAGAAAAATATTTTGTCAAGACATGGTTTTCCACGGGCCATCATTAGTGATGGCGGGTCACACTTTAAACTTTTTAAGTTTGGAAAACTTTTACAACACTATAGCATTCATCACCTGGTTGCTACACCTTACCATCCACAAACTAACGGTCAAGTTGAGGTTTCCAATCGGCAAATAAAAGAAATTTTACAAAAGACGGTGAGACTGGGTAGAAAGGATTGGTCATTGCGTCTCGATGATGCTTTATGGGCTTATCGAACCGCATATAAGACTCTGATTGGAATGACTCCTTACCGCTTAGTTTATGGAAAGAATTGTCATTTACCAATAGAGCTTGCACATCGTGCATATTGGGCAGTACAAACTGTTAATTGTGATTATGATGAGGGAGGTTTGGAAAGAAAATTGCAACTCTTGAGGAAATTAGAGATGAAGCATATGATTGTGCCTCAAGTTATAAAGCTAAGATGAAGGCCATTCACGATGCCAAGCTTCGCGTGAAAAACTTTGAAGTAGGTCAAAATGTTTGGCTTTATAACTCACGTTTGAAATTCATTGCAGGTAAGTTAAAAAGCAAGTGGATAGTACCGTTTGTGATTACACATGTTGGAAATTCCGGTGAAGTAGAGATTGAAGATCTCAAGGATGGTCACAAGCAATTAGTGAATGGACATAGGTTAAAACCTTGCATCACTTCAATTGATCAAGATGGAGTTAGCTTTGATGTTGTGAGTTTCATGATGGACTCACTGACATATAACCACATCTAAACGTTTGAGGTAATGTCCGGCTGTAGACAATAAATGTAGCGTTACACGGGAGGCAACCCGTGTATAAACACTAAGTTGGGGAGGTGGTTGTTGGACGTGAGAACATGTATAAACACTAAGTTGGTTCGGTTGAATGTTAAAAAAAAAATTTCAACACTAAGTTCGTCACGTTTTGGGTTCGTAGTCATTAAGTTAAATATGTATTTTAAATTTATGTTAGTATTAAGAAAAAAAACATAACAAGGTACAAACAAAAACAAAACAAAAATAAAGTGGAACTTGGAATCACCTCCTGCACACAGATCGATTACTTTTGTTGAAATTATGTGGTTGTGAATTGTTCTGGATTTTTTATTATAAACCAACCATTTATGAAGCAACTTTCTAACGCCGCCACCGTTTCCAAACGCCTACATCTTCTATTTTAAGTTTCTTTTTGCAACAATTGAGAAAGAAAAAAGGAGTGCTGGTGCTGTAAATTCCATGTTCCATGTTTAAAAAAAATGTGCGTTCTTCTCTCTCATCTGATTTACTCAAGATTTTACCCCTAATACCCACTCTTTCATCTTCTTTATCTTCTTTTTCCCTCAATAACACTAAACCCTAGTTTTGAGTTCTTCAAGAGCTCAACCAAAATCAGAGTTTTTTGAATATAACATGAACCGATTTTTGTACACATTTGCGTGGTGTGTTCGTTATCTTTGATTACTCGAGATTCAAGGAATTTTGTTTGGTTCTAGTTCCAAAAAGTTGACTCAAGTTGGGGGGTTTTTACTAGTTCTTTGTTTCCCGCACACATTTAGACTTCAAGGTATGTTCTTTTGTCATTTTTACATGTTTTCATGTAACTTTTGCATATTATTTCTCTAGTGTATTCATTATGGTTGACACATGATGAGGTTCATGTTGTTGTACAAGTGCTAAAATTGCTTCATCACATGAGAAACAATACACATTGCTTAAAGTCATGTAAAATTTATGTAAACTTATAAAAGTAATGAAGTTTGAGAAGTTGAAATTATGAGTTGATGTGTATTATATGAAAAAAAAGAAAAAAAAGTTGTCAATTGATTCTATGAATTTGTATTTAGTGATCAAAAGAAAATTGCTACAGGTCATGATTAGCAAAGATTAAGATTAAGGTTTTTTGAAAGCTAATGGAACATGTGAATAGGTTAAATTTTATAGGGCATGAAGGGGCGAATCAATGTTCATTTGTTGGCTAACATGTGACAATTGTGCCTAGTAGGGACATGGCTTCTTCATCATCATCTCGTAAACGTAAAGGAAAGACTCAAGGTCCACTCAAATGGGGGAAAACGTTCCATTATCTAAACTTCCCCTTAGTCAACAACAAAGGTTCTACATGGAGAAATTAGATAATTTAAAGAGCCGTGGGTTTGCGAGAGACCCGTCAATATTGATGAATTCTGAGGGTACGGTTTGGTTGAAAGATTTGAACATCTTGGATGGGAAGCTGGTCTCACGTATTGTAATAGTGAAAAGTTAGAGATATATATAGATGAGGCCAAGGAATGGATGTCAACACTAAAAAGGATTCCCGGTTCAAATCCTCCACTTACAACAAAGCTTAAAGGAAAGGTGAATGGAAAGGATGTGTGTCTAACTATGAATACCTTGTCTATGCTTGCATCATTTGATTCGGGAATAAGGGTAGAAGGCGATGAGTACACTTATTTCACAGATGCCGAGATGTATTCTAAGAAAGAAACTAGTACACCTGAGTGGTTTGAGATGATTGGTACACTTTTTGATGTTCCTAATGGTGATGTTTTGAACTACAAACCATTAATGAGGCAACATCTCAAGCCACTACCTCATCTCATTTCAAAAATCATGATGTATAATATAATGCCAAGAAACGTTAACCATGGCAGGATGAGACACTATGAAATCAAGGTGTTGTATGCATTGACTACAGGGAGGATCCATTTGTCTTTAAAGCAGTTGATCATGCTTAACATATGGGAGACACGAGAGAACTATTCAAGAAGTTTTATACCACATAATCATCTCATTTCCAACCTTCTGTTGTCAACAAAAGCTATAGCAAGCAATGCTTTACCAGCCATGGAGTTACTCAATCCATTTTCTAGAAGCAAGCTGGCAAATGTCTTTTACTTCACAGAAACTAATGATAAGTTTATTCTCACGTGTAAGGCTTCACAAAGGACGTTTGAGAGGAGAAAGAATGATGAAGAGGAAGAAGGGATGAGAAATATTAAGCAAGGTAGGTAGAATGGTGTAAGGGAGCATGTAGAGCAACCACAAGTATGGGGTCAATGGTCATAATTTCAGAGAACGGTTTTGGATCAAATTCAAAAAAATCATGAAGAACACATGAGAAAATTTGATGCATTTGTGGAGCAACAAAGGCAAATTAGTCAGCATAACATTTATGAGAAGGAGTTGTATCAGTAACGGTTTTATGAGTATTCTGAGAGCCCGCATCATGATATGGATCTTCAGCGAAATCAAGGATATCACCCAATTGCGAAACCATTTGATTATAGCCGTCTTACTCATGAAGATCGGATCAATCTACCACCATATCCTGGTTACCCTCCACCTCTAAATTGGCCACAAGGCTTGGAGCAACAAGTAAATGCTGAAGCACAAAACCCGTTTGATGATTCTGATGTGACACGGTAGATTTGGCATTCTGTTTTCCCCCACCACAAGGATGATTAGCAAAAAAGAAGAATAGTTCTACCTTTCATGCTTCTTATTACTTAGTTTATGTTTTAGTAGTTTAACTGTTTTCTTTTGGTTGGTAGAATGTCTAATAGATCATAAATGTTCATGATTTTTGGTTGATTAATAGTCATAATATGATCCATAATATCATGAAAACTTGTACTTTGATTACGTTATGTTATTGTAGGTTGAAACGAAGAAAAGCAAAGCAAAAGTACAAAATCAGCAACTTGAAGCATTGGTCAACTTCATCCAGCATTGGTCAATGCTGCATTTGAAGCCAAAGGAAGAATTTCAGCAAGTTGGGGCGTTGGTCAACTCTGCCTAGCGTTGGTCAACGCCGGGTTCGACGTATTGACGGTTTTCACCCCTTTTAAGCAGTTTTTGGGTTTCATTTGAAGGGGGGAACATTTGGAGACTCTTTTGGGGCGATTTTGGGATAAAGAAACCTTGAAGAATCATTGAAGATCTTATTTTTATCATCTAATAATCAATTTTGGATGGATTCTACACATCAATTGTTTATTCTTATCACTCCAAATATGTGAGGCTAAACACTTTGTAATCACATTTGGATTAGGGGTTTGTTTTCATCACTTGAAGCTTTACTTTGTTAGTTTTCTTGAACTTAAGACAATTGTTTTCATGTACGCGTAATGTTTTCAATTGTGCTTTTGTTGCCACTTCAATGCTAATTAAAAGAACACTTCATTTTGATTCACCAAGATGGTCATTCTTCTATAGAGAAACTCTATAGAATTGTATTATGTCCCTATGCGATTGAGTTAATTTTGATTTGGTATGATTCATTGCTTAATCACCAAGATGTCATTCCATGATGGAGAGACTCCATTATGTCGTACGACGACCTACGTGATTGATTGACGTGAAACTATTCGATTAGTGTAAAAGTTGCACGAGTTATGTCTATGTGATTTGTCGAGCATGCTAATGAATTTACTAAGAAAGTGAATGATTAAACCCTAATGCCAGAAGTGATTATATCTTCTCTTATTATGTGTTAATTCTTAATTTGACTAAGTTTATCTCAAATTCAATTAATTATCAACATTTCAACAAATGACTTTTACATTTCAATATCAACATGAACTAGTTGTCAACCAATAGCTCATTGTGGATTCGACACCCTTACTTGCTCTAGCCAGCCTAAGGTAATTAAGAATAAACATTCTTTATATTTTGACCTGGCCTTCGACGCCGGTCACCCTTCACCCGCATTGACTGCTTAGTTAGTCTAAATATGGTCAATGCGGGAGGGTAATTTGCCACTAGCATCATTTTTGCCCGCATAAGGTTTATCTAATCGCATATTTCAACTATTATCTTTATTTCCTTCCTCGTTCGCAATGACCTCTTAGTTAGTCTAGGTATGTCCAATGCAGAAGAGTAAACTGCCACCTACATTACATTTATCCAGATTGGGTTTGCTCAATCACATCGCCTAACTGATATGTACATCAATATTACCCGCCTTGACCCAGAACAGCTAACTTAAAGTTCACTTGTATTGAAGCAAACTATCAACATTGGTGTAACCTAGCCGTGTTAAACCAAACCATCCTCATTGGTGTAACTTTAACAATATCGCCCGCACAACAACACCATAAAAATTATGCAGGACCCATTATGGTTCATAACAGTTTCACAGTTGAAGAATTATCAACTTGATACACACTTACTAGATCAAATAGAACCAGGCAAAAAAACAAAGTATAACAAGTAAGAACACTCAAGAACAAAGCATATTGGTTTTCAAGGATGTTATATATTGCTCTCAAGTGTTTACAAGTATTATAAAGATTAGACCGAAAACTGATTACATGAGATACTTTATACTACATCCTACAGTCGGCCGTACTTTGAAGGCCAGCTGGACACTAATCTAGACAACAAGATCAATGTAGAGTCAAAAGGCAGATTGCCTTTTAACTTGTGACTATGACATGCCATAGCTTACATCCTATTGTATTACAAAAAGGATTATAGTACAAGAGTAGAAAGCTACAAACAAAGACACCATACTGAATAGTTGACAAAAGTAAAGGTAATCACCAACGTATACAAGTTGGTGAGTCTTCAGAGAAGGCAACAGAAAGGTACTCTGCTTTTGTCAAAAGTATGTCAGAGAAGCATGTCTTCTCTGTCTTCAAAAGAAATCATTCTTTAGGCTTCGAAAGACTTTTTATCTTCAAGCTTCGTAATACTTTGTCTTTAGACTTCGGAAGACTTCATTTTTGGCTTCGTAAGATTTCTGTATTTGGATTCGGAAGATTTGACACTTAGTTAATTTCATCTTTGTGCATGGTCAAATCTTCCGAAGTAACTTCCTTATACTTCAATGCATGCTGAGGGATCTTTGGTTAGCATCAGCCTTTAAGATTAACTCTTACAACTCCCCCTAGGCTGATACTACCAAAACTTGAAGATGACTATAGGTCTTAATCCTTTACTTGTTTACAACCATCATTAGAACTAGAGCCATTCCTCTCTTCATCAGTTGGTTTGGATTCTTTAGGCTCTTATAGTATCTTCTTATGTCCAAAGAGATCATGCTCAGGAAGGTTGAGTATATTCCGCCAGAAGTATACTTGTAGACCTCCTTGATCTCTTATGACATACCATCTGTCTAGGTTTAGAGAGTACACCCAGGACAAGATGGGTCTCTCAGCAGCGAGAGGCTCTACAAATAATGCAGTTGGTTGAGCAGCCTCTTCTTGTTGACCCTCAGGATGTTCTAACTCATCTTGAGGTGTAGAGATGGATGCCTTAGACTTCTTCTTTGTTTTCTTCTCTCTACTGATGGTCATCCTCTTCCTCTTTCTATACTTTAACTGAGAAGGTTGGTCTTGATCACCATGTTTTTCTTTCTCCTTCTTAGTTTGGTCCTTCCCCTTCACAAGTTAGAAGAAGGTTCAGGACCCTACTTTCGGTCAGAAGATAAAGTTGGCTATGATCAGCAGGTCTTAGTTCTGTTGTTTGTTGGGGTTGAACCTTGACCTCAGCTTCAGGTGCAGCTTGATTTCGAGGAGAATGCAAGTCTTTGAGCTCACCTTTCTTAATCTTTTGCTTGATCACCCTAATGTGCTCATCCATTGTGGATAGAGACATGGGACCAATTCTCCTTTCGGAGAACCCATACAGTTTCAAAAAGCTCACCATCTTCTGTCTATCTTCATATTTCTTCTTGTTGGCTTTGATGGTGGCTCTTGATTTCTCTGCTTCCTCCCTCATCTTTCTCTTAGTAGCTTTTCTTTGTTGATTGGCTTCTTGTTCCAGCTGCTTGAGATATTCAACCTCTATATACACAAAAGATATATGGAGTAAAGCTTCTGCCTGGTAGAGACATGTGGTACTCAAGTAGGCTATCATGTTATGTCTTTCTTGTTCATTGCCTACTTGAGCTTCTTCCTTTGCAACTGCAGTTTCTACCTCAGGCTGTTCTTGAACCGGAAAGAGGACAGGAGCTTGATAGATTTTTCTTTTCTTTCTCTTTTATTTGATCTTGATGAGCATAACAGCATCCTCAGCCTCCTTCCTCTCTTTAGACACCTTAGTATCAGCCAATTCCTTCAACATGTCTAGGGGAGAGAGATCAGATCATCAACATTATGCCCCCTAGCTCCCAGGTAGTTCAATTTGGCTGCCCTTAACTTATACTCCTAAGTGTTTGGCCTGTGGGCAACCCTAATTATAGCCTGCATGAAGATAGTGCTCTCTCTTCTTATTGCTTCCCTAGACTTCCTCTTCCTCTCTTTTTCTCCTCCTCAACCTCCTCTGCAGTTAAGACTCTTTTACCCTTGTCAACCACATGCCTTTGTGACTGGGGACGAGGGAGCTTTGGCTTTCTTAGACTTGTTCAACTTTTGAGCTCTGGCCAGGAAGAGGCTGTGAGACACCTTTACCAACTGATGTTCCATTGAGGGTAATTGTGTCTGAAGGAGTAAGAGTCTCCAAGTTCACAAGGTCCACAACTAGGCCTTCAACTGAGGTTTCTCCTTCGAAGCTAATCTTAGGGTCCAACTCAGTATCTGATTGACCAACTATTTTCCCTATCAATATCTGTCTATATAGGCTTGTTCTTCTTCTAAACTTCTCATACACTCTATCTTGAATCCTCCCTGCCAGCCTGTCTGTTTTGCCTTGGGTTAACAATTGGCAAGGTCAGAAGAGGAAAGCTTTTATATAATCTCAGGTTATAGATATTAAGGATCTCTAATTGACCCTATGATCTAGAAAGTACCAACACCTTTCTATCAGTGTCATACCTCAATCCTATGATTGGGTTATCAGCAGGATTAGAGTGACAAGGCCCTTGGTATCACACCCTCCTCAAATAAGCTTTGAAAGGTGGCATCCACACTAACGTGGGCTAGAGAAAGTTGTTGAGTCTGGATAGTTACAGATGAGGTTAGTGAGTCCTCAATGTTCATACTCTGGGTAGTGCTTCCACGTTCTATGGCTATAGTGACTTTCTCCCCTTTTTTCTTAGGCTTTGGGAGACTTTGTCTTGAGGTTTAGGAAGACTTCACTTTTGGCTTCGGAAGATTTCTGTCTTTGGTTTCAGAAGATTTGACACTTAGTAATTTCATCTTTATGCATGGTCAAATCTTCTGAAGTAACTTCTTTATACTTTAGTGCATATTGAGGGATCTTTGTTTAGCATTAGTTTTTAAGATAAACTCTTATAAATTATGATAGCATGTACTTTCTGTAATTGAAAATACTTTTCCAGCCTTGGGTTGACAACACCACCATGTAAAATCATATACTAGCACTATTAGAATTAAAAAAACAACATAATAAACATTAACATCGTTATATCACACATTATTGCACACTTTTTTAAACAATATACCTTTAAAAAAATTACAATAATATTATACATATACTAGCTTATAGACCCGTGGTTCACGAATTGGAACAATAAAATTAAATTAAAATTTTTGCATAATATATTACAAATTATGTTTTGCAACTAAATATAATCAATATATATAACCTATAGTATTTTAAAAAATATAACATTATAAAAACAAAAATCAATAAAAATAAAATTATAGATTATTAAATTTATTAAATTATAAAACATAATAACTAAAATTTATAAATACATGAAGATATGTTAGGGATGAATGTTTAATTTCATAAATTTAGGGGTCAATAGTTAGATTAGTAATTCAAATTAGTCAAATATCTATTTATGTAACTTTTTTAAAAATAAAGAAAAAAATTATGGCAGGGAAAACAAATGGTAAGTGCTTCATGTTTTGTCATGTGACGATTAAGTGGTCTAATATGATACCATGTGTTTAAAAATTTACTCTTATATATCTCTTTAACTCTCCACTCCCTTACTCTCCCAGTAATCTCCAGCACTTCATATTATACCCAGCATACTATAAAAAAAAAAAAAAAAAAAAAAAAAAAAAAAAAAAAGATTTTTCCCTTTCTGTACAACCTTCAACCGCTGTGCATACTCTCGCCAACCATCCGCTGTGCATACTTTGCAAGTAAGTTCTTTCTTTAAACCCCCTCTTTCTATGGCAAAAATCAAACCTTGCCATGCCCCCCTCTGATCTATTACACACACACATATATATATATATATAGGGGAGGGTTCAAATGAGAACTCACTTATTTTGTGAGAACTCTAGAAACCAATGTGAGCCAAGCATTTCCAATGGCAAAATGATAAATAATAATAGCATAATAAAAAAAATTTATAAAACAAAAACTAACATAAAAAATAAAAAAGTAAAATGACAAAAATGTTTCTTTTGTTTTCCTATTTTATAAAAAAATAAAAAAAATTTATAAAAAATAAAAAAGCTCGTTTTTTATGAACGTCACTTTACACATATGTAATACCTGAAAATACACATGTGTAAAACGGGATTAACACATGTGTAAATAACTGGTTGGCGATTTTTTAAAAAAAAGTATATCAATATGGTACGCGTTGAAAAGATAAAAAAAATACTGAAATTAATGGTGCAATTTTTTTGAAAAAATAATGTCGTGAAAAAAAGTTATGAATATTTTAAAAAAGGTGAAAATGACATGTAAGTTGCATGTGACTTAAATGTGTGGTTTATATTGGTTCTTAGAGTTCTCACGAAAAAACCTAGTTCTCAAGATAACCCTACCATATATATATATATATATATATATATATATATATATATATATATATATATATATATGTGTGTGTGTGTGTGTGTGTGTGTGTGTGTGTGTGTGTTTAAAATTAATGAAATATATAAAAATTATTTGAGTTTTAAAAAATTGATGAACTTGCTCTAATGAAACATTCAAGAAAAGATGGTTCATTTGTTCTTATGCAATGAAAAATCTAGATTTTAATTGACGAACTTGAGGGTCGAAGGGTGGCTCAAAGGACCTTTTTAAATGTTTCCTTGTTATCTGGAGACCTGACATTAGGTTAGAAATATCAACCTATTACATACACCGGTTAAAAATCTGAGTTGAATGTGCAACTTTTTAACATAGTTAGGGGTTGTTTGGTAATATCTGAATGATTAAGTGTTGAACCAATAAGAGGTCTGAACCATTAAGTGCTGAACCATTAAGAGGTCTGAACCATTAAGAGCTAGTATATCGCTTAAATATTTAAAGGCAAATGTCTAACCAATTCAGATAAGAGTTCTTAACCATTCAGCATTAGACCTCTTAACCATTCAGCATTAGTATAATGCTTAACCATTCAGAGGCAAATGTCTGAACCATTCAGACATTTGCTCGCGAAACAAACAGTCTGAACCATTAAGTGCTAAATAATTCAGGCATCTGAACCATGAAGAGGCTGATTAAGAGGCTGTCAAACAACCCCTTACTCTTACTCAAACATAAGCTTCATCATAGAATTCTAAGAAATCGTATGGTTTACAATTGATTTTGAATTAAATTAGAATTCTAATTGAAATTATCATCCGAAAGAATCTCTTATAAAATCTCATGTCTTGGTAAGTTTAAACTTGTTATTGTAATGTTTTAAATTACATACATATTGAAAAAAGAATTTGAACTCCACCAACCAAAGACATTTAATAGAATTAATTTCTTTTATTTTTGAACCAAACACCACATTTTGTATACCTAAAACTAGAACTTTAACTTATAATATTTATAAACTTATCCATCTTATTTGGTTACACAGATGTTTCACTAATAGAAAATCCTCCCACATATTAATATCCAACTCTAAAACAAATAAAATCTTGAAACTCACTTTGAAATAAAATACAGACAAAAATCAGCACGAATGCTTCAATGATGTAGATAGGTTTGTCAAAAACCTTAGTCCTATAACTTTTATTATTATATTCACATTCATACTCATACTTATATTTTATGCTTAAAAGTTACCCATGTATCATAACAAAAGCTAACGCAAAGTTCAGTCCCCAACAACCTAGGCCCCACCACTTCGAAGCATCTTCTTGGGTGCTCCGGCGACATTTTCCGACCACCGGCGATTGATCTGAGAGAAAAGAAAGTATAGCAATGGCGATCGACGACGATCAGTCAAAAACTTGCGTTGTTCTCGGCGGCAGAACCTTCATCGGAAGATGTCTCGTCGTGAGGTTATTGACCTTGGGCAATTGGATCGTCCGAATCGCCGATTCCGCTCAGTCTCTGCAACTCGATCCCTCCGAGTCGAAGTACGACTCGCCTCTCAATTGTGCTATCTCTACTGGTCGTGCTTCCTATGCTCACGTTGATGTTCGCCAAAAAACCACAATCATCAACGGTACTTTGATTATATGATCTTGGAATTGTGTTTTGAAACTACTCTGAAATTAGGGTTTATTTGTGTGTAATTGAACCTCTGTTTTTCGTTATTGTACCCTAAGAAGCTTTGTAGCGTTTAGTCTAGGAACTCAATTTGGTTGCTGTAGTAAGTGGCTTTTTGAACTGAAGTTGCTAATGCCCTTTTATTTGCAGCTATTGAGGGTTCAGAAGTTCTGTTTTACATGGATGATATTGATTCTTGCAATCAAGATTTCTATTATGGTTACTCAATAATTGTTCAAGGTTAATTATCAATTCACTTTAAATCAGACTGTGTCTTTGATTTGAAACTATGTTGTTATCTGTTTTTTGATCTTATTATGTGTGTTATGCAGGTGTGAAGAATGTTATCAATGCTTGCCGGCGATGCAAAGTTAAGCGGCTGATATACACCAGTACTGCGGATGTTGTAGTTGATAATTTACATGATATATGCAGTGGGAATGAGACGTTATTATACTCTTCAAAAGTATGTAATCTGTTCCAATATTGTTATCTTTTAACTTATATGAACATCTAAGTGGTATAATTCTTTGTTTTTACACAGTTTAAGGATTTGTATAGTGAACTTAAAGCTCAAGCAGAGGCATATGTTTTGCTTGCTAATGACATTGATGGGCTCCTTACGTGTGCGATTCGCCCCAGCAATGTTTTT
This sequence comes from Flaveria robusta, assembly GCA_025506415.1. Taxonomy (NCBI): domain Eukaryota; kingdom Viridiplantae; phylum Streptophyta; class Magnoliopsida; order Asterales; family Asteraceae; genus Flaveria; species Flaveria robusta. Next base: position 17,191,519 of record CM046473.1, read on the forward strand.
GGACCTGGGGACACGGTTCTTTTGCCATCTCTTATTGAAGTTGCAAAATCTGGTTGGGCTAAGGTTTGGAATCTTGATTATATTTATTTAAGTGCAGTATTTCTTATTTCCTATATATAAGCTATGCAGTTTTAGAGAATTGTGTTTTCTTGGTTATTCATTATATAAGTAATAGAGTCTCTCATTCCAGTTCATTATAGGAAGTGATCAAACCATTTCTGACTTCACTTATGTGGAAAATGTCGCTCATGCCCTTATCTGTGCAGAGGCTGCTTTGACTTCTCACATGCTCATTGTATCCGGAAAGGTATTATTGAATCTTCTTTCATTTCTTTTTCTTTTTTTTATGTGAGATTAATGATTAATTGGTAACCCTAAATCCCTATACATTGTAGGTATTCTTCATCACAAATTTTGCGCCTACAAAATCTTGGCAATTTGCCCTATGTATACTGGAGGGCTTAGGCTATTACAGGTACTGAACGATTTGATCTAACATTTTTTTATTTTAACTTTTATTTTTTGTAGCATTGCCATAAAGCACAATGATCAACGAATTAGCAATTTTGGCCAACAAATTTTTATCTGTTAAAACTATAATATTGGTATTGTTTGGGTTATGATGATAGAGATGGCGCTTAAAGAATAGTTCCTTTAGAATAAATTGTACAAATGTTAACAAAGAGCTGATATATCTGATTCACTGTTTTCTTTATTTAGGTCACGGTTACCTCCTATTTGGAATTTTCACTTTGTTATGGATTTTATATTATTTTTAATTTTTTTTCTATTTGTATATGACCGCAGACCGATCATTAAACTTCCTGATGTGGTTGTACGGTTGATTGTTTCTCTCATAAAATGGATGCACTTAAATATAAATTCTACAGACAATAAGCACGTCTCAGTTCGCAATACAATCCAATTAATGTCACACACTAGAACTTACAACTGCTCTGCAGCTGAGCGGCATATTCAATACTCGCCAATCGTGTCACTTGATGTAAGTTTATAGCTTCAACAATGTAAATACATGTGCACACACAGATATGTGTGTGTGTTTGTATGTATATATGTATATTTATAATTAATTTTATAAATCCATGCTATGTTTTTTACAACCTTGTAAATTTTCCTTCCAACATTTGTGTCGTTATTGATTGATGAACATACAGGATGGTATCACACTGACTGTCAAATCATTCACTCATTTAGCTAAATATTTTCCTTCTACAAGACTTGGTGACTTAGTTGAACAATCAAAAATTGAGGAACTACTAGGGAGTGGGGAAGGTAACAATCATGTTTCACCACCATTTTTTCAAGGGCAATTTCATATATATCCACAAAAACTTGCATAATGTCATATTTAGCCAAACAAAAAAATAATACAAATATACCCTCACAAAATACTTAAAAATTTCTTATTTGCCATTTAGCAAAATACATTTTATAATACAACTGTTATACCCTTTTCTTTCTCCTTACACTCCGACCTCTGATATCCTAATGCAAGTTCTAAGGGAAGGGTATAAATGTCATAAATTTGAAAATGGGTATATTTGATATTATGTTTTTTTGGATAAATATGATTTTGTACCATGTTTTGAAGGGTGTGTATGAAATTATCCCTTTTTTCATCAATATTTTAGCAGATGAAATACTAATTTTCAAGTTTATGATGAAATCTTAGGTTCTGAAAAATTTATATTTGTTATGTTGTGGATGCAGTTGCAGATCTTTTATTGTGGAGAGATGAGAGGAGATCATTCATATGCTTTCTTGGAGTAGCTTTTCTTTATTATTGGTTTTGTGTATGTGAAAGAAGAATTGTATCCTCTACAGCTCAGCTTCTGCTGCTTATTATTGTTGCACTTTTTGGATATGCTAGAATCTCACCTAAAGTAAATGGATATGCTAGATTGTCATCTAAAGTGTAAGCAGAACTCATAAACCCTTTGTTAACAATTGACTTGATTTTTTTTTGGTATATCTGAATGTGGTCCCAATGGTGTAGGTCGGTGTGTTCTATCTCGAGAACATTACCATGTTTTGAGGTGTCAGAAATGAGTATGAGGAAATTTGTTAGGATCATAGCAAACATATGGAATGAAGTAGGTCAAGTAGCTAGATCTTTGGCAGAAGGAAGCAACTGGAGTTTGTTTTTCAAGGTATTTATCAATTTAAACTTTATATTCTTCATAATAATCAATGCATCTTTTCTTATGTGATCATATAACATTTATTTGTTCACAAATCTTTTGTTCCTTTGCATCTTTAACGAGCGCCCATTCCCATGCAGGTAGTAGTTGCTATATATCTTTTCAAGTTGCTTGTGGCGAACAACTTTCCCACATCAATGGGAGTAGGTATGAATTTTCTTTTCTGTTTTTCTTAACTGCTTCATGCTAGGGGCTTAGCCAATGATAAAGGTAGCAAAATAGGTGGCCAGGCGGGTTGTGTAACAGGTCAAAACGGGTAACTTTATGGTATGGTTAGGCAAGTAGGTTAACCCAAAGCACATTTGATTTGGTTCATATAAATAATTTGGGTGCCCAATACTAGTACAAATTTTATATTATTATGTAGTATGCTCATTTGAATAAAATGATTTAAAAGGTTTATGTATTAAAAATATACTTTGCACGACTATTGGCCTGTTTAACTTGCTTGACACGTGTCTTTTGTAATTAATTTTTTTATTTCACCCATTTGACCCATTAGATATAAACATAACCTGAATCGACCAGTTTGTATGAAAATGGACCACCGTTGTCACCTCTAGTCATGTAACTAAATCACCAAGAAAAATGCAACATATGAAGGCTTCCCTCCAAGTCTCCGACCTCCCTCATTCATGTTTCCTTTGCATCTAACTTTGTATTCATGTTTATTTTAATGCTTTTAGTTTGACTATGTCCTTCTTTTGACTTACCATTGACACATTGTTGCAGGGTTGGCCTTTTCCTCTATTTCATTCTTGATTTATGAGCAATATGATGTCGAAATCGATGGAATAGTAGGAATCATATATGAAATCACAAGGCAGTGCATTGTATTCGTGACAAGTCGTCTACCCATTCCAACGCCTTCTCCTTTATGCATCAACACCACTAAACCTACAAAGTCAAAAGATTAGAGATAACTGTTAACGGTATCTGATTTACAAGCAAAACTATGTATGCCAGTTAGACTCTAGCATGTTTGTGTTTGTGTATGGAAATTTACTTGAACAGATAGTCTAACTCCATTTCAACATAGAAAAGATTATGAGAATATATCTTATTCATGTACATAGATGTGAGTGAATTGATGTGTAAACTCAAGATCTATAAAGCATTTCATGGTTTGGACCGATGAAGGGAAAGCACTTAAACGAAGTGGTTCCGATCATGATTAAATAGAATACCGAGAGCATGGAGCCCAGGACATCATTGTAGACGACTGGTTTATATTACTGAACATGTAATTTTCTAGAGAAAACAATCTATTAACATAATTATAATGGATACAATCATATTCAAGTTGTGAGTTTGTTGTTAAAAAACAAATTTAAGTGCATAAAATTTAATTGCCTTCAAAGCAGCAAGGTACTAATGTGTGTGTCGCACATCATACTCCATACGCTTTAATCGGCTTTCATGATCATTACCAAATGCTGAATCTGTTGTAGCTACTACCACTCTTAATCGTAAATAAAACCTGTTGTATGGCCTCTTAAGATTAAGTTCAAGCAAGAATGAGAATGTACGTAGCGAACCGTTTACTTTCTTCCCTGGCATAGAGTTTTCACAAAAGCGGATATGAATGATGTTAAAGGATCGATTATGTTATTAAACCCTAGAAGGAATCATAACTCAAACTAAAGACATGAATAACTAACTAGGTTAGAATCAATAGGATCAAATATACTTGATTAAGTTCAAGCATAATTGTAGCGGAATTATAATTATTAGAGATAAAACACACAGAAGTTACTTAGTAAATGCTTGTATATTGATGAACAATCTCAAAATACAGTAGGGTTTTTGAGGGTTTAAAAGATTTCAAAATCTGTAAAAAAAATTTATCTATTTATAGGTTTTATACAATAACCTATACAAATTACTTAATTATCTTTGACAAATTGCATAGGATAATCTAAGTACAAAAGTACATTAACTATATAAGTATTTGTTTTTCTTCATCAGCATTTGTTTTAGTTCAGACGCATTGAAAAATACGAATGACTAAAACCTTGACCGCATTTCTTCCATTAGTCTTTAACATTTGTTTTTCATCATCCGCGTTAGTCATATGCGGATGGACAAATGCTCATGTGCATTTGTCTAAATTATTCGCATTGACTAATGCGGGTGAACAAACACTTAGACATTTTTCTTTATCCACATTTCTTCTTCCACATCCACATTCACTTCAACATTTGGTACATTTTCATCGGAACAACTTATCACTCACTGTTTGAATTGGCATGCATGATTCTTTTAAGGTCTAACAATAAACTTGTATTGAGAGCCATACGTGCTTACTAAACCCAAGTGAAAATGTATTACGTATTCGGATCTTACATGTCGTCTTCTCCACCTTAAAACCCTAATCACATGTCTTAGCTTGTCCCACTGTTTACATTGTTATTTAACCCTTCCAAGTTGGTCGATTAAATGAATATAATCATAGAAACATTATACTAAGTTCTTACAATCAATGGAAGGAAGGGTTTTCTTCTCCACTAAAAACCCTAACCGGGTTCTCTGTTTCATTCCCTGTTTTGAACCTATATTCCCCTATAACTGAACCATATCAGCATTATAACAATCACATCATCACGTATATGCTACGTAATAGAACCAATGAGAAATTTTGATTCATTGGTTTGAACATGTGCAATAATAACCATGGCTTGTAGATGAATTTTTGCCTTTCCTAATTTCATGAGTATGATAAATGGAGATGAAACGGATCTGAATGATAATGATTGTCTTGTTAATTTGTTTCTGTTTTTTATCAAAGCTTAACCGACAAACATAAAATGAAACATGAGCCGTCACGTAGTTTTCTTGTATGATCGGTTATTGTCATTTAATAACAAAATAATATCAAAAATACCAAAAATGCCCTAGTAAGAATATGTCATAAATATCAAATTATTAAATATAAAAAATGCTCTTAGTAAGTATTTTAAAATTATGTGAAATATCAACTTTTGTCTTAATAAAATTTATTATAAGAACATTCATATTAGATTCTCTATTTCCATCTTTCTAATTTAACTAAAAATTATCCCTTATTTTTCAAAAACATTTCGCATCTCATTTCTTACATCTATCATCATTTTAATTAAATAATATTTTTTATTATTTATTTAATATATATAATTTTCTTTTTGTTTTACTCACAACCACTTATAATCACTTATAAATAATATTAAAAAATAGACACGAGGGATGAATATTAACCCCTTAAATATGTGGGATTGATATAGTTTTCTTTTAAAAAAATAAGAGATGAAGATGGGAATGAAACATCCAATGTGACATGATTTTTCATGTTTCTTATATATGTTTTAGAGACAAAAATTTTTTAGAGAACTTATATGAATACTCAAACAGATTTCTAGCTGTCACCAAACGATCCAATTTCAAGTAGCATTAACGGGTTCACAAACCCTAAACGATCCCGGACAACTCGAATGGGTCACGACGGTATTCTACCTGACTCGCTCCAACCCCAAAAGCGAACCCGTGAGCTAGGGCTGTTCAAAGCGCTCGGCGCTCGCTCAACGACCGGTCGGATTTGCTCGAAAAATACTCGTTCGAATTTATGCTTGGTTGTAAACGAGCCGATCGGCTCGGATCGGTTTGTAAATGAGACAAGCACGAGCAAAGGTCAGCTCGGTTCGGTTTGGCTCGAATTATTTTAGTGTATATATATTTATATAATTTATACATTGCACTCTAGTAGATGTGACCCAATATACATAAATATATAGTTATATGTACGCATACTAGATCAATCAACCTAATAAAAAACTTAATACTAAGCATAGTGAAATCCTAAGCTGCTTAAATGCAGTTTTTGATCTCGCTCTTACTCTTAGTCAATCATTTCCCAATCTTACCGTCATCGTTCTCTTCAACATGCTCACCGCCTTATCAGCTACAGTCTTAACCTCATCGCCAGCCACAACGTATTATTATTTATGAAATGTAACTGCTTTTTAAGTAATTAAAACTTAAAATTCAACATTGTTATTGTCTTTCATTGCAATATATATCGGATGACACTAGATAGTTGGGTTATACGAGTTGTTCGCCGCTCGTTTGCGCTCGCTCGACGCTCGAAAATTACTCGCTCGTTTTTCCGCTCGATTGTAAACGAGCCAATCGGCTTGGTTCGGTTTAAAAACGAGCGAAGCACGAGCAAAGATGCGCTCGGTTTGGATTGGCACGTGAACAGCCCAACCGAGAGCACATCCCCCCACCCAAAATTCTTTTTTTCGGCTCGTGATATAACCCGAGCAAGGCCGGTTCATTGGAACATATAACCCATTGATTTCTGCCCTCAGCCTCTTCCCCCCGTTCTCCTTCATACTCACAAGCAGTCAGAAGCCAATCATCAACACAAAAACCTTCAACCTCATTCATTCTTCAGAGATTCAACACACAACCCTTCGATTCATCAACCAATGAGGCCTCCTTTCAAGCCAAACAATCAAACCTTCGGCACCGCCAACGCCATCGGGAAGCAAAACGCATTCGAATCATCATCCGATGCGATGTTCAACAATCTATGGGTCGGCAATTTGGCCGCCGACGTTACGGATTCCGATTTGAGGAGTTTGTTTGAGAAACACGGTGTCGTTGATAGCGTCACTTGTTATCCGGCGAGGAGCTACGCTTTTGTCAATATGAGGCGCCCTGAGGATGCGAAGAGGGCGAAAGAAGCTCTTCAAGGCGTTGTGTTACGTGGAGGCTCGCTGAAGATTGATTTTGCCAAACCGGTTTGTATCGCCTCATTAGGTTTTCGTGATTGTTCGTTGTTGTTAGGGTTTTTAGGATTGTTTTTGTTGTTATATGGATTGAATTTATCATATATTTATGTTGATATGCGATTCATGCACGTAGATTGTTATTAGCGCTTAAAATTGGGCAGTAAAACGTGAATTTTAATCGAGTGTCACAGGGTTCGTTTAGGGTTTCAGAGCTAATTTTTGACATCGAGTTGATTTCAAACTTGCATCCGAACACTAGGCAAATAACTTTATACAATGCCCTAAGAAGTGAATAGTAATCTGGAAAATTTGGCCTTTCTTTGATAATTGACAGATCAAACAATGCATATACTTGTGTGGTGCAGAATACCTAGGTTCCTCAGATTTACTACATACTCTGCCATGACAAATATTATTTTCCAGTTACATTTGTCGCTAATCTCTATTAACTAAGGCAAACGAATCCCATGGATATAGTCATCTAGCGGCTTGTTTGGCTTTGAGATACATGCGATGCAAGTGGAGAGGAAGGAGAAACATGATTTTGTGTATCATAACGTAATTTCACACCCGACTTCAATTCTTCGTTTGTTTAATGTAGTGAGGAAATTGTTAGTTGTTAAATAGGTTTTGACTAAGCAAATGGGTTTGTTATGTAACATCTATGAAAGCTTATAATGCAACAACATATACATATTATAGTTTCAATTTTAAAGTAGATTTGCTGAAATAGGGTTCACAAAACTAAAAGTACAACTTGCAACGTACAAATTCTCCAAATCATTGTTATTCCTGAGTGACTTATACGTTACAGTTTGAGTAGATGCCGCTCATATTCTATTAAAGTCAGTGGACACGTACGCATAAAGTTACGTTTATGAGTCTTGATGGAAAGTCAGCCAAAGACTTTTGTAGGTGTTTGTTTATGCAGATATATTTCTGTGGATAATAATTAAATTAAATTTTCTTAAAGACAAGTCTTAAATTAAAACTATTTTCTCATATTATTTGGAGAACTCCAGCTCTGTTTTTGTCTTATCAAAATGGTTGATTTGATTGAAGGCAGTGTTCACATTAGCCTGTCGTTACCGCTGCTTAATAGGACACATAGGCTTTTGAGATCCCCTAACGCTGGGTAACAACTAATTCCCAAATTAACTGTATCAAAAATTAGTTAGAGGTTAATTGGTTTAGCCGTTTAGGTGGGGATTAATCTGGATTAACTTTGTAACTAATAAAGAAATCATGTCACATGGTATTTGTTAGATAGTTACCATGTTCAATTTAGGGCAACTCAGAAAAATGTTTCTTTCGTATTAAAACAAGTGCACATCTTATATATTCAGTTGCTTTCTGCCTAATTTACAACAGGTAATGATAATTAAACATGTGAGCACAGATTATGCGACTGGGATTGTTGTTTTAATGTGTAGAAAATAAAAAAGTTGGGGCATTAGAAATCCAAATTTACACCCTATTTCTAAATCGACTAGAATCCAAATTTACTGCCTTTTTCTAAATCGACTAGAATCTATGTAGTCAAAGGCGTGCGCCTAGGCTAAAGTGGCGCAGCAAAATCGTCTTGCGTGCAGCAAGGTGCCATCACACTGAACCAGAAAAACAGGTCTAAACCGGCAAAAGTCTGTCTGAACCGTCCAAAATTAGCGACAAACGATCTGTAACAGGCAGAAACCAGTCTAAAACATCCTAAGCCAGCTGAAAACAATTCTTTAACAGCTAAAATCGGCCTGGACTGGACGTGCGCCTTTTAAGCGCCTTGCGCTTAGAAGAGAGGCTCACCCTTTGCGCCTTGAGCCTTTAACTAATATGAGTAGGATCTGAAATTGTGGAAAAACTGCAAGTTGGTGTTTGACTGGTCGGCTTTCTTCCTTGTTGGCTTGTGTTAATCATTTCAATTGTCTCCATTTGGAAGTATTTCTCAGACCCATCAGTGTAAATGCACACATTAAACAGTAAATTTAGCATTTTTGAAAAGTAACTGTATTAATATAATATAATATTAAACGTATAACTTCAATTGCCCACGTATCCTTAAGTAATTATATATATACACATTAAAATAAAGCGCACCACATGTCTGCCTAAACCTCACATATCTCTAAGGTTACTCAACTAGCTAGGGGTTTTGTTAAGGACGTAATGTGAGATCGAATTGCTTTATTAATACTAGGTCAAGGGTCACCATTCATCTATGAGTTATCTGTGATATTTTCCAGCTTGGAGCGTGTTATGAATATCCATTTTTATTTAACAATTATAACCGATGGTATATTTTCATTATTTTCAAGTGATATTCTGATATGCAAATGGGATATAGTAATAAAGCAGCTGGCGATGTGTAATAGCAACATTTCACCCTATTCTCTAGTATCTGGTGCAAGTTCCAGTGAGTTGTGACTTGGTTTGTTGCTTATCGTTCTAGTTGTCAACTGATCAAATTAAAAAAACTTTACATTGATATAACAATCAAAATCTCAAACAAACACTTCTTTCCAGCTTATTGATAGAGTTTGTCAATCTTATTTGGAATATGTTAGAGGACAAAGAGAGAGAATGGACCCTGTTTGGCTACAAAATAAACTTCTAAAGGCCTGATGAACTGAGTGTTTAATTAAACCCTATAATTTAAACCATGATGAATTTCCTGTTTTGTGTATCCTGCAAAGGCTCTTTTATTCTTGCTACCATTTTCTCTTAACAAACAGGTTCTGCGTTATTGTGTAATACTTTACCGTTTAGACTAATTTATTTGTTTGAACTTTTTGTTAGTACACAACTATCCAATGGTTTACTCTGATGATGACCATGGTATGCCAATTAGTTTTGTTTGAGTTTCTCCCCAACTGAAGTCTTGGTTATAAAATGAGTGATGCCCTCCCACGCATTTAGATGCCGAAACTATTTAAATTTTATTTAGCTTGTTGCTGGATTTCAGATCATAGGTATATGCATATGTATTGTTGAAGATATCATATGCATGGTTTCTTTCCTAATGCTCGAGTTGAAGATAGCTGATTTGTCATGATCTTAATTGGCTGTGCATTTCTTTTTTTATTGTATATAACAATATTTGGGCTGAGGTATGAGATGCATTACATCTGATTAGATCGTGTAGCTCCTGACCCTTCTATGGAGTTACAAGGAGACTCTGTTTAAAAAAAAAAGTTCTATTTGGAATACGCATTTGCGCTTCATATTCTTAAGAGTTCTAGGAAGGAATCTAGGTTTAGGGGAGCCTTGAATTCTGCTTTGTCAAGTCTCCCATAAGTTCTAGGTGCTTGTAACTTCTATTTGTAACTTCTCTAGCATTATATGAATTTACTTATTGAAATATTATACGTTCTTCTATGTATTGTGGAGGCATACATCTAAACTTACATTGGCTCTTTTTGTAAATGCTTGTAGTGACAATACAATGGGAAGAAAATATATTTATGAGTGCAAGAATTCATTGTAATGCCCCCTTCCAGTTTTGTGGGAATGTAATTTCTGGTGATAGCGATTGAGTGTCAACTACTTTGAAAATACCTTCCAATACTATGCTTGCTATGAGTTACCTTCTTCATGTAATCCAATTTTTTTTTTATTTTTATTATTATTATTTTTTAAATATTTTGTATATAATTTGTATATAATGTATGTTTCCTAGGGCAAACTACTTTACCTTTGTTATATATTCTGAGTCTCACTAGGTGTACCAATGTTGTCCTCTTCGCCTAGTATTTGTGCGTATACGTGTATGTTATCGATTTTAGTAGCAAAATAAGTAGAAAACAAGTGGATAGAGAGATCAACATCAAAACTTAAAGTCTACTCATTTAGGTGGTGGGAGCATGTGGATATTAGTGTTTCTGTTTCTCTTGAGCCCTGAAAGGATGAAACACAGTTGTTTTCTAAAAGCTATTTAGGGTCACTTTTTTTTGGTTAGTAGTTCTCAGTTTACTTGTTAAATTGTTGGCAGGCTAGACCCTGCAAGACTCTGTGGGTAAGCGGCATCAACATGTCCACATCCAAAGAAGATCTGGAACAAGAGTTTGCCAAATTTGGTAAAATTGAGGATTTCAAATTTCTTAGGGATAAGAATACTGCATACATTGATTATTCCAGACTGGAGGATGCATCAAAGGCTCTTAAAATGATGAACGGAAAGTATAAAGGTGGAAGTGTGCTTCGTGTGGACTATCTAAGATCCCACTCAAGAAGAGTAAGTTATTGATTATAAATTTATAAATAATACAAGTTTATATATCTGCACATCTAAGCTAGCTTTATCCTGATTGACACTTTGACTGCCTCCATATAACAGGACCAGGGTCCTGATTTTCGTGACATGAAGGAAGGTCAATATTTTAGAAATATGGCTCCTCTTGATGCACCTTGGTTGCCACCAGATGCTTCATATAACGGTGCCAAAAGACCACAGGTTATAACCTAGTTCTATTTGTTAATTTTGTTATTTTTGTAGTTAATTCATAGATCTTAGGCTAGATTCTAGAAAAGACTTAGAGGTGGCAAGATGGGGTAGGTTGGGTAATGGGTCAAAATGGGGAGTTTGAAACTGGTCATTTTTTGGTATCGGGTTAATAGTTTGCTACCCTTTTACTATTTTCCTTCTCTGGCTCACTGTGTTTATTTTAAAACTGAGTTACACATTCACTGTTGTAATCGTTATGGTGCTTTTTTTACAGCATAACCTGCCCTTTGAAGGTCAAAAAGGAAGTGAAGACCAACCGAGTAATGTTTTAATAATTTCATATCCTCCTGTTGTTCATGTTGATGAACAAATGTTACACAATGCCATGATTTTATTTGGTGAGATTGATAATATCACAAGTTTTCCTTCAAGAAATTATTCACTTGTTGAGTTTAGAAGCATAGAAGAGGCACAACTTGCAAAAGACGGGTTGCGAGGCCGTCTTTTTAACGATCCCAGAATATCAATAATGTTTTTAAACAGCAAGCATGCACCAAACAGAGATATTTCTGGATTTTATCATTCTGGGCCAACACCTCATGGAATGTTTAATGAACTCCCACCCCCGGGCCTACAAATGGATGCATACGGTCATCCTGTACTGATGCCAACTAGGCCGTTTGGTCCTCCAGATATCTTTGATCCTCTACTGCAAGGTCCAGAGTTTAATGGCACTAATCCTATCAATCCAATGGGTGTCCCCAACTGGAGAAGGTCTTCCCCGACCTTGGGACCCTCCAGAACATCTCCTGGGACATGGGATGCTTTTGATACAAGCCAATCACATAGGGAACCCAAAAGGCTGAGAACTGATCAGGGTGTCTTGGGCCCTGATCCTGGGCGTGCTACAAGGTTTCCAACCCGAGGTTCGGAAAAGGGTCGACCCAATTCTGACTATATTTGGCGAGGCGTTATTGCTAAGGGTGGAACTCCTGTTTGTCATGCCCGTTGTGTTCCTATCAGAGATTGGATTGGATACGATATGTGAGTGATTTTTCTTTTCTTTTTTTTTTTCCTATACGCTTGACAAGGTTGGGTAACAGGTCAAACAGTTTCAGGTTGGAAAGGCCAGTTTTAGTACGGGCCAAAACAGGCCGGGGCGAATCGTTTTGACCCACAACACATATTTGTCTCTTAATATTTAGAAGTAATCATGCATTATTAATGATTACAAAAACAACATTAACATTTTGAAAAGTAACAATCCGTTACTAGCATCTTAACATTTGTGCTTTTGATCCTGCAGTCCTGAAGTTGTTAATTGCTCAGCTAGAACAGGATTGGATATGCTGGCAAAGCACTATACTGAGGCTGTTGGATTTGATATTGTTTTCTTTTTGCCTGATAGTGAAGAAGATTTTGCTTCTTATACAGAATTCGTACGTTACTTAGGTGACAGAAACCGGGCTGGGGTAGCTAAATTTGATGATGGGACCACGTTGTTCTTGGTTCCACCTTCTGAGTTTCTTTCAGAAGTTTTGAATGTATCTGGGCCCGAACGTTTGTATGGTGTTGTTCTAAAGTTCCCTCAACATGCCTCTGCCAGCTCATCAGCTGGCCCATTGTTAACCCAACCTCAGTTTATTGATAAACAGCAAGTTCCTTCTCCAACTGAGTACAATACTGTTCCGAGTGGGGAGAAAGTGCTGCAAATCGATTATAGTGGGGTCCCACATGACGATTTAAAGTCAAACCTGAAGTCAACAGGTCTGTCTCATAACCCCTTGGCTCCCCCTCCACCTCCACCTGGCCTTCCCCCAGCTGTCTCTGCACCTACCCCCCAAACTGGGCTTTCTTTAACACCTGAACTTATTGCAACCTTGGCTTCTTTAGCCAAAGGAAAGATTAATAGCCCGCAACCATCAGGGGCACAATCAGATGCACCAGCAGTGGCCACCTCACCATTGAGCTCTGTGGCCCCTAATGAGAGACCACCTAGGGTTTGGGATTACGAGCGTGAACCGTCCAACTTGAGTGGACACTTAATACAACCACCCAACAATGCATTTCATGGTCAGCCACAAACCCTACCCCAGATTCAGGGTTATCAGTCAAACATGGTCAACGACACTCATTTGGCTGCTGCAGGCAACTTCCCTCCTATTCAAGATTATTCTTTTAGCATGCCACAACAAGAGGCAGTGCTGCCACCTATGACAAATCCAATGCCCCAAATTCCACAAAGTGGTCAATTTGCAGTTCCTGTGCAGGCCAACCAGCAATATTTACCCAATATCGCACAGGACACACATGCTGGTTACGATGCAGGATCGGGTTTACAGACTGGAACTAATCTTTATGGTGCTAATGTTTACCTGCCACAAAGATCTGTGGCAGCTGGATCTGAGAATCCGGGTCTGCAGCTACCTGAGCAGATGCAGCAGCTACAGTCAGCCTTGTATGCTGCAAGTCAGCAACCGTCTGATTTTGATGCTGATAAAAATGAACGATACCAGTCAACGCTGCAGTTTGCTACAAACCTTTTGCTCCAAATACATCAACAGCAGCCAGGAACTCAATCAGGGCAAGGGAGTGGAAGTGGTTCTCTTCATTGAGGTATTACCAACCCCATGTATTTTTTTAGCTTCTAAATGAAATTTAAATTATGCCTTTTTTTAATTAGAGAAGTTAAGATGTGATTGATTTTTCATCTACATGTCATAATGATAGTCTGGTCAGCCTTCCTTCGTGCTTGGTTTTAAAATGCTCAAGGCGCATCCAGGTGTTTAGGCCCCGAAATCCGAGCAAGTGGCGATAGATAACCAAAAGTATATCTCTCTCGTTTGTTTTACATATTAACCTTCTTCATCAAGTAACCATTCATAATCTCTTCATCCTTTTGGTCGTCTTTACACATTACCCTCCTCAAGATTATGATTTTGACTGCTTTTGACCCACATGTGCATGAAGCGTTGCCTCATGGCCTTGTGGTATTTTTCCAATCCCCCCGACCGTGTTACCTTTTTTTTAAACCAAGCCTCCTTGCATCACATACTGTTGTATTCATCTTCTTTTTGTGGATATAGTTTCATTGAGTGGGTTTAGAAAGGCAGATTAGGTAACCAGGTTGGATTTGATCGGCTTACAAACATTTTTTTTTTTATTAATTTTCTATAATGATAGTCTGGTTTTTTTAATGAAGTGATATAAGCATCATCATAGGTGTCAATAGCGAATAGTGGTCAATAGGGACAAATTGCTTGTATGCTACGTAGTGATTTAGCGACCGTTATTTCATGTTTAACGATACACTAGTAGAAACAAAAAATAAGCAATCAGGTCACCAAAATAGTTAAAATAGCACTAAATTCTGCTTCTTTATATGTAAAATAAACATTCGCTATTTAAGTTTATTAAGAAAAATATAAAAACACATGAAAAAAAAATATAAAAGTCACTATTTAAATGCTACAACCAAATAGCAATAGATGACCTATACGTTACGTAGCGTGCTATAGATAGCGCCATTATCGCTATTTAAAACTATGAATAACATTGCAGATCAAGTAAGAATTAAAAGGAAAACAAAAAGTGACATAGAAACGAGGTCAAGAGTAAAGCACTCATACTGGCTACTAGCAATAATCATACCTCTTTGAAAAGAACATCTTCAGCCCTCTGGGCCCAACTGTGCAACAAATATACATATCATCTGTCATTTCTAGAATTTGATACAAACAAAATTACATCAACATTTTGATTTTTTTTTTGTGTGCGCGTATAGTTAGATTATTCTTAACCTTTAGAAACCAAAATGATATAATTCAAACCATGCAACTTATATAACAGAATAAACATATTTATATTACGTTGTCACTATCCATATTGAAAAACCTTATATGTCAAATAAAATATATTTAAGACCAGTTGGGTTAGAAATTGTTTCCTCAAATTACCCGATTGTTGACGCCAAAACATTAATATATTTATGTTGAACAATATCAAATTAGATGCAACTTACGGAATGCCTCCATAAACTTTGGGTCACCTGAAGACCTAACATCCACATATAGCAGAATTGGTAAGAATTGACTAGAATGTATCACGCATTTGAGTACATCTACTTCAGCTGTTTAGCTTAAAGAATTTAACCTGTTAGATTAAAAATATTAGTCAATCAACCCTGTGTATTAAATGGGTTAAAACTACCGCCTCTACTCTACTTACGGAAGTATGGTAATGTTACCAATTTTTTTCTTCCCAACTCTGACAATATTACTCTCTATTAAGATCATTTGCGCTTTCGAATTCAGTGTTTTTAGATCTGGACAAGACTAGCTACTCGAATCGGTCGGACCTGGAACTGGTTTGGTTATATCCATTTGGAGTGTTTTTAGTTGAACCGCTCGGTTAGGTGACCAGGCGAACGGCCAGGTGGTCTGACTGGGTTTTATTTGTTTTTTTTTTTTTTTTTTTTTTTTTTTTTTTTAATTTTTTTCTCATCAAAATCTTATTTTTTGATTAATTCAGATTTTGAAATCCATATTTATTTATTTGAGTCCTCAGAGTTTATTAAATATGCAAATCTACATCTAAACAAATGTTATTTTCGTATTTTGTTATAAATTATATATACATATATATCAATAGTTTAAATTTTTTTTTA
This sequence comes from Flaveria robusta, assembly GCA_025506415.1. Lineage (NCBI taxonomy): Eukaryota > Viridiplantae > Streptophyta > Magnoliopsida > Asterales > Asteraceae > Flaveria > Flaveria robusta. Next base: position 17,207,611 of record CM046473.1, read on the forward strand.
TTATGTATAGTGCATTCAGTTCTTAAATCCAATGTGACAGGTCAGACCAGTGGACCGATAAGACGAATGATTCGCTGTTCAATCCAGTTCTGAAAACAGTATCGAAATGTGTTTCTTAGCCGAAATATGTTACGTTAGTTTATTGTTTTAATTTTAATAGGCTACAAAGCACCATGTTATCAAAAGACTAATACTCATTTATCCTTGTTTGGAAACCCAACGTGACATCATGGGTTAATAGTATCTAAATGCATCTTAACAAGACATTAACGAGCCGAGCCAAGCCAAGCCTCATTAAGCTCAAGCTTGGCGTGTTTAAACTATGAGAGTTTGGCTTGCAAAATTACACTTTTCATCAATACCAACTTATAGGTTCAGTCCTTAAACTTCAATTATTACAAGAATCATCCTTCAACACATTTTGGCATCATAAACACATTCTAATGTTATAATCCTTGTCCACCCATTTTGGAGATAAGATCTAGAGAAGATAAACGAAGAACTGGACCTTGACTCTAATTTATGCAATGTGTCCCGGTCTCAACAAAAACCCCAATTTCTCCACCTCGTCAGCCTGCAAAATCCCCAATTTCTTACAACTTACTACAAACAATTTCATCATGGAGAAAAAACAAGCTGTTTGTTAACTCTGAGCTTGCATTGATGGGAGGGCAATTAAATTTCAATGTTTTTAAACTAAGGAAATAAAAGAAATTGTCATTTATGTTAAAAAAAAAAGCTTGTAAATTTCATTCTTTTCACTAACAAGAGTCTATTATGACATTATACGAGTGCATATGTTTCTCATGTGAGGGTAGAATAGTCTTTTTATATCTAAAAAACTTTTTATATAATTTTAAACCCTTTTGTCACATCTCCTTTTTAATTCATATATAATAGAACATCCCAACCCACCCATCGTCGTCGCCTGCAAACATTGGCGGTTGCGTGAAATCATCAGAAGCAACTGTTGTCTAAAACCACCAACCAAGGCAATCGTTGCCGCAACACCAACACTTGAAAATGGTGTCAGGATTGTTGGGGTACACGACCACATCGATTATTTATAGGTGAGGGAAGGGTAGGGGGCGAGTTTCTTGCGATAAATATTGTTTGTTAGGTTGCGACTGATGATTCCTTCACATCATCTTCTGCTACCATGGTTTTCACAAACCCTAGATCTATAGAAACTCTTGGTTAAAAATGTCCTTTATTTCACAAACCCTAGATCTGTAGAACTCTTGGCTAAAAATATCCTTTATTTCACACACTCTAAATTTGATAGAGGGGACGTTGAATTGACAGAGAAGTGTGGTGAAGGATTTGGCTAAATCGAACGACATCGGTGGTCTAGGGAGATGCAAGTGGTGGTTTATGATGATGCAGATGATGGCTTAGAGATGCAATATTTTGTCATAGATGGTTATGAGGGAGATGATTGATGGTGATTTGTTCTAATTTATATATTTTTAAAGTATTTAATTTTAATTTTAAAATATAATATATAAAAAAGACCAATTCTTCTTCACATGAAGAGCACATGACTTCATTTAAAATTTAAAATAGAAGAACCTTAGTCGAAGGAATGAAACATACAAAATTTTTAGAACGTAAAGGATAATTTCTGTTATTTAAGGACAAGAGTTGAAATTTGATATATACGCGAAGTGTAATTTTGTTCTCTTTTTTTAGAGAGTGAATTGGTTGAAACACAACACCTTTCATGAACTGTAGCCTTTTATACCTTGATAATTGTCGGAGTAATTCGGGGACACCGACTACTTATAGTGGCGGAGGTGGATTGCTCGGTAGTCCTCGCTGGACCGATGAAGTTTGACGCTGATCTAGGATTGGCGGTGCCATGGGTCGTGTAAGTGAGGAAAATGAGAGAAAGAGTAATAGTTTCTCTATATACGTATATGGTTTCTTTGGTTATATGGAATACGAAGTATACTTCTTATAATTATTGAATTTTAAGGATAAAATTTAATAATTGCTATGTAATAAAGAATAAAGTTTTATCTTGATATTAAGATTAAAATTATACATGTATATGTCATTTAGTTTCTTTATTGTTATTTAATATAAAAATATTATAATCTAGCAATAAGCTGATAGGCTTGCATGTCTAGTAAAGTTTGATGTATAAAACTTGTTTATATGATAAACTTCAAATTAAATTTGAGTTCGACTCAAACTCGTTTAACCTTAGCTCTTTTGAAACTTCTAATGCGCCTTCTCCAATAGCCTACGATGCATGATTACACACGTTTTCGTGAGAACGAACGCAGCAAATCTTGCAAAGGGCTATCAACAAGATATTACACCTTAGTCACGCGCTGAATACGTCTAGACCATTTTGGTTGATCTCATAAAAAAACAATTTCAGACAAAAATTCCTATTTATGAGTAATAAGGTTTCGTTTTGACATATCATAACTAATCGCGGTCACTAAAATCTACAAAAATAAAACATAAAAGTATCAAACTAGAAAGCTTATATTTTTTGTTCCACTATTTTTTAGTATTTTTGTAATATTGAGACGAAATATAAATAGCTAACATGATCAACGTGCAAGTGTAGGGTCAAATGGGAACATTTCTTATTGATGGCGTGGTGGTTCTATTTGGTCAACGCCCTATGTGACGAGGTCAAACGTATTTGTGGAGTGGAAGAGAATGGCGTGCTCGTTCAAAGTTGTAAAACATATTTTTCTCCGAAGTAAACTGTTATGGATAATGTCGGCAAAATGACTTTGGATGATTTATGATTGAAGTTTCATTTCGGTTTTTGATTTTAAGAAAATTTTTGAGATTTTTATAAGCTTCTTTTAACCTAATTATCTTTTGTGTAAGTACATATGACTATATGAGTTTGAATGACAACCATTTGAATAACTAAGAATTAGAAATTATACGTGTGAGTTTAAATAAGAACAACTAACTAAACAATTATGATCCATGAAGTGAGAGACTAGAGAAAATCGTATAAATGTCCCAGTGTTTTGGTTAAAAAGAGTAAGAGTATTCAATTCCAAAAGTCCTAGGAGTTAAGTATGTCGGTGATGAACATGTTTGATCTTTAGATTTTAAATATTTCTAAGTTAGTTCAAAGTTTTGTATACACATTGCATGTTTGGTCCTTGATGTTAAATTTTTTTAGTTTTATATGCATTTTGTAAAAGGTTGGACTACAGATGTAATGTCCATACAAAAGTTTAAACTAATTTTGTAATTTTTACAATTTGAGGATCAAACATGCAATGGTCACATAAAAATTTGAACTAACTTTCTAATATTTTAAATTAGGAACCATACGTGCAATCTTATCAAATCACGAAGATCATTAATGCAATTTTCTCGAGAGACTATGATAAACATAAGAAATCCTGACATTTGTCTTTTAAGAACAATAAAAGCATTCGAATACACAAAGGTTTGGAGTAAATTACACGGATAGTCCCTGTGGTATGTCCAAATTGCGGTTTGGTCCCCAAGTTTGAAAAACTACAAGCTTAGTCCAAAAGTATGCAGAAACGTAACAGATTTGATCCTTGACATGAATGGACAGTTATCTTTTTCTGTTAAGTTGGATGAAATGACCAAATACCCCAATCACCCAATTTCCATACACCACCACCACCACCCATACCCCCTTGGATCCTCCCCGTCCAACAAGCCGTGGGACCCTCACCGTCGTCAGACCATCACCGCCGTCCGACCACCGTCACACCTTGCCACCACCGTTGTCAGACCATCACCACCATCCGACCACCGTCACACCTTACCACCACCGCCGTCTTACCTTGCCATCACCACTGTCGCATCTTGGCAACACCGCCGTCTGACATTACCACCACCGCCATCAGACCTTGCCACCTCCACCATCGCATCTTGACAACACAACCATCGTATCTTGCTAGCACCATCGCTTGCGACACCACCGTTCCACCTCGCCACCACTACCATTCCACCTCGCCACCCCCACCGTTGCACCTTGCCACCACCACCGTCTCGCCTTGCTAACACCACCATCCCACCTTCCGCCACCGATATTCCACGTTGCCATATAAGGGTATTTTTATCATTTTCAAAAAAAGTTAACTGTTCATCCATGTCAAGGACCAAACCTGTTACGTTTATGCATACTTTAGGACTGACTTTGTAATTTTTCAAACCTTGGGACCAAAACCGCAATTAAACATAGCACAGGGATCATCCGTGTAATTTACTCCAAAGGTTTATATCTAAAGTTTTAATGAATTGCTCAACAATCAATTATAAAAGAAACTATACGTTTTGATTGATATCACTATCGAACTCACCATATGAAGTGTTGTTGAACTCTATCAAGTCGCACGTTTAATTTATGTAACTAAGTGTGCATCAATGCACCTTCGTTGTTTAGTCGTGTATTCTTGATTTTGGTCAAGCGACTAATTAGTGATGATTTAATTGTTGCCAACTAAAGGTATAGGTTTTATGTGGACAATGGGAAGGAACTTCGAAAGTGTTCATTTTGTTATTCAAAACAAAGAGCCCTAAGTTTTCAAGTGTCACATATTAGACAATTGAAAATGAACTAATATTCACTTATGGACCCTTACAAAACTATAGAAGCAAGAGACTAAAGTCGAGACTCGTTTATTGTTTCCTCCTTCATGAGTTCAATGCGTGTAAAAAGAAAATTGTAGTTATAGGACGGTTATCCCAATTACGAGACACGTGTTAGGTCTTACACAAACACAACCCGTTTCAGTTGACTTGTAGTTTTCATATTGCTTGCTCGCAGTCATGTAAACTCTATCTTTCGGTCTTTGATATTTGATCTTGACTAAGTGGTCTTTTGGTAGCATCTTTGTAATTCTATTAAGAGCCTACCTCGGAATTGGTCATAGATAGAGTGTGTTTAATTCATTTAAAAGTCACATCTTAATAGTTCATAAAGTCTTCGAATAGTAAGTTTTAGAAACATACTGAATTATGAAGATAATATCTTTTATTCAATCAGACATCTTAATGATTCAACATTAAGGAGTGGTTGGCTGCCTCATCTCGAAAGCCTTTAATGACTCGTATTCCTACCCAACTGATCAACCATAGAACTCCGATCTTGGCTCGCTCTCATTAGGAGGTTGTTCAACCAGACTAATAAAGTTGAGTATTGACACAAAATTTAAGAGGACGAGCTTCCCTTTAAATATCAAAGAGAGGAGTTTACCATCGCCTACATATTCCACTCTCTATCCTCTTTGATCCAATTTCAAGGTAGAAAATTATCTTATTCTTACATATAGCTCACGCAAAGGTTAGCCCTAAGGGTGTTCATCGTATCGAATCTATCGAATTTGAGTCAATCGAATCAACTAAGTCAAATTTTATTTTCAAATAGGATTCGAATTCGATTCAAAATCGAATTTAAAAATTTCAAATAGGATTCGAATTCGATTCGTATTTGAAAATTTTTTCGAATTCGAATCGTGTTCAAATTTATTTGATTCATTTTTAGGAAAAATTTAGTTAACCATTTAATATTTTCAAAATTCATTTGAAAGATCCAATTTCAAATGATCAAAATAAAATAAAGAAGGATAACATACAAAATAATCCAGCTTTCACATGAGTTAAAATTGTATCAAATTAGGATTTAAAATTTTAGATTATATATATTTTGAGCTTTTAGTCCTCAATTTCTCATATACCAAGTTATAAATTAATATATAAAATGAATAAATATAAGTGTGTTTATAAGGAATACTTGAAAGGCTGATGCATCCAAAGTAGCCAAAAAGCTTCCTACTTGCATGCATGTGCATTCCAGAATTTACTCAGAAGTTTTAAACTCCTCTCATCAGAAATATTCTAAGTGTAAAATCTTTCGAATCCAAGACCAAGATCTTTCGAAGCCAAAGATGAAGTCTTCAGAATCTTAGAAGACAAAGTCCTCCGAAGCCAATAAGACAAAAGACTAATTTCTTCCGAAGACAGAGAAGACATGATTTCTCTGGTCTACTTTTTCAGAAAGCTGACCAACTTTCCGTTGCCACTCTGAAGACTCACCAACTTGCATAAGTTGGTGAAAAGGTCCATGCTTTAGTAAATTGTAGATTATGTTCTAGGTGTCTGTAACTTTCTACTTTGTACCTTTTATCCTTTTTGTAATATATTAGGATGTGAGCTATGACATGTCATAGTCACATGTCAAAAAGACAATCTGCCTTTTTGACTTTATATTGATTTTGTTGTCCAAATCAGTGTATCCAGCTGGCCTTTAAGGTATGGCCGGCAGTAGGATGTATTATAAAGTATCTCAAGTCTTGTATTTTGAATTATCAATTGATCACTTTGTAGCTTTGTAATAGAACTTGAGAGCAACATACAGCATCCTTGAAAACCATCTGCTTGTGTTCTTTTACATTTAAGTTCTTAGTAGCCGGTTCCCTATTTGACCCTGTAAGTGTTGTCTGTAAAGATCACTCTCCAAACATCCTATGAAACTATTATATTGATCTCTTCAACCGGTCCTTCAATTGGTATCAGAGCTTTCCAGGCTCTTGATTGTAAGATCTTACCATCTTAAATCTGCTTAGTTTCACAAAGCACTTACTTGCTCAAATGACAGCTCTCTCCAAAGCTGATATGGAAACCAACACAATGACAAAGTCTCCACTGATCACTCCTGCTGACTTTGATACTTGGTGTCAAATAATGGAAGGGTTCATCAAGTCTCAAGACAGCAGGATGTGAAGATCTGTTGTCTCTAGACCTCATGTTCCATTCACACCTTCAGCAACTGCTGCTGGTGAAATGATACAAAAGGATGTGGCTAATTATTCTGATGAAGATTGGAAGAGAATAGATGTAGATCAGAAGGTCATGACCGCTCTTCAAAATGCTCTTCCCAACTCTATCTATAGAGGCTTTAAGAAGTGCAAGACTACCAAGCAGCTCTAGTATGCACCGAAGCTGATGTATGAGGGGTCTAAGGAAGCCAAGGAGAACAAGAAAGACCTTATTAAGCAGTAGTTTGAGAATTTCACCTTTAATACCGGTGAAACCATGACTCAGCAGTATTTCATATATTTTGAGTTTGTGGACACTCTAGTGGATACTGGTGTCAAACTGGAGAATAGGGACATTGTGAGGAAGTTCATGTTCTCTCTTCGCATAGAATGGACTCACTACTTTGTGGCCATTAAAAGAATTGAGAACCTCTCAACTCTGCAAAAATTTGAGAAGTTTGATGGAGGGCCAGGTACTTTTAGAGGAGAATCTGGTGGTTACATCACTGGAAGGGGCAAGGTCACAAATGGTAAACTTAGCATTGAAAAGGTAAATTTTGTTAAGGAGCTTGAGTACAATCTTCTAAGTGTATCTCAATTTTGTGACCAGAAGCATAACATGTTCTTCATTGAACATGAGTGCATTGTTCTTAAGCCCGGGGTGGTCATTCCTCAGGAACATATTCTGCTTAGAGCGCCCCCAGGAAAGGGAACATGCACAAGATGGATTTGCAAGAAACCTCCCCTTCTGGAGAAGTTTCCTGCTTTCTGTCTAAAGCCAATAGTGATGAGTCCTTTCTCTGGCATAAAAGAATGTGCCATGTAAACTTTAAGAACATGAATAGATTGATTAAAGATGACCATTGTGTTGTCAAGACTCATGGTAAGACTTCTTATGAGCTGTGGCATAAAAGGAGACCATTCATTGGTTTCTGCAGATCATTTGGTTGTTCTTACACCATCTTGAATACCAAAGATCATCTTGCAAAATTTGATGAGAAATCAGATGATGGACATTTCATTGGATACTCTTCTCAAGCTAAGGCTTATACAGTATACAATCTCAGAACTAGAGTAGTTGAGGAGTCAGTCAATGTGACTTTCAATGAACACACACCCAGTGTGAAGGGTTCCGGTCCTGATTGGCTATTTGATCTTGATTTAGTTACGAACTATTTTAACAAATCATGTGAAGACGTTTCAGGATCTACAGGAAGCTTATCAACAGGAGATCCTGACCCAAGATTTGAGCTGAGAAGACCAAGTTTGAACACTACTTAAGCTCTAACGATAACTAACCCTGCAGATGGAGATCCTATCAGCACTATAATGACAAATTCAGCTGATACATCTGAGGTGCCTACAAATTCAAGCTCAGAGGCACAAAACTCAAATGAAGGAACTTCCAATGTAGGAGGATGTGGAGATGGTGATTCTGACCAAGAATTCCATGATACTAAAGACCTCTCCATAGAAGATAATATCAATGATGTCACACACTTATTGGATCAAGTCAACCTTGATAAGTGTGCTGATGTGGTGGGTGATCCTCAATCACCAGATCTGAATTTCACAAATTTAGATATGTTAAATCAACTTGGTGTGATTCCTTAACTGAAAATCCACAAGTCTCATCCCACTACAAATATCATTGGATATGTTGAGACAGGAGTGAGGACAAGAGAGGACAATCCCATGATAAAAATGTTTGTCTGCACTCTTGTTTCTTATCTCAGATATAGCCTAAGAAGATTGATGATGCTTTGAAGGATGGAAGTTGGGTTGAAGCAATGCAGGAGGAGCTGTTTCAATTAAGAAGATAAGGTTTGTGTAGGACCGTTTGGGGAGGTCAATGCAACAGCTTCACAGGAATATTTGGAGAGAGAACTTTGAATAACACTTGCAAAGATCAAATAGGGAACCGGCTTCAAATGAACTAAAAACTTAAAGTAAAAATAAAAGAACACAAGCAAAAATGGTTTTCAAGAATGCTATATATTGCTCTCAAGTTCTATTACAAAGTTACAAAGTAATCAAGTGATAATTGAAAATACAAGACCTGAGAAACTTTATACTACATTATACAGCTGGCCATACTTTGAAAGCCAACCGGATACACTGATCTAGACAAAAAAATCAATGTAAAATCAAAAAAGCAGATTGTCTTTTTGACATGTGACTATGACATGCGATAGCTCACATCCTAATGTATTACAAAAAGGATAAAAGTACAAAGTAGAAAGTTACAGACACCAAGACCATAATCTACGGTTTACTAAAGCATGAACCTTTTCACCAACTTATGTAAGTTGGTGAGTGTTCAGAGTGGCTGTGGAAAGTTGGTCAGCTTTCTGAAAAAGTAGATCAGATAAAGCATGTATTCTCTGAACTCGAAACAAATCATTCTTTTGTCTTGTTTGCTTCGTAAGACTTTGTCTTCTAAGCTTCAGAAGACTTCATCTTTGGCTTCGAAAGATCTTGGTCTTGGCTTCGAAAGATTTTACACGTAGATAGTTTTTCTTAGGAGAAGTGTAAAACTTCCGAAGTAACTTCTACAATGCACATGCATGCAAGCAGGAAGCTCTTTGGCTACTTTGGTTGCATCAGCCTTTCAAGTATTCCTTACAAACTCCCCCTAGGCTGATGCTATCAAAATAGAAAAGGATACTTAGATGTTGACAGTCCTCATTAGGATCAAGACCATGCCTTTTTTCATCAATTGGTCAGGATCCCTCAAACTCTCATAGTATCTCTTTCATGTCATAAAGATCATGCAGAGGGAGATCAAACATGATTTGCCAGAGATAGACATCTTGACCTCCTTGATCTCTAATGACATACCATTTGTCTGGATTTGCTGCAACGCTTCAGGATAGGATGGATCTTCCAACTGCAAGAGGCTCTACTTGAATAGGAGTTAGTTAAGCAGCCTCTTCTTGTTCACCCTCAGGATGTTTTGATTCATCCTGAGGTGCAAAGGTGGATGCCTTAGACTTCTTCTTCTTCTTCTTATCCCTTCTAATGGCCATCCTTTTCTTGAATCTATACTTCAACTGAGGAGAGTGGCCTGCAGCACCGATTTATCTTTCTTTATTCTCCTCAGTTGTGTCCTTTTCCTCCATATGTTCAGAAGCAGGAGGTTCAGAACCCTGCTGTGGGTCAGAAGATGAAGTTGGCTTAGATGTAGCTTCAGGATCAGGTTGTGTTGTCTCTTGTGGTTCAACCTTCACCTCAACTTCAGGTACAACTTGACTTGGTGGAGAATGCAGGTCAACTAGCTGACCTTCCTTTATCTTCTGCTTGATACTTCTGATATGCTCATCCATTATGGATAAAGACATGGGACCAAGTCTTCTTCCGGAGAACCCATACAGCTTCAAGAAGTTGACTATCTTCAGCTTATCAACAGACTTCTTTTCTTGTGCTCTGATAGTGGCTTTTTTGGCAGCCTCTTCTCTTATTTTCCTCTTAACAGCTTTTCTTTGAGTTTGAGCTTCTTCTTTCAGCTGTTTGAGGTACTCAAATTCCACATATTCATATGAGAGCGGGTTGAGAGTTACTGCAGCACTCAGATAGGTTATCATCTTCTGTCTCTTTTGTTCTCTGCCCATCTGAGTTTGTTCTTGTTGTACAGCCACAGTCTCCTTTTCAGGACTTTCTTGAACTAGAGAAAGGGTAGGGGCTTTGTATAGTTTCTTTCTTTTCTTTCTTCTTTGATCTTGAGGAGCAATTCTGCAACCTCAGCCTCCTTTCTCTTTTTGGACAGCTCTATGTTTGCTAGTTCATTTAACTCTGCTAGGGGAAGAGAGATGATTTCATCTATATTATAGTTCCTTAATCCTCGATAATTCAATCTGGCTGCCCTTAACTGATCATATTGAGTGTTAGGCCTATGGGCAGCTTTGATTGCAGCTTGCATGAAGCTTGTGATCTTTCCTATTTTCTCTCCCCTAGCCTTTCTCTTCCTCTCTTTTTTCTCCTCCTTAATCTCCTCAGGAGTCATTTTCCTTTTCCCTTTGTCAATTGTTGGCCTGTATGACTCAGGGTGGAGAGAGTTTTGGCCTTCTAATGATTGTACTGATCTTGAGCTCTGGCCAGGAAGAGGTTGTGATACACCTTCACCAGCAGGTGTTTCACTGAGGGTAATGGGTGCTGAGGATGAGCCTGTCTCAAGGTTTACAGGGTCCACTATTAGGCCTTCAACCAAGGTTTCCCCTTTGAAGCTAATCTTAGGGTCTGCCTTAGTATCCAGTTGACCAATAGTTTTCCCTGCTAGCCTCTATCTATATGATTTTGCTTTGCTTCTGAACTCCTGCAGCACCCACTCTTGAATCATCTCAGCTAATCTGCCAGCCTGTTTGTTTTTTCTTGGGTTGACAAGCGGCAGATCAACCAAGTTAACACTCTCATGGAATCTCAGGGTCTGAAAATTAAAGACCTCCTGCTGCCCTGAGATCTAGAAAGCACCAATGGCATTCTTGCATTGTCATACCACCATCCCACTATTCGATTTTCAGCAGGGTAGGATGTGGCAGACATGGCTATTGGAATTCCTTCATCAAATAGTTCTTGTAAGATGGCCTCCACATCAGTGTGAGCCTGAGGAAGTTGTTGAGTCTGGACAACTACAAGTAAGGTTGGTGAATCCTCATTGTCCATACTCAGGACAGAACTCCTAGGTTCTGTGGTTGCAAGGACTTTCCCCCCTTTTTGGTAGCATCACCCACTTGCATAGGTAAGTTGGAGGTTAAGTCCACTACTTCCATAGGTTCTTGTGGACCTAGTTGAGTTTGTCGGGGTGGTCTCTCAGCTAGCTTGCCTTTGAGATCGGTGATCTCAAGTTGCTGGTCATTGACCCTTTCTTGTAAGACAGTCACTTGAGATTCTAAGTGACTAACCTTAGAAACTAAATAGGTGCATGTTTGTTGAAGTTGTTGCATCTTTAGTTGCAGACTCCCCTCATCTTCAAATGAAGAATCATGGGGGGATGAGAGAATTGGACCAAGGTCTTTTTCCTCATCACTAGTATATTGTTCTTGGCTGTTGGATTTTCTTTGCTCACTGACAACTTCAGGTGAAGTGTCAATGGGCTTAGTTTCCATGGTTGAGGTCTTAATGATGTAATCACTAGCAGTAGTGAGAGCCTCTTCCATATGGATATCCTGAACTTGTTCAGGGAGATCCACCTTAGTTGGGGTGGATGATATGGGCTAGACATGGGAGAAGCAGAAGCACTCATCTCTCCTTGAGCAAGGGTGGAGAAGAGAGACTTATGGTACTCACTGAAACCCATGTCTTCATCATCATAGAATTCTAGGTTGGGGATTGGTTGGTTAAGATTCTAGAGGCTGGGGATGGTAACTGTCCCCTAAAGGTTGTTTACTAGATTTTAAGAATCTAAGTGAGGGCTTTAGGCTTGTTGGGTGATGAGCTCATCAGGCTAAGCATGAGGAACCTCAGCAATGGTTTGCTTCTCAGGGAAAGTGGGAGCTCCAGTGTCTACTTCCTCCTGCATGGGTGGTGATATGGGGCCTTCATAGGCTGAATAGCTTGTGTAGGGGTTTGTTTGGATTTATCTGGTAGGTGATGGTTATTTGAGGTTGAGAGGGTAGCTGGGAGATAACAGGTGTGGGTTCAACACTAGCTGGCGTTGCTAAGTTGTCAACTTGAGCAATGAGCTCTAGTATTTTTGGGACAAGGGCTGTTTCTACCCCAGAAAATCCCACAGTTGGTTTTCTCATAGTTTTAAAGATGCCAAGCTTCATCTATTCCAATTTAAGAATATTACTAGTTCCCTTTAACTATGAGCCCAGTTCATAGTTAAGAATGTGCTGGACATATCTAGGGAACATTTGTATTCTAAGAAGTCCAAGTTAGCAAGCAAATTTGTGTAAACAAACTGAGATTACCTAAACTTGACCCCTTGAACCATTCCATTTACTATGTAGGAAAGGTCTTTAGGAATCTGATCCCATCCTCCATGCTTGTTGGATAGGCTGTGAATAACTACATGAAGGAGGTATTTCCATTGGGAGGAGACCTTTCCTTTTCTAAAGGTTCTTACAGAGTAGTCCCCCTCATAGCCCATCTAGCCAAAAGAATGATTTACTGCAGCTTTAGGGAAGGACAAGTCACCTTCTGCATCATCCAACATGAGATGTGTGTTTATGGAGGCCGGAATACCTGAAGAATGGGTTGTCTTGAAAACACCGATGAAGAATAACACATATGCCATTACATTTAATTTAGTTCAACCCACAGAAGAAACATGTCTACTTTCAAAAGCATCTTTTGATGAGTCATAGCTATGGCATAGATGTTTGGGACATGCAAATTTCAAAAAACATGAACAAACTAGTCAAAGGAAACCATGTCGTTGGTTTACCTATGAAAGAATTTCATTCTATTGACTATTGTTTTGTGTTTCTCAAAGGGAAGCAACATAGAACTTCCCATAAGCATAAGCTTGTGAACACAAACAATACTCTATTATAGTCGCTTCACATGGACCTTTCTGGATCTACTCATATCATGAGTATAGGCAAAAAGCAATATTGATTAGTGATCATAGATGACTTTTCTAGGCTTACATGAGTTTTCTTACTAGTTCATAAAAACGAATCTTCATAAATCATCAATGATTTTATCACTTAGATTAAAAATTAACTTGATTTCAAAGTAAAATCAATTAGAAGTGACAATGGTACATAATTTGATAATGATGATTTAGGTTCATTTTGTATGCAAAAAGGCATTGCTCATCGATTTAGCTCAGCTAAAGCTCAACAACAAAATGTGTAGCTAAAAGGAGGAATAATACCCTGACCGAAATAGCAAGGACCATGCTAGCAGATGTTAAACTACTAATCAACTTTTAGGAAGAAGCAGTTAATATAGCTTGCTATGAATGAAATAGAACTTTAATAGTTAAAGAGAGTAACAGAACACCATATGAATTGCTTTTTCATAGAAAACCATTTATTGGTTTCTTCAAATCTTGTAGTAGTCATTTCTCTAAATATTGAACACCATAGACCATTTAGGAAAGTTTACTCCTTAATCTGATAATGGATTCTTTGTTGGATATTCATCTAACTCTAGAGCATTTGGAGTGTTTAATCCCAAATTAAACATTGTTGATGAATCAACAAATTTAAGTTCAATGAGCATTCATTTCCTAAGTCCTCCAATGGCCCTGATTGATTGATTGATATTCACTCTCTTACAAAATCATTTAAATCAATTTAACATGTCAACAGCAGAAAATCAGCAAGGAACTACATATGAATATTTTGAAGCTGTATAAGATGAACTTCTAACGATTCCTCCATCATCTACTCATGTAGAAGCTTAACAATTTCCTTTGTAAGTTGTTCCAATTCGACAAAAGCAGATTGATATTACATCAACCGAGGATGGTCCATGTTCTTTGCCGACAACTTCTCTAGATACTTCTCAAGATGTGTAACAACATGGATTGTCCCTAATGATGTTGACAGAATGGTGAATCCAACTGAAGAACCTATCAAAGTGCTTTTGATTATGACATTTAACATTAAGAAGCATATGATTATTTCTATGTCTCTTTTACTCATTTTAATCGACAAGAAGATGCTGCTCACCAACCAAACAAGAATGTTTCAAATCTAGATGTATAAGTCCAAGTAGATGCCATTCCTACTTCAAGGATACACAAAAATCATCCAGTCACAAACAACATTGGTGACCATGATGAACATGTGACAAGAAGCGAGTCAAGCACAACCAACATCTGTCTCTTCTCATGTTTTCTATGCCAAATAGTTCCAAAGAACAAGGAACCTCTTCAAGACAATAGTTGGATTGAGGAAACCAAAAGGATGACAATTGGGTGACCTTCCTGAATTACAATATCCTACCAGAACTAGGTGGTTGTACAGAAACAAAACTGACAATAGAGGCATTGTTATAACATCCGGTCACTCATACCACCAATATTTTCCGCTTTGCCCACGAGTGGGTCACGGATTTGCTTTTTTTTGGTCAGGTGAAAATTTCCCGAGGACGTTACCCATCCCTAGATTGCTGTCACCTAAGCACGCTTAACTGTGAAGTTCTTTTCTTATCCATAGCCATTACACCCAAAACGTGTTGGTGATTTTAAAGGCAGAACATTTCTTATTAACTAGGAATCTTTTCTATCCACAGCCGATGTGGGCTTTGCCTAGGGTATTACAATCACCCTCACTTGGACTCATCATACTCGATGAGCCCGAGAACTCACCATCCCCGGTGAGGTTTGCCCCATCATCCCAAACGACACAAGAGTGGCTATGATACCATTCTGTAACATTTGTTCCCTCGTACCACCAATATTATCCACTTTGCCCACGAGTAGCTCACGAATTTGCTTTGGGTTGGCCGGGTGAAAACTTTCGCAGGAGGTCACCCATCCATGGATTAATATCACCTGAACACGCTTAACTATGGAGTTCTCCTCTCATCCACAGCTAATACGTGCAAAATGCGTTGGTGATATTAAAGAAAGGACATTTCTTATGAAGTAGGAAACTCTTCTATCCTCGGCCGATGTGGGATTTGCCTAGGGTGTTACAATTATCATTAGAATCAAAGCAAGATTGATAGCCTAGAGGTATACATAAGAAAAGGGTATAGATTACAATGAAGCGTTTGCACATGTTGCTCGACTTATAGCAATCAGACTTTTTCTTGCCTACTCTGCATCCATGAAGTTCATCGTGTGCCAAATGGATGTGAAGTGTGCTTTCCTATATAAGAAAATTTATGAAGAAGTTTATGTTAGTTAGCTACCATGCTTTGAAGACCCAAATTTCCCTCATAGGGTATATAAGCTTGACAAAGCTTTGTATGGTCTACATCAAGCCCCATAGAAATGGTATGAGACATTGTCATATATTCTTCTTGAACACAGGTACGAAAGAGAAAAGATTGACCAAACATTATTTAGAAAGAAGAAAGGTTATGGGCTTCCTTTAGCTTAGATATATGTGAATGATATCATATTCGGCTCAACAAATAAACAACTGTGCAAGGATTTTGAAGACGTCATGCATTCAAAATTTCAGATGAGTGCTATGGGTGAATTGACCTTCTTATTAGGGTTACAAGTATAACAAACAGAGGATGGGATCTTTATTAACTGGTCCAAGTATGTGGATTCCATGTTAAAGAAGTTCCATTTCTATGACTGTCAGTCTCTACGTTCTCCTATAGATACAAAGATGAAGATCGATCCTGATCCGGATAGCATGTTCGTTGATCAAACACATTATCGGTCAATGATAGGATCAATCATGTATCTGATATCATGTAGACCCGACATAATGTTCGGAGCATGTGTTTGTACCAGATATCAGTCAGATCCCAAAAAGTCTCTTGTTAATGCAGTGAAGAGAATATTTTGATATCTCAAGGGCAAACCTACTTGGCTTATGGTATCTTGAGAAAGGATACTTCAATCTATATGCATACACAGATAATGAATATGGGGGATGCAACTTCAATCGAAAGTCTACATCTAGTGGTTGCGGTTCATTGGTCCATGACTAGTGTCATGACAGTGTAAGAAGCAGACAAACATGATGGTGTCAACTGTAGAAGCTGAGCACATAACAACATCTGCTTGCTGTTCTCAAGTTCTCTGGATTCAAAATTAGATGCTTGATAATCGTTTTAACTCTTTGCACAAACCAAGACACATTTACAAGAAAGCTGCTATGTTTATCACAAACAATCCAGTTCAACACTCAAAAATAAAACATATTGAGATAGATATCACTTTTTGAGGGATTGTGTTGAAAAAGCTTTAATCAAGTTGATACAAGTACATACAAACATTTAAATGGCTGACTTGTTTACTAAGGCATTTGAACCTAGCCAGATTGAGTTTTTATTTAAACAATATGCATGATTAACCTTGAATAGCATGTAAATCTAAAATCACGTTATTTTTGTTGATGACCCATCTTGCTTTTAATAATATCAAAAGATAAAAACATTTCAAAACATCAGTTGACAATTATGAAAAAGAGAAAAACAATGAAAAATAAAAAATATCCAAAATATGTCTTTAAAATTGAATAACATAGACAATACCATGAGAAATGATATAATTATAATCGTTATATAATTAGCAATGCAATTCAAATTATCAATGACTAACATAACTTATTTAATATGCGTGTAGGCTCAGCTTGGAATTGAATAAATATGTTTTTGTGACAAACTAAAGATCCTTATTCCACTATGGACCTATCACCTTAGGCTATGGGAAAGAATTAATTCCTTCTAGTGGGTAACGATAATTTATGAATCTCATTCACCCATATCAGTTTCTCATCTGTTTTGCTTTACAAAGTGCTGATGTACATGATCCAAAAATATTCCCAACGAGGAACACATTCCAAAATGAATGAACAATAAAGTCCATCTTGGATTACTATCAAAAGAATACCAAAGATGATCAACTCCAAAATGGAGCATATAAAAAGGTTCAAATAAATCCCAAAGGGATCCCCCTTGCCTACGATAACATGAGATTTCATAACTTAAATGACGTGATCATGTAAGTTGTAACAAAGTTCAACCATGCATTTCATGAGAGTGGTTGATCTATCTATACTTTTGAGTGTGAGGTATATAAAGAAGTATCAACAAATACAAAACATGATAAATATCACAAAGTATAAACAATAAATAAGTCATTGCTTGAGTTTAAGTGGATAATTATCTCAAAAATGTTAAATTTTTAAAAAATGATCAAAAATACAAAAATATTTGATTTTATGTTTGTATAGCTGATTGACTTTTCAAAATATTAAAAACACAAAAATATGACAAACAATTGTGTTGGTGTGCAAAATTTATGAAATCACAAATGTATTTCAGTCAATGCAGGTTTTCATATGCACAACATGCTATTGGCAAGTCAGAATGAACATTTGTATCACACCGGTGAACAAATCATTCAAAACAAGAATTGACAACATCAGCACAAAAAAGCAAAAGTCAAAATCAACAGAACAGTAACAGTGCAAACATCATATCATACATCACATATCCTAAATATTAAATTCTGACAAGTTTAAAATTTAATACGGGTAACAATGTTGGTTTATGCGCGTGAAGGTAACCCAAGCATTAAACGAATGCGGGTAGTAATTTTTAGTCATAATTACATTATAAAATGAAACACGGGTAATAGTGTATCTAAACACGATTGATTAAAAAAATCTTACGCGAATAAGTGTTGTTCATCCGCATTTGTTTTTGCGGTGAATAATGTCAATGCGGGGGTAACAGTGTCACTAGTATTCAAACAAAATTTTTCACCAAGCATTAAAAGCATTTGTAAAACACTAATGAACAAATGCAAGGCACAACACTCAGTAGAATTAGTATTTAATTAATGCTGACAAGCAAAATCAATGCGGTTCATTAAGTTTGAACAAATGCGAACAACACTATTCACCGCATTTGTTTTTGCGAGTGTACTACTCTTCATCACAATTATTTATGCTGACAACACTTGACATCTTTTTCTTCCACCACATTAGTTTTTGAGGGTAACAATCACTTTGCGGACAAGAAATTTGTTCAACCTCATTTATTTTTGTGCTGAGTAGTACGCATATGCGTTTCAAAAATTTTAAACTCGCATTTGTTTGTCCAACACTTATGAAATTTAAACAAATTGAAAGTCCACCTATTGAAACTCAAAATCCGATCACAATTAATACTTTTCAAAATCTGAGAGACTAAATAGTGTAATGAGAGTTCATATTATCGAACATTCAAAATCATACGTTGTTCTTCGATTCACAACAAGAATCACACCGTTTTATTTTCATACATCGATCACCTACAACTGTTGTTTCGAGTGAAAGGTCATTTCACACTCTCGTACAATCAACCAACCTAACTTTCAAACCGATGATGAACCCTAGGTTTAGAATCGAAAAAGGATGAACATTAATCACATAATAACATTGATTTGAAAAACAACACACATCTTTAAAGGGCTATAAACTTCATTTATTCAAAGATTGCAACCGTTGAAATCCAAATGAACAGGGGTTTCTCATTCAAACAAACCGAACAAGAATTCAAGTTTAATAATGTTTAAAGATAGTTGGTACGAACTCAATGTGACAAAATAACATGATTAAGACACAAAATAATGATTTGAATAACAACACAGATTAAACACAAGTTATCATCATCAAGTCAAACTTTGAATCTTATGTTCCATCAAGACAAACAGATTAAACACAAGTTATCATCATCAAGTCATCTTACACATATGTCTCTTCTGAAGATAATGGCTAACCTACATGGAGAAAAAGTCACAATATAAGTGGTTTTCTTGACCCTGATATGCCTGAAGCTATATAATCAGATTCATCCAAACTACCAGAGTAGCATATGCCATTATAGTAAAGCCTGTGATCTATGAAAAATCCATAAGATCTTTTGGAGAACTGCTGCAGTTAAGATGGTGGATGATGTACCAACAATCTTTGGAAGGATTATGAGCAGCATGTTCTTACCGTCTCAGAATAGACTGTGAGAAAGTGTTTTATAGTTTGGTCATGATGTAGGCCAACCTTATGAGATAAATTAAGATGAGGTACTTACCTTCTTTGCATACATAGGTGTGAAGGTGTATTTGAAGGGAAACAGATTGTGAAAGGCTAAATGGACCTACAATGGATATTTCTCGTCCATTACTTCCAACATTATTTGTCCAAGAAGAAGACTGGCTAGAATGATATTCCCCTCACCACATTATCTGCCATATGTGCCTTATGCACTAACAGACCATTCAATATGTTCGCTTTTATGTTTAATGGCATGTTATCAAACATTGGAGAAAGAATAAGAACTATGTTCTTATGTATCAAAGATTCCTACAGTGCCTGATCAACCAAGCCTATCCTAGGTACATGACTTGTAATGAATCTTGCTGATCATACTGCCAAGTCATATGGATACCTCAAGAAGAAAGACCACAAGAGTTACTATAATGGTTCTTTCTTTCTACTCTTTCCATGGAAGCTAGAATAGATTGGTCAAGGCAATGTAGAAGGTGGAGAACAACAACAAGAAGAGATACAGGCTGAAGAGCAGGCTGATGAAGCAGTCCAGATGAACCTATCAGCTAAGATATGCCTGTAATAAAAGAACAAGAAATTATTGCTAAAGGTTAGGAGGCAATGTCACCACATGTAGATGAAGGTGATGATCTTCACATTGCATCTCCTATTCAAGCAACATCTCCCATTACTTCACCTATTCCATCTCCATTTAATATGTCACCTGTTGCTGCTGCTAAATCAGTTGGTGGTAGTGAATATAATAGATCCACTAATAGTTCTGAATCATCTCCGGATAAGGAGGAACAAGCTATCATCCAAGAGCAAGCTAGAAGACAATAGACTTCTGAATATTTGCCTTCTGAAGCTACTTAGGAATCAATATGTCAAGGACACCCTTAATAGTCAAGTGAGTGTGATAGAGATGAAGTAAAATCTGAGCTTCAGCTCAAAATAAATAGAATGGAAAAGATAATGAGAAGGGAAGATCAAGTTATTGCTTATAGGACTTACAAATTGATCTTGAAAGACAACAAGATCAAGGAGTAAGATTCCGTAATTGAAAAGATGAGATATGAAATTGATGAGCATTTTGAGAATCCCAACATCTAAACATTTTTTATGGATGAGGAACATAGAGTCATAAATGCCCAATCTGAAAAATTAGTTGAGTTGGAGAAGAAGATTGATAATCACACTCAACGGCTAAGTCTTCTTGAGGATATGCTTATCAAGAAAGAAAAGGATGAGGAGAGAAAAGATAAAGACACTAAAAAAGATGAGTTTGATGCAATCTGTCATTCGGATGATAATGATGATGATGATGAAGGAGGAGATGAAAGATTTCCTAAGAGGCAACAGAAAAAAAGACACAGTAGTAACTACGACTACTGAATCCGCTAAGGCCACAGTGTGTGGTTCATCTGAACTTTGGACCTATTCTACAAGGGGAAAGTATCTAGTTGAAAACACTAGGGAAAGCAACCTGTTGTAGAAGAATATGCTCCAAAAAAAGAAGCTGAAAAGAGAAGAAAAGCTCAGCATACTGTAGTGGCTTAGTTCATGGAAGAACATCTATAAATCACTGAGTACTTGGCCATTCAGCAATAGATTTCAGCAACAGATAATTAATCTTTAAAAAGGGTGAGATTGAAGGAGGCTACACAATAGAATAAAATATTTATGATGAGCTTGAATTCCAAGAAAGTTGTAAAGTCTACGTCACGATTGATTCCCTTGATAATCAAATTAAGACGAATGTGTGCATTTTTGATATCAACGAACATCAAACAAACTGAATCGAATATTATTAATCAAAAGATTACAGTATCAAAGGAATTTACATCGTTCAAGCTTGATCCACCCGAGGTGAGCTCCCCTCGGGCGGCCTATCACATAACCTTCTTCTTAGTCACTCTTAGAGCACTTTTAAAAAATGAAACACACATATTCAAATACAATGGAAAAACATCTGTATATACTATCCAGATGTTCTTGCACGAGAACATTAGTTCTTGTGTGGTAACTCCAAGTTCTCGCGTGGTTAGTTTTTCATCAATCATCTTGGAGTTCTCGCATCCTTGTATTTTCATATAATTTGAGTTTTTGCTTTTCACTTGACATTGTAATCCATAAAGGCTAGGTTCTTACAATTTCTCCCTATGGATTATGATATCAAGCTATGTTTAACTTCTATCACACATCTTCATGAATTATCAGATTCTTAGATACCTTTCATATCAGCCTTCTCCTTTTTGTCAAAGTCTCTCCTGAAAGTTTCGAACGTTTAGGTTCTTCTTCACCCATTCTACCTCGGATATGTAAGATTTTTCAGGCATATGAAAAGGGTTCCAAATTCTACTAATCAATCTCCAACAATCAGACTTTTCAATCAGATGACAAGATTCTATGATATCAAATCAAATTATTTGAAACATTCTTCCCCCTGTGTAAGATATAATAAGCCCATATTTTTAGAATCTGAATATCAAACAACCTTGATTATTCACTTCATTCTAACATACTTCATTCTAACATTTGATCATTGTCCACATCGGTAAGATAATATTAGCCCAGATTGTCAACTTTCAATTTACGAACAAAACCGAATCAAATATTGTAAACATAGAATCTTGAACTTCATCAAAAATCATAAAAAGCCCTGTTTAAGTACCAAACTTCAAATCATCCGGCATCTTCTAGATATAGGCAGAAACACTTGTTCTAAAACTTTTAAATAATAACAAGTTTTTGCATTTGGATCATGTTCTCGCATTTTGCAAAGTTTTTGCAAAAATTGAAATCGGTCATAGTTTTTGTATGGATGATGAAATTTTCACGTGGTGAAGTTTTTGCATGAGAAAATTTTTACAAATGACTACTTATTCGAAGATTTTGCATGAAAAGTTTTCTCATGAAAAGTTTTCTTATGAATAGTTATCTTAAGGAAAAGTTTTCTCATGAAAAGTCCTCCCATGAAAAATTTTTCACATGAAAAGTTCTCCCATTAAAATTTCTCGCATGAAAGTTCTCACATGAAAGTTCTCTCATGAAAGTTCTCACATGGAAAAGTTCTCGCATGCAAAAGTTTTCTCATGAAAAGTTCTTCCATGATAAAGTTCTCGCAAAATACAGTTATTTTTGCAAAGTACTCGCATGATCAAGTTACTACCACAAAAACTTCGACCAAAATCAACTTTTATGAGTTCGAATCTCTAACTACGGTCTCAAATCTTCGTTTTCCTCCATCTAAACTCGAGAATACCGAGCGTAATGATGCAGATAATCAATATAACATGTAACAAAGATGATTTCATGTGCGTTCACCCTCGGTTTCACCTTATTCTCCTTCAACCTCCATGTTTAACATCTTAATACAGAATTTCAAACAACACCTTCATCTGATACCAAATGTAAAGTACTCATCACAATCGATTCCACATAATGATGTACTAGATAATCAAATTAAGATGGATGTGTGCGTGTGTGATATCAACGAATTTCAAACAAACTCAATCCAATATTATTAATCAAACGATTACAGTACCAAATGAGTTTACATCGTTCAAAAAAACCCAAATCTACTTCTTCGTGTATTGCTATACAACCTATTTCAAGTTAGCACAACAAGTACAAGTCACTGGTGCTGATCATGATACACTGGCACCTTTGTTGAGCACACACTCAGAGTGGTTCTAACAACCTTCTTAGTTGCAAATAAAAGAAGGTTTGACTACTTCTGAGATGCTCCAAGGTGTATCAGCTCCAAAAAGCAAAACTAATGTCAAGCTAATTGCTTGGAAGTATTATTCTGATGGGAACATGTTCATGGTCGAAAGAGTCTCAGGTCTAGTTCAATTCCTTACATAATACACTTGATCTACTCAACACCCTAAAGATTCAATACTTAAAGGAACTTACTGAGTTGGATATGATTAATTATGACGCTATGTTAAAGGGTTATCAAGTTAAAGATATCTTGAAGATATTTAAAAGAAGCCCAACAACTTCAAAGCTCTTAAAGAGATATGCATCATAAAAGATAGATCTTTTAGAAATCCCTTTAAACGGAGAAAGAAGAAAAATATAATAGAGGAATTGGTGTTCCGTAAAGCGAATGTAAAGCCAACTCATGATTTGAAGAGAAATAGAAATGCTGGAACACACTAATCAATACCATTTTCAAATGTAAAGTATGATGCTACAACATATGAATTTGTTATTGAAAGAGGTTGGGAAGGGAAGGTTGGCCAAGAAATTAGATTATTTAGTACTAATGAGGTACGGTTGCTAGATGAATAATATAATCATTATATGTTAACTAGGCACTTTGAAAGCCCAACCAACAAGCTGAGTGAAGATGATCAGCTGTTCTTTCCGATATGCATAAGGATCTTGAAGATTGCTTATGATAGAGTTAACAGAAAGAAAGAGGCAAAGAAAAGAAAGAGAGTGCCTCTAAACTTTGCTAATAAAATAAAGTTAGATATCAATGCTTCAGGAGAGTTGGCAATTCGTAGAGATGGTTAATCTACCATAGCTATGTATGATCATCAGTCATTAAAACAAATTTCACTTGATGCTCTTTATCGGATGAGGGAACTAACTATACATGTACTAGATAAAAGCAGGATGAATGAGGCTAGACAGTTTCAAACTATGATTAATTTCATTGTAGATCCCCACGAATCCGAAGTTCCATTATTATCCTGAAGAAAAACCAACAACAACAGTACTAGCACCATGAACAACAACAGCCGCATAATCAAATTTAACATCCATAACAGTCAAAGTATCGACTTCTCCACGCTAACAAGCTGCTATAGAATATCCACTAGAATGTTCACAACTTCCATCACCTACAAACATAATCACAAGTTGCCTAATACGGTAAAAGAAGAAAATGTTAAATCTAAAATGTTAAGCATTGAATGCAGAGTTTTGAAACAAAATTAAAATCATTGCTTGTATTCATTGAAAAGTTACATGGTGAAAAGTACACCCTTGAAAATAGGATTGAAAAATAAATAGAAATGTTAACAAAATCACTAGCTAAACATTTAGCAACTAAAGTGAAAGTGTAAAAGTTTTAGTTTTCTTTAGAAAACCTTGAAGATTTAGGTGATTCCTGAAAGGAACCAAAAGATATGAATGGCATAGGATATAAGGCTTCTCTGCCACCTTATAATGATAATTACACTATTATGTCTGACTCTTCGACAAAAACAAATTTGAATGAGATGAAAATTATTAACACCAAATATGATATTTTTTTGTCAAACCTCAAATCCTCATAACAAACCTAATGTGTATGTTGAAACTGATCAAGAAAAGATAGAAAATGGAGATCTCATTAAGGTTAAAGAGTACTCAGACAAAGTTGTGTATGTTCATAAGCCTAAGTCCTGTCAAGGCTATCATTCCTTTTGTGAAATTCACACATGCAAGATTCATTAATGATGGGATTCTAAGCCTGAGGTGAAATAAACTACTAAAAGCAGATCTGATAATGTGGTAAAAACTCATAAATATTCAATCAAATGAGAGACAAAGCTCCAGCTTCCTCATAATCGAAAGGCAAAGCTCAAATAAGCTCATCACCTATGACATCCCGTGTCTTCAGGTCAATATCTGTACGTTAAAAAATATTTTAAATATATGTCATGTGTTATAAGATTTAATTATATGGTGATTAAGGTCAACTAAGTTCTAGCAAAGTCCTTTGAGCATTAAAATTTATGCTTGGTAATTTTGAGATTACCGGGTCGCGTTGCGATAAAAATGTCATCTTAACGTTAGTAACAATTTGGGTTAATCATGAATTTTAAAATCTCATTATACAACTAAAATGTTGATAATTTGATGAAATTATAAAGTGGAAATATTATTAATCAACCAAATAATAATTTTTATTATTATTTTTGATCGCGCATGTTTAATATTTTTAAATGTTTCCTTGATTCAACATATAGTTTGATATAAACCGCGTTAACTAGGTAAACAATATTATTTTGACTAATAATTAATATTAATTAAGTTGTAAACCTTGGAAAAACTTTCGAAGTAATATTTTAGAATTTATAAAATTTTTCACGTCAAAAATCGAACGTTTAATGTTTTAAAAATAATCGAGACTAATCCCCTCCATACCAGTATAATACCCTAATACTGAAAATATCTTTATCACGATTATTGTTATATTTAAGAAAATACTCTCATGATGACTATGTAAATAACACTACACTCCACCCATTACTTTCTCTCTCTACTCTCTCTCTTCTCTCCCTCTCCTCCCCATCTCGGTTGAACCATCATCTTCCCATCAGCGTCATCTTTATATTAATTTATTTCATGCTTGATTCAAGCTTTAATCACCCGATTTTGAGGATCACTTGTGGTTTTGGTGAAAGTTCTTGCAAAAATCCAAACCAAGGATGAATAAATCACAAAGAAAGATCACATCTTTCTTCAAAACTTGTTCATTCTAGGTATGAACATTCATCTTTAATCTCTTGCAACTTGACTTTTGGATGATTGTTGCAAATTTTGTTCACCTAAACTAGGCTTTTTCTTAAAATCCAAGGTTTCAACAATGGTTTTTAAACAAGAAAAACGGGTTTTAAAGAATGTATATATGTGTGTGTGAGCTATAAATGTATGTGTGAGTGTGTGTGTTTGAAGTTTGATGGATTTATGAAACCTCTTTACATTTTGTTTGATTTTGACATGCATGATGATCAAGCTTTGATTTATGCTTATGAACATCATAAGAAACCCATCTTCCAAAGGAGTTTACCAAAAATGATCGAAGTGGGTTATACATGTATGTATGTATAATTGATGTTCTTGGATCTTGTCTTGCTTTTAGATATCTAAAATGATTGAAATGATCCATGAAATATGGTGATTATTATGTGAAATCTTTGGGTTTTTAAGTGTATTTTAATGAAATAAAAAACTAAGAGTAGAAGTTGTCATGGAAGTTGATTATTTGGGTGTATATGTATGTAGGTATCGTATATATGTATGTAGGTATGAATCGTGTTTTTGATTTTGATGTGCTCTTGATTTATAAATTTTGAGATGATTGAGATGATACATGTATATGGTGATTATGATCTAAAAATCTTGGGATTTTTAGTGATTTTTGATTTATAGAAAAAGGTAAAAATATTGTTTACAATAATGGTAATCAAGTGTTTATTAAACCTCACTTATTAAATAATGATTTTACAAGTTAAACATCATCAAAAGAATATCTACTTAAATATGGAAAAGTGGGTTCAAAACATGTTAATAATGGGTTTAAAATAAGTAATCTTACTAAAAATAATAAATTTGATGATTGGGTTTAATCACATATACGTTGTATGCCTAAAATTACGTCAAAAACGGTGTTTAATCACATATACGTTGCACAAATCTGGTTTTAGACAGAAATAAATATTAAATTTTAAGCTAAAACTTACGTTTTTAAGTATGTATCTAATCGATAACATGTAAGGGCATCGGTGTTGATTTTATATACGCGAAAAGCCGAAAAACCGACAATTTCGGGTCGAAATTTTGAGACTGTTTTAAAACTGATATATAACAGAAAATTTCAAAGTACTTTTAGTATTGTTTTAAAACATATATAATGATCTTAAGGTGTACACAAGTTTATGTATGGTTTTGATAAATAAAAACCGTACGGTTTCGGGTTAAAAATCAATGTATATGAGTAAAATTTGAGATAATGTAAAATAATATATTTATACAAAAAAACTTGTCTAAACATGATTAAAATATGTGTTAATATAATTTTTTGTTAAAAAGATTTTTATTGTTCGTTAATAATAAATAAAAGTAACATTTCATTAAAGGTAATAAATAAAATAAAAGATTTTCTTAAAAGAACAAGACTATACATATATTTTAGCCATAATTAAAATATTAAAATAATATAAATATATATATTTTTGGTTTATTCGTAAATAGTAAAATTTTACATGATCAGGTGTTTTATATATTTTTATGTGGTTGTTATTGTGTGTGCATTGTGCGGATGTAGTCAAATTATTAGAATATTTTAATTAATAAAATAAATTTTTCTTACTTATAACGATTTAATCAAACTGAAAGTCATCAACAAGTCATTTAAATAATCGATTTAATGAAAAGTCTAGCAAGTTGGGTGAACAACTTGCGTGGTAGACTTATTACATAACATTTAATGGCCCCTTTGTGTTTAGGGCGTTAAATGGTCGTTTAACTCACCGGGCTCGATTTTGCTAGATCATCTTTATCGCATTTAAGGTGATTTTTTAACAGCCCCTACTTTTAAATAACGATTTTATTTTAATATTTTGGGGGAAAAGCATGCTATAACGATTATTGGTGATATGATTTAGTTATGGATGGATGTGATGAGTGAGATGTTGCAGGCTATGGATGGAAGGATGATGTCAATCGAGGAAGATAAGGTGATTGAGAACGACATCCTGAACCAGCTGCATTTCAAAGATTTGTGATCTGGGGTCAGACATTGTAGAGACAAAGAAGAAGAGGTTGTAGAGGTTGGGGTGGTAGCAGTGCAGTAGTAGGTGACTTCTCTCGAGGAGTGTGTGGAGGCAGCGTTAGGGTTGGTGACGGTCTGCATGATGACAAATTTTATGGTGGTGCGTGCCGATGTGATGGCACGGTTCTCTCGTTAGATTTGTAAGATCTTTGATACATTTGTATTTGGATATTGAAACAACTATTTTGTAATGATGTTGATGCTACAGTAACACCTATTTTGTGTTGTTTCCTAGTTATGTATTCTATACTAATTATCTTCGCTCATTAATATCGTTTTGACCATTTTGATGAATAATTTGATAGTCGAAATGCTGTGATTGTATATATTAACTATTGTGCCTTAGACTTAATTGAGGATTTGATTAAGTACGTATTTTTATATTGAGAAGTTTAGTACATCAATGCAATTACGTGATAATTCATGATGATAGCAAATAATAACCTTTGACATATTATTTGAGCATGCAATCATGCATGAAGCTACCACCTTTGCATGAATTTTTAATCATTAAACAAAATTCTTAGCACGTTAACATACCAAGTTTAATGCAACATGACATCTATTAATATTTCATGAACGAAACTATAAACCTGACTGTGACACTTATACAAAATTTGATGGTTCTAGTAACCCAAAAATCTCACTCGTCCTTTGAAAACCTCAAATACATAGCTAATGATCACATAAGAAAATCGTCAAGCATGAATCACCAAATCCATTAACATAAATTGGCAAATTCAAGAACGTAAATAAAGCCATATTCATGCCCTCATGATACTCGATTTATTGAGGCCAAAAACAAACCCAAAACTCTCTTAAGACTCCCAATACATAATGCTAGATACAAGGGAGACTAAACCATCAATTAGTTGGTAATAGAACAACTAAAACATCACCTCATGGCTGTCAAAAAGAGCCTGCAACAGGCCCTCCTACTACAGGCCCTCCTACTACTTGATGGAAGCTGCTGAAAACCCCTATCAAATCACCACCAATTCTCCTAGTTTCAACCTCCCATACCTTTCAATTAAAAGACAAACTAAGAAATAATGGATTGGACATCAACTCTTACAATAAAATATTGAAAATAGGTACAAAAGAAGATGGGAAATGTTGATTGAAATGCTGCTGCCTGGTACTCGATTTTTGCTGCAGAAAGATTTTTAAAGCTGCATTAAAACTCATCATTTACAATGTAACCGGTCAAAATAGGGTTTTTAGGACTACTCATACATTGCAGAACTGAAGTCACCCTAAGCACACACTTAAACCATGATTTAAAACATGAAATAGATACATTTCACACTTAGTTTTAGTGCTTTAACATGTGTGATACTCAATCCCTAGTTAAAAACTTAAAAGACATGACAACAAGGCTGTGAAACTAACCTGGACAACAATTTTCCATGGAGATTTGGAAAATTTAGCTTTCAAACCCAACTGGTCTCGTAATTTTCTATGGAGATTTGGTCTCCCAAATGTGCAAAATGAAATGAAGTGTCAAAAGTAACTTTTTCTGACAGAATATTGCCCCGAATTTACAAGGCCATAAACTTGTCAATGCTTAACCAACAAACGTGATTTTTGTGTCAAAAGTTAGCTTAATGTCTTAGCTTTCCAACGCATATATGCACACATGTTAATAATTAGTTTTGGACCCCCATCCGACCAAGATACGAACAACTATCTAGAAAATGTGCAGCAATGAACATTTAATTAGGAGTTATAGTTGATCATTATAATGCATCAATGTACGTTACAAGTAGACATGTAAAAATATGACCTATTGGTAATAACCTGGATCCAAGAGGGATAAAAACCTTTCACTACCGTAAGTATAACACACACACATATTACTAAACAAGTATACACAACCTCTAAAATAATATACTATTCGGCAAACTTTAAAAATAAACTTAACGGTTTAATCTAAGACAAATTACACATTGACGTACTAAAGTCACCGACGAACCCTATGTATATATATATGTAGGAAGCACACCAGTTTAGCATCATCACACTCAAGACCAAGGAATCTCTAAACCACTCAACAACAGTGAGTCCTCGTAGCCCCTTTTTTCTTTTAAATGCTTTTGGGGGAGAAACACGCTTGCAACAACAACAACATTTGAATCATTGCTTTATATGTTATGTCTATTACTTGAATATTGCAAGAGTTTACCTTATCATTATCACATGCTAAATTCCCCATTCTCACAACGCAACCAATTAACTCTTGGATAGAGACGGTGCAACATATTGATAGTACTATCGGGGTAGGCACCCCCATTCTCTAGACGGTTGAACGCGTCAATCAACGGTCGCTACATTGAATGTTTATTTCTGCAACAACAACAGCCAATACTCGTGATAAGTATAGGAGGGGTTTTTAGTTTTCTCATAGCTGTAGTTTTGGTTGTGGGCTCATGGCTATATGTCTTGTATTTACATTCATATATAATGAGTGATTCAATTTTACTTCCTACCTATTACTATAACAACTGTTTATCGAGTCTAAACTCTACGAGCTCACCAACTTTTAGTTGACCTATCTTAGCATGTTTTTCAAGTGATAATTAAGTGTGCTAGCTTGGAAGTTAATCTTTTGCGCATCTAGGCTACAATGGAAGATTGCTTAATATAGATTTATTATTTAAGTCCATATGTGTAATATTTATTTTGTAACCTAAGACAATGAACCTATATCTTTTGAATGCATTACGTTTAGTATTTTCTCGTACCATGTGTTCTTATGATACTTCATTCGTCACTCACTCGCGTTTCCGCCTTGGTGACGGTGTGACAGATTGGTATCAGAGACATGGTTATAGCGAACTAGGGTGTCTTAGATAGTTCCCTAGACTATAACCCTAAGCTATACAATTAAATGCCTTAGCATATAAGATTTGAACGACATATATAATTTTATGTTTCTAGTCATGAAAGGTGCTATTCTAGCATAATAATATCGCTCTCACATAGTGCCATAATTTACATGTATTTAGAAAATGCCGCCTAGACGAGCAACCGAGCCAAACCTAGCCGAAATCTTTGCGCAACAACTAGCCGACGCAATGCCGGCCATAATCGATCAAGTAAGCCACAACCTTTTGAATTCTGAAGGTAGTGACAGGGGAAATGGAAATCACGGAAATGGTGGAAACGGGAATGGAAGCAACGCCAAGGGTAGCCATGACGGGAATATAAATGGTAATGGTGGGACTGGTGGAGATACCACTAACGAAGGTACAGGAAAGAAAGGTTGTTCGTATAAGACTTTTATGTCATGCAAGCCGAAAGATTTCAATGGAACCGAAGGCGCAATTGGGATTTTGTGCTGGATTGAGAAAATGGAAGTTGTACTCCATATAAGTGACTGCAAAGATGATTGCAAGGTTTGTTATGCGGTGTTCCTTCTAAGGCAAGGTTTTGACCTGGTTGAACACGCAAGTTCAAGCTCGAGGAAGAGAGAATGCTAACAAAATGTCTTGGGGGGAGTTGAAGGATTTATTCATCAAGGAATATTGCCCCAAAAACGAAAGGCAGAAGGTGGAGTCAGAATTGTGGAACTTAAGCATGCAAGGAGCTGAGCATGCAAACTACACCAATCGGTTTCATGAGTTAGTCCGACTGGTCCCTCATCTTGTCACTCCAGAATCCAAGATGGTTGACCGTTACATTTTGGGCCTGGTACCTCATATTTGCAGTCATGTTCGCACCAAGGATCCCGCCACTCTTCAAGATGCTATCTTGTTGGCTGGGACACTAACTGATGAAATGTTAAGATCTTGAACCTTACCAAAGGAAGCTCTGGTGACAAGAGGAAGGCTCTAGAAAGCTCGGGAAAAAGGAAACCTAAACGAGGTGCAAACAAGAAGCACCAAACCATCAAGCACTTCGCAACAACCACCACCACTCCCAATATAAACGTTCTTGCCCTACCTCCGCCAAAGGGTGGATACACCGGCACTGACCCCAAGTGTAACAAATGCCCTTTCCATCATTAGGGTCCTTGCTATATCCCTAAAAAATGCTAACAGCAAGGGCATTTTACTAAATATTTCTGAATGGGCAACAACAACCTCCGTAACCCGCCTACCCACAACACCAATCGGAACTTTCAAGCCAATAACAAGCGTCAGAACCCAAACAACAATAACAACAACCACAACAACAAACCAGGGACGTGTTTTGAATGTGGAAGCATTGATCACTTTTGCAACGCGTGCCCCAAGCTGAATTAGAACCAAGCTAACCTTGTTCGAGGACGAGCATTTGTGCTTGGAACTAACAAAGCCCGCCAGGACCCGAATATTGTAACAGGTTTCTCCTCAATAACCTCTATGCCTCTATTTTGTTTGACTTGGATGCTAATAGGTCATTTATGTCAATTGAATTCAAATCCCTAATTGGCCTAGAGTCTAACAACCTAACTGCACCTTATACGGTAGAGATAGCTAATGGAAAGTTGATTGAAGCCAATAATATCATTTAGGGTTGTTTATTAAACTTAAATGATCATGTCTTCAAAATAGACCTCCTTCCCATTGAACTCGAAAGTTCTGATGTAGTTGTAGGAATGGATTGATTATCTAAAAACCAAGCGGAAAGCATCTGTCATGAAAAGACCATACGTGTCCCACTACCCAACGGTGACGTCCTCATTATGGGAACACCTAGAGGTGTTTCCTGAGGATCTGCCAGGATACCTCCTATCCGACAAGTTGAGTTTCGAATCAACTTGATCCCTGGAGCTGCACCGGTGGCGAAATCGCCCTACAGACTAGCACCATCTGAAATGCAAGAGTTGTCTAGTCAATTACAAGAACTATTAGACAAAAGTTTCATTCGACCAAGTTTCTCACCTTGGGGAGCTCAGGTCCTGTTCGTCAAGAAGAAAGATGAGTCCTTTAGAATGTGCATCGACAATAGGGAGTTGAATAAACTCACTATCAAAAATAGGTACTCGTTACCCAGAATCGATGACTTATTTGATCAATTGAAGGGTGTGATATACTTTTCAAAGATTGATCTTAGGTCAGGATACCATTAACTGAGAATTCAAGAAGATGACATACCTAAGACAGCCTTTCGCACTCGGTATGGACACTATGAATTCTTAGTAATGCCTTTTGGCTTGACAAATGCACCAGCTGTGTTCATGGATCTGATGAATAGGGTGTACAAGCCATACTTAGACAAGTTTGTGATTGTGTTTATTGATGACATCTTGATCTATTCACGGTGTAAGGAGGATCATGAGAAACATTTGAAATCCATACTTGAATTACTTACGAAAGAAAAACTGTATGCTAAACTCTCAAAGTGTGAGTTTTGGTTGAGAGAAGTGCATTTCCTTGGACATGTAATAAATGAGAAGGGAATCCACATGGATCCAAGTAAGATTGAAGCAGTTAAACGGTGGGAAATGCCCACTACACCCACTGAAGTCCGATAATATTTGGGTTTAGCGAGATATTACCGGCGATTTATCGAGAATTTCTAAAAAGTTGCCCAACCCTTAACCGCTTTGACCTAAACGAATATGAAGTTTGACTGGACAACAAGATAAGAGGATGCATTCCAATTGTTAAAACAAAAGCTATGCGACGCTCTAATTTTAACATTATCCGACAGAACCGATAATTTCGTTGTGTACAGTGATGCGTCACGTCAAGATTTAGGCTGTGTCCTTATGCAAAAGGATAAAGTCATTGCCTATGCATCACAACAACTCAAGGTTCATGAAAACAATTACACCATGCATGACCTAGAGTTGGGCGCCGTAGTCTTCGCCCTTAAAATCTTAAGGCATTATCTTTACGTGACGAGATGTGTTATTTACACGGATCATAAGAGCTTGCAACACATATTCGATCAAAAAGAACTATACATGCGACAATGGAGATGGGTCTAATTATTGAACGATTACGACTGCAAGATTAAATACCACCCGGGCAAAGCCAACGTTGTGGCTGATGCCTTAAGTAGAAAAGAAAGGGTTAAGCCTATAAGAGTACGTGCTCTAGGCATGACTATTCAGACAAGTCTCAAGGGTCGAATCCTGAATGCACAAGGAGAAGCAATTTTGAGAAACGATCTAAAGAATGAACTCAAGTGTGGAGCAGAAAGGAAGCTAGAACATAGGTCTGACAAAGTACTTTACTTCCAAGATCGCATGTGGGTCCCAAACGCAGATAACCTCAGGGACCTAATCATGGATGAATCCCATATATCCAAGTATTCAGTTCATCCTGGATCCGACAAAATGTACGAGGACCTTAGAAAATTTTATTGGTGGCCCATCATGAGAAAGGACATAGCTGTATATGTCGGGAAGTGTTTGACCTGTTCAAAAGTCAAAGCTGAACATCAACGACTGTCAGGTCTACTTCAGCAACTTGAAATTCCTCAATGGAAATGAGAACAAATCATAATGGATTTTATCCCAAAATTGTCTCGAGCTTCCAGTGGTCATGATTCGATATGGGTCATAGTTGATCGATTGACTAAGTCCGCCCATTTTCTTCCCATCTGAGAGGATTACAAAATGGAGAAATTGGTCAAAATCTATGTGAATGAGATTCGTCAGACATGGGGTTCCGGGGTTCCAATCTCAATCATTTCGGATCGGGATAGCCAATTTACATCTCGGTTTTGGCAATCTCTAAAGAAAGCCTTGGGACACGTCTAGACCTAAGCACCGCCTACCACCCTCAAACCGACGGACAGAGTGAAGTACCATCCAAACACTTGAAGGTATGCTCAGGACCAGCATGATCGACTTTGGTGGCAATTAGGACTCTCATTTACCCTTAGCCGAATTTTCTTATATCAATAGCTATCATACCAGTATAAAGTGTGCAACGTTTGAAGCCCTATACGGACGCAAGTGTTGGTCACCCGTTTGTTGGGAAGAAGTTAGTGACCATCAATTTATTGGCCCCAAAATCATTCAAGAAACTACTGATAAGATTGCCTTTATCAAGGAAAGAACTCAGGTTGCAAGAGATTGACAGAAGAGTTATGCGGACAACCGTCGCAAACCGCTAGAGTTTCACGTCGGTGACAAGGTACTACTTAAGGTCTCACCTTGGAAGGGTACCGTCCGTTTTGGAAAGAAGGGTAAACTAGCCCCTAGGTATGTCAGACCATTCAAAATTTTAGAAAGAATTGGTCAGGTAGCCCACAAACTTAAGCTACCCCAAGAACTTAGTGGAGTACACAACACTTTTCATGTGTTGAATCTTAAAAAGTGTTTAGCCGACGAAGGGTTACACATACCGATAAGAGATATTCGTATTAATTACAAGCTTCATTTCATTGAAAAACTAATCGAAATTATGGATCGAGATGTTAAGAAAACAAAACGAAGTCGTATACCGATAGTCAAGGTCCGATGGAACTCCAAGCCTGGTCCCGAATTTACGTGGGAATGCAATGATCACATGAAAGCTGAGTACCCACATCTACTCTCAGACGAACTCAACAACAATCCTACCGCTTGAATTTCGGGACGAAATTCTCCCAACCGGGGGAGACTGTAACAATCGTGAATTTTCAGGTAACTTTATAGCCCTATACGTTAAGCTCAAAAACTCTAACTCTCGTCAACCGTAAAATTTTCACTTAAATTGTGGGTTATTAACTATTGTGCCTTAGACTTAATTGGGGATTTGATTAAGTACGTATTTTTATATGGAGAAGTTTAGTGCATCAATGTAATTACGTGATAATTCATGATGATAGCAAATAATAACCTTTGACATATTGTTTGAGCATGCAATCATGCATGAAACTACCACCTTTGCATGAATTTTTAATCATTAAACAAAATTCTTAGCACGTTAACATACCAAGTTTAATGCAACATGACATCTATTAGTATTTCATGAACAAAACTATAAACCTGACTGTGACACTTATACAAAATTTGATGTTTCTAGTAACCCAAAATTTCACTCGTCATGCGAAAACCTCAAATACATAGCTAATGATTATATAAGAAAATCGTCAAGCATGAATCACCAAATACATTAACATAAATTGGCAAATTCAAGAACATAAATAAAACCATATTCATGCCCTCATGATACTCGATTTATTGAGGCCAAAAACAACCCCAAAACACTCTTAAGACTCCCAATACATAATGCTAGATACAAGGGAGACTAAACCATAAACTAGTGGGTAATAGAACAGCTAAAACATCACCTCATGGCTGTCAAAAAGAGCCTGCAATAGGCCCCTCCTGCTACTTGATGGAAGCTGTTGAAAACCCCATCAAATCACCACCAATTCTCCTAGTTTCAACCTCCCATACCTTTCAATTAAAAGACAAACTAAGAAATCATGGATTGGACATCAACTCTTACAATAAAATACTGAAAAGAGGTACAAAAAAAGATGGGAAATCTTGATTGAAATGCTGCTACCTGGTACTCGATTTTTGCTCCACAAAGCTTTTTAAAGCTGCATTAAAACTCATTATTTACAATGATAATTACCAAGAGACTATGCTCTTAACTTATGGACATAAGAATCTTAACATCATGCACTTAATCTCTGGACATATGATGACTGAAAACTAGTACAAAAGGGGACTGTTTTGCTGCATCCCATGGCTCAAGACAATGCAGCCCATGCTGCCAGGAAGGTGTTGACCATCACCATCCCTTCTTGTTCAAAGATGACAAGCATCTAATGATGGCATCTCTTCCCAAAGTTTCCTATATAATAAACCTTAATATCACTTTGCTCCACACACCAAAACCCCACTCATCAGATAGTAAAATAGTTCAAGGAGTCCTGCCACTACTGCTGCGATCGTGAGAAGGAGGAAGAGCTCAAGTGCATGGTTTGGACTTCTAACACTCGTTTCTTCTTGTACCAACACTTACCAAAGGGTATGAACTTAAAACCACTTAAAATAAACCTTTTAGATGATATATTAGTCCTTAATAAGGTCCATGACAGGTTAGAAAACAAAGTCCAGGAAAGAACATGTAACCGGTCATAATAGGGTTTTTAGGACTACTCATACGTTGCAGAACTGAAGTCACCCTAAGCACACACTTAAACCACGATTTAAAACATGAAATAGATACATTTCACACTTAGTTTTAGTGCTTTAACATGTGTGATACTCAATCCCTAGTTAAAATCTTAGAAGACATCACAACAAGGCTGTGAAACTAACCTGGACAGCAACCTGACAGATTCATAGACCCGACTTTAAGAGGCTGTAACTTGGTCAAAAATAAACCAAATGAGGTGTTTCTTGAGCCTATAATTATTTTCAACATGTTAGCTTTCAAACCCAACTGGTCTCGTAATTTTCCATGGAGATTTGGTCTCCCAAAAGTGTAAAATAAAATAAAGTGTCAAACTTAACTTTTTCTATAGAATATTGACCCGACTTTACAAAGCCATAAACTTGTCAATGCTTAACCAGCAAACGTGATTTTTGTGTCAAAAGTTAGCTTAATGTCTTAGCTTTCCAACTCATATACGCACAACTGTTAATAATTAGTTTTGGACCCCCATCCGATCAAGATACGAACAACTGTCCAGAAAATGTGCAACAATGAACATTTACTTAGGAGTTATAGTTGATCATTATAATGCATCAATGCACGTTACAAGTAGACATATAAAAATATGACCTATTGGTAATAACCTGGATCCTAGAGGGATATAAACCCCTCACTACCATAAGTATAACACACACATATTACTAAACAAGTATACACAACCTCTAAAATAATATACTACCTAACAAATTTTACAAATAAACTTAACGGTTTAATCTAAAACAAATTACACATTGACGTACTAAACTCACCGACGAATCCTATGTATATATATATGTAGGAAGCACACCAGTTTAGCATCATCACACTCAAGACCAATGAATCTCTAAACCACTCAACAATAACAGTGAGTTCTCGTAGCCCCTTTTTTCTTTTAAATGCTTTTGGGGGAGAAACACGCTTGCAACAACAACAACATTTGAATCATTGCTTTAAATGTTATGTCTATTACTTGAATATTACATGAGTTTACCTTATCATTATCACATGCTAAATTCCCCATTCTCACAACGCAACCAATTAACTCTTGGATAGAGACGCTGGAACATATTGATAGTACTATCGGGGTAGGCACCCCCATTCTCTAGACTCGTTGAACGCGTCAATCAACGGTCGCTACATTGAATGTTTATTTCTGTAACAACAACAGCCAATACTCGTGATAAGTATTGGAGGGGTTTTTAGTTTTCTCATAGCTGTAGTTTTGGTTGTGGGCTCATGGCTATATGTCTTGTATTTACATTCATATATAATGCTTGATTCAATTTTACTTACTACCGATTACTATAAGAACTGTTTATCGAGTCTCAACTCTACGAGCTCACCAACTTTTAGTTGACCTATCTTAGCGTGTTTTTTAGGTGATAATTAAGTGTGCTAGCCTGGAAGTCAATCTTTTGCGCATCTAGGCTACAATGGAAGATTGCTTAATATAGATTTATTATTTAAGTCCATATGTGTAATCTTTATTTTGTAACCTAAGACGATGAACCTATATCTTTTGAATGCATTACATTTAGTATTTTCTCGTACCATGTGTTCTTAAGATACTTCATTCGTCACTCACTCGCGTTTTCGCCTTGGCAAGGGTGTGACATATACACTTGATCATCATGACGCAAATGCCGTGCGTGGGAGAGTACGTGGCACCATGGGTGGCTCCTGTGGAGGCACTTCCATTGGTAATCCCTCTGAGAGTCAAGCTTGGGGTTGTACTTATAAGACATTCCAAGCTTGTAATCCACAAATCTTTATGGGAGCTGAAGTTCCTATTGATTTCATTAGATGGATAGAAAAGATGGAATCCTTGATAGGAATCAACAACTGTTTTGCTGATCAGCGAGTGAAGTATGCCACATGTTCATTCCAAGATGATGCTTTAAGTTGGTGAAATTCTCAAGTTCAGACTCTTGGAGAGGATGTTGCATTTGGTCTCTCCTTGAACCGGTCGAAAAAAATGTTACTCAAGGAGTATTGTCAACGTAATGAGCTTTAGAAGATTGAAACCAAGTTTTGGAACTTGACTATGGAAGGTGCGGAAGTTGGAGCCTACACTTCCAGGTTTAATGATCTAGACTTGTACCCCGGATGGTTACTATAGACCATGTCAGGATTGAGAGATACATTTGGGGGTTGGCACCCTAGATCCGAGGCATGGTTACAAAATCAAACCCTACTACAATGCAGAGCGCTGTGGCATTAGCTCATTCATTGGTTGATGATGCTATTCGAAGAGGTGTGTTGGTTAGGAAAGGGGATACTTGAAAGAAGCTCACGAAAAACAAAAGGAAGGTTGTGGAGTCTAATAAGAGGTCTGTGGAGAACAAGAGGAAATGGTCTAGAAATTTTAAAAACCTAGTTGGGAGTTAGAAGAATCAAATAGGATCAGGAAAGATGTATGCTACTAACTTGATGGAGGCAAGGAGGCAAGTTGGCACACAACCAAGGTGTAGCAAGTGCAATCTTCTTCATGGCGGTAACTGCAATGAGAATGTGTTTTCAAGGTGTAACAAATATGGACATCAAGCTCAAACATATTGAGTGAGGTTGAATGATAAGCTCGAGAGAACATGGCGAAGATGTTTTGAAGGTGGTGCTGAAAGTCATTACAAGAGGGATTTCCACAAGCTTAAAGGATCATGTGCAAGGCGCCGAACATTTTGAGATGAATGCCAAGGAGGCAAGACAGGAACCGTCCATCATTGCAGGTACGTTCCTTGTCAACAACCATTTCGCATCTATATTACTTGAGTTTTGTGTCAAAAAACTTTGAACTATTACTTGGCCTTAAATCTAGTAAATTAGATAAGAAATACATTATAGAGCTAGCCAACGAAAAGAAAATAGAAGCATGTGATGTAGTTAGAGGGTGCAGTATGCAATTAGAAGGTCATTCCTTTAACATCAACCTCCTACGTGTTGTGCTTGGTAGTCACGATATTATCATGGGCATGGATTGGTTGTCAAAGCATCATGCTGAGGTGGTGTGCTACGAAAAGATTATTCGTGTCCCTACTCCAAGCGGTGGAACTTTAACTATCTAAGGTGATAAAGGGAAGCCTACCCCAAAGATTGTTAATGTAATGAAGGCTTGCAAGTATCTAAGTGAACGGTGTCCAGCGTTTCTAGCCAGGGCTGTTGATACTAAGAATGAGGAGCGAAAGCTCGAAGAAATACCGGTAGTGCGAGAATATTCAGATGTTCCCTTATGTTCTGCTTATATTACCCCCGTCTAGACAAATTGAATTCCGAATTGATTTAGTGCCAGGTGCTGCTCCCATTGCTCGATCACCATATCAATTAGCGCCTTTAAAATGCAAGAATTATCCAGGAAATTGGAATAATTGTTGGATAAAGGATTTATAAGACCGAGCTTCTCACCATGGGTAGCACTAGTCTTATTTGTCAAAAAGAAAGCTAGTTCATTCAGGATGTATATCGATTACCAAGAGTTGAACAAACTCACCATCAAGAATCGGCACCCATTACCGAGAATTGATGACATGTTTGATCAGCTGCAGGGTCCAGTTTCTACTCGAAGATTGAACTGCGGTCGGGTTATCATCAGTTTTTGATAGCAGAAGAAGAGGTCCCGAAGACAGCATTCAGAACGCATTATGGCCATTATGAGTTACTAGCCATTGGGACTAACGAATGCGCCTGATGTGTTCATGGATCTTATGAATAGAGGTTGCAAACCTTACTTAGATAAGCTTGCAATTATATTCATCAATGATATACTAATATATTCATGAACTAAAAAAGACCATGAACAACATCTAAAGATCATTCTTGAGACATTGAGAAAAGAGAAAATGTATGAAAAGTTCTCAAAATGTGAGTTTTGGATTTGAGAGGTTCATTTTCTCGGACACATCATCAATGAGAAAGGCATACATGTGGATGCGACAAAGATTGAAGCGATCACGAACTGGGATACACCCAAGTATCCGACTGAAGTGTGTCAGTTTCTCAGATTGGCAGGTTATAATCGAAGGTTTATTGAGAATTTCTCAAAGATAGCACAGCCGCTAACGCTGTTGGCTCAGAAAGATAAAAAGTATGACTGGACTGATAAGCAAGAGAAACCTTTCTACTTATTGTAGCAAAAGTTATGTAGTTCTCCTATTCTATCTCTTCCTGAAGAAACAGATGGGTTCGTTGTTGACTATGATGCGTCTCGTTTGGGGCTTGGTTGTGTGTTGATACAAAAAAGATAAAGTGTTAGCCTATGCATCCAGACAACTTAAAATGCATGAGAAAAAATACACCACTCATGACTTGGAGTTAGAAGCGGTGGTTTTTGCACTCAAGAGTTGGAGACATTACCTATATGTATAATGTGTATAATCTATACAGATTATAAGAGTCTTTAGCATATCTTTGATCAAAAAGATCTTGACATGAGGTAATGTCGATGGGTAGAGTTGCTTAACGATAATGATTGCAAGATCCGATATCATCCGGGCAAGGCTAACGTTGTAGCCGATGCCTTGAGTAGAAAGGAGAATGATAAGCCTAAGCGTGTCCATGCTTTAAAGCTAATAATTCATTCGAGCCTCGAAACTCAAATCCAAGATGCTCAACTTATAGCTCAAAAGGAGGAAAATTTGGAAAATGAAGGTTTGAAAGGCATGATCAAGGAGTTAGTGCCTAGATCCAAAAATGTGATGCACTTCATGAATCGAATCTGGGTTCCACGATTTGGAAACCTACATTAATTCATTTTGGATGAAGCTCAAAAATCCAAGTACTCGATTCACCTTGGATCGGATAAGATGTGCAAGGATGTGAAAGGACATTATTGGTGGCCCAATATGAAAGATGAGATAGCAACATATGTGGGCAAGTGCTCGACTTATGCAAGAGTGAAAGCCGATCAAAAGCCATCAAGACTTCTTCAACAACCAGAAATCCTACAATGGAAGTGGGAGTGGATAGCACTGGACTTTGTCACAAAGTTACCCCGAACGTCTACCGGTCACGACACTATTTGGATAATCGTTGATAAATTGACGAAGTTTGCTCATTTTCTTCTCATTAAGGAAACGGATCAGATGCAGAAGTTAACCAATATATATCTCAATGACGTGGTATCTCATCATGGAGTATAAATCTTAGTAATCTTTGATGGAGAGAGTCATTTCACCTCAAGGTTCTGGCAATCTCTACACAAAGCATTGGGTACTCATTTGGACATGAGTACTGCCTACCATCCGCAAACAGATGGTCAAAGTGAGAGAACAATTCAAACGTTAGATGACTTGTTGTGAGCTTGTGTGATTGACTTTGGAGGGAATTAGGATACTCATATGCCGTTAGTTGAGTTTTCTACAACAATAGTTATCATAATAGTATCAAAGCTGCTCCCTTTAAGGCCTTGTACGGAAGAAAGTGTCGTTTACTGCTTTTCTGGGGAGAAGTTGGAGAGAAGCAACTGACTGCACCTGAGATTATTAAGGAAACTACAGACAAGATCATACAGATCAGAAAGAGGTTAGAAGCCGCTGCGAGTCGGCACAAGAGTTATGCAGATAATCAAAGGAAAACATTGGAATTTCAGGTTGGAGACAAAGTTTATCTAAAGGTTTTGCCTTGGAAAGGAGTTGTTAGGTTTGGGAAGCAAGAAAATCTTAGCCCTCGTTATATGAGACCATTTGAGATAGTGGCACGAGCTGGTCCCGTTGCCTATCAACTCAAACTACCTTGTGAGCTTAGTCGGGTACATGATGTGTTCCATGTATCCAATCTGAAGAAGTGTCTTGTTGATGAAGCTTTGGTTATTCAACCTGAACAAGTTTGTATGAATGACAAACTGAATATCACCCAGGAACCTGTTGAAATTATGTACCGGAGAGTTTAGAAACTTTGAAGGAGTTAGGTTAAGTTGGAAAAGGTTAGATGGAACTCAAAGTGTGGTCTTCAGTTCAAATACCCTCACCTCTTTCAGTTTAGATAATGATCAGAGGAAACAATTTAAATTTTGGGACGAAATTTACTAAATGAGGGGAGACTGTGACATCCCGTGTTTACAAGTCAATATCCATACGTTAATAAAATATTTTAAATATATTTCATGCATTATAAGAGTTAACTATATGGTGATTAAAGTCAACTAAGATCTAGCAAAGCCCTTTGAGCATTAAAATTTATGTTTGGTAATTTTGAGATTACTGCGCGTTGCGATAAAAATATCATTTTAACGTTGGTGACAATTTGGGTTAATCATGAATTTTAATCTTGTTATACAACTCAAATTTTGATAATTGATGAAATTATAAGTGGAAATATTATTAATCAACCAAATAGTAATTATTATTATTATTATTTTTGATCGCGCATGTTTAAAATTTTTAAAGGTTGCCTTCATGCAACATGTAGTGTAATATAAACCACGTTAACTGGGTAAACAATATTATTTTGACTAAAAACAATATGTATTAAGTTGTGAACTTTGGAAAAACTTTCGAATTAATATTTTCTAAAATTTATAAAATTTTTCGCGACAAAAACCAAACGGTTAACGTTTTAAAAATAATCGAGACTCATCCTCTTGACACCAATATAATACCCTACTACCCAAAATAACTTCATCACAATTATTATTAAATTCAAGAAAATACTCTCTTGATGACTATATAAACAACACTACACTCAACCCATCTTCTACACTCCACCCATTACTTTCTCTCTCTACTCTCTCTTTTCTCTCCCTCTCCTCCCCATCTCGGCCGAACCATCACCTTCTCACCACCATCATCTGCAATTTCTTATATTTCAAGCTTGATTCAAGCTTTAACCACCCGATTTTGAGGATCCCTTATGCTTTTAGTGGAAGTTCTTGCAAAAATTCAAACCAAGGGTGAAGAAATCATCAAGAAAGATTATCTTTTTTCAAAACTTGTTCATCCTAGGTATGGACATTCATCTTTAAGCTCTTGCAACATGACTTTTGGATGATTGGTGTAAATGTTTTTCACCTAAACTAGGTTTTTTCTTGAAGTCCAAGGTTTCAACAATGGGTTTTAAACAAGAAAAATGGGTTTTAAGAATGCATATGTGTGTGTGTGAGCTGTGAATGTGTGTGTGAGTGTGTGTTTTTGAAGTGTGATGGATTTATGAAACCTCTTTAGGTTTTGTTTTATTTTGACATGCATGATGATCAAGCTTTGATCTATGCTTATGAACATCAT
The DNA here is from genome assembly GCA_025506415.1 of Flaveria robusta. Lineage (NCBI taxonomy): Eukaryota > Viridiplantae > Streptophyta > Magnoliopsida > Asterales > Asteraceae > Flaveria > Flaveria robusta. The sequence goes on from CM046473.1 coordinate 17,251,855, forward strand.
AAGAAACCCATCTTCCAAAGGAGTTTATCAAAAATGATGGAAGTGGGTTATACATGTATGTATGTATAGATGATGTTCGTTGAGCTTGTCTTGCTTTTGGATTTCTAAAATGATTGAAATGATCCATGAAATATGGTGATCATGATCTGAAATCTTTTGGTTTTCAAATTTATTTTGATGAAATGAAAAACTAAGAATACAAGTTGTCATGAAAGTTGATTATTTGAGTATATTTGTATGTATGTATCGTATATATGTATGTATGTATGAATGGTGTTTTTGATTTTGATGTGCTTTTGATTTATTAATTTTAAGATGATTGAGATTATTCATGTATACGGTGATCATGAACTGAAAATCTTGGGATTTTTTGTGATTTTTTATTTAAAGAAAAAAGTAAAAACAAAGTTGAGAGATAATGGTGATCAAGTGTTGATTAGACATGACTAATAACAATGATTTTACAAGTTAAACATCATCAAAAGAAGATCTACTCAAATCTGAAAAAGTGGGTTTAAAACATGTTAATAATGGGTTAAAAATAAGTAATCTTTCTGAAAATAATAAATTTGATGATTGGGTTTAATCACATATACGTTGTACGCCTAAAATTACATCAAAAACGGCGTTTTTAGGGTCAAAATAGATGTTTTTGCACAAATCCAGTTTTGGACAGAAAGTAATATTGCATTTTAAGTTAAAAACTTATGTTTTTAAGTATGTATCTAGTCCATAACATGTAAGGGTATCGGTGTTGATTTTATGCGAGCGAAAAGCCTAAAAACCGTCAATTTTGGGTCAAAATTTTGAGACTGTTTTAAAATTGATTTATAATAGAAACTTTCGAAGTACTTTTAGTATAAAGTAGTTGTTTTAAATCATATATTATAATCATAAGGTGTAGACGGGTTTATGTACGGTTTTGATATATAAAAGCCGTACGGTTTCGGGATAAAAATCAATGCGAGAACTCTCATTCTCGAGAACTCCTCCTGTTCATGTGAGAACTTCAATCTTCTTTGACTTCTCGAAAAATTTTGGGTTGTTAAAATTCTACCCCCCTTATTTAGGTTTCGTACTCAAAACTTGTTAGTCATCAAACAATTGAGGATAATGCCGCCTCATCTACTCCTCAGTCTCCCATGTAGACTCAGACCCCATCCTATGCCTCCACTGTACCCATACACGTGGAACCACTTTTTTTGTTAGGTGCTTTTCTTTTCTGTCAAGAATTGCCACTAGCTGCTCTATATAGTTCAGCCGTTCGTCTACCTCGATATCCTCGAGTGGCACTATTGCGTCTTCATCCCCCAAACACTTTCTTAGACGAGATACATGGAATGTAAGATGAATTCCACTTAACTCTTCGGGTAGCTCTAAGCGATAGGCCACCACCCCTACTTGTGCAATAATTGAGAAGGGCCCTATGTACCTCGGGCTCAACTTCCCTCGCTTTCAAAATTAGATAATCCCTTTTCCAGGGAGATACCTTCAACATCACCTTATCGTCCACTTGAAATTCTATCAACCTTCTTCTGTTATCAGCATAGGATTTATGCCTATCCTTAGCTGCTTTCATGAAGGCTTTGATCTTATCCAACTTTTCCGTCGTGGCCTCGATAACCTTAATACTTCCCAACTCCTTTTGCCGAATGTCACCCCAACATATAGGCGTTCTACACTTTCTCCCGTATAGCATTTCATTAGGGGGCATGCCTATACTTGCATGATAACTGTTGTTATATGAAAACTCTGCTAATGGTAAGTGTTCATCCTAACTTCCTCCAAAATCAATAACACATGCTCTTAGCATATCCTCCAATGTTTGTATTGTTCTTTCCTATTGACCATGCATTTGAGGATCACAAGCCGTACTAATATGTAACCTCGTTCCCATCACGTCATGAAACTTCTTCCAGAACTTGAAGGTAAACCGGGTGTCCTATCAGAAACAATAAACACTGTACACCATGACGGGTTACAATCTTCTTGATGAACAGATCGGCTAACCTTTCTGAGGAGTAGGTCTCTCGAATTGGCAGAAAATAAGCACTTTTGGTTAGGCTGTCCATAATTACCTAGATGGCATCATAGCCTCTTGTCGTATGAGGCAACTTCTTAATAAAGTCCATGGTAATGTGTTCCCATTTCCACTCAGGTATATCCAAAGGTTGAATCTTCCCGTATGGCTTTTGGTGCTCTGCTTTTACTTGCAAACAAGTAAGGCACTTACTTACATACTCCATGACATCATGCTTCATCCCTAGCCTCCTGTACTTCTTCTTCAAGTCATGGTACATCTTTGTAGTTTCGGGATGAATGGAATATCGAGTCTTGTGAGCTTCATCCATTATTCTTTCTTTCAGATCCCAATGACAAGGAATCCACATTCTCCCGGATCGAGTTTTAACACCAAGGGTGTTTTCTTCTAGCTTCCCGACCTATCTTTTCATTCTTTCGGAATTGATCATCTCATCCTTCATTGCTTCGTCTTTGAACATCCTAATCCGACTAATGACATCTGGCATCAGAATCAACTAATAAGCTTTCACTCGAATCGGTTTGGTTCGTTCCTTTCGATTAAGAGCATTGGCAACCATGTTTGCTTTACCTGGACGGTAATGGATTTCGAAGTCATAGTCCTTGATCAACTCTAACCATCTCCTCTATCTCATGTTAAGATCCTTTTGTTCGAAGAAATACTTCAAACTCTTGTGATCGGTGAAGATGGTACACTTGGTTTCATACAAGTAATGCCTTCATAGTTTTAATGCAAATACCACGCCGCCAATTCCAAATCATGGGTTGGATAGTTGGCTTCGTGGACCTTCAACAGCCTAGTAGCATAGGCTATAACGTTTCCTCTTTGCATTAACATGCACCCCAAACCTGAATATGATGCATCTAAATAAACCACCAAGTCATTATTTCCTTCGGGTAACATCAAAATAGGAGCTTGAGTTAGTCTTGTCTTTATCTCTTGAAAGGCTTTCTCCTGATTAGGACCCCATTTGAACTTCACATCTTTTCGGGTCAACTTGATCAATGGAGAAGCTATCTTAGAAAAATCTTTGATAAATCTCATGTAGTAACCTGCCTGACTGGGTCCGAGAATTGAATCTCAGTTGATGTGACTTCAAATTGGATCGAATATGATGATTGAGTCAATGATTAAGTAGTGGAAATACAGAATCAAAGAACATTAAATACCGATGAAGATCAAGACATCCGCATTAGTCAATGCGGACGAACACTCACAAATGTTGATTATCTTTTGTACTTAGAATAGTATTCTGATGTATAGTTGTCAGGGTAGTTAGTCATTTTGTACACGCAATGTATCAGCCTATAAATAGAATAGAATACCCTACTTTTGACTCTCTCAAATGTAAACTTTATCAGTATTAAAAATATCAATATATAAAGCATTTATGAGTATTTTCAGCATTTAATGTTCTTTGATTCTCTATTTCCACTACTTAATCATTGACTCAATTATCATATTCGATCCTACTTGCAGTCACATCAACTGAGATTCCATTCTCGGACCCATTGGTATCAGAGCATCGGCTCTTGAATTTGTCTCAAAATCAGTGCAGATTTTGAATGAAAATCGATTGATCTGGTGATTGAGTTGTTTATTAGCAAGTTTTCTACTTCTAATAAGCATTCATACTGAAAATACCTGAAACATCAACAAACATCGATGTTCTTCTGACCGAAAACTATAAGAACATTGTTTGATTGTTGATTCGCAACAAAAATTAGACAAGAACTTCTCATAATCAAAAATATTGACATAAAATCAACTCTAAAGTAACTCAACAGTGGACTATCCATCAAATCTACCCTACTGCTACTGCTACTGTTCATCGAAACCACACAAGAATATCTTGACTTTGGACTGTTTGATCATTCTGGACATAAAATCAACTTAAACAATATTCAAACTTTCTAAAACAAGCTTATTATCATGGATTCTGTTAACTTTTTTGAACTTGGTCATGCATCTAAACCACCAATGCTTAAACACAAGTCTGAGTTTAAGCAATGGAAAATAAGATTTAAAAATTACATTATAGGTGTAGATCCTGACTACTGGATATCAATTTGCAAAAGACCCTACATTCCGGTTTCTCTCAATGCTGATCAAGCTGCTCAATACAAAACTGTCAGAATTCCCATTGAGGATCCTAGTCTAAATCTTGATGATGATGAATACAAGAAAATCAAGATAGATCTCAAAGCTTACTCCATTCTGACTCAAGCTTTGAAAATGGATGTACTCAAAAGACTAGAAAAGTATGGAATAGCCAAAGGTGTCTGGTATGCACTGCAAATCATGTGTGAAGGAAGCAGTGAGGTGAAAGAGATAAACAAAGACAAACTAGTGAACCAATATGAAACTTTCCATCATAGCAAGGGTGAATCAATCTCCAAGCAGCTACATCATTTTGTACAATTGGTGCATGACTTGGAAATCATGGGGGTTACATACAAAGAAAAGGAAATGAACAAGAAGATGCTGCACAGTCTGCATGAAAGCTGGAAGCGGAATGCCACAATGCTAAAGAACACTCTTGACTTGGAGAGCACCAGCTTAGACATCATGATTGCTAAGATTGAAGCCCTTAAGTTAGATGAGAGAAGTAGAAATCTTAGTGGACCACAAGTCATTGAGGCATACATGTTTCCATCCGAAACTCATTCAATTGAAAATGCCTTTGTGACTAAGGAAGATGATTTTCTATCTTCGAGAGATCAAGCAAGAACCACTGGATTCATTGCTGCGTCAGAACAAAACAAACCATCATCTTCAACTCCAGCAACTATAACACCATCCTACATGCCTAGTGATCAAAGATCTGAGGAGCAAAAGGCAACTTACAATTCTTTTGTTGCTAGTTTTGAGGCTTATCTGGGAGGAAGACATACATCAGCACATCTGATTTAGGAAGATCTGTTAGAAATGGATCCTAATGATGTTGAAGAAATGGACTTACAATGGCAGATGGCCATGATTGCATTGAGGGCCAAGAAATTCTTCCGAAAAAGGAAGAAACTTAGTCTGAATGAGAACACAAAACTTGGATATGACAAATCCAAAGTAAAGTGTTTTCCACTGGCCATTTCTCTAGGGAATGCACTGTTCCCTGAAGAAATAGCCACAATTATCAAAGAACTTCACATGGTCAGACATCATCTCAACCCAATTCAAGCTTTCAATAAAGTAATCAACATCAGTATAGGCATCAAAATCAGCAGCAACAAACTAATCAATATTAGCCCCAACTAACTCATCAAGCACAAGGAAGCAACCAACCAACCTCTAATGCACTTGTCATCAAACCAGATGGAGTTTGTGAATGGAGCCTAGATGCATAGGAAGTCAAACCTTAATTCAGAATCATGCTCTCATGGCTCACATCAATGATGGTCCAACTCCAATGCCATCTGAGGTAAAATCCAATCTCTGTAGTGAAAAATGTATTAAAGAAGTACAGGGATACAGAAAACATAATCACAAGTTAGCTCTTAAAGTCAATGAAGAGAAGGTCAAATCTGAAATGTTAAAACAAGAGATGAAAAGTTTTGAAATTAAAATCAAATCATTTCTTTGAGATATTGAAAAACTTCATGGTGAAACGTACACTCTAGCAGCTAAGAATGAGAGGTTAACTGAATTGTTAACATAAACCAAAGCTGAGCAATCAGCCACTGAAGTGAAACTTGAAAAGTTTCATCAATTCTCTTCTATTAAGCTGCAAGAGTTACTTGACTCATAGAAAGAGCCAATGGATAGACTAGGATAGGATACAATTCTTGTCCTCCTCCATACAATGACAACTATAAGGTTATGGTTGAGTCACTTACTCGTTCTGATTTAACAGAACCTAAAGTTATTAAAACTAAGATAATGGTTTCACAAATAACTAATCCTCAAAACAAACCGAGGGTTTACATTGAAACAAATGAGGAAAAAATCAAAGTAGGTCACCCGATCAAAATCAAAGAGTGCTCATACAAACCTGTAAGTGTCAAGAAACCAAAGAGCCCAGTCAAAGCCATTGTGCCATTTGTGAAATTCATCCCTAAAAGTCTCAAGGTGGAAAATAATGCTAAATTTTTTATGAAATCCTATGCTGAAAGCAGGTCTGATAGTGAGATTAAATCTCCAAAAAATTCATGCAAATCAGAAAAGGTTTCACTACAAAACAAAAGTAAAACAACAGCTTCTCCATCATCCAAAGGAAAATCTCCCATGGTTCAAAGATCAAATCTAAAAACTGAATCTCAATCATCATCAAAGCACAAACAAGGAGTTGGTTTTGACATTTGCAACAAAAAGCATGTAGATCAATTTGAACAAGAGTTAAGTAATGGGAAAAGGAAGCAAAAGCAGTCTCTAAAGTCCAAGCACAATGGAATTGTGAAACAATCTATGAAAACCAAGAAGACTGAAGTTGCTTCTTCATTGAAAACAAAAGCTGAGGTTAATCTAAAATCTATTAAATCACATGAAGCCTCCACATCAAAATCAAAAGATAAACATATGTACTGTGATATTTGTGACCTGTCTAATCACAACATAGATGAGTGTTATTTTAATCAATATTGCTCCATCTATGACATGAACTATCATTTAACCAAAAACTACTATTTCAACAAGTATTGTTTAGGATGTGATATGACAAATCACAATACATCTGATTGTTTCTTTAAACAAAAATGCTTCAGAGTTCCTCAAAACATGCCTATTTCATTAAATTCAACTGACAAGTCCAAAAATAGTAGTCCATCACATATTAACCAATCACGAGTCTCTAATTCTGAATATGACTTCTATGATCAATGGTAGTCAAACAGTGTCAAAAGGAATCATAAGCAAGATATGAAACAATCACTTAGTTCTCATCCAAGAATTAAATCAAAAGTGATTTTTAAAATAAAAAATGTGCCCAATTTCTATATAGAAATAGGGATCAAAGATTAAGGGGTTGTTTGGCAGCCTCTTAATCAGCCTCTTAATGGTTCAGATGTCTGAATAGTGCAGCACTTAATGGTTCAGACTGTTTGTTTCGCGAGCAAATGTCTGAATGGTTTAGACATTTGCCCCTGAATGGTTAAGCACTATATTAATGCTGAATGGTTAAGAGGTCTAATGCTGAATGGTTAAGACCTCTTATCTGAATTGGTCAGACATTTGTCTTTGAATAGTTAAGCGATATACTAGCTCTTAATGGTTCAGACCTCTTAATGCTTCAGCACTTAATGGTTCAGACCTCTTATTGGTTTAGCACTTAGGTTCTGTTTGTTTTTGAAGAGGTAAAATGTCTTCAGTTTGCAGACCACATCTGTAGACATATGTAGCAGAAGAGGTGGACCAAAGCTCAGCAGTTTGCAAGAAGAGACTATTTGGTTTTTAACTTCTGCAAACTGTTAAAGAAGACTGTTGGTGGTGGCGATGGTGGCGGATGGTGGGTGGTGGCGGACGGTGGGTGGTGGGGAACGGTGGGTGGTGGCGGATGGTGGGTAGTGGGGGACGGTGGACAATGGCGGACGGCGGGTGGTGGCGGACGGCGGGTGGTGGCGGACGGTGGACGACGACGGTGGTGTTCGTGGACGGCAGTGGTGGTCGTGGACGATGGTGGTGGTGGTGGTGATGGTGGTGGTGGTGGATAGTGGGTGTTGGTAGATGGTGGGTTAACTCTTCGCAGACCTTAGAAGTGGCTATGCCAAGTCTGCACCAAGAAGAGCTCGCGTAGATGATTTTAATGAAACGTCTTTAGAAAAACAGACAGTTTGCAGATGGTAATGTTTGCGCGTGGTCTGCGCGGCGCAGACAGAAGAGCCTACGTAGACATTTTTCAGAAAAACAAACACCCCCTTAATCATCAGATATTGCTAAACAGCCCCTTAATTACTCTTCTAACAGCTCAGTTGAAATTGATCAAATAAAACTATAAAGGACTCGACATAAATTCATCAAAGCATCAACCTCTAAATCACAACCTAGAGGAAAGTATCAAGAGGTTATAGTAATTGATAGAACTCGACAACCCAAGACCATCATGGCTTGGGTTCCACATTTTAAGTAGTTCATTTAAGCATGCATGGTTGTCCATACAGGTCCAATAGCTTATGGTATGTGGATAGTGGATGCTCCCGACACATGACTGGAGACCATTCCATCCTTCATGACTTCAAGCATATACAAGGAACTACTATAGCATTCGGTGGAAACTCACAAGCTGGTAGAATTATTGGTGAAGGATCTGTGACGAATGGACTGCTGAGTTTTGACAGAGTGAACTACTGCGAGCAGCTGAATTTCAACCTCCTCAACGTGTCTTAGATCCATGCCAAGAAATATTCTACGCACTTCATAGACACTCATTGCTACATTCTGAAACCAGGATTCCAAATTCCAGAAGAATGGGTTGTCTTGAAGACTTCGGGAAAGAATAACACCTATGTCTTGAATCTTAATTCTGCAAAACCAAAAGAAGAAACATGTCTTTTATCTAAAGCATCATTTGATGAGTCACAACTTTGGGGACACACAAATTCCAAAAACATGAACAGATTGGTAAAAGGAAACCATGTAATTGGTTTACCACAAAAGGAATTTCATTTCATTGATCACTGTTCTGCATGTCTCAAAGGAAAACAACATAAGTCTTCCCATAAGCCAAAGCTTGTGAACACAAACAATTCTCTATTGAAGTTACTTCATATGGATCTCTTTGGACCAACTCATGTCATGAGTATTGGAAAGAAACAATATTGTTTAGTGATCATTGATGACTTTTCAAGATTCACATGGGTCTTCTTTCTTCTTCATAAAAACGAAGCACCCCAAATAATAAAAGATTTTATCACTAAAACTGAAAATCAACTTGATCAAAAAGTAAAATCAATCAGAAGTGATAACGGGATAGAATTCAAAAATGAAAATCTAAGTTCATTTTCTAAGTTCATTTTGTACACAAAGGCATTGCTCATCAATTCAATGCAGCTACAACTCCTCAACAACATGGAGTAGCTGAAAGGAGAAACAAAACACTAATTGAATCAGCAAGAACAATGCTAGCTGATGCTAAACTGCCGGTTACCTTTTGGGCCGAAGCAGTCAACACATCGTGCTTTGTGTAAAATCGAACTTTGATAGTTAAAGAAAGCAACAGAACACCTTATGAACTCCTTTTTAACAAAAAACCATTTATTGGATTTTTCAAGTTTGGGTGTCCTGTCTCAATATTAAACACTCGAGACCATTTAGGAAAGTTTGCTCCTATGAATGATGAGGGATTCTTTGTAGGCTATTCCTCTGTTTCAAAGGCTTTCAGAGTATTTAATCCAAGATTAAACATCATTGATGAATCAACAAATGTGCAATTCAATGAACACTCCTTTTCTAAGTTAATAAATGGTCCCGATTGGTTGTTTGATATTGAGTCCTTTACAAGATCTTTTGATCAGTTTCATTTGTCAAATGCACGTAACCTACAATCAGCTGGATCTTCTAGAATAGTAGAAAGAAGAGATGAATTTCCCATGATTCCTCCTTCTTCTACTAATCAATTTGATGAAGAAGTTCCATTACAAGCTGATCCTATTAGACAAGAAGTACACAATTAAAGTGTTTCAACTGAGGCTGGTCCTAGCACACTTCCCAATCCTTCAGAGAAGTTAGAAATTTAGAACTAGCTACAGTACCTGTTGAAACTACAAAGAATACAAATGATGAAAGTCATCAAACTGCTGCTGATGCTGAAACTGAAGCTGGTAAAGCCTTTGATTACTTTTACCACTCACTCACCTACATTACAACCAGAAGGTGCCTCCCACCAAGTTGATCTGAATGTCTCCCACCTTGATGTATCAATTGCCGGTGACTCGATTCCAACCACCAGGATACATAAGGATCATCCAGTGTCAAGCATCATTGGTGAATTAAATGAGCGGGTGACAAGAAGCAAGTCAAGTAATGCAAGCATCTATTTTTTTTCTTGCTTTCTGTGTCAAACTGTACCCAAGAATATAAAAGATGCTCTTCAGGACAACAAATGGATAGAGGCAATGCAGGAAGAATTGCTCCAATTCAAGAAACAAGAAGTATGGCAGCTAGTAGACCTTCCCGAAGGATAATACCCTATCGGTACTAGATCCATACAGGAACAAGACTGATAACCGAAACAGGGGTATTGTTATCAGAAACAAGGCAAGATTGGTTGCACAGGGATACACTCAAGAAGAAGGAGTAGATTATGATGATGTGTTTGCACCTGTAGCTAGATTAGAAGCCATCAGACTTTTCCTTGCCCACTCTGCATCCATGAAATTCACTGTGTATCAAATGGATGTAAAGTGTGCATTTCTTTATGACAAAATCTCTGAAGAAGTCTATGTGAGTCAACCACCAGGCTTTCAAGACCTGGATTTCCCTCACAGGGTGTACAAGCTTGACAAAGATTTGTATGGTATACATCAACCTCCACGGAAGTGGTACGAGACTCTATCATCTTTTCTCCTTACTCACGGATATGAGAGAGGAAAGATTGATCAGATCCTATTCAGAAAACAAAAGGAAAAGAAATGTTACTAGTCAAGATCTACGTGGACGATATCATCTTTGGTTCAACAAACAAGCAACTTTGCAAGGATTTTGAAGACTTTATGCATTCAAAATTCCTAATGAGTGCTATGGGGGAACTTACATACTTCTAAGGACTGCAAGTACAACAAACAACAGATGGAATCTTCATCAATCAATCAAAACATGGAAACCATGTTGAAGAAATTGCCATTTTACTGACTCAAATGGCAAATCAAGCAAATCATTTTACTGATTCAAAATTCCTTGCGATCTTATTGTTGATACAAAAATGAAGATAGGTCCAGATTCAAATGGCAAATCAGTGGATTAGACTTATTATCGATCAATGATAGGGTCACTCATGTATTTAACAACAAGTAGACCTGACACAATGTTTGGTGTATGTGTTTATGCCAGATATCAATTAGATCGCAAGGAATCACATGGAATGCAGTCAAGAGGATATTCAAATATCTCAAGGGCAAGCTTGCACTTGGATTATGGTATCCAAAGGAAGGAGATTTTGACCTCTATGCCTACACAGACAGTGACTACACGGGATGCAACTTCAATCGCAAGTCCACTTCTGGGGGTTGTCAATTTCTTGGTCCAAGACTGGTCTCCTAGCAGTGCAAGAAGTAGACAAACATATTTGTTTCAACAGCAGAAGTTGAGTACATAGCAGTATAAACTTGTTGCTCTCAAGTTCTCTGGATTCAAAACCAGATACTTGATTATGGGTTTAATTTCTTGCACACACCAAATCACATTAACAACATAGCAGCCATGTTCATAACAAACAATCCAATTCAGCACTCAAAAACCAAACACATTGAAATTAGATATCACTTTTTGAGAGATTGTGCTAAAAAAGGGTTAATCAAGTTGATACAGGTCCACACGGACAATCAATTAGGTGATTTGTTCACTAAGGCATTTGATCCTAGTCTGTTCTAATTCTTAGTCCAATCAATTGGCATGATTAACCTTGAGTAAAAATCAAAATTTTCAAAAGCATTCAAATAATACAAAAATATATACAAAAAGAAATTGTTTTGGTGAAGAATATGATACATGCTTCAAAATTGGGAAATGATATAATTACAGTTGTTAAATTATTCACTGTGCCTATTTCCAAATTTTGAAAGACTGACATGACTTATCTGATATGCGGGTAGGCTCAGCTTGGACAAGAAGATACATGCTGTGATGAACTAAAGCTCATATTCAATTATGAAGCATTCATCTCAGAGTATAAGTAAGTATTAGCTTATCAAAATGTGTGTGTGTGTGTAGTAACCTAAACACACCAGGTAATGATGCCTTATGAATCTCATTCACCCACATCAATTCTCCTCTGTTTTGCTGAGAAAAGATCTGTAGAAACATGCACATAGTGCTGATGTCATGATCCAAAAAGATTCCCAATGGGGAACACATCCAACCGGGATGAATTAATAAAGACTACATTCCTTGTTAATGAACAAAAAGAATCCCAAAGAGGATCACCTTCCAAAGTGAAATGCAAAAAGAATCCCAATGTGGATCAAATAAACATAAGGATCAAAGTAAAAGAATCTCAATGAGGATCAATCTACCTCAAAACGAAATGAGAATTCATAATATAAATGATCTCATCATGTAAGTTGTGAAAAAGTTCTACCATGCATCTCATGCGGATGGTTGATCTTGCCATGCTTTTATGTGTGAGGTACATGTTAAATATTCAATTCACGCAAAACATGATAATGATCACTAGCATCAAAATATTAACCAAGCATGAGTTTAAGAGAACAAACTTACCTAAAATCAATATATCATGATCCCAAGTAAGGTATACTTCCTCTTCATATATAGATAAGAAAATTACAAAAATATTTTGCTTTTAAATTTTAAATCTTAAAAGTTTTTATCCCTTATGGATATAAACTTTAGGGGGAGTAATTAAAATTTTGATCTTTATGTACCGTTGTTGCTTTTCTTAAAAATATAAAATCAGAAAAATGCTATGTTGGTGTGTAAGTTATACCATAGTATCTCAGTATATGCAGATATTTGGAGGCACAAAAGTCCAAGATCTGTCAAAACTGTGAAATTTGTATCACGTCTAGTGTACAATTCAATCCAAGCAAGAATTGACAATCCAAGCAACAGTCAAACTTCATAAAAGCTAAAGTAACTAACACATCTTCATAAAAGTCAAAGCACGAGTGCAAAAACAACCAAAACTATCCACAGCAACAACATTAATTTTTGACAAGTTCAAAATTTAATGTGGGTAAGAGTATTGGTTAATGCGGGTGAAGGTAACCCATGCATACAACCAATGGGGGTAACAGTTTTGGGCTAGAAAAACATAAGTGAAACTAATGCGGACAAGTTAAGTCTTTCGTATTTGTTTCAAAACAAATGCGTACAAAAATTTCTTAAGGTGTTAATACTTATGCGGACAACATTTTGTTCTTCCGCATTTCTTTATGCGGACAAAAATTTGTTCTTTCGCATTTCTGATCGCGTGCCAAGAATTCAGTGTTTAATTAACTTAAATATGTGATTTTACATCATGATTATGGTGGAATAGGTTCAAGTTGTTTGTGCTTTGAATTATACATGTTTGGAGCTAAAGGAGGCTTATTTTGGATGCCAAAGAAGAAAAGTACATAACTACAAGGGCTGAAGATGTAAATATCAAAAGTTACGCAAAAGACACAAAATTCAGGGTACCGGCGTATGATACGCCGGGTTTGGGCGTATGATACGCCGGGCGGCGTATGAGGCGGCGTATCAGTGGGCGTAGTTGGAAAAAATTACAGAAAGTTGGCGTATGAGGCAGCGTATGATACTCCGGTTGGGCGTATGATACGCCGGTGGCCTAACAGCATCCAAATTTTGTGGATTTTCAAGTGTATGTAACCAAATCAACCCCAATTCGATCTAGAACTTCTTGGGAACGAAAATTTATGAACTTTAGGTGATTTTTGGTCTTCCAAGACTCCTGAAATCATCCATAAACATTCTCAAATTCAAGATTGAAGGCATAATGAAGAGGATGTTCGGCTAGTTCTTTCGTGATTGCTTTCGGTATAATCGATTATGTTAAGTAACACTTTTTATGTGTTTTCATTAGGGTATTGTTAAACAAAGGTTTTTGAATGTAATTCTACATTTTGTTTAAGTTAAAAGGTTCGTTTATAAATAAAATTGCTTGTTGAGATTATCAGTTTTTCGGTTTCCTTGTATCGTGAACTCATTAAGATTGAGAAGTAATTTAATATAGACGAATTAATAACATTGTGAATGAACGAGTCTCAAAAGATTGTTCATTTGTTATTACTTTAATCAAAAGTTGAAATCTTGATAATTAAGTTTTACAAACCCTAGTTAGGCATATAAATTATTGATCTTGCATAATTGATGATCCGAAAGTGATTGTCTTTAATTATTTAAGTAAATTAATTCTAAAGTTTATTGCTTTATGCACGTGTGTTCATTAATTCATCCAAAGTTCCAATTTTTAAGTTCAAAGTTTGTGTTTTTTAGTTAATTGAGTCGTATTGATTAAACACTTTCCACATATTCCCCGTGAAGACGACCTTACTTACACTTACACAATAAAGATAGCTAAGAATGATATATTAAATTGTTTTTGATCGAGTCTCGACAACCAGATCAATTTCACTTTGCGGTTAAGTTTTGTTCAGCCGCATTTCCCTAATGCGGTTGACATGATCAATGCAGAACATTGTTGTGTATTTGTTTCATAAATAAATTTTGTGCTCACACTCTTCGGTCATGATAAGTGTTTGAACCTCAGTTAATGCGGATAGATAATGCAAAGCACATAAATACTATCATCCATCAGCATTAACTAATGCGGTTGAAGATCAAGAAATGTGGACAACCAAATTGGTCATCCGCATTTGTTGATATAAATGCGGACATGTGTAAATGTTCTTCCGCATTTGTTACAGTGTCTAATGCTGGTCAGTTTTGTACTTTCGCATTTGTCACAGTACACAAATGCGTACAAGCCAAAAACATTCGCATTTGCGATAGTATACAATTAAAACCATCCGCATTTGTTCATACCCTTGCCAAGTTTGAGAACACCATTAAATCGACTATTTAAGCACATTAGTGAGAGTCATTTAATACTTTTCAAATTTGAGTGAACTTATAGTGAGACGAGCGTCCTTCATACTGATCATCATCCATCATCAAAAACATCTCAAAGCTATTGTGTCGATTGTTCATCTAACTCCATTTCATCTCTATTTCGATTCTTAGCCAAAGTAGTATCAAAACAAGGTGACTATCGACGGATTAATAAACTTTGAATACCGAACCAGTGATGAACATAGAACCCTAGGTCAAGAAAGTTCATGAAATTAACCATGATCAATGGATTTCAATGACATTTTGAGTTCAATGAAATGGATATTTATGTGATTAACAAAGAACAACCGATTTACAAAACCTAGGTTAATTGCATGAACAGGGAACCGAGAACTTAAAATGTTGAAGTCAAATCCTATGTTTCATTGTTAAAAAGATACTTAAAACAACAAAGATGATTGAAAATAAGCATAAAACATAACACAAATGGTTATTCATCACAAAGTCAAAGATAGGTCAAATTCCTATGTAACAGTAATCATTGAACTCTCAATTTTGACCTAAGATAAGTCAAACAGTATCATAATTATGTAATTTGATCATTGTTAGTAAATTACTAACTCATGTGTCTCTATTTTTAGAGTGTATGGCAAACCTTACGTGGAGCAAGCTCCACAATGTTAGTGGCTACCTTGATCCTGATGTGCGAGAAGCTGAAGGATTAAGAGACATGATCAGATTCATTTTAACAACAAGAGTAGCACATGCCTTCACTGTTAGACCCATCATTTATGAGAACTTCATCAAAACATGTTAGGGAACAGCTGAAGTGACTGAAGTAGATGGTGTGAGGACCATATCTGGAATAATCACTATGATCACACTCTAACCATCTCTGAACAAACTGGAGACAGTGTCTACAGTTTGGAGATGATGCCAACTCTCCTCTAGAACTTGAAGAAGATGACATCTTGACCTTCTTTGCTAACATTGGTTATGAAGGGGGTTTTGAAGGAAAATAAATTGTCAAAGGATTAGTTGACCTGTAGTGGAGATTCTTGATTCATCTATTCCAACACTGCTTGTCTAAGAGGAAAACTGGTCGGAATGATATTCCCATCACCACATCATCAGCTATCTGTGCCTTATGCACTAACAGACAATTCAACATGTCTGCTTATGTGTTTAATGGCTTAGTCTCAAACATTCAGGAAGGAAGAAGACATATGTTCCTGATGTATCCAAGGTTCATTCAATGCTTAATCAACGAAGCTTTTCCTGACCTTGTAGCCAAAGCCCCTGTGATGGACATTTGATGTGTGAAAATATATATGTTATTTTATTAACAAAACCTTTTTCACAAATTAGTTTTAAAATGAAAATTCCCAACTTAACTTCATACAAACAACAAGTGTACCGGTCGCGATATAGTAAAGTTTAGGTAAGTCCGGATATCGAACCCTAGAGACACGTTTGGCGGCTTTCGTTACTAAACCTCTATCGACTTCTAACCTAATAAATTTAATTATTTTAAAAAATTGTTTAAAAACAAAATAAATAATTTAACTAAAATTAATTAATCTAAACACGACAATTGGAATAAACAAAATAAAAATTCAAACTTGGAAACTTGAAGATGATCAAATATGTGAAATAACTACCTAGGTAGGAATCCAACTAACATGTAATGACACAAAGGCAATGACTTGTATAACTATCTCCAAAAATACAAATCTAGGGTTAACTAGGTATGTTGCTACTCCCTAAGAAAACCAAAGACACCTGTGAAGCACCAGATAGGTTTATTAAAATGTCTAATGGAAGATCGCCCCTAGGTTTTCTACCACAATGTCTTTAAGATTATATTTTTCAACCCTAAGACAAAGGACAACTCAATTAAATCTAACTAAATACCCTAAAACATAACACCATGAATGAAAGGCAAAACACCCTCTCGCGAAATCTAAACCTAACAAACAATGAGTTGGAGGTTTTAAGCAATATCTATAACCCCTAGGTTTTAAACAAGATAGCACATTGAAAATACTATCAAATCACAACCAATGCTCCTAAGATTATCTCTAATCAAAGCTTGAAATTAATAACACAAGGTAATTAATTTAAACGTGCAAAACCTAATCAAGAGGTCACGCAATCAATCAAGATCAAACATACACGAGCATTGTAATAACTTTCAATCATAAAACAATACACATGTTTATATTTAATTGAAAAATAATCAAGTTCTAAGATTAATAAACAAATATACGGAATTAAACCAAATATTTAGTCAAAACATACTAATTTTCAACGCAACCTAGGTAGTAATAAAAAGTTAGCTACTCATAGCAATCAAAAACATTAAGAACAATAGCAAAGATTCAAACTTTATAAACATAAATGAGAGAATCTATGAAACAAAGAAAAATAATTGAAAACGAGACTGAACCGAATAATCTTTGATTCTTGAATGCTTTAATCCTTTCTTCACGATCTTGCTCTTTGCTCTTGCTCTTGCTCTATGATTGCACTCTCAACATACTCAAAACTCCAAGTTGAATAATAAAATTCTAAGCTTTTTGCTCTTTGTTTTGTTTTCTTTTTTTTTTTCCATATGAATGTCTCCTCTCTTTTTTTTTTCAACCGCTGTCGTCCCCTAGGTTTTGTGCTTCAACACCCCTATTACCCTTGTCTTGGGCCGTAAGTTTCCAATGGTAGTCCACATTAAAATTTCAAACCCATAATAAGTTCTTTGAAACTTTATTTAATTCCCTAAGATGAACCATGTTTGATCATCCGATTCCATTCACTTTATTTTAGTCTCACTATATAGAATTCCATGTTAATTTCCTACTCCCAATGTCACATTAATTCTTGATTTTCACATTTGATTCCACTGCATGTAAACTACACAAGCAATTAAAAATATGAATTAATTCCCTGCAAAAAGGCCATTTTAATTTTCATTTGAAAACATATATTGGTAATTTAATCTATTTATTTTTTTAATTTTAGTTCAAGTTTATGTCTCCACATATATATATATTAAGATTTCAAAGTTATTATTTGTTTCATTTATATACTAGCATTGAATAAGATTCTATTGCAATGAATATAAATAAATTTAGTTATTATTTTTACTCATTCTTTCTTGAAACTTATAAAATCAAATCTTAAATCAATTAGGTGCAATAGCTCATAAAAATTAATCAAAAACTACTCAAAAGTGAGGGTATATTTAAATAAAACACGTATAATTTAGAGTATATCAACATTCCTTACTATAATGCCAAATCATACAAGTACATCAAGAAGAGAGATCCAAGGAACTTCTATAGTGGAGCTTTCTTTCCTTTTCTTCCTTGGATGTTGCAACAGATCAATCCAAAAGAAGTTAATGATGAACAAGCTGAGGAAGCTGCTCCTTTTATTGAGCATGAGATTATTGAAGAGCATCCATCTGCTCATGATCAACAACCTGTTGACGAGCATGCTGAAGCAGTTGATCAAGGACTAAGGCCAGTGTCACCATAGGTTGATGTAGGTGGTGACAGGTTGATGTAGATGGTGATTTTCAAACTTGGCCTTCAGTTCAAGAAGCTGAGATTCCATCACCATTGAGAGCATCACCTGTTCATTCTCCTCTAGTGTCTCCTATACATTATTCTCTATTACCTGTAGCTGCATATGTTGACTCTGATGAATCTACTAGTTCATCAGATGGATCTGAATCATCTTCGGATGAGGAGGATCATCATCTTGACTTTCAAAGGCCTGAAAGACAAGTACTATCAGAGGTTGGTGCTTTAGAGAGCTATGCAGAATCAGAAGTTAACCGTCCTGATGCCAAGGATGACATGATATCTAAGCTATTATTGAAGGGAGCCAGAATGGAGAAACTTTTTCATAGAAGATCAGGGATCATAAAAGATAGACTTTTAGAGCTGGATGAGAAGAAGAAAGAACTTAAAAAGCTGAAAGCTAAATATCAGTCTAAGAAAGAAGAAAAAGATAATGTGATTGATAGGCTTAAAGCAGCTCTGGAACAGGCAAAAGAAGTAATCAATGGACACTTGGATGCTGCAACCATTCAAAGTATTGCTATGGAAGAGCAAGAGAATCTCCTGGATGTCCAAACTGATATCATTGCTGATTTACATAGAAAGATGTAAGTTCTAACAAAAAGATTTTCTGAACTGGAGATGTTGATTAAGATCACAGAAGATATGGTTGAGAAGGCTTAGACTGATGATCTGATGGTTAAAGCCATGTATTAGATTAACCACGGTTATGATCCTGATGAGGTGTGTAAGGAATACTTGAAAGGCTGATGCAAACAAAGTAGCCAAAGAACTTACTGCTTGCATGTATGTGCATTGTAGAAGTTACTTCGGAAGTTTTACACTTCTCCTAAGATAAACTGTCTAAGTGTAAAATCTTCCCAAGCCAAGACCAAGATCTTCCGAAGCCAAAGATGAAGTCTTTCGAAGCTTAGAAGACAAAGTCTTCCGAAGCCAACAAGACAGAAGACTGATTTATTCCGACAGAGAAGATATGCTTTCTCTGATCTACTTTTTTAGAAAGCTGACCAACTTTCGGCTGCAACTCTGAAGACTCACCAACTTGCATAGTTTGGTGAAAAGGTTCATGCTTTATTAAACTGTAGATTACGGTCTAGGTGTTTGTAACTTTCTACTTTGTACTTTTATCCTTTTTGTAATACATTAGGATGTGAGCTATGGCATGTCATAGTCACATGTCAAAAAGGCAATCTGCCTTTTTGACTTTACATTGATTTTATTGTCTAGATAAGTGTATCCAGCTGGCTTTCAAAGTATGGCCGGCTGTATGATGTAGTATAAAGTATCTCAGGTACTTGTATTTTAACTTATGCTTTGTAACACTTGTAAAAGAACTTGAGAGCAATATACTTAATCCTTGTAAACCATATTCACTTGTTGTTCTGAGTTCTGTCTCACTGTTTGCTTGTGTTCTTAACATCATAATATTATCCCGGTTCCTTATTTGATCTTTTAGGTGTTCTAACACTCTCCTCATTATGAGAATGGTTGTATTGGCCTCCTTTAAACGGTCATGCAATTGGTATCAGAGCATTCCAGTCTCTTGATTGTAAGATCTCACCATCTTAGATCCCTCAGTTTCACAAAACACTTAACATCTTAAATGGCAGCTCTCATAAAGGCTGATATGGAAACCGGTACCATGACAAAGTCCCCACTGATCACTCCTGAAGATTTTGATACGTGCGACCGAAGAATGGAAGGCTTTATCAAGTCTCAAGACTCTAGGATGTGGGAGTCTATTGTCTCTGAATCTCACATACCAAGCACCTCTTCAGCTACTCTTGGAGGTGGTATGCTACCAAAAGAGGTGGCTGACTATTCCCTAGAAGACAAGAAGAAGATTGATATAGATCAGAAAGCCATGACTGCCCTCCAAACTACTCTTTCGAACACCATATATAGAGGCTTCAAGAAGTGCAAGACTGCCAAGCAGCTATGGGAAGCACTAAAGCTCATGTATGAGGGGTCCACTGAAGCAAAAGAGAACAAGAAGGATCTCTTAAAGTAGCAGTTTGAGAATTTCACCTACAAAACAAGTGAAACCATGACTCAACAATACTTCAGGTATGTTGAGATTGTGGATACTCTAATTGATGTTGGAATAAATCTTGAAAACAGGGACATTGTGAGGAAGTTCATGTCCTCTCTTGCTAGACAATGGACACATTATTGTGTTGTTATCAAGAGAAATGAGAACCTTAAGACTCTTATAGAGTTGTAAGGTATTCTTAGTGGTTACTAGATGGAGATGAACATGCAAAATCCATCTGATAACTCCAACTATCAATAGAGTTCAGCCCTTCATGTGGTTGAAAGGGATTGCAAAGAACCACAGCATCATCTCATCTGCTACCTTGATAACTCACAAAAGGGTCCTTTCATCACCATCCCAGAGACACCAGGGGAGAGCTACATCCAAGAAAGCCCATTCCAGGAGACAAGCTCTTCACAAGCCTTTGTGTCTACTAATAAAAGCACAGTCAACTTTCTCTTCACCTTTGAAGACCTGGACTCTATCTATCCAGATGATCTGGAGTACATGGAAATAGTCTAGCAGATGGCTCTTCTCACTCATAGAGCCAAGAAGTTCTACAAGAGGATAGGGAGGAAGTTTCCTAGCAATACAACAAGTGGAAAGTTTGGGCTGGACAGAAGCAAAGTGAAGTGTTACAACTGTAACCAAATGGGACACTTTGCTAGAGAGTGTAAGGCACCTAGAACAAATGGTGGCCAGGCACAAAGCAAACCAAACTACATTAATGGAGGCCCCCCAAATGAAAAGCCAAAGCAGCAAGCTGCAGTTGCTTTTGAAGAAGGAGGCTTTGACTAGAGCTTTCAGGTTGACGATGCATCTCCAAAGCAAGCACTGATGGCAAATCATGAAGAAGCCAAGGTATTGGAACATCTTTGTACACCTGAATGCATTGCTAAAGTTAACAAATATAGGTCCTATAACTTAGAGATGAGATCTGATCTTGAGTCTTTAAACATCTTAAAATCTGATTTCAAAAGAGCCGAAATGATTACAAACTTAAAATTAAAGATCTAGAGAAAACCATTTCCACTTTTAAACATGAACATACCAACTACAGGATTCAAATCAAAGATCTTATCACTAAGTTAACTGAATACCAAGCTGAGCTTGTGATCAGCAATGCCAGGGCAGAGAAATGTGTTCTTGAAGAAGAGACCTACAAGAATATGATATCCTCATCGTTTCATGAAAAAGTTTGTTATCAGAATAAGCAGGGACTGGGATCTACTGAGATAGCTCCTCCACACACTCTATTGTGTGTAAGATCTCTAAGGTGTGGAACTTATGAAGATGAGCTTCCCCTCATAGACCCCATGAGTGAAGAGGATGATAAGGAGATAATGAAGGATGATTCTGAGAAGAGTGAAGAAGAAGATTGATATAGATCAGAAAGACATGACTGCCCTCCAAACTACTCTTTCGAACTCCATATATAGAGGCTTCAAGAAGTGCAAGACTGCTAAGCAGCTATGGGAAGCACTAAAGCTCATGTATGAGGGGTCCACTGAGGCAAAAGAGAACAAGAAGGACCTCTTAAAGTAGCAGTTTGAGAATTTCACCTACAAAACAAGTGAAACCATGACTCAACAATACTTTAGGTATGTTGAGATTGTGGATACTCTAATGGATGTTGGAGTAAATCTTGAAAACAGGGACATTGTGAGGAAGTTCATGTCCTCTCTTGCTAGACAATGGACATATTATTGTGTTGTAATCAAGAAAAATGAGAACCTTAAGACTCTTATAGAGTTGTAAGGTATTCTTAGTGGTTACTAGATGGAGATGAACATGCAAAATCCATCTGGTAACTCCAACTATCAATAGAGTTCAGCCCTTCATGTGGTTGAAAGGGATTGTAAAGAACCACAGCATCATCTCATCTGCTACCCTGACAACTCACAAAAGGTTCCTTTCATCACCATCCCAGAGACACCAAGGGAGAGCTACATCCAAGAAAGCCCATTCCAAGAGACAAGCTCTTCATAAGCCTTTGTGTCTACTAATGAAAGCACAGTTAACTTTCTCTTCACCTTTGAAGACCTGGACTATATCCATCCAAATGATCTGTAGTACATGGAAATAGTCTAGCAGATGGCTCTTCTCACTCACAGAGCTAAGAAGTTCTACAAGAGGATACGGAAGAAGTTTCCTAGCAATACAACAAGTGGAAAGTTTGGGCTGGACAAAAGCAAAGTGAAGTGTTACAACTGTAACCAAATGGGACAATTTGCTAGAGAGTGTAAGGCACCAAGAACAAATGGTTGCCAGGCACAAAGCAGACCAAACTACATTGATGGAGGCCCCCCAAATGAAAAGCCAAATCAGCAAGCTGCAGTTGCTTTTGAAGAAAGAGGCTTTGACTAGAGCTTTCAGGTTGACGATGCATCTCCAAAGCAAGCACTGATGGCAAATCATGAAGAAGCCAAGGTATTGGAACATCTTTGTACACCTGAATGCATTGCTAAAGTTAACAAATATAGGTCCTATAACTTAGAGATGAGATCTGATCTTGAGTCTTTAAACATCTTAAAATCTGATTTCAAAAGAGCCGAAATGATTACAAACTTAAAATTGAAGATCTAGAGAAAACCATTTCCACTCTTAAACATGAACATACCAACTACAGGATTCAGATCAAAGATCTTATCACTAAGTTAACTGAATACCAAGCTGAGCTTATGATCAGCAATACCAGGGCAGAGAAATGTGTTCTTGAAGAAGAGACCTACAAGAATATGATATCCTCATCGTTTCATGAAAAAGTTTGTTATCAGAATAAGCAGGGACTGGGATCTACTGAGATAGCTCCTCCACACACTCTATTGTCTGTAAGATCTCTAAGGTGTGGAACTTGTGAAGATGAGCTTCCCCTCATAGACCCCATGAGTGAAGAGGATGATGAGGAGATAATGAAGGATGATTCTGAGAAGAGTGAAGAAGAAGATTGATATAGATCAGAAAGACATGACTGCCCTCCAAACTACTCTTTCGAACTCCATATATAGAGGCTTCAAGAAGTGCAAAACTGCTAAGCAGCTATGGGAAGCACTAAAGCTCATGCATGAGGGGTCCATTGAAGCAAAAGAGAACAAGAAGGACCTGTTAAAGTAGCAGTTTGAGAATTTCACCTACAAAACAAATGAAACCATGACTCAACAATACTTCAGGTATGTTGAGATTGTGGATACTCTAATGGATGTTGGAGTAAATCTTGAAAACAGGGACATTGTGAGGAAGTTCATGTCCTCTCTTGCTAGACAATGGACATATTATTGTGTTGTAATCAAGAGAAATGAGAACCTTAAGACTCTTATAGAGTTGTAAGGTATTCTTAGTGGTTACTAGATGGAGATGAACATGCAAAATCCATCTGGTAACTCCAACTATCAATAGAGTTCAGCCCTTCATGTGGTTGAAAGGGATTGTAAAGAACCACAGCATCATCTCATCTGCCACCCTGACAACTCACAAAAGGGTCCTTTCATCACCATTCTAGAGACACCAAGGGAGAGCTACATCCAAGAAAGCCCATTCCAAGAGACAAGCTCTTCATAAGCCTTTGTGTCTACTAATGAAAGCACAGTCAACTTTCTCTTCACCTTTGAAGACCTGGACTGTATCCATCCAGATCATCTGGAGTACATGGAAATAGTCTAGCAGATGGCTCTTCTCACTCATAGAGCCAAGAAGTTCTACAAGAGGATAGGGAGGAAGTTTCCTAGCAATACAACAAGTGGAAAGTTTGGGCTGGACAAAAGCAAAGTGAAGTGTTACAACTGTAACCAAATGGGACAATTTGCTAGAGAGTGTAAGGCACCTAGAACAAATGGTTGCCAGGCACAAAGCAGACCAAACTACATTGATGGAGGCCCCCCAAATGAAAAGCCAAATCAGCAAGCTGCAGTTGCTTTTGAAGAAGGAGGCTTTGACTAGAGCTTTCAGGTTGACGATGCATCTCCAAAGCAAGCACTGATGGCAAATCATGAAGAAGCCAAGGTATTGGAACATCTTTGTACACCTGAATGCATTGCTAAAGTTAACAAATATAGGTCCTATAACTTAGAGATGAGATCTGATCTTGAGTCTTTAAACATCTTAAAATCTAATTTCAGAAGAGCCGAAATGATTACAAACTTAAAATTGAAGATCTAGAGAAAACCATTTCCACTCTTAAACATGAACATACCAACTATAGGACTCAGATCAAATATCTTATCACCAAGTTAACTGAATGCCAAGCTGAGCTTATGATCAGCAATGCCAGGGCAGAGAAATGTGTTCTTGAAGAAAAGACCTACAAGAACATGATATCCTTATCGTTTCATGAAAAAGTTTGTTATCAGAATAAGCAGGGACTGGGATCTACTGAGATAGCTCCTCCACACACTCTATTGCCTGTAAGATCTTTAAGGTGTGGAACTTGTGAAGATGAGCTTCCCCTCATAGACCCCATGAGTAAAGAGGATGATGAGGAGATAGTGAAGGATGATTCTGAGAAGAGTGAAGAAGATTATCCTAAGAAGGGTCACTATTCTTCTAAGAAGAGAAAAGCAGTTGGGATGACCAAGTCCAAGAGAAAGAACTTGATCAGAGAAGCCAAGAGAAAGTCAAAGAAGGCTGAAGAGATCAAGGCCACTTTCAACTCTAAGCAGAAACAGGTATTTATCTCTGTAGGATTTGAAGTGGTGAATACTGAAGATTCAACTATGAACTCTAGTACCAGGAGTTCTAGTTCTTGTTAAAATCATCTCAGCAACAAGAAAAAGGTTGATCAGCTGTGTACCACTGCTACACGCCTGAACCTCCTAAATCCAAAAGCAGGTCACACCCTAAAAGGCTTGCTACATCATCTGTGAAGATGAAGATGGAAATGGAAAGTGATCAAGTTTAGCCTTCCTCCAATGAAGATTCTTAGAAGAAAGCAAATGGACTGCATAGTATGTGGCAAAACTTCTCATCTTGCTAAGGACTGTCTCTTCAATCCTAAAAGTACGATCCATATGGTCAAGAAGAAAACTTCTGAGAAAATCAAGAAGAAACCAGATTGAAAAAAAAATCTTTTCCTTTAGGAAGCTCCAATGTGAAGAAGAAGACAAGTGAAAACTTGTCTTGGGAAGAAAAGTTGATCTCAGAAGAAAGGAATGCTTTTGAAGTACGGAAGTCTGCTGCAGTGATAGAAAGATATTATGAAGGTCCAGTCTCCAAAGTTCTGAAGTATTAAAGGTCAAGTCTAAGCTTCCAAAGGTGGTGTGGAAGACAAAGAAAGACCATGTGACTAAAAGTTCTTCATCAACAATAGCTTATGGTCCTCAAAACTTGAACATAGGATCAATTACTGTTGCATTGTCTTAAACTCATGTTGACAAGCCCAAGACAAGCAAGGCTTGGGTTTCCAAATGTAACTAACTACCTCTTCTTGTGTAGGAACAACTAAAGACAAATAGGAATGAATAGATCATTGATAGTGGCTGTTCTAGGCACATGACAGGCAATGGCTCTTTACACTAAAATTTTGAGAAAATTGATGGAGTGCCAGTTGCTTTTGGAGGAGATGCTGGAGGTTACATTACTGGAAGGGGCAGGGTCATAAATGGTAAGCTCAGCGTTGAGAAGGTAAACTTTATTAAAGAGCTTGGGTATAATTTATTGAATGCATCCTAATTTTGTGATCAGAAACACAACATGCTTTTCACTGAGCATGAGTGCATTGTTCTCAAATCCGGGGTGGTCATTCCTCAGGAGCATATCTTGCTCAGAGCACCCAGGGAAGGGAACATGTACAAGATGGACTTGCAGGAAACATCCCCCTCAAGAGAAGTTTCTTGCTTTCTATCTAAGGCATTTAGTGATGAATCTTTCCTATGGTATAAAAGAATGTGCCATGTAAACTTAAAAACATGAATAAACTAATTACGAATGATTTGGTAACTTGAATGCCAAAAAGGGAGTTTACAAGTGATGACCATTGTGTTGCATGCCTGAAAGGGAAGCAGCACAAGGTATCTCATAAGCCAAAGGAAAGAAACTACATCACTACTTCCCTACACCTGTTACATATGGATCTCTTTGGCCCAGCAGTGTAATGAGTCTAGGAAGGTCCTCATACTGTTTAGTGATCACAGATGACTTTACAAGATTCACTTAGGTTTTTTCCCTTAGAACTAAGGATGAGACTCCTGAGATCTTGAAGAATTTCATTCTGAAAATTAAGAATCCATATGATCACAAGGTTAAGACCATAAGATGTGATCAAGGAACTGAATTTAAGAACCAAATCCTTGATACATTTTATGATGAAAAGGGTATTACAACACAATATAGTGCTACCAGAACTCCTCAGCAAAACGGTGTTGCTGAGAGGAGAAACAGGACACCAATTGAAGCTACAAGAACCATGTTGTCTGACTCTAAACTACCCATCACCTTTTGGGTAGAGGCAGTGAACACTACTTGCTATGTGCAGAATAGAGTTTTAGTGGTTAAGACTCATGGTAAGACTCCTTATGAGCTGTGGCACAAAAGGAGACCTGTTATTGGTTTCCTCAGATCATCTGGATGTCCTTGCACAATCTTGAATACCAAAGATCAAGTAGCCAAATTTGCTGGGAAATCAGATGATGGACACTTTATTGGATACTCTTCCCAAGCTAAGGCTTATAGAGTATACAATCTTAAAACTAGACTAGTTGAGGAGTTAGCCAATGTGACATTCAATGAGCACACTCCTAGTGTGAAAGGTTCTGGTCCAGATTGGCTGTTTGATCTTGATTTAGTTACCAACTGTTTTAACAAGTCTTGTGAGAATGTTTCAGGATCCATAGGTATCTTATCAACAGGAGATCCTGACCCAAGATTTTAGCAGAGAATACCTACAAATCATTCTACTTCAGCTCTAGTGGTAACAAATCCTGCATATGGAGTTCCTAACAGCACAAGCATGACAAATCCAGCTGCTACATCTGAAGTGCCAATAAATTCTAGCTCAGAGGCATAAAACTCAAATGAAGGAGCTTTAAATGTAGGAGGAAGTGGTAGTGGTGACAGTGATCAAGAGTTTCTTGATGCTGACAACCACTCAATGGAATACAACATCAATGATGTCACACACTCAAAAGGCAGAAGGTTTGGAACCTATGTCCTCTTCCTTAAGGGAAGACTACCATAGGAACCAAGTGGGTTTTTAGAATGAAGAAGGACGATAGAGGACTTGTCATCAAGAACAAGGCAAGACTAGTTGTTCAAGGATACACACAAGAAGAAGGGATTGACTACATAAATGTCTTTGCTCTTGGGGCAAGACTTGAAGCTATCAGAATATTCCTGGCTTTTGCTGCATCCAAGGATTCCAAGGTCTACCAACTTGATGTCAAGTGTGCTTTCTTATATGGGGTGATTGATGAAGAGGTGTATGTCAAACAACCACCTGGCTTTGTAGACCCAGATCATCTTGATTATGTTTGCAAGCTTGATAAAGCTCTTTATGGGCTGCACCAAACTCCAAGGAAGTAGTATGAGACTCTATCCCAATATCTCTGTCAGCATGGTTACAAAAGGGGTACTATAGATGGAACTCTCTTCATCAAAGGAATAAGGAATGACTTAATGCTGGTTCAAGTATATGTAGATGACATTATCTTCAGGTTAACTAATCCAAAGCTCTGCAAAGTCTTTGAGAAGCTAATGAATAATAGGTTTGAAATGAGTGCCATGGGGGAACTCAATTTCTTTCTAGGAATTCAAGTGAAGCAAGTTGACAGTGGCATCTTCATAAGTCAGTCAAAATATGTACAAGACATACTTACAAGATTCAGCATGACTTAATGTAAGGTTGCAAAGACACCCATAACAAGAAACCACTCCATTGGAACTGACCTTAAGAGGGAGTGTGTGGACAAATACCTTTACAGGGCTATGATTGGGTCTCTTAAGTACCTCATAGCCAGCAGGCCTAGTTTCATGTTTGCCACATGTATTTATGCAAGATATCAAGCAAATCCCAAGATGTCACACCTGGTTGCTGTCAAGAGGATTCTAAGATATCTCAAAGGTGCTCCAACACTAGGCCTTTGGTATCCAAAGGATTCTGAATTTAAGTTGTATGCCTACACAGATAGTAACTATGGTGGCTGCAATATGACTGCAAAGTCTACATCTGGGGGTTGTCAATTCCTTGGTGGAAGGATAGTCCCATGGCAATGCAAGAAATAATCCCGTGTAATTGCATCAACTGCTGAAGCTAAATACATTGCTGCTGCTAGCTGTGCTCAAGTGCTTTGGATTCAGAATTAGATTCTGGACTATGGATTCAACTTCTAAGAGACTCCTACCACATAGACAACAATAGTGCTATCTCTATGACAGAGAACCCTGTGTAGCACTCAAGGACAAAACACATCAGGTATCACTTGATTAGAGATAACTTTGAAAAGGGATTAATCAAACTAGTCAAAGTTAACACAGATGAACAATATACTGATATGTTCACCAAAGCATTTGATGAACAGAGATTCAAATATCTTGTATCAGCTATTGGGATGATTAACATTGAGTAGATTTTCTTAAACTTAAACTCAATATTATTTCTAAAACCTATGTGTCCTAAGTTGTCTATTTTGTCACCTTCATAAGCCCTTGTTTACTTTGGAAGAAAATCTTTTAAATCATATTCCTTAGATTTTTGAAAATTTTGAACATATTTCCTTTCGGAAGATATTAGGTTACCTTCATAAGAACATTAAGTCTTCAAACCAAATAACTACTTATGTGAATTTACCTTCGAAAGAAATTTTGAAATATCTTCCGAAGCTTAAAATGCTCATAAGTACTTATATGCTTTTGAAGAACAATTTTCTTTCGAAAGCAATTATGTCTCGGAAAATTCATTCTCTTTAGAATGAAAACTCCAAGTCTTGATATCTTCCGAAACCAAAATATGTCTCAGAAGTGAAAATTCTCTAAGTATTTTTCTTCCAAATCAAAATTTTCACAACTCTTAGAAATATCTTCCGAAGTCAAATTGGCTTCGGAAGCTTTTATCAAAACTTCCGAAGACATAATACCTTTGGAAGATTTTTGACTTCAAAGAAAACTACCGTTTTGGGTATTTTTTCAGAGGTGGGACCGACATCCAGATTTCAAAGTTTATCTTTTCTCTTTAACTTTGTGTTAAATCCATTTCATATATATATATACCCAACGGTTCCCCCCTCTTTGACTTTCCTTTTCATCTGCAACCTTCTCTAACCTAAATTCACCCACAAACCGTCTTTGTTCTTATCTTCCTTCACCACAAAGCTCTCTCAAATGGCCAACCTTGATCGTAGAAACCAGCCTGATTTTTTCATGCAACTTCATAGGCAACATAATCAGGTTGCTATGTTTAACTCTGAGAAAGATTCTGGCTTCTTAGAGGTTTTTGCTTTCTTTCTCTGTCAAATTACTTCACCTCCCTTACCATTGATCTTCCTCTCTATGAGGATCACCTTTTGGAATTTTGGAGGACCTATCAAAAGGTCACCATGGATGGGGAGAAGGCACTGTCTACCACCGT
This sequence comes from Flaveria robusta, assembly GCA_025506415.1. Taxonomy (NCBI): domain Eukaryota; kingdom Viridiplantae; phylum Streptophyta; class Magnoliopsida; order Asterales; family Asteraceae; genus Flaveria; species Flaveria robusta. The sequence continues at coordinate 17,281,740 of CM046473.1, forward strand.
GTAGTGGAGGGCAATGTTCATTACTCTGGCCATCATAAACACCCATCTTCAGCTGAATGAAATAGAAGGTGATTTTTCCTATCCTAAATCTATTGATAACCACTCCTTTGAGCAGATGGGCTATGAGGGGGATTTCACTATCAAGACTTTTAGGAAAGGGAAGGTCTTTTATCAATGGAAGTACCTCCTTCATGTAGTCATACACAGCTTGTCCAATAAGCATGGAGGATGGGACCAGATTCCTAAGGATCTCTCCTTCATAGTTCATGGAATGGTTCAGGGGGTCAAGTTCAGGTACTCAAAATTTGTGTATACTAACTTGCTAGCAAACTTATACTCCTTAGAATATTACATGTTCCTTAGATATGTCCAGCACATTCTCAACTGTGAACTGGGCTCACAATTAAGGGGATCAGGTAATGTTCTTAAACTGGGACACATGAAGCCCGACATCTTTAAAATTATGAGAAAACCTACTGAGGGATTCTTTGGGGTAGAAACATCCCTTGTCCTAAAAAACTTAGAGCACATTGCTCAAGGTGACAACCTAGCAGCACCAGCTAGTGTTGAACCCACACCTTCTACTTCTCAAACCCCACAGCCACAAATAACCATCACCTACCAGAGAAAATCCAATTGAACCCCTACACACAAGCTACTCAGCTTGTGAAGTCCCCTATATCACCACCCATGCAGGAGGAAGTGGACACCGGAGCTCCCACTTCCCCTGAGGAGCAAACCACTCCCATCTCACCAATAATCAATGGTGAGGTTCCTCATGCTTAGCCTGATAAGCTCATCACCCAACAAGCCTTAAGCCTTCACTCAGAGTCTCAAAACTCTAGTGAACAACCTTCAGGGGAAAGTTACCATCCCTAGCCTCTAGATCTTAACCGACCAATCCCCAACCTAGAATTCTATTATGATAAAGACATGGGTTTCAATGAGTACCATGAGTCTCTTTTTTCCACCCTTGATCAAGGAAAGATGAGTGCTTCTGCTTCTCCCATGTCTGGCCCACATCATCCAACCCCAACTTAGGTGGATCTACCTAAACAAGTTCAGGAGATTCATATGGAAGAAGCTCTCACTAATGCTAGTGATTACATCATTAAGACCTCAACCATGCAACTTAGCCCATTGACATTTCACCTTAAGTTGTCAGTGAGCGGAGGAAATCCAGCAGCCAAGAACAATATGCTGGTGATGAGGAAGAAGACCTTGGTCCAATTCTCTCATCTCTCCATGATTCTTCATCTGAAGATGAGGGGAGTCTGCAACTAAAGGTGCAACAACTTCAACAAACATGCACCTATTTAGTTTCTAAGGTTAGTCACTTGGAATGTCAAGTGACTGCCTTACAGAAGAGGGTCAATGACCAGCAACTTGAGATCACCGATCTCAAGCGCAAGCTAGCTGAGAGACCATCCAGACAAACTCAACCAGGTCCACAAGAACCGTGGAAGTAGTGGCTTGACCTCCAGCTCACCTGTGCAAGTGGGTGATGCTACCAAAAAGGGGGAGAAAGTCCCTGCAACCATAGAACCTGGGAGTTCTGTCATGAGTATGTACAATAAGGACTCACCACCCTCACTTGCAGTTGTCCAGACTCAACAACTTCCTCAGGCTCACACTGATGTGAAGGCCATACTACAAGAACTCTTTGAGGAAGGAATCCCAATGGCCATGTCTGCCCCCTCCCACCCTGCTAAAAATCCAGTAGTGGGATGGTGGTATGACAATGCAAGAATGGCATTGGTGCTCTCCAGTTCTCAAGGGTAGCAGGAGGTCTTTAATTTTCAGACCCTGAGTTTCCATGAGAGTATTAACTTGGTTGATCTACCATTTATCAACCCAAGCCAAAACAGATAGGCTGGTAGATTAGCTGAGATGATCCAAGAGTGGGTGCTGTAGGAGTTCAGAAACAGAGCAAAATTATATAGAGAGAGGCTAGCAGGGAAAACTATTGGTCAACTGTATACTAAGGAAGACACTAAGATTAGCTTCGAAGGGGAAACCTTGGTTGAAGGCCTAGTAGTGGACCTTGTGAACCTTGAGACAAGCTCATCCTCAGCGCCCAGTACCCTCAATGAACACCTGCTCGTGAAGGTGTATCACAACCTCTTCCTGGCCAGAGCTCAAGATCAGTACAATCATCAGAAGGCCAAAGCTCTCTCTACCCTAATTCATACAGGCCAACAATTGATAAAGGGAAAAAAAAATGACTCCTGAGGAGGAGAAAAGGGAGGGGAAGAGGAAGGCTAGGGAGAGAGAAAAGGAGAGATCCCAAGCTTCATGCAAGCTGCAATCAGAGCTGCCCATACGCCTAATACTCAAGATGATGAGTTAAGGGCAGCCAGATTGAATGGGATTAAGAAACTACAATATAGATAAAATAATCTCTCTTCCCCTGGCAGAGTTAAATGAACTCGCAGACACTGAGTTGTCCAAAGAAAAGAAGGAGGCTGAGGCTGTAGAATTGCTCCTTAAGATCTAAGAAGAAAGAAAAAGAAAGAAACTATACAAAGCTCCTACCCTCTCTCCAATTCAAAAAACTCCTGAAAAGGAGACTATGGCTGTACAACAAAAACAAACTCAGATAGGCAATGAACAAGAGAGACAGAAGATGATAACCTATCTGAGTGCCACAGGTCTCTATCAGGCAACAGCTCTCAACCCTCTCTGATATGAGTATGTTGAATTTGAGTACCTCAAACAGCTAGAAGAAGAAGCTCAAACTCAAAGAAAAGCTGTTAAAAGGAAAATGAGAGAAGAGGCTGCTAAGTCAAGAGCCACCATCAGAGCACAAGAAAAGAAGTCTGCTGACAGACTGAAGATGGTGAGCTTCTTGAAGCTATATGGGTTTTCTGGAAGGAGACTTGGTCCTATGACTGTATTCATAATGGATGAGCATATCAGAAGGATCAAGCAGAAGATAAAGGAATGTCAACTGGTTGACTTGCATTCTTCATCAAGTCAAGTTGTACCTGAAGTTGAGGTGAAGGTTGAACCATAAAAGACAACACATCCTGATCCTAAAGCTACATCTAAGCCAACTTCATCTTCTGACCTATAACAGGGTTTTGAACCTCCTGCTTGTGAACAAATAGAGGAAAAGGACCCAACTGAGGAAAATAAAGAAATATTAACCGGTGCTACAGACCACTCTCCTCAGTTAAAGTACAGTAAAAGGAAAAGGATATCCATCAGAAGGGACAAGAAAAAGAAGAAGAAGTCCAAGGCATCCACCTCTGCACCTTAGGATGAATCAGAACATCCTAAGAGTAAACAAGAAGAGGCTGCTCAATCAACTCCTATTCAAGCAGAACCTCTTGCAGTTGGAAGACCCATCCTGTCCTGGAGCTTTGCTGCAAATCCAGACAGATGGCATGTCATTAGAGATCAAGGAGGTCATGATGTCTATCTCTTGCAAGACATGTTTGATCTCCCTCTGGATGATCTATATAACATGAGGAGATACTATGAGAGTCTGAGGGATCCAGACCAATTGATGAAGAATGGCATGGTCTTGATCTTAATGAGAACTATCAACATCTGAGTATTCTTCTATGTTTTGGTAGCATCAGCCTAGGGGGAGTTTGTAAGGAATACTTGAAAGGCTGATGCAACCAAAGTAGCCAAAGAGCTTCCTGCTTGCATGCATGTGTATTGCAGAAGTTACTTCGGAAGTTTTACACTTCTTCTAAGAAAAACGGTCTAAGTGTAAAATCTTCTGAAGCCAAGACCAAGATCTTCTGAAGCCAATGTGTGTTCCTGATTTGAAGGGGATTGTTGAGCTTGGATCTTAGGATTCAAATTGATAAGAACGAAATTTGATGATTAGATGCTAAAATTTAATCATGATGAACACAATAGTGTTTAATAATGCTTGTTGTTGTTTATTGATTGATGGTGAATTCATCATCCATTAAGGATAATGATATGATGATGTTGGTTATGGAATATGATTCACACACACTTGGTGGTGATCCATCCACATACAAGTGATGATAAGTATTGCTATTTATACTAATCTAGCATTTATAATAATTACAAAATAAACCCAAGACTAATAATGTTGATCTTGTTGACTTGTTGACTACAAGCTTCAATTCTTCATCTTCTTGTTGACTTGAATGTTGACTTGAAAATCTTCAATTTATTCTTGATGGCCAAAACCCAACAATACTCCCCCTAAATTGTAGATTTCCAATGATAAAGGTTGAAGCTTGAAACTTGAGCCTTGATTGTGCTTTCTGATGAAATAGTTGATTCAAGTGTTGATGATACGGAAGCGTATGCTTGAATCAACTATTGTGTGATATTGATGATCATGATAATATACTTGATATTGCTTCTGCTTTTGATCTTGTAATTGTTGTTGATGAAGATCAAGATCATTTGACTGTTGATGCTTTTGATGTTGTAGGCTACTGTTTGAACTTCACTGATGCAGCCCACAAGGGGCGCTTCAAATGGTCACAAGGGGCGCATCAACTGATGCCTTCTTGAGCTGCATGGGCTGCAATAACAGTTGCTGATTGAGCTAATTAAGTGCATCCCATTTGATGCTGAAACTGTTGTAGTTCTGCTGCTGATCTGCAGCTTAAATTGTTGCTGAAACGCAGCTGAATTTTCTGCTGTTACGCTGCTGATTAGCGACTCAATTTGCTGTCAAAATGATTGTTGTTCTACTGCTGTTATGCTGCTGGTTTGCTGCTGTTTAGCTGCTGAAACGCAGCTTAATTTGTTGTTGTTTTATTGCTGAAATGCAGCTTGTTTTGCTGTTGTAAAGTTGCTGATTGTACTGAATGAATGCAGCCCATAATGATGCTGAAACGTTGTTTATGTACTAAAAGTCTGCTGAAACACGGCTCTTATTTTGCTTATTTGCTGCTGCGTTTTGCTGATGTTTCTGCTACGCAGCCTCAAAGGAGGCGCAGCATATGTGATAGGGGGCGCACCAAGCATAGTTGCTTGTTGTTGATTCGTGTTTGATGATCATCTTCATGTTGTGCTTGATGTTGTTGATGTTTATGATGATTTGGATCAAATATGAAGCGATTTGTAAAAATTCAGCATAAGGGGAGCATTAGGAATAGTTCCTGACAGCCACAAGGGGCGCATCAAATTCCCAGCTCATCTTCAATTTTCAGCCCATAAATCACTTCATTTTGGCTCTAATTTGTTGTTGTTTATGTTGGATTCATGTTTAATTGATGTGATAAATCATTGTTCATCAATTAAACACGAAATTAGAGCTCAAATCCATATCCAAATCCATGGATTAATGAAGAACATGAAGAACATTCAAAAACCCACTTACTTGATTTTTGATTTTGATCCAAAACTGATGTTGATGCTGATTTGTTTATGAAATTGTTGTTGTAACATCATGTTGATGGATCGAAATCAATCCAAGCTTCATTTCCATGTTTCAGATCTTGGAATTTCCGAAAACACCAAGAACACACACACTAGTGTGTGTAAATGGCGATCTACTGCTCTTCAACCAAATCTTTATGGATTCTGATCCAATCTTCAATGTTTTGCTTCCAATTGATGATTTGATCATAGATAATGATCAAGCAACATCAATTTCATGCTGAATCCATCAAATTCGTGATGAAATCCATGGATCTAATGATGAACACTCATGAACTTTTTCTTCAAGCTATCTTCAAATCTCCATCAATTTTAGCAATCTAACCCTGAAATATGATCAAAAGCAATATGAATCCATCAACTCCAGCTCTGATACCAATTGTGTGTTCCCGATTTGAACAGGATCGTTGAGCTTGGATCTTAGGATTCAAATTGATAAGAACAAAATTTGATGATTAGATGCTAAAATTTAATCATGATGAACACAATAGTGTTTAATAATGCTTGTTGTTGTTTATTGATTGATGGTGAATTCATCATCCATTAAGGATAATGATATGATTATGTTGGTGATGGAATATGATGCACACACACTTGGTGGTGATCCATCCACATACAAATGATCATAAGTATTACTATTTATATTAATCTAGCATTTATAATAATTACAAAATAAACCCAAAACTAATAATGTTGATTCTTGTTGTCTTGTTGACTTCAAGCTTCAATTCTTCATCTTCTTGTTGACTTGAATGTTGACTTGGAAATCTTTAATTTATTCTTGTTGGCCAAAACCCAACAGTGAAGAAGATCATCCTAAGAGCAACCAGATTAAACTATTTGGGACTTAGGAATTACAACATAGATGAAATAATTTCTCTCCCCTTAGTAGAGTTAGATAAACTGGCAGACAGGGAGCTGTATAAAGAGAGGAAGGTGGCTGAGGCAGCAGAACTGCTCCTCAAAATTTAAAGAAGAAAGAAAAAGAAATAAACAACAAAAGGCTCCTGTCCTCTCTTTAGTTCATGAAAGTCCTGAGAAGGAGTCTGTGGCAGGTGAAGAGGAAGAAACTCAGATAAGCAGGGAACAAGAAAGACAGAAGATGATAGCTTATCTGAGTGCCATAGGTCTCTATCAGGCAGCAGCGCTCAATCCCCTCTCATTTGAATATATTTAGTTTGAGTACCTAAAACAGCTTGATGAAGAGGCTCAAACTCAAAGAAAAGCTATTAAAAGAAAATTGAGAGAGGAAGCTGCTTAGCCACCATGAGAGCTCAAGAAAAAAAATCTACTGACAGACTAAAGATGGTGAGCTTCTTGGAGCTATATGGGTTCTCTGGAAGGAGACTTGGTCCTATGTCTCTGTCCACAATTGAAGTACAGAGTGAGGAAAAGGATGGCCATCAGAAGGGACAAAAAGAAGAAAAAGAAGTCCAAGGCATCCTCCTCAACATCTTAGGATGAGTAATAACATCCTGAGAAAGTGCATTAAGAGGCTGGTCAATCAACTCCATTCAAAGAAGAGCCTCTTGCATCTGGATGAGCATCTATGTCCTGATTGTACACTGCTGATCAAGACATGAGGACTGCAAACTGCTAAGCATCCTCTTTGTTTTGGTAGCATCAGCCTAGGGGGACTTTGTAAGGTATTTGAAAGAGGCTGATGCACACAAAACAGTCAAGAAGTCTCCTGCATGCATACACTTTGTGCATGCTAGAAGTTACTTCGGAAGTTTTACACTCTACAAAGAAATTACACTAAGTGTAAAATCTTCCGAAGCAAAAGACCAATTCTTCCGAAGCCAAAGATGAAGTCTTCCGAAGCTTAGAAGACAAAGTCTTTCGAAGCCTCAAAGATAGAAGACTGATTTCTTCCGAAGACAGAGAAGACATGCTCTATGTGATCAACGACTTTTCAGAAAAGCTGACCAACTTTTCGCTGTCACTCTGCAGATTCACCAACTTATACAAGTTGGTGAAAAGGTCCATGTTTTAAGAAGCTATAGATTAAGATCTTGAGTCTGTAACTTTCTACTTTATGTACTTTTATCCTTTTTGTATTACAATAGGATGTGAGCTATGGCATGTCATAGTCACTTGTCAAAAGGCAATCTGCCTTTTGACTTTACATTGATCTTGTTGTCTAGATTAGTGTTTTCAGCTGGCCTTCAAAGTATGGCCAGCTGTAGGATGTAGTCTAAAGTATCTCAGGTCCTTGTATTTTTATTTTCATGCTTTGTAACACTTGTAATAGAACTTGAGAGCAATATACTTTATATTTAAAAACCAATCTGTTTGTTTTTAAGTTTCTGTCTCTTGTTTACTTGTGTTTTCTTAGTATCGCCATAAAGATTCCAGTTCCCTATTTGATCTGTTAAGTGTTCTAAGTCTCTCCTCATTGTGAAACTGATATACATTGAACACCTTTAAACGGTCCTGCAGAGACATTCATTGATTAGCCCAGATTGGCTTCGAGTCCTGACGTCGTTTGAAATAGATCCAATTACTTAATCATGTGGGTAGTCTTTTAGGGTTTTGAAGTTAGTGTTTAGGGTTGAGGAATTGGATGAAGTGTGTTGAGGTGATGATGGTTATGAGGTGGATGATGGTAAGGTGGATGGTTGTTTGGAAATAGGACTTTGTGGCATTTGTTATGGTGTTGAAGGAATTTGGTTTTTGGGTTCAAGTTGATGTGGAGGTGGGAGATCTGGTTGTAGTTGAGGTGGTAGTTCTGGTTGTGGTTGAGGTTGTGGTTTGGGTTGTGGTTGAGGTTGTGGTTAGGCAAGAATGAAAGGTTGACCACTTGATGAAGGAATGTCATCATCAGGGAAAGATGGTAGGTTGAATGAATTAAAGAGGGTGTTTGAATCATAGAACCAATCTGGGTCAGAGCCAACATTGGAAACATTGAACTCTTTCAAGTCAACATAGAAAGATTCTTGCATTATTCTTGTCCGTTTGTTGTATACTCTATAAGCCTTTTGAGTTGACGAATATCCGACAAAGTAACATTCATATCATACTGCTCCAAACTTAGAATTTTGAGCTTGAGTATTTGTAAGGCTATAATTGAAAGGCTGATCCAACCAATGTAACCAAAGAGCTTCCAGCTTGCATGCATGTACTTAGCAGAAGTTACTTTGGAAGTTTTACACTCCTCACAAGAAAAATAGTCTAAGTGTAAAATCTTCTGAAGCCAAAGGTGAAGTCTTCCGAAGCTTAAAAGACAAAGTCTTTCGAAGCCAACAAGACAGAAGACTGATCTCATTCGAATACAGAGAAGACATGCTTTCTCTAATCAATTTTCTCAAAAAGCTGACCAACTTTCCGCTGCCACTCTGAAGACTCAACAACTTCTACAAGTTGGTGAAAATGTCCTTGCTTTAGTATACTGTAGATTATCGTCTTGAGTCTGTAACTTTCTACTCTGTACCTTTTATTCTTTTTATAATATATTAGGATGTGAGCTATGACATGTCATAGTCATAAGTCAAAAGGGCAATCTGCCTTTTGACTGTACATTGATCTTGCTGTCTAGATTAGTACATCCAGCTGCCCTTTAATGTATGGCCGGTTGTAGGATGTGTTATATAGTATCTCAGGTCTTGTATTTCTAATAATTCTCTTGGTAACTTCTGTAATAGAACTTGAGAGTAATATACAGCATTCTTGAAAACCATCTTTGTTGTTCTTGTTCTTTACATTAAGTTCTTAGTTTCCATATAGCCGGTTACCTATTTGATCCTGTAAGTGTTTAAGCTAGTTCACTCTCTAAACAATCTTGGTGGAAGGATAGTCTCATGGCAATCCCATTCAGATAGACAATAACATTGCTATCTCTATTGCAGAGAATCCTGTGCCACACTCAAAGACAAAGCACATCAATATCAGGTATCATTTGATAAGAGATAATTTTGAGAAAGACTTTACACAAAAGAGCAATACCTGATCTGTTCACCAAGGCATTTGATAAACAGAGATTTAAGTATCTAATATCAGCTATTGGGATGATTAACTTTGAGTAGATGTTCTTAAATTAATTTTAGAATTATTTTCTAAAATGTTTGTCTTTAATATTGTCTATTTCTTCACTCATATAAGCCCAGTTATCTTGAAAGAAAATATTTCTAATTGATATTCCTTAGATCTATAAGAATTTGAAGTATAATTTCTTTTGAACGACATTAAAAAAACTTCGGAAGACATTTATGTCTTTAACTCAGATAAATGAATTACCTTCGGAAGAAATTTCTGAAATATCTTCCAAGTCTTTAAACACTTATATGACTTAAATAACAATTTTCTACCAAAGCAAATTAGCCTCAGAAGATTTATTCTTGAATAAAACTTCTAATGCTTAATGTCTCTTAAAAGAAAACTATACTTCGGAAGTAAATTTTCTCTAAGTAAATTTATTCTGAAGCAAATTTTTCTAACTCTAAGAAATATCTTCCGAAGCCAAAATTGACTTTGTATGTTTTTTCCAAAACTTTCGAAGACAAAACTCCTTCGGAAGATTTTTAACTTTCAAGAAAACTACCTTTTTGGGCACCTTTTTTAGAGGTGGGACAGACATGCGGATTTCAAAGTTTATCCTTTCACATTAATTTTGTTTCAAATCTATTTCATATAAATACACTCAACGGTTCCCCCTTCGCATATTATCTTCTTCATTAGAAATTTATCTAACCTAAATTCTCGAAGCCGCATTTGTTCTTGCCTTCCATCACCCTAATGCTACATCAATATGGCCAACCTTGACCGTAGAAACCAACCCGATTTTTTCATGCATTTACACAGGCAACCTAATCAGGTTGCCCTATTAAACTCTGAGAAAGATCCTGGCTTCTTAAAGGTTTGTCGCTTCTTATCTCTGTCAAACTACTTCACCTCCGTTACTATTGATCCTACTCTCTGAGGATCAACTTCTGGAGTTCTGGAAGACCTGTCAAGAGGTCACCATGGATGGTGAGAAGACACTATCTGCCACAGTGCATGGGAGGACAATCCTCATCACTCTAGCTTCCATAAACACTCACCTCAAGCTGGATGATGCAGAGGGAGTTTGTCCTTCCCCAAATCTTCTTTTAATCATTCCTTTGGTCAGATCGGATATGAGGGGGACTACTTAGTAAGAACCTTTAGGAAAGGGATGGTCTCATCCCATTGGAAGTAATTTCCTTCATGTGATCATCCACAGTCTATCCAACAAACATGGAGGATAAGACGCAATTCCCGAAGACCATTGCGACATAGTCAATGGAATGGTTCAGGGGGTCATGTTTAGGTATTCACAATTTGTTTAAACTAATTTCCTTGCAAACTTGGACTCCTTAGAATATTACATGTTCCCTAGATATGTCCAGCACATTCTTAACTGCGAACTTGGCTCATATTTAAGGGGAACATGTAATGTTCTTAAATTTGGACAGATGAATCCCGACATCTTTAAAATTATGAGAAAGCCTACTGTGGGCTTCTCTGAGGTAGAAACAGCCATTGTCCCAAAAATGTTAGAGCTTATTACTCAAGGTGACAACCTGACAGCACCAGCTAGTGTTGAACCCATACCTTCTACCTCTCAGCAACCCTCTCAGCCTCAATTAACCATCAGCTACAAGAGAAAATCCAAACGAACCCCTACACAGGCTATTCAACCTGTGTTGGCCCCCCAAATCACCACCCATGCAGGAGGAAGTGGACACTGAAGCTCCCACATCCCCTGAGGAGCAAACCACTCTCATGTCACAAATAATTAGTGCTGAGTTTCCTCATGCTCAGCCTGACGAGCTCATCACCCGCACAGCCTTAAGCGTTCACTCTAAGTCTCACAACTCAAGTGAACAACTTTCAGGAGATAGTTACCATCCCCAGCCTTTAGATCTTAACCAACCCATTCCCAACCTAAAATTCTATGATGATGAAGACATGGGATTTAATAAGTACCATGAGTATCTCTTTTTGTCCCTTGCTCAAGAAGAGATGAGTGCTTCTGTTTCTTCCATGTCTAGCCCATATCATCCACCCCCAACTGAGGTGGATCTTCCTGAACAAGTTCAGGAGATCCATATGGAAGAGGCTCTCACTACTGCTAGTGATTACATCATTAAGACCTCAACCATAGCAACTCAGCTCATTGACACTTCATCTGAAGTTGTGAGTGTGCAGGGGAAATCTAGCAGCCAAGAACAATATGCTGGTGATAAGGAAGAAGACCTTGTTCCAATTCTCTCATGCCCCATGATTCTTCATCTGAAGATGAGGGGAGTCTGCAACTAAAGGTGCAATAACTTCAAGAAACATGCACCTATTTAGTTTCTAAGGTTAGTCATTTGGAATCTCAAGTGACTGTCTTGTAGAAAAGGGTCAATGACTCCTGAGGAGATTGAGGAGGAGAAAAGGGAGAGGAAGAGGAATGCTAGGGGAGAGAACACAGGAGACTCCCAAGCTTCATGTATGCTGCAATCAGTGCCGCCCACAGGCCTAATACTCAAGATGATGAGTCAAGGCTAGCCAGATTGAATAAACTACGATTAAGGAATTACAATATTAATGAACTCATCTCTCTCTCCTTAGCAGAATTGAATGAACTGGCTGACACAGAGTTGTCAAAGAAGAGGAAGGAGGCTGAGGCTATAGAACTCCTTCTCAAGATTACAGAAAAAAGAAAAAGAAAGAAACTCTAAAAAGCTCCTGTCCTCTCTCTAGTTCAAGAAAGTCCTAAGAAAAAGACTGTGGCTGTACAATAAGAACATACTCAGATAGGCAGAGAACAAGAAAGACAAAAGATGATAACCTATCTGAGTGCCACAGATCTCTATCAGGCCACAGCTCTTCACCCTCTCTCATTTGAGTATATTGACTTTGATCATCTCAAACAGCTGGAAGAAAAAGCTCAAACCAAAAGAAAAGCTGTTAGGAGAAAAATGAGAGAGGAGGCTACTAAATAAAAAGCCATCATTAGAGCACAAGAAAAGAAGTCTACTGATAAACAAAAGATGATGAGCTTCTTGAAGCTGTATGGGTTCTCCGGAATGAGACTTGGTCCTATATCCCTATCCACAATGAATGGCATAACAAAATGATCAAGCATAAGATAAAGGAAGGTCAGCTAGAAGACTTGTTGTAAGAAATACTTGAAAGGCTGATGCAATCAAAGTAGCCAAAGAGCTTCCTGCTTGCATGCATGTGCATTGCAGAAGTTACTTCGGAAGTTTTACACTTCTCGTAAGAAAACTGTCTAAGTGTAAAATCTTCTGAAGCCAAGACCAAAATCTTCCGAAGCCAAAGATGAAATCTTCCGAATTTTAGAAGACAAAGTCTTCCGAAGCCAACAAGACAGAAGACTGATTTCTTCGAGGCAGAGAAGACATGCTTTCTCTGATCTATTTTTTTCAAAGCTGACCAACTTTCTGCTGCCACTCTAAAGACTCACCAACTAGCATAAGTTGGTAAGAAGGTCCATGCTTTATTAAACTGTAGATTATGGTCTAGGTGTCTATAACTTTCTACTTTGTACTTTTATTCTTTTTGTAGTACTTTAAGATGTGAGCTATGGCATGTCATAGTCACATGTCAAAAAGACAATCTGCCTTTTTGACTTTACATTGATTTTGTTGTCTAGATCAGTGTATCCAGCTGTCTTTCAAAGTATGGCGGGCTTTAGGATGTAGTATAAACTTTCTCAGGTCTTGTATTTTGAATTATCACTTGATTACTTTGTAGCTTTATAATAGAACTTGAGAGCAATATACAGCATACTTGAAAACCATTTCTGCTTGTGTTCTTTTACTTTTAGTTCTTAGTTCATTGGAAGTCAGTTCCCTATTTGATCTTGTAAGTGTTGCTCAAGTTCACCTTCCAAACATTCCTGTGAAACTATTTCATTGACCTCCCCATACGATGCTGCAATTGGTATTAGAGCTTTCCAGGCTCTTGATTGTAAGATCTTACCATCTTGAATCTACTCAATTTCACAAAGCACTTACTTGCTCAAATGGCTGCTCTCTCCAAAGCTAACATGGAAACCGACACAATGACAAAGCCTCCACTGATCACTCGTGATGACTTTGATACTTGGTGGCAAAGAATTTAAGGGTTCATCAAGTCTCAAGACAGTAGGATGTGAAGATCTTTGTCTCTAGACCTCATGTTCCATGCACACCTTTAGCAACTGCTGCTGGTGAAATGATACCAAAGGATGTGGCTGACTATTCTGATGACGATTGGAAGAGAATAGCTATAGATCAGAAGGTCTGACTGTTCTTCAAACTGCTCTCTCTAACTCTATCTATAGACGCTTCAAGAAGTGCAAAACTGCCAACCAACTCTGGGATGCGTTGAAGTTGATGTATGAGGGGTCTGAGGAAGCCAAGTAGAACAAGAAAGACCTCATGAAGCAGTAGTTTGAGAACTTCACCTCAAGACTGGTGAAACCATGACTCAACAGTATTTCAGATATGTTGAGATTGTGGACACTCTCGTGGATCCTGGTGTTAAACTGGAGAATAGGGACATTGTGAGGAAGTTAACACTCTGGTGGATACTAGTGTTAAACTGGAGAATCGACTCACTACTGTGTGGCCATCAAGAGAACTAAGAACCTCTCAATTCTTACCCTTACTGAGCTGTATGGTATCCTGAGCGGTTACCAGATGGAGATGAACATGCAAAATCCATCTCACACCTAATCTAGTACCCACAAGAGTTCTGCCCTCCATGTGGTTAAAAGGGATAGCAGAGAACCTCAGCATCATCTACTCAGGTACCCTGACAACTTACAAAAGGCCCATTTTATCACCTTTCCGGAGACACCAAGGGAGAGCTATATCCAACGAAGCCAATCCAAGAGACAAGCTCTCCTCAAGCCTTTGTGTCTTCTAACGAAAGTTCAAGCAACTTTCTTTACGTTGGAAGACCACTGCATTCATCCAGATGATCTGAAGTACATGGAGATTATGCAGCAAATGGCTCTTCTCACTCACAGAGCCAAGAAGTTCTACCAAAGGACAAGGAGGAAGTTTCCCAGCAATGTATCCAGTGGCCAGTTTAGGGTGAATAAAAGCAAAGTGAAGTGTCACAACTATAACCAGATGGGACACTTTGCTAGAGAGTGCAAGGCACCAAGAACAAATGGTGGCCAGGCACAATCTAGATCAAACTACATGGATGGAGCTCCAAAAGCTGAGAAGCCCAAGCAACAGGCTGCAGTAGTTGTTGAATAAGGAGGCTTTGATTGGAGTTTCCAGGTTCAAGAAGTTTCTCCAAATCAGGCCTTGATGGCTGACCATGAAGAACCTTAGGTAACAAAACATCTTTGTACACCTGAGTGCATTGCTAAAGTTAGCATGTATAGGTCCTACTACTTAGAAGTGAGATCTGATCTTGAGTCTTTGAATATTTTAAAAGCTAATTTTAAAAAAGCAGAAAATTATTATAAACTTAAAATTGAAGATTTAGAAAAAACAATTTCTACTATTAAACATGAGCACACAAATTACATGACTCAAATCAAAGATCTCATTTCTAAGTTAATTAAATGCCAGGTTGAGCTTGTGATCAGCAAAGCCAGGGCAGAAAAATGTGTTCTTGAAGAATAAACCTTCAAGAACATCATATCTTTATCTCTGCATGCCAAAGTGTCATATCAAAATAGGCAGGTACTGGGATCTAGTGAAATAGCTGCTCCACACAATCTATTATCTGTAAGACAGCCAAAGTGTGAAACTTGTGAAAATGAGCTTCCTCCAAAAGATCTAGTTCAAGAGAAAGATGAAGATGATGACGATGAAAAGGTGGTGGTGAAGGATGAACCTGAATTGAGTGATAAGATTCAATCTGATGAGGGACACCATTCTCCTGGAGAGAAGAAATGGACAAAGATGGCCAACTCTACATCAAAGAACTTGATCAGGAATGCAAAGAGAAAAGTGAAGAAAGCTCAAGAGATCAAGGCCACATTTGACTTGAAGCAGAAGCAAGTATCCATATCTGCTGGGTTTGAGGTGGTGAAGAATGCAAACTTAACTATGGATTCTAGTTGCAGGAGTCCTAGTTCAAGTTCAAACCTTCCTTATCAAAAGAGGAATGTTCATAAAAGATGCAACAGTATTGCACTGCCCGAACCATCCAGTTCTAAGAGCAAGTCTATCCCTAAGAAGCCTGCTGTATCATCAGCAAAGGTGAAGAAGGAATTGGAACGTGATCTAGCTCAACCAGCCTCTCAAAAGCAGCTCAACTACATGCATAATGTGTGGCAGTACTCCTCATCTTCCAAAGGATTCCATCTACAATCCCAAAAGTACTTTCAACATGACCAAGAAGGCTTCTAAGATGAAGAAGAAGAAGACAACTTCACATGGAAATTCTCTTTCTCTCGGAAGCTCCAAAAGGAAGGCTCAGAAGATAAGTGGAAAATTACATTCGGAAGATATTTTGGATTCAGAAGAAAGGAATGCTTCTAAAGTACTAAAGTCTGCAGTGGATGCAAAAACTTCCGAAGGTTCAGTCTGCAAAAACTTTCGAAGCATTGAAGATCAAGTCTAGTCTATCCAAGATGGTATTGAAGACAAAAGAAGGCCAAGTGACTGAAGTTTCCTCATCATCAACAGCTCAAGATCCTCAATGCTTAAACATAGGATCCATAACTGTTGATTTATCTTCTGTTAATATAACTGAACCCAAGACAAGCAAGGCTTGGGTCTCCAAATGTAACTAACCATCTCTTATTATGCAGGAACAGCTGAAGACCAAAAGGAATGTATGGGTCATTAATAGTGGCTGTTCCAGGCACATGACACACAATGGTTCCTTGCTGCAAAACTTTAAATAGTTTGATAGATGGCCAATTGCCTTTGGAGGAGAATCCGGTGGTTACATCACCGGAAGGGACAATGTCATAAATGGTAAGCTCAGCATTGAAAAGGTAAACTTTATCAAGGAGCTTGAGTACAATCTTCTAAGTGTATTTCAATTTTTTTACCAGAAGCATAACATGTTCTTCACTGAACATGAGTGCATTGTTCTCAAGCCCGGGGTGGTCATTCCCTCAGGAAAGGGAACATGCACAAGATGGATTTGCAAGAAACCTCCCTTTCTGGAGTAGTTTCCTACTTTCTGTATAAAGCCAATAGTGATGAGTCCTTCCTTTGGCATAAAAGAATGTGCCATGTAAACTTTAAGAACATGAATATATTAATAAAAGATGATTTCGTAACTGGAATGCCAAAGAAAGAGTTAATGAGTTTAGGAAAAACTTCGTATTGTCTTGTCATCACAGATGACTTCACAAGGATACACTTGGGTTTTCTTCCTTAGAACTAAGGATGAGACTTCTGAAATCTTGAAGTCTTTCATTCTAAACATTGAGAATCAATCTGATCACAAGGTCAAGATCATATGATGTTATCAAGGAACAAAATTCAAAAATCATATCCTTGATTCATTTTGTGAAGAAAAAGGAACTTCAAGACAATACAGTGCTCCGAGGACTTCTCAGCAAGATGGTGTTGCTGGGAGGAGAAACAGGACACTTATTGAAGCTGCAAGAACCATGTTGTCTGATTCTAAACTGCCTATAACCTTCTAGGCGGAGGCAGGTAACACTGCTTGCTATGTGCAGAACATAGTTTTAGTTGTCAAGACTCATGGTAAGACTCCTATGAGCTATGGCACAAAAGGAGACCTTTCATTGGTTTCCTAAGATCATTTGGATGTTCATGCACCATCTTGAATACCAAAGATCATCTAGCCAAATTTGATGAGAAGTGAGATGATGGACATTTCATTGGATACTCTTCTCAAGTTAAGGCTTATAGAGTACACAATCTTAGAACTAGAGTAGTTGACGAGTCAGCCAATGTGACTTTCAATGAACACACACCTAGTGTGAAGGGTTCTGGTCCTGATTGGCTATTTGATCTTGATTTAGTTATGAACTGTTTTAACAAATCTTTTGAAGATGTTTCATGATCTACACGTAACTTATCAATAGGAGATTCTGACCCAAGATTTGTGTTGAGAAGGCCAAGTTTGAATACTACTTCAGCTCCAATGGTAACTAACCTTGTAGGAGGAGATCGTATCAGCACTACAATATCAAATTCAGCTGACACATCTGAGGTTCCTACAAATTCCAGCTCAAAGGCACAAAACTGAAATGAAGGACCTTCAAATGTAGGAGAATTTGGAGATGGTGATTCTGACCAAGAATTCCATGATACTAAAGACCTCTCCACTAAAGATAACATCAATGATGTCACACACTCATTAGATCAAGTCAATCTTGATAAGTGTGTTGATGTGGTGGGTGATCCTCAATCACCAGATCTGAACTTCACAAACTTATATCTATCAAAGCAACTTACTGTGATCCCTCAACTGAGAATCCACAAGTCTCACCCTACCATAAACATCATTAGAGATGTAAACAGTAGTAAGGATAAGAGGACAAACCCATGATAAAAATGTTTGCATGTACTCTTGTTTCTTGTCGCTAATAGAGCCTAAGAAAATCGATGAGGCTTTGAAGGATGGAAGTTGGGTTGAAGCAATGTAGGAGGAGCTGCTTCAATTCAAAAGACAGAAGGTTTGTGTGAATCCAAGGATCGTAATCAGGAATTATCAGTATTAGATTGAGTTCAAATAATGATCGCGGAATTATCACTATTCGTTGTTTGATTGATTGAATATGTAATAACAAATGCAATAGAACATACTAATGAAGAACAGAACAATAAATTTCAATAAGTGAATGAACACGATTTATTCAAAAGTAATTCATTAAAAACACTGATTAATGGTTACAGAAAATCAAACAGTAATTGCTAATAATGATGTTTGCTATGATTCTGTTGATGATTTTGGTGTAATTGATGTGGCGGCTGCTAGGGTTTTTGTGATTGATTGATCGTATTGATTGATGTATGTTGTTAGGTAATCAGCCGTATGAAAGTGTGAGCCTGTACGTTGTATTTATAGGCTCAAGAATTTACTGCTAGGGTTACAGTAAATCTCTTGGTGATAAGAAAGTTACTTAGAGAAAGTTATGATGTGACATTCTCTGACTGAGTTAAAGTCATCCGTAGAGATTGACTTTATGACATCACTCAGTGATTGACTTGTTGACTTGATGTACTTGGTGAAGTACATGCAAGTGTTGGTCTTCCGTAGAAGTTTTGCCTTCCATAGGAGCTTTGCCTTCCGTAGGAGCTTTGCCTTCCATAGGAGTCTTCACTAGGACTTCATTGGAATTCAAGTTGTTCATCCGGAGATCTTTGTTCCTTCAACAATCCGTTGACTTCATCCACTCTGAAGTGTTCTTCCGCAGAAGATTCTCGGATGCACTTTATGTAAGAAGATTTTCTACGGAAGAACACAAATGTTCATCCGTAGGTGTTTCTTACACTTAGTCAAATTTTCATGAAATTTGACTAAGTATGATGTTGATCCTGCAATCACATATATAAATCAACACAGTTATGGGTTAACCTATATATATGTATAATGCTTACAAAAATGATTATTTCAAAAGAACTTATTACAAGAGATTGATTAAAGTGCTAAACCTATACAAAAGATCTAGACCTATTATTCCTAGATCTAACAGTTTGGAACCTATGTCCTCTTCCTCATGGGAAGACTACTATAGGAACCAAATGGGTTTTTAGAAATAAGAAGTATGATAGAGGACTTGTCATCAGAAACAAGGCTACACTAGTTGTTCAAGGGTACACTCAAGAAGAAGGGATTGACTACACAAGACTTGAAGCTGTTAGGATATTCCTAGCTTTTGCTGCATCCAAAGATTTCAAAGTCTACCAGCTTGATGCCAAGTGTGCTTTTCTATATGGTGTGATTGAAAAGGAAGCGTATGTCAAACAACCACCTGCCTTTGCAGACCTAGATCATCCTGATTATGTCTGCAAGCTTGACAAAGCTCTCTATGGGCTTCATCAGGCTCTAAGGAAGTGGTATGAGACACTGTCACAATACCTTGTCCAACATAGATTCAAGAGAAGAACTATTGACAGCATAATTTTTCTCAAAGGAACAGGGAATGCTTTGATTCAGGTACAAGTTAATGTAGATGACATCATTTTTGGGTCACCTAATCCAAGTCTGTGCAAAGAGTTTGAGAAGCTAATGACGAAAAGATTTGAAATGAGTGCCATGGGGAACTCAATTTCTTTCTAGGAATTCAAGTGAAGCAAGTGGACAATAGTATCTTCATAAACCAGTCCAAGTATGTTCAAGATATACTGACCAGATTTCATTTAACTGACTGCAAGGTTGCCAAGACTCCCATATCAAGAAACCACTCCCTAGGTCTTGATCTTGAGGGGGAGTGTGTTGATGAACACCTCTACAAGGCAATGATTAGGACTCTCATGTACCTTACACCCAGTAGACCTGCTATCATGTTTGCCACAGGTATTTGTGCAAGATATCAAGTCAATCCCAAGATGTCTCACCTAGTTGCTGTAAAAAGGATACTTAGATATCTCAAAGGTGCTCCCAAGCTTGGACTTTGGTATCTAAAGTGTTCTGACTTCAATGTGTATGCATATACAGATAGTGACTACCGAAAAGCGCACCGGAAGGGCGCGCGTGCGACGGAGATAACGGAAGTTGGATTATTCCAACAATTATCAAGTAAACATACCATGAATACCATCATTAAATATTAATATTAAGTTGTCATTACATCAAACGAGTAGAAGTCTTAAATTAAAATTTAAGTTGTAATAACATAACATTGTTTTTAACATAAACAAACGATTTTAGTCGGCAGTGAAATTTGGTCCCAAAGGTGGTATCCAAAATTGATAAGTTTGTTGTTAAAACCATTTTCATTCCCATGCATGCCTAATCTACAGAAAAACTTGCCCAAAAGTTTATCAGCAAAAAGCTGATGAGTTCACAGGTTTATAACAATATCTTTTAAACGATATGATTATCCTGGAATCAACCCCTGGATCATCAATGACTAGCTAGGTCCATTGACTATGTTCGCAACCAAGAGCCCCATAATAACACCAAGACACAATGTCCCTCAAAAACCATTCAACATATATTCCCTCCGTACCAGACCAGCATAACCGATCCTGAGGGGCGATTGTTAAACCCAATAGATCTACCAATATATCCTGTGGCCCACCAAGGGTTAATGATTATGATTGAGGGCAGTAGTGCACAAATAATAAAACAACTCAAGGCCATCATAATGATCACACAGTTATTCTATATTTAAATCATATCTCAAGTAAAATATTATAGCATGTTTTTCCCCCAAAATAAAATCATTATTTAAAAATAGGGGCTGCGAAAACTCACATTCAAATGAGAGAGAGATATGATCTAGCAAAATCGAGCCCGGAAAATAAATGACCAATTAACGCCCTAAACACGAAGGATCTATTAATTGTCAAGTAATAAGTCTAATATGTAAGTTGTTTACACAACTTACTATACTTGTCTTGAAATCCATTTCTTTTATTTTTTAAAAGACTCGTGGGTGACTTTCGGTTTCGTTTAATAATTTATATTATGAGTGACAAATATTTATTTATTAAATAAGCCTTTAACCCTTAAACGTCAAGCACATAACACACACAAAATAAACGCATAACATTATATAAAAACTTAACATAATATTTACAAAGTTATGAAATAAATAAATAAATAAATAAATAACTAAATAAATAAATAAATGAATAAAATATTAATTAAATAAATAAATATTAACTAATAATCATATTTTATCTATGAAAATATATTCATGACATTCTTTTTGTTAAGTATTCTATTTCTTATTTTATTACCCTTTATTCGAACATTACTTTTATTTTATATAAATATTTTATTAATTAATCTTTTTAACACAACTTTATTTCCAGTAGTAAAACATATATAAAATCATTTTTAGACAATTTTTATTATAAAAATATGTTCTATTATATTTAACCCAAATTTTGTCCGTATACGGTGATTTTACACCGAAATCGCACGGTTTTACGCGCATAGACCGTACATCAACTAGTATATACCATATGACCATTATATATGTTTTAAAATGAACCTATTATATCAAAAACATTCTAAAATATTTTTGTTAAAAATCAGTTTCAAAACAGTCGACTATTTTTAACCCGAAAATGTTGATTTTCGGCTTTTTCGGGCGTATAAAGTTATCACCGAAGACCTTGCTTGTTATGGATTTGTTATATACTTAAATACATAAGTTTTTAACTTAAAACACAATGTTACTTTCTATCCAAAACCGTACTTGTGCAAAAATAATGATTTTAGACCCGGAAACACCGTTTTTAACGCGTTTTTAAACGTAAAATGTTTACAAGATTATACCCGATCATCAAACTTTTATTTCCAGTAAATTTACTAACTTTTAACATTTATTTAATGGTTTTAAACTTCTTATTCTCCAGATCTTACAAAAATTCTTATCTTGTTTGCTTTTAACTTTTATGACATGACTACTAGTGGTCATGTCCCATCTTTACTTGAGTAGCTTTAATTTTATCTTATTTTTATCATTTCTTAAAATAAAATGTTAATGAAAACATTAAAATCTTCAGATCATGATCATCATATGCATGAATCATTTCAATCATCTCTAAACTTACAAGTGAAGAACCAATCAAGAACAAAAAGTGTAATCCATATGCACATACATATACATGATTTCATACATACATACATTCATATACACGATTTCATTTCAACAAAACATACTTAAAATCAAAAGATTTCAGATCATGATCACCATTATTTATGGATTATCTCAATCCTTTATGAAATCAAAGAGCAAGATGGGTTCAAGAACATTATGCTTTACATACATTCATGTATTACCCATTTTCATCAGTTGGTAGACTCCTTTTGGAGATGGGTTTCTTATGATGTTCATAACCACAAATCAAAGTTTGATCATCTTGCATGCAAGAGAAATCATCAAAATAAACAAAGATTTTCAAAACACAAAATCATCAACATCAAGCACACACACACATACACATATACATTCTTTTTAAACCCATTTTTCTTGTTTAAAAACCATTGTTGGAACCTTGGATTTCAAAAAAAAAATCTAGTTGTTAGTAAAAAAAGCTTGCAACAATCATCCAAAAGTCATGTTGCATGAGATTTTTAAAGAATCAAAGCTTACCAAAATGATGAACAACTTCAAGATTTAGGATGATTTCTTCTCCTTAGAGTTGGATTTATGCAATCTCTTGCACCAACTCACTAAGGGATCCTTTAAATCAGTTATTCAAGGCTGGAAATAAGTTTGAAATGAAGAAAAATGAAGATGAAGATGGTGATGGTGGGTGGCCGTGGGTTTGAAGGAGAGAAGAGAGGGTAGAGAGAGGTTGGAGAGAGAAAGGAATGGATGGAGTGTGTAGGAGATGGAGTGTAGTGTTGGGTATAGTTAGTAATCATTAATTGTTATTATTGTGGGTTAATGGTGTCATTATATTAATAATATGGCTGGTGGATCTCCAAGTGAGATGCCACCTGGTGTAACACGGGTGTCGGTTTTTTTAAAATTTTTTTGTAAAAATTTTAAATTTTCAGGTTTTCACGCGAGAATTTTATATAAATTTAAAAATATTAATTTTAAACTTTCCAAAGGTTGGCAAAATTAATAATAGTGATCAAAAGTCAAAAATAAAAATACACACGGCTTAACACAGCAAGCATCCGACTGAACGTTACATCAAGGCAACTTTTAAAAAGTCTTAATTTTAAGCGATCAAGGTAAATAATATTAATTATTATTTTTTTATGACTAATAATATTTTCACTTAAGATTCATTATATTATAAAAATCAAAATATAATGACCAAATTTAATTAACCGAATTATCACCAACGTTCGTTAAACGTTTTATCGCTACGCGACCCGCTAATTCTCAAAATTACCAATTATAAACTTTACTCTCAAAGGGGCTTTGCTAGACCTTAAATAACCTTAATTATCCTAAAATTAAGTCTAATGATGCATTTAAATATTTTTTCACATTTTATTAACGTACGGATATTGACCCGGAAACACGGGATGTCACAGTCTCCCCTCGTTTAGGAAATTTCGTCCTGAAATTTAAGCTTTAGCTCCAGATTCTGATCTAGATGGAAAGAGGTGAGGGTATTTGCGCTTCATTTGGTCCTGTCATTCCCAAGTGAACTCGGGACCACGTCTAGAGTTCCATCTTACCTTCACCAACTTAACCCGACTCCTTCTGAGTTTCTGAACCCTCCCATCCATAATCTCAACTGGTTCCTTGGTAAAATTTAGTTTGTCATCGATACAAACTTCTTCATGTCGTATAACCAGAGCTTCATCAGCAAGACACTTCTTCAGATTGGATACATGGAACACATCGTGTATTCCACTAAGCTCACGAGGTAACTTAAGTTGATATGCAACGAGACCAATTCGTGCCAAAATCTCAAATGGTCCGATATAACGGGGGCTAAGCTTTCCTTGCTTTCCAAACCGAACAACTCCTTTCCTGGGCGAGACCTTCAGATAAACTTTGTCTCCAACCTGGAATTCCAATGGTTTCCTTCGATTATCTGCATAACTCTTTTGCCGACTTGCGGCAGCTTCTAACCTCTTTCTGATTTGAACAATCTTATCCGTAGTTTCCTGGATATCTCGGGTCCAGTCAGTTGCTTTTCTCCAACTTCTGCCCACGAAAGAGGTGAACGACACTTTCTTCCATACAAAGCTTCAAACGGAGCAGCTTTGATACTACTGTGATAACTGTTATTGTAGGAAAACTCAACCAAGGGTAGATGAGTATCCTAATTTCCTCCGAAGTAAATCATACAAGCTCATAGTAGATCTTCCAATGTTTGAATAGTTCTTTCACTTTGACCTTCTGTTTGAGGATGGTAGGCAGCACTAATGTCCAAACGAGTACCCAAAGCTTGGTGTAAGGATTGCCAGAACCTCGAGGTAAAACGACTATCTCCATCAGAGATTATCTAGATCGGTACTCCATGACGAGATACCACCTCCTTGAGGTAGATTCTGGTTAGCTTTTCCATCCGATCGGTTTCCTTAACACGTACGAAATGAGCAGACTTGGTCAATCTGTCAACGATTACCCAAATAGTGCCGTGACCACTAGACGTTCGAGGTAACTTCATGACAAAGTCCATTGCCATCCTCTCCTATTTCCATTGAGGAATCTCTGGTTGTTGAAGAAGTCCTGATGGCTTTTGGTATTCAGCCTTCACTCTTGCACACGTCAAGCATTTACCCACATAGGCTGCTATATCACCCTTCATATTGGGCCACCAATAACGTTCCTTCACATCTTTGTACATCTTATCCGATCTAGGGTGAATTGAATATTTGGATTTATGGGCTTCATCAAAAATTAATTCACGTAGGTTCCAAAACGTGGAACCCAGATTCGGTCCATGAAGTACATCACATTAATGGTTTTAGGCACTAACTCCTTGACCATGCCTTTCAATCCTTCATTCTTCAAATTTTCATTCTTTAGAGCCTCGACTTGAGCATCTCGAATTTGAGTATCAAGTCCTAAATGAATAGTCAGCTCTAAAACGCGAACACGCTTAGGCTTATCATTCTCCTTCCTACTCAACGCATCGGCCACAACATTAGCCTTGCCCGGATGAGAGCGGATCTCACAATCATAATCGTTAAGCAACTCTACCCATCGACGTTGCCTCATGTTAAGTTCCTTTTGATCGAAGATATGCTGAGGACTCTTGTGATTCGTGTAAATAACACATTTGGTACCGTATAGATAATGTCTTCAAATTTTGAGTGCAAAAATCACCACTCCCAATTCTAAATCGTGAGTGGTATAGTTCTTCTCGTGCACTTTTAATTGTCTGGATGCATAGGCTATGACCTTATCCTTCCACATCAACACACAACCAAAACCTAAACGGGATGCATCACAATACACAACAAACCCTTCTGTTTCTTCAGGAAGAGATAGAATAGGAGCACTACATAACTTCTGCTTCAGTAACTGTAATGCTGCCTCTTGCTTATAAGTCCAGTCATACTTTCTATCCTTCTGAGTCAACAGCGTTAATGGCTGTGCTAACTTCGAGAAATTTTCAATGAATCTCCGATAATAACCAGCCAATCCAAGAAACTGACGCACCTCGGTCGGGGACTTAGGTGCCTCCCCGTTCTTGATTGCTTCAATCTTAGCCGGATCTACATGTATGCCTTTCTCATTAACGACATGTCCAAGAAAATGAACCTCTCTAATCCAGAATTCGCACTTTGAGAACTTTGCATACAACTACTCTTTTCTCAACGTCTCCAAAATGATCTTCAGATGCCATTCATGATCTTTCTTTGTTCTCGAATAGACTAGTATATCATCGATAAATACTATTACAAACTTATCTAAGTAAGGTTTGCATACTCTATTCATAAGATCCATGAACACAGCAGGCGCATTTGTCAGACCAAATGGCATAACCAGAAAATCGTAATGGCCGTAACGGGTTCTGAATTCTGTATTTGGAACATCTTCCTCGGCTATCAATAGCTGATGACAACCTGATCGTAGATCGATCTTTGAGTAGAAGCAAGATCCTTGAAGCTGATCAAACAGATCATCGATTCTCGGCAACAGGTATCTATTCTTGATAGTGAGTTTGTTCAACTCCCGGTAATCGATGCACATTCTGAATGACCCATCTTTCTTCTTGACAAATAAGACTGGTGCTCCCCATGGCAAAAAGCTTGGTCTTATAAATCCTTTATCCAACAATTCTTTTAATTGCTTGGACAATTCTTGCATATCTAAAGGCGCTAATTGATATGGTGATCGGGCAATAGGAGTAGCTCCAAGTACCAAATCGATTCAGAATTCAACTTGCCTAGAAGGAGGTAATCCAGGTAGATCATCAGGGAAGACATCTGGATAGTCTTGCACTATCGGTATATCCTCCAGCTTTCGCTCCTCATTCTTAGTATATACTGCCTTGGCAAGAAACGCCGGATACCCTTCACGTAGATACTTGTAAGCCTTCATTACATTCACAATCTTCATGGTGGGCTTCCTCTGATCTCCTTGGATAGACAAGGTTCCATCACTTGGAATAGGGAGACGAATAATCTTCTCATAGCACACCACCTCAGCATGATGCTTCGACAACCAATCCATGCCCACGACAATATCGAAACTTCCAAGCACAACAGGTAGGAGGTCGATGCTAAAAGAATGACCCTCTAATAACATGGTACACCCTCTAACTACATTACATGCCTCAATTATCTTTCCGTTGGCTAGCTCGACAATATATTTCTTTTCTAATTTACTAGATTTAAGGCCAAGTAATGGTTCAAAGTTCTTTGATGTAAGGCCCCTTTCCCGGGACACTCACAGTTGGACAATCATCGCACATACTATTTCAAAATCAAATAAAATCTATTTAACATTTGCAGCGGAAAAATATAACGAAAACATTTCATATATTAATAATTACTGTTTACAACATCATTACATTTCAAATCATCATCGGGTTTCATTTCTACACAAAAGCATCATTGTCACACAAAATGGATGCCAGTCAAAAATCTTTGCCAAGTAGCTTCACCCCGTGCCATCCTCAGCAACCATTACCTGCCAACTGAAAATGCATAAAAGTCAGCGTTGCTAAGTGAGTTCTAGTTTCATAATAGATATACTTTACTTTCGTTTAGAAAGCTTTTCTTTACTTCCATTCGCGATCATACATCATACGTACATACAGATAATATTTATCATTATCTTTCATCATCATTCATTATCGTACGTCATTCGTTCTTTCATCATTATCTTTCACTTTCATCCAGACCAATGCCATGTGCTATAGCCCGAACATTATGCACGAAGCTGGTTACTGACCTGAAGTCTATAAATAGACTCCTAACATTGTGCACGAAGCTGACTCCAGTACCCGGGGCAAGCGACAAGGGTCCCATACGTTTGGTCAATCACAAGGCTTAGACCCCCGTGTGCATCCTTCTGGGTTAGCTAAACCGCACACAGTTGAGCTAACACCCTTCATTGGGTGTGAATCTCCTTACGTTTTGCTTGCAAGACTTTCATTCGTTCATTCATTATGTTCCACTTTCATTATCTTAGATCTGTCACTTCCTTAAGATAATAATTTTCATCCATTAACATAATCACACCATGTAAGGCCACGGAGAAATACATAATAGGGAACATAAAGAAAGCAAGCCATAAACATGCATAAAAGCATCATATAATCATCACATATCAACCCCGGAAACATCACAAGTCATAGCCTAAAAGTCCTTCTTTCCCCGAAAATTTCAGAAAATTTTCTAAGTCTTAGGCGCATGAGCACTATGCAGGCGCACGAGCACTATAGGGGCTCTTGAATACTTAGGCGCATGGGCGACTCAGGCGCATGGGCACTATACGGGTGCATAGCCAACACTTAGGCGTCTGGACAACTTTCCAGGCGCATGGGTACTATGCAGGCGCATGAGCCTGGTTTAGGCGCATGGATACTTAGGCATTTTAGCAGTTGGACGTATGGGCATACTTAGGCTCCTGGGCATAATCCTAGGCGCATGGGCACTCTTTGTGCGCATGAACCTTGGGCGTTTGGGAACTGTTTGGGCTCATGATCTCAGGCGCATGGGCACTTAGGCTCATGGCCAACTACTTTTCTAACTACCATCATTTTCAGACCCCAAATCATTAATTGAACCTGTTCTAGCCTAGTTTCTATCATACTAAGCATCTAACGAGCATATAACCATGAACAAAATCATAAATTCTCAAACATACACCCTCCCAACAGGGCACATACACATACATACGGGTACACACCCAAATTTTAATAAAACGTTTAAGCATGCATTTCCGGCCCCAAAATCAGTTAAAACATTTAAAAACGGGGATCTAGAACTCACCTCTTGCAACTTCCGAGTAAAACTTCCTTCAAACCCGAATGCTTATGAGTTCAAACACCTAAAAACACCAAAACACACAACCAAACACACATACAAGCACATAAGCACATATCCGAAGCTAAAATGCAGCCAAGAACACCCCCATAAATCAGAAAACTAACCTGAATTTCGACTTCTTCTTCTTCCTCTCTCTAAAACCGAGAGAATTCTACTCTTTCTCTCTCTAGAAATCTGATGGAAAGAATAGTACAAGGGTCATGGGCGGCCATGACCACCTTTTGAACAAATTAATATCAAACTTTGTCCATTGTACAACTTTAACCCCTCAACTTGGGTTATTTTGCTTTTCTTTCCTTTTCTTCATTTTAAAATTTCTGGGTGTTACAAGTCCAGCCCCCTTATATAGGTTTCATCCCCGAAACCTGTTACTCCTCGAATAGCTGAGGATAATGCTGCCTCATCTCCTCCTCAGGTTCCCACGTAGACTCAGATCTCTTTCTATGTTTCCACTGTACTCGCACCAAGGGAACCACTTTATTCCTTAGCCTCTTCTCTTTCCTGTCAATGATAGCCACCGGTTGCTCCACATAATTGAGCCGTTCATCAACCTCAATGTCTTCCAGTGGTACCACCATATCTTCATCAGCTAAGCACTTTCTCCGATGAGATACATGGAATGTTGGATGAATTCCACTTAACTCATCGGGCAACTCCAATCTATAGGCCACCTCTCCTACTCGAGCAATGATTCGGAAAGGCCCTATATATCTCGGACTCAACTTGCCCCGCTTTCTAAACCGAATGATACCCTTCCAAGGTGAAACCCTCAACATAACTCTATCACCCACCTTGAACTCAATCGGTCTACGTATCTTATCGGCATACGACTTCTGCCTATCTTTGGCTGCCTTCATAAAGGCTTTGATCTTTTCCAGTTTCTCAGTCGTAGCCTCAATCACCTCAATGCTTCCTAACTCCTTCTGACCGATGTCACCCCAACATACGGGTGTCCTACACCTTCTACCGTATAGCATCTCATAGGGTGGCATACCAATGCTGGCATGATAACTGTTGTTGTATGAGAATTCGGCTAACGGTAAGTGTTCCTCCCAACTTCCTCCCAAGTCAATGACGCATGCCCGAAGCATATCCTCAAGCGTCTGAATAGTTCTTTCTGATTGACCATCCGTTTGAGGATGATAAGCCGTATTGATATGTAACCCGTCTCCAAACCACAAATCCTGAAATGTAGCTTATTCGGGATGTCGTTCTCAATCACCTTATCCTCCTCAAATGACATCATAGTGAATGCATCTGGTCGCTAGAGTAGCTAGAGTGCGATGTACAGGCTTATCGATCAGTGGTAGGTCTCGACGAGCTGAGGTCGATTCACCAACCTCAAACATAGAAGGCACACCACCCTCATCAACCCACTCCTGTACTCGTCCAGACAGCCAATCCCACTGCCCGTCCTTCACTTTAGCCCTCTGAGGCTCAGTCTCCTTTGTTATCTCACTGGTAGTGTCATCAGTAACTACCTTCGGCACCCTCTTCTTCTTCCTCGAGTAGACAAAGCGAATCTCAAGGACATGCTCAGGAACATCAGGAACAGGCTCACCAACAGCAGGGGGACTCTCATCATCAGACGCCCAAATCCAGACATTCCCATACTTGGAAGTAGGCTCCTATTTAGGCGCAAACGGGTAATGATAAATCTCCAAGGGTGTGATAGGGGGAAGGGAAAACATAGGATCCTCGTACTCACTATTGGAGTCATGGATCAGAATGAACGGAGTTCGAGTAGGCATCTGCAACACGAGAATATCTGTACTAAATTTTCTAACTACAGGCATCTATACTTAATTCATTATAATGAACAATAAACAAAACATCATTAATTTAATGCATGCATGACAAGGAACACTTGGGAATGAAAATGTTTTAACTTAAAAACATTTTTGGTTATAGTCAAGATTTTTGAAAAACATTTTCTAGTTCGCTATAACCGTTGGCTTTGATACCAACTTCTGTCACACCGAGAAAAGCGCACCGGAAGGGCGTACGTGCGACGGAGATAACAGAAGTTGGATTATTCCAACAATTATCAAGCAAACATATCATGAATACCATCATTAAATATTAATATTAAGATGTCATTACATCAAACGAGTAGAAGTCTTAAATTAAAATTTAAGTTGTAATAACATAACATTGTTTTTAACATAAACAAACGATTTTAATCGGCAGCGGAAATTGGTCTCAAAGGTGGTATCCAAAATTGATAAGTTTGTCGTTAAAACCCTTTTCATTCCCATGCATGCCTAATCTCCTGAAAAACATGCCCAAAAGTTTATCAGCAAAAAGCTGGTGAGTTCACAGGTTTATAACAATATCAACAAAGTTTTTATTTTTAAACGATATGATTATCCCTGAATCAACCCCTGGATCGTCAATGACTAGCTAGGTCCATTGACTATGATCGCAACCAAGAGCCCCATAATCAAACCAAGACACAATGTCCCTCAAAACCCATTCAACATATATTCCCTCCGTACCTGACCGGCATAATCGATCCTGAGGGGCGGTTGTCAAACACAATAGATCTACCAATATATCCTGTGGCCCACCAAGGGTTGATGATTATGGCTGGGGGCGGTAGTGCACAAATAATAAAACAACTCAAGGCCATCATAATGATCACACAGTTATTACATATTTAAATTAAATCACAAGTAAAATATTATACCATGTTTTCCCCCAAAATAAAATCATTATTTAAAAATAGGGGCTGCGAAAACTCACCTTCAAATGAGACAGAGAGATGATATAGTAAAATCGAGTCCGGAAAATAAATGACCAATTAATGCCCTAAACACGAAGGATCTATTAATTGTCAAGTAATAAATCTAATATGTAAGTTGTTTACCCAACTTACTAGAATTATCTTGAAATCCATTTCTTTTTTTTAAAAGACCCGTTGGTGACTTTCGGTTTCGTTTAATAATTTATGTTATGAGTGACAAATATTTATTTATTAAATAAGCCTTTAACCCTTAAACGTCAAGCACATAACACACACAAAATTAACACATAACATTATATATAAACTTAACATAATATTCACAAAGTTATGAAATAAATAAATAAATAAATAAATAAAATATTGATTAATTAAATAAAATATTAACTAATAATCATATTTTATCTATGAAAATATATTCATGACATTCTTTTTGTTAAGTATTTTGTTTCTTATTTTATTACCCTTTATTAGAACATTACTTTTATTTTATATATGTTCTTTATTAATTAATCTTTTTAACACAACTTTATTTCCAGTAGTAAAACATATATAAAATTATTATTAGACAATTTTTATTATAAAAATATGTTCTATTTTATTTAACCCAAAATTTGTCCGTATATGGTGATTTTACACCGAAATCGCATGGTTTTATGCGCATAAACCGTACATCAACTTGTATATGCCATATAACCATTATATATGTTTTAAAATGAACCTTTTGTATCAAAAACATTCTGAAATATTTTTGTTACAAATCAGTTTCAAAACAGTCCACTATTTTTAACCTGAAAATGTTGATTTTCGGCTTTTTCGCGCGTATAAAGTTATCACCGAAGACCTTGCTTGTTATGGATTTGTTATATACTTAAATACATAAATTTTTAACTTAAAACATAATGTTACTTTCTATCCAAAACCGGACTTGTGCAAAAATAATGATTTTAGAAACGAAAACACCTGTTTTTAACGTGTTTTTCAACGTAAAACGTTTACAAGATTAAACCCGATCATCAAACTTTTATTTTCAGTAAATTTACTAACTTTTAACATTTATTTAATGGTTTTAAACTTTTTATTCTCCAGATCTTACAAAGATTCTTATCTTGTTTGCTTTTAACTTTTATGACATAACTACTAGTGGTCATGTCCCATCTTCACTTGAGTAGCTTTAATTTTAACTAATTTTTATCATTTCTTAAAATAAAATGTTAATAAAAACATCAAAATCTCCAGATCATGATCATCATATGCATGAATCATTTTAATCATCTCTAAACTTACAAGTGAAGAACAAATCAAGAACAAAAAGTGTAATCCATATGCACATACATATACACGATTTCATACATACATTCATAGTCGGTATTATTGATTTTATCTTGTGTTTTTAGTTTTCATTTCAACAAAACATACTTAAAATCAAAAGATTTCAGATCATGATCACCATTATTCATGGATTATCTCAATCCTTTATGAAATCAAAGAGCAAGATGGGTTCAAGAACATTATGCTTTACATACATTCATGTATTACCCATTTTCATCATTTAGTAGACTCACGGTTCACATACACACACACACATATACACTCACGGTTCACACAAAATCTTCAAGATTTACATCAAACACACAATCTTCAACATCAAACACACACACACATACACACTCACGGTTCACACACACACATATACACTCTTTTTAAACCCATTTTTCTTGTTTAAAAACCATTGTTGGAACCTTGTATTTCAAGAAAATCTAGTTGTTAGTAAACAAAGCTTGCAACAATCATCCAAAAGTCATGTTACATGAGATTTTTAAAGAATCAAAGCTTACCCAAATGATGAACAACTTCAAGATTTAGGATGATTTCTTCTCATTGGAGTTGGATTTATGCAATCTCTTGCACCAACTCACTAAGGGATCCTTGAAATTAGTTGTTCAAGGCTGGAAATAAGCTTGAAATGAAGAAAAATGAAGATGAAGATGGCGATGGTGGGTGGCCGTGGGTTTGAGGATGAGAAGAGAGGGTAGAGAGAGGTTAGAGAGAGAAAGGAATGGATGGAGTGTGTAGGAAATGGAGTGTAGTGTTGGGTATAAAGAGTAATCATTAATTGTGATTATTGTGGGTTAATGGTGTCATTATATTAATAATATGGCTGGTGGATCTCCAAGTGAGATGCCACCCGGTGTAACACGGGTGTTGGTTTCATTAATTTTTTGTAAAAATTTTAAATGTTCGGGGTTTCACGCGAGAATTTTATATAAATTTAAAAATGTTAATTTTAGACTTTTCAAAGGTTCACAACATTAATAATAGTGATCAAAAGTCAAAAATAAAAATACACACGGTTTAACACAGCAAGCATCCGACTGGACGTTGCATCAAGGCAACTTTTAAAAACTCTTAATTTTACGCGATCAAGGTAAATAATATTAATTATTATTTTTTATGACTAATAATATTTTCACTTAAGATTCATTATATTATAAAAATCAAAATATAATGACCAAATTTAATTAACCAAATTATTACCAACGTTCGTTAAATGTTTTATCGCTACGCGACCCGGTAATTCTCAAAATTACTAATTATAAACTTTACTCTCGAAGGGGCTTTGCTAGACCTTAAATATCCTTAATTATTATAAAA
Organism: Flaveria robusta; assembly: GCA_025506415.1. NCBI lineage: Eukaryota > Viridiplantae > Streptophyta > Magnoliopsida > Asterales > Asteraceae > Flaveria > Flaveria robusta. The sequence continues at coordinate 17,315,536 of CM046473.1, forward strand.
TTAAGTCTTATGATGCATTTAAATATTTTGTCACATTTTATTAACATACGGATATTGACTCGGAAACACGGGATGTCACAACTGCAACATGACTACAAAGTCTACATCAGGGGGATGTCAGTTCCTTGGTGGAAGGATAGTCTCATGGCAATGCAAGAAACAATCCTATGTGTCTGCATCAACTGCTAAAGCTGAATACATTGTTGGTGTAAGCTATTATGCTCAAGTGCTTTGGATTCAGAATCAGATGCTGGATTATGGACTTAACTTTAAGGAGACTTTCATCCATATAGACAACAATAGTGCTATCTCTATTACAGAGAATCCTGTGCAGCGCTCCAAGAAAAAACACATCAATATCAGGTATCATTTGATAAGAGATAATTATGAGAAAGGTCTGATAAAACTGGTCAAACTTAAGACAAATGAACAATATGCTGATCTAATCACTAAGGCATTTGATGAATAGAGATTTAAGTATCTAATATCAGCTATTGGGATGATTAACTTTGAGTAGATTTTCTTAAATTAATTTCAAAATTATTTTCTAAAATGTGTGTCTTTAATGTTGTCTACTTATCAGTCATATAAGCCCCGTTATCTTGAAAGAAATTTTTCTAACTGATATTCCTTAGACTTAAAAGAATTTAAAGTATAATTTATTTTGAAAGACATTAAAATTAACTTCGGAAGAAATTTATGTCCTCAACTCCAATAAGTAAATTACCTTTGGAAGAAATTTGAGAAATATCTTCCAAAGCTTAACACACTTATATGAATTGAAGATCAATTTCCTTCCAAAGCAAATTAGTCTCGGATGATTTACACTTCAGTAAAACTTCTGATACTTAATGTCTCTCAAAACAAATTATACTTCGGAAGCAAACTTTTCTCTAATAAAAATTTCTTCCAAAGAAAATTCTTCTAACTCTAATAAATATCTTCCGAAGTCAAAATTGGCTTCGAAAGTTTTTCAAAACTTCCGAAGACAAAATACCTTCGGAAGATTTTCGACTTTCAAGAAAAATACCTTTTTGGGCACTTTTTCAGAGGTGGGATCGACATTCGTATTTCAAAGTTTATCCTTAACACAATAACTTTGTCTCAAATCCATTTCATATATATACACTCAATGGTTCCCCCTCTTTCACTACTGCAAAATTTTTCTAACCTAAATTCTCCAAAAACCGACCTTGTTCTTACTGTCACACCCTCAACATCCACGTGTGGAGTTTTACCGCGAGGCGTGTGTACAAACCAGGATCACAGTCACTAGTTACTCAGAACGACACTATATGCCACATTTAAAAATAAACCAATCAAAGCTCAAGTTTTAAAACCATGCGGAAGCGTTTTGTAAATAAGACAAACCCAAAGTATGTAAATGTAAAATTTGGCAAAACACGCGCCAACCCATTATTTAAATCTCATAAATAAAATTCAAATGTCATGACTTAAGATGAAGTCTTAGAATGCATGCTGGACCCGTGTCGTGCTCCTAATGGCAAACTGAATTAACGACCTGAGAATAGCATACTAAAAATGTCAACACAATGGTTGGTGAGTTCAAGAGTTTGCATTTAACATAAACAATAATAATTTGCATAACATAAGAAGTGCATTGAAATAGATAGCTAGTCTATATTCATAAGTAATAACAATAGTGATTTCGCGATCGAAGCTGACTGTGTTGCGTTTGTTGCCTCCCGTCACGACTTACCAGGTCATAACGATGTTTGTGTTTAGGACAATATTGCACCCGTTTGACCTCGAGTCGCACAAGTGAGGCTTGTCAAACCCAGTAGTACTACCCAAGATTTCCTGCTAGTTACCATTATTAACGATCCGAAAGTGTGAGGACTTTCAAGGTATTATACACCATGTTAAAACATACACAACTTATAATAATAATATAGCGTTTGTGAACAAGTATGCTACCTCCCCCATAAGAGAGTTTATAAAATAGTGGGGCATGAACTCACCTGATGTGCAAGGAAAATGATAAGAGAGAACTGATGATGGATAAAAAGACAACCCTTCAAAGGTTACCTAGAACACGCAAGTACATAAGTACGTGTGCACAGAAAACTTAACAACCCTAAGTGCTCAATAAACACATTGACCCAAGGCTTTGGAAAACAAGACTCATCTAACCTAGTTGACCCGTTTGACCCGTTGGTGACATATTAATTGAAATCTCGTTTAATCAAATGTATCAACTTATCATACATGATTATCAAACAAAGTATTCACGCATATTACATCATCAACCCAAGTTCAATCTAGATCATCATACAACTTATGCGAATCTCAAACAATCAACATGCTCAACACAATCATAAACATATCACAACTAATAATTCATTCATGAAGTCTAATCATGCACAACATGCCATGTGAAGCCACTCACGACTTCACACCCTAAACCCTGCAAATCCTACTAAGTAGGGGCCTCAGATTCGCACGCGTGTATGACAATCATAATAACATAAATCAACAAGATTCATTCCAACTAACAAACACAATAATGATCAATTCCAATCCCAAACATGATTTCCTAATCACTAGCCATAATTCATCATCATGTATAATCACCAAGAACCTACATTCCTTAAATGATCAATCAAGCAACCATACAACCCAAGTAACACATTCCACCACATTAGGCATCATCCATAAGCATTCTAACATGCTCCTAACACCATAAACATGCTCACATCATCATATCCAATGATCTTCAAAAATAAAGTTTCCCTTTTTAGAAGGTAACACCCAAAAGCAATCTAACATCCAATTCCTTCATAGTTTCATCAATTTTATACCCAATCAAGTTCATAACATTCATTCTAACATGATAATCATCACTAACTCATCAAAATTCCCAATCATCATGCATAAAAGTTTCCACTTATAGTAAGGTATGAACAAACACTAGATTTCATGACTTTTCTTGCACAATTCAAGTAAACCAACATCCAAGCAATGTGTCCAACATCATACAATCATCAAATCATGAATTCCAAGAACAAAAAGTTTCCTCTTAAGGCAATGTGTGAGATTTATGATCAAATCATTGATTTCTTGCAAAATCAACATGATTTAACATTCATACAATCTAACCAACATCAAATTAACATCTAACAATCATCAATTTCACTTTTTCATAATCAATTTCGAATTAGGGTTCTTCAAGAACAAAAACCATGAAAAACTAATCAAAACTAACCTTTAGGTGTGCTTAGATGATGATTAACACTTGAAAACAACTTGTAATACTTGAAACCACTTGGAATTTGACTTGTGCACTTGTTCTTGGATCAAAATCGCAAGATGAAGGTGTTGGGAGGGGGGTTACGGCCGCAATGGGGGTTTGGGGCTAGGGTTGGGTTTAATTTTGTTTAAATATGGTAACTTTTTATTTCAATCCAATTACACCCCATTGTTTATATTTTATAAAAACTAATCTTTTTAACACTTTTTAATAGGTTTCAACTACAAAATATAAACATTACTAATCAACAATAATAATCACATACATTTTCAACTAATAGCAAAACATATGAGATCATAGTTACACATTGTCACGTTATCAAGTAAAATTCACAAACAATAACTTAAAATGCATGAATCACATAACCACAACTAATAATCAACATTATTCACTAGGTTATCATTTGTTTACCATAGATAATTGTTATTAAGTCACCAACGTTCAACGACAACTAGTGTGTGCTCACGACACGTGTATGCAAGAGCTAACGGAACTAACGGAGTTTGGTAACGGAAAATTACGAGATGTCACATTATCCCCATGTTGAAAGAATTTTCGTCCCGAAAATTGCGTTACATGGTTGTGTTACATCACTGGTTTACTGCATTGGCATAACGAAATCGAGTGAGTTGTCACATCATCCCCATGTTGAACGAAATTTCGTCCCGAAATTTAATCAGTACCTTCCCCGGCTGTGACCGTCGTTTCGAACAGATGAGGATACTTGAGCTTCATCTGATCCTCGCGTTCCCACGTGAATTCCGGTCCACGTCTTGAGTTCCAACGAACCTTGACTATAGGTATTTTGCTTTGCTTAAGAGTTTTGACCTCACGGTCCATTACTTCAACAGGCTCCTCAACAAAGCGCAATTGCTCATCCACTTGTACTTCCTCGAGTGGTACAACCAAAGTCTCATCACATAAGCACTTTTTCAGATTTGAGACGTGAAATACGTTGTGAATGCCATTTAATGACTCAGGCAGGTCTAACCGATACGCCACTGGACCTATTCTTTCAAGAATCTCAAATGGTCCAACGTATCTTGGGTTAAGCTTGCCTCTTTTGCCAAATCGTATGATGCCTTTCCATGGTGAGACCTTCAACAACACTTTGTCACCGACCTGAAACTCCAAACGTTTCCATCGCTTGTCTGCATAGCTCTTTTGTCTGTCTCGTGCTGCAGCCATACGGTTCCGTATCTGCACAATCTTTTCGGTAGTCTCGTGCACCAATTCAGGGCAGTGAGCTGACTATCACCAACTTCAGCCCAACAGACTGGTGATCTACACTTTTGGCCATACAACGCCTCAAATGGTGCTGCCTGAATACTAGTATGGTAACTGTTATTGTACGAGAATTCAACCAAAGGTAGATGAACTTTCCAATTATTTCCAAAATCAATTACGCAAGCACGTAACATGTCCTCCAAAGTTTGAATAGTACGCTCGCTTTGTCCATCGGTCTGCGGATGATATGCAGTACTCATATCCAACCGCGTTCCGAGAGATTTCTGTAACGACTGCCAGAAATGAGACATAAAACGAGCATCACGATCAGAGATAATCGAGATCGGCACGTCATGTCTTGAGACCACCTCCTTCAGGTAAATTCTGGTTAATTTATCCATTTTGTCCGTCTCCTTGATCACCAAGAAGTGAGCTGACTTAGTCAGTCGATCCACGATCACCCATATCGTGTCACAACCATTAGAAGTTCTGGGTAATTTAGTAATAAAGTCCATAGAGATCTGTTCCCACTTCCATAAAGGAATCTCAGGTTGTTGCAGTAACCCAGATGGCTTTTGATATTCCACTTTAACCTTGGAACAGGTCAGACACTTGCTCACATACGTTGCTACGTCTGCCTTCATATTAGGCCACCAATAGTGCGCTTTCAGGTCATGATACATTTTGTCAGAACCAGGGTGTATGGAATATTTAGACTTATGTGCTTCACCCATGACTAAATCTCTCAAATCTCCATACATGGGTACCCAAAGTCTATCCATGAAATACCGGATTCCATCGGATTTGACTTCCAACTGTTTGTCCATCCCACGTAAGGATTCTGAACCAATGTTTTCCATTTTCAAAGCTTCTGTCTGAGCTTCCTTGATTTGTTCAGGCAAATGAGTGCTAATCGTAAGCTGCAAAGCACGCACTCGCCGGGGCTTAGCAGTCTCCTTCCTACTCAAAGCATCAGCGACTACATTCGCCTTACCTAGGTGATATTTGATAGCACAATCGTAATCGTTTAACAGTTCCACCCAGCGTCGCTACCTCATGTTTAGCTCTTTCTGCTCAAAGATATGCTGAAGACTCTTGTGATCGGTGTAAATGGTGCATTTGGTACCGTACAAGTAATGTCTCCAGATCTTCAAGGCAAAAATCATTGCACCTAACTCCAAATCATGAGTAGTATAGTTCTTTTCATGCACCTTCAGTTGTCTCGAGGCATAGGCTATTACCTTGCCACGTTGCATCAGGACACAACCAAGTCCTTGGATAGAAGCATCACAGTAAACCACAAAATCATCACTTTCTTCTGGTTGCTAATATCGGCGCGCTACAGAGTTTCTGTTTCAACAACTGAAAAGCGGCTTCTTGACTCTCACCCCATTTATACGTTGTTCCTTTATGGGTCAAGGCTGTGAGAGGTTGAGCGATTTTTGAAAATCCCTTAATGAAACGTCGATAGTACCCTGCCAGTCCAAGAAATTGCCTTATCTCACTAGGCGTCTTGGGTACCGACCAGTTCTTTATAGCCTCAATCTTTGTAGGATCCACATGTATTCCTTTCTCGTTAACAATGTGACCCAAGAATTGCACCTCACGAATCCAGAAATCACACTTAGAAAACTTGGCATACAACTATTCCTTCTTAAGCAATTCCAAGATTAGACGTAGATGCTCCTCATGCTCCTCCTTGGTCTTAGAATAGATCAATATGTCATCGATAAACACGATAACAAACTGATCGAGGTAGGGTTTGCACACACGATTCATGAGATCCATGAACACCGCTGGTGTATTAGTCAACCCAAAGGGCATGACCAAGAATTCATAATGACCATAACGAGTGCGGAATGCGGTTTTAGAGGTGTCTTCCTCCCGAACTCTCAGTTGATGATAACCGGATCTCAAATCAATTTTTGAGTAATAGCTTGATCCCTGAAGTTGATCAAATAAGCCATCAATATGAGGCAAAGGGTATCGGTTCTTGACTGTGACCTTGTTCAACTCTCTGTAGTCAATGCACATACGAAAGGTACCATCTTTCTTCTTAACAAAAAGTACAGGTGCTCCCCACGGTGATGAGCTCGGTCGAATAAATCCTTTATCCAATAGCTCCTGAAGTTGTGCAGATAGTTCCTGCAGTTCGTTTGGTGCTAACCGATAAGGTGCTCTCGCAATTGGAGCTGCTCCGGGAGTCAAATCAATCTGAAATTCAACCCGACGATGAGGTGGTAGTCCAGGCAGATCCTCTGGACACACCTCTGGAAAGTCGCGAACTACCGGGATATTCTCTATCTTCTTCTCTTCTTATTGTTTATCGGTCACAAGGGCTAATATGGCTAAGTGACCCTTGCGTAGCCACTTCTGTGCTTTCATAAAAGATATGATGCCTATCACTGCACCACTCTTCTAGCCTTTAACTGAGAGAATCTCTCCCTCTTTTAGAGGAATGCGAATAACCTTCTCATGGCATATGACTTCTGCCTGCTTCTCAGACAGCCAATCCATACCCACGACCACGTCAAAACTCCCAAGTGTAATAGGCATGAGATCGATATCAAAGGTATGACCAGCGAGTTCTATCTTACAACCCTTAAGGATATGCGTAACGAAGATTTGCTTACCATCAGCTAATTCTACGGTATACTTAGAGTCCAACGCAGAAGGCATATCACTTAGGAGACTACAGAATTTAGTAGAAATAAAACTCCTATCGGCACCAGTATCAAACAGTATAGAAGCAAAACGACCATTAATAGGAAATGTACAAGTAACAGTAGTAGGATCGTTTAGAGCCTCACCTGATCCCATGACAAAGGCTCTCCCTTTTGCTCCACCATTGTCGCCACCATTATTGTCACCATTGCCCCCATTATTGTTATTACCACCATTTCCATTGCCATTACCATTTCTTTTTAATTGAGGGCAATTTCTCTTGTAATGCCCCTCTTTTCCACATTCAAAGCAACCCTTTGGCGTTTCATGGGGCCGCTGGGACTACTGAGGCTGCTGGGGCTTCTTCATCAACTCCCCACGACAATCCTTTGCCGCGTGTCCAACCTTCCCACAACGTTGGCATCGAAATCTATCACACCTGCCAGTGTGGTGATAGTTGCATCGGTTGCATTTGGGGCTTTTCCCCGCATAACCACCGGGTCCTTGAGTTGGGGCAGACGATTGGTTGAAGTTGCGGTTGTTATCAAACCTCCTTTGTTGCTGTTGTTATTGAGGCTGTTGTTGCTGAGGTTGACTACCAGATGTCGATCCCTTGCTGGCATTACTTTCCCACTTGCGTTTATTGTCGGGCATGCTTGTCACAGCGCCCCGCTTAGGTAACTTCCCTTGCTCCACTGCCTGATCGGTGAGTTTATGAGCTAATCGAATGACCTGTTGAATAGTAGGAAGATTTGCAGCGGTCACCATACTTTGAATTTCCGGCACCAACCCACGTAAGTAGATCTCAATTCGTCGGCTCGGTGGGTCAACCATGCCAGGACAGAGTGTAGCCAGCTCATGAGACCTAGTAGTGTAAGCTTCAATGTCAGATCCTTCCATCTTTAATTGCCAGAACTCGGCTTCTAGCTTCTGAACTTCATTACGAGGGCAGTATTCCTATGTCATCATCGTTTTGAATTCATCCCATGGCAGCGCGTTTGCCATCGCCTGACCAAGCATCTGCACTTGCGCATTCCACCACGTGAGTGCTGCACCCTCAAGTGTCCCCGTGGCGAATTTCACCTGGTCCACCGCTGGACAGTTGCATTTGGCGAAGACTGATTCAGTCTTCTCGAACCACCTCACGAGCCCTACAGCTCCCTTAGATCCACTGTAGGTATGGGGCTTGCAATCCATAAATGCCTTGTAATTACACCCAGGTAATCGAACCGAATGAATTTATCATTTAACGGAATATTTGCGTAATCGATGACTAAAGTCACCGTTTACCTCCAAACTGAGCGGGTTGAGTGTTCAATGCCGCCTACACATGCTGATTAATCAGGGCAGCTAATTCAGCTGGGGTCATGTTCATGGTGCCGGCGCCACGTCCTCCGCCACGCCCACGGCCACGTCCACGTCCACTGCCTCGGCCGTCCATATTTCACTTTACATTTACAAACACAATAATGAGTAACATCCAACATATTAATCTCATTGAAGTATGGTAAATAATAAGAAATAATGTACTGCCACAACCACAACATTTATAACCAAAATGATAACTTATCATAAATGAATTGTAAGTAACTCACAAAATATCCAATCAATGTCAAAATTTCAAGTTTTCAGTTGTGTGGGAAACAACGCTTCCCACATAGGTTTTAAAAAAAAACGCTATGCAGTCTAGATCATATAAATAGAAAAGAATCAATCAAACAAATCTGATCCATCACTATCTCCGCCGTCTGGGGCTTCTTCGGGCTCTTCCTCGGGGTCTTCATCAACATCTTCTGCTGGTGCAGGATGGTCCACAATCTGTAGTGCTGCAAACTGTGCCTCCAATCCGGTCAACCTATCCTCCACACCTACATTATGAAGCTCCTGCTCGTCCATACGCTCCACAAGCTGCATCACAGTACCAGTCAGGGTATGATGTCCAGTAATAGCCATCGAGAGTCGGTCCTGGAGTGTCTCCACTAGTAGGCATAGCTGGCGCACTTCATATGCTAAAGTGGAGTTCTCGTCAGTGAGTACTCTGATACGCCGACGCTCAGTGTCAAGAGTCGCAACTAAAGCTGCCACAGCCTGCTCGAGAGGAACGTCAAGTGAGGGAAGAGCAGGTGCCGTAGAGGCAGTAGCTGACCTGGTCCTGGGTCCAGTAGTAGCAGGGCCTGGGACCCGCTCCCTGTAAACCATACGGTTCACATAGGTAGCATAGTATCTCCAATCTCGAGGAGGATCGAGCTCAGGTGACACAAATGGCTGGTCCAAATCTATCTCTCTAGAAGGGTAAGGATACTACGGCCAATCGGGTTCTCGATGAGGTACAGGAGGAGAAGGAGGGGATTCAGAACGCGCAGGTCTTTTACCCAAAACCCGTGATGATGATGCCATGCTGCAGTGCACGTGATGCGTAAGCCAATGAGTATACAGTAAGAGAATAAGTAAAGAGTGACTAACTAACTGTGTACGGTTATAGACTAGTGTGTATGCAACCTAGTTCGCTATAACCAATGGCTCTGATACCAATCTGTCACACCCTCAACATCCACGTGCGGAGTTTTACCGCGAAGCGTGTGAACAAACCAGGATCACAGTCACTAGTTACTCAGAACGACACTATATGCCACATTTAAAAATAAACCAATCAAAGCTCAAGTTTTAAAACCATGCGGAAGCGTTTTGTAAATAAGACAAACCCAAAGTATGTAAATGTAAAATTTGGCAAAACACGCGCCAACCCATTATTTAAATCTCATAAATAAAATTCAAATGTCATGACTTAAGATGAAGTCTTAGAATGCATGCTGGACCCGTGTTGTGCTCCTAATGGCAAACTGAATTAACGACCTGAGAATAGCATACTAAAAATGTCAACACAATGGTTGGTGAGTTCAAGAGTTTGCATTTAACATAAACAATAATAATTTGCATAACATAAGAAGTGCATTGAAATAGATAGCTAGTCTATATTCATAAGTAATAACAATAGTGATTTCGCGATCGAAGCTGACTGTGTTGCGTTTGTTGCCTCCCGTCACGACTTACCAGGTCGTAACGATATTTGTGTTTAGGACAATATTGCACCCGTTTGACCTCGAGTCGCACAGGTGGGGCTTGTCAAACCCAGTAGTACTACCCAAGATTTCCCGCTAGTTACCATTATTAACGATCCAAAAGTGTGAGGACTTTCAAGGTATTATACACCATGTTAAAACATACACAACTTATAATAATAATATAGCGTTTGTGAACAAGTATGCTACCTCCCCCATAAGAGAGTTTATAAAATAGTGGGGCATGAACTCACCTGATGTGCAAGGACAATGATAAGAGAGAACTGATGATGGATGAAAAGACAACCCTTCAAAGGTTACCTAGAACACGCAAGTACATAAGTACGTGTGCACAGAAAACTTAACAACCCTAAGTGCTCAATAAACACATTGACCCAAGGCTTTGGAAAACAAGACTCATCTAACCTAGTTGACCCGTTTGACCCGTTGGTGACATATTAATTGAAATCTCGTTTAATCAAATGTATCAACTTATCATACATGATTATCAAACAAAGTATTCACGCATATTACATCATCAACCCAAGTTCAATCTAGATCATCATACAACTTATGCGAATCTCAAACAATCAACATGCTCAACACAATCATAAATATATCACAACTAATAATTCATTCATGAAGTCTAATCATGCACAACATGCCATGTGAAGCCACTCACGACTTCACACCCTAAACCCTGCAAATCCTACTAAGTAGGGGCCTCAGATTCGCACGCGTGTATGACAATCATAATAACATAAATCAACAAGATTCATTCCAACTAACAAACACAATAATGATCAATTCCAATCCCAAACATGATTTCCTAATCACTAGCCATAATTCATCATCATGTATAATCACCAAGAACCTACATTCCTTAAATGATCAATCAAGCAACCATACAACCCAAGTAACACATTCCACCACATTAGGCATCATCCATAAGCATTCTAACATGCTCCTAACACCATAAACATGCTCACATCATCATATCCAATGATCTTCAAAAATAAAGTTTCCCTTTTTAGAAGGTAACACCCAAAAGCAATCTAACATCCAATTCCTTCATAGTTTCATCAATTTTATACCCAATCAAGTTCATAACATTCATTCTAACATGATAATCATCACTAACTCATCAAAATTCCCAATCATCATGCATAAAAGTTTCCACTTATAGTAAGGTATGAACAAACACTAGATTTCATGACTTTTCTTGCACAATTCAAGTAAACCAACATCCAAGCAATGTGTCCAACATCATACAATCATCAAATCATGAATTCCAAGAACAAAAAGTTTCCTCTTAAGGCAATGTGTGAGATTTATGATCAAATCATTGATTTCTTGCAAAATCAACATGATTTAACATTCATACAATCTAACCAACATCAAATTAACATCTAACAATCATCAATTTCACTTTTTCATAATCAATTTCGAATTAGGGTTCTTCAAGAACAAAAACCATGAAAAACTAATCAAAACTAACCTTTAGGTGTGCTTAGATGATGATTAACACTTGAAAACAACTTGTAATACTTGAAACCACTTGGAATTTGACTTGTGCACTTGTTCTTGGATCAAAATCGCAAGATGAAGGTGTTGGGAGGGGGGTTATGGCCGCAATGGGGGTTCGGGGCTAGGGTTGGGTTTAATTTTGTTTAAATATGGTAACTTTTTATTTCAATCCAATTACAAAATAAACCCCATTGTTTATATTTTATAAAAACTAATCTTTTTAACACTTTTTAATAGGTTTCAACTACAAAATATAAACATTACTAATCAACAATAATAATCACATACATTTTCAACTAATAGCAAAACATATGAGATCATAGTTACACATTGTCACGTTATCAAGTAAAATTCACAAACAATAACTTAAAATGCATGAATCACATAACCACAACTAATAATCAACATTATTCACTAGGTTATCATTTGTTTACCATAGATAATTGTTATTAAGTCACCAACGTTCAACGACAACTAGTGTGTGCTCACGACACGTGTATGCAAGACCTAACGGAACTAACGGAGTTTGGTAACGGAAAATTACCAGATGTCACACTTACCTTCCTTCACCACAAAGCTACTTCAAATGGCCACCCTCAACCAAAGAAACCAACCCGATTTCTCCATGCATCTTCACAGGCAACACAATCAGGTTGCTCTGTTGCACTCTGTGAAAGATCCTGGATTCTCAGAGGTTTGTCGCTTCTTATCTCTGTCAAACTACTTCACCTCCCTCACTATTGATCATCCTCTCTATGAGGATCAACTTCTGGAGTTCTGGCGGACCTATCAAGAGGTCACCATGGACGGGGATAAGACACTATCTGCCATAGTGCTGGGTAGGCCAATCTTCATCACTCCAGCCTCCATAAACTCTCATCTGATATTGGATGATGCAGAAGGTGACTTGTCCATCCCAAAAGCAGCAGTAAATCATTATTTGGACAGATGGGCTATGAGAGGGGGACTACTCTGTAAGAACCTTTAGAAAGGGAAAGGTCTCCTCTCAATGGAAATACCTCCTCTATGTAGTCATTCACAGCCTATCCAATAAGCACGGAGGATGGGATCAAATTCCTGAATACCTTTCCTACATAGTCAATGGAATGTTTCAAGGGGTCAAGTTCAGGTATTCTTAGTTTGTTTATACAAATCTGCTTGCAAACTTGCACTCCTTAGAATATTACATATTCTCTAGATATGTCTAGCACATTCTTAACTGTGAACTGGGCTCGTAGTTAAGGGGTACAGGTAATGTTCTTAAATTGGGACAGATGAAGCCTCGCATCTTTAAAATTTTGAGAAAACCTACTGTGGGATTCTCTAAGGTCGAAACGACCCTTGTCAAAAAAATGTTAGAGCTCATTGCTCAAGATGACAACCTAGCAGCACCAGCTATTGTTGAACCCACACCTGTTATCTTCCAGCTACCCTCTCAACTTCAAGTAACCATCACCTACCAGAGAAAATCTAAACAAACCCCTTCACAGGCTATTCAGCAGGTGTAGGCCCTATATCATCACCCATATAGGAGGAAGTGGACACTTGAGCTCCCACTTTCACTAAGGAGCAAACCACTCCCATATCACAAATGATCAGTGCTGAGGTTCCTCATGCTCAGCCTGATAAGCTCATCACCCAACAAGCCTTAAACCTTCACTCAGAGTCTCAAAACTCTAGTGAACAACCTTTAGGGTAACCAACCAATCCCCAACATAGAATTCTATGATGATGAAGATATGGGTTTCAGTGAGTACCATGAGTCTCTCTTCTCCATCCTTGCTCAAGGAGAGATGAGTGCTCTTACTTCTCCAATGTCTAGCCCACATAATCCACCCACAACTGAGGTCGATCTCCCTGAACAAGTTTAGGAGATCCATATGGAAGAGGCTCTCATTACTTCTAGTGATTACATCATTAAGATCTCAACCATGGCAACTCAGCCCATTGACACTTCATTTGAAGTTGTGAGTGTGCAATGGAAATCCAGCAGCAAAGAACAATATGCTGGTGATAAGGAAGAAGACCTTGGTCCAATTCTCTCAACCCCCCATGATTCTTCATTTGAAGATGAGGGGAGTCTGCAACTAAAGGTGCAACAACTTCAACAAACATGCATCTATTTAGTTTCTAAGGTTAGTCACTTGGAATCTCAAGTGACTGCCTTGTAGAAAAGGCTCAATGAACAGCAACTTGAGATCACCGATCTCAAGGGCAAGCTAGCTGAGAGACCACCCAGACAAACTCAACCAGGTCCACAAGAACCTATGGAAGTGGTGGACTTCACCTCCAGCCCACCTATGCAAGTGGGTGATGCTAGCAAAAAGGGGGAGAAAGTCCCTTCAACCACAAAACCCGGGAGTTTTGTCCTCAGTATGGACAATGAAGATTCACCACACTCACTTGCAGTTGTCCAGACTCAACAACTACCTCAGGCTCACACTGATATGGAGGCAATACTACAAGAACTCTTTGAGGAAGGAATTCCAATAGGCATGTCCGCCCCATTCTACCCTGCTTAAAATCCAATAGTGGGATGGTTGTATGACAATACAAGAATGGCATTGGTGCTTTTTAGATCTCAGGGGCAGTAGGAGGTCTTCAATTTTCAGACCCTAAGATTCAATAAGAGTATTAACTTAGTTGATCTGCCACTTGTCAACCTAAGCCAAAACAGACAGGCTGGCAGATTAGCTAAGATAATTCAAGAGTAGGTGCTACTGGAGTTCAGAAGCAGAGCAAAATTATATAGACACAGGCTAGCAGGGAAAACTATTGGTCAACTGGATACTGAGGAACACCCTAACATTAGCTTCGAAGGGGAAACCTTGGTTAAAGGCCCAGTAGTGGACTCTTTGAACCTTGAGACAGGCTCATCCTCAGCACCCAATACCCTTAGTGAAAAACATGCTGGTGAAGGTGTATCACAACCTCTCTCTAGCTAGAGCTCAAGCTTAAAACAATCACTAGAAGGCCAAAGCTCTCTCCACCCTAAGTCATGCAGGCCAACAATTGACAAAGGGAAAAGAATGATAACTCGAGGGGAGATTGAGGAGGGGAAAAGGGAGAGGGAGAGGAAGAGGAAGGCTGGGGGAGAGAAAACCGGAGAGATTGAATTATCTAGGATTAAGGAACTATAATATAGATGAACTCATTTCTATCCCATTAGCAGAGTTAAATGAACTGGCAGACACAGAGCTGTCTAAAGAGAGGAAGGAGGCTGAGGCTACACAATTGCTCCTCAAGATCAAAGAAGAAAGGAAAAGAAAAAAACTATACAAAGCCCCTACCCACTCTCTAGTTCAAGAAAGTCCTGAAAAGGAGATTGTGGCTATACAATAGGAACAAACTCAGATAGGCAGAGAACAAGAGAGACAGAAGATGATAACCTATCTAAGTGCCATAGGTCTCTATCAGGCAATAGCTCTCAACCCCCTCTCATATGAATATGTTGAATTTGATTACCTCAAACAGCTAGAAGAAGAAGCTCAAACTCGAAGAAAAGCTATTAAGAGGAAAATAAGAGAAGAGGCTGCTAAGTCAAGAGCCACCATTAGAGCACAAAAAAAGAAGTCTGCTTACAGGCTGAAAATGGTGAGCTTCTTGAAGCTGTATGGGTTCTCCGGAAGGAGATTTGGCCCTATGTCTCTATCCATAATGGATGACCATATAAGAATGATCAAGTAGAAGATAAAGTTAGGTCAGTTGGTTGCCTTGCATTCTCCACCAAGTCAAGCAGTACCTGAAGTTGAGAAGAATAAAGAAAGATCAATTGGTGCTGCAGGCCACTCTCCTTAGTTAAAGTATAGAAAGAGGAAAAGGATGGCCATCAAAAGGGACAAGAAGAAAAAGAAGAAGTCCAAGGCATCCACCTCTCCACCTCAGGATGAATCAGAACATCCTTAGGGTGAACAAGAAGAGGCTGCTCAACCAACTCCTATTCAAGCAGAGCCTCTTACAGTTGGAAGACCCATCATGTCCCGGAGCTTTGCAGCAAATCCAGGTAGATTGTATGTCATTAGAGATCAAGGAGGTCAAGATGTTTATCTCTGGCAAGACATTTTTGATCTCCCTCTGCATGATCTCTATGACATGAGAAGATACTATGAAACTCTGAGGGATCTTGACCAATTTATGAAGAAAGACATGGTCTTGATCCTAATGAGGACTGTCAACATCTAAGTATCCTTCTTTGTTTTGGTAGCATCAGCCTAGAGGGAGTTTGTAAGGAATACTTGAAAGGCTGATGCAACCAAAGTAGCCAAAGAGCTTTCTGCTTGCATGCATGTGCATTGAAGAAGTTACTTCAAAAGTTTTACACTTCTCCTAAGAAAACTGTTCAAGTGTAAAATGTTCCAAAGCCAAGACCAAAATCTTCCGCAGCCAAATATGAAAGCTTTCGAAGCTTAGAAGACAAAGTCTTCCAAAGCTAACAAGACAGAAGACTGAATCCTTCTGAGGACAAAGAAGACATGCTTTCTCTGATCTACTTTTGCTCAAAGCTGACCAACTTTCCGCTGCCACTGTGAAGACTCACCAAATTCCATAAGTTGGTGAAAAGGTCCATGTTTTAGTAAACTGTAGATTATGGTGTAGGTGTCTGTAACTTTCAACTTTGTACTTTTATCCTTTTTGTAATATATTAGGATGTGAGCTATGGCATGTCATAGTCACATGTGAAAAAGGCAATCTGCCTTTTTGACTTTATGTTGATTTTGTTGTCTAGATTAGTGTATCTAGCTGCCTTTCAAAGTATGGCTGGCTGTAGGATGTACTATAAAGTTTCTCAGGTATTGTTTTTTGAATTATCACTTGATTACTTTGTAGCTTTATAATAGAACTTGAGAGCAATATACAACATTCTTGAAAACCATTTCTCCTTGTGTTCTTTTACTTTTTGTTCTTAATTCATCCGAAGCCGGTTCCTTATTTGATCTTGTAAGTGTTGCTCAAGTTCACTCGCCAAACATTCCTGTGAAACTATTGCATTGACCTTCCCAAACGATCATGCACTTGCATGCTCCACCTAGTCAAGCCGCACCTGAAGTTGAGGTGAAGGTTGAACCATAAGTGACAACACAACCTAATCCTAAAGCTACATCTATGCCAACTTCATCTTCTAACCCACAACAGGGTTCTGATCCTCCTTCTTTAGAACATATGGAGGAAAAAGACCCAAATAAGGAGAAAAATGAAAAAACATCTTGTGCTGCAGGCCACTCTCCTCAGTAAAAGTTTAGAAATAGGAAAAGGATGGCAATAAAAAGGGACAAGATAGAGAAGAAGAAGTCCAAGGCATCCACCTCTGTATCTCAGGATGAGTCAGAACATACTAAGGGTGAACAAAAAGAGGCTGCTCAACCAACTCCAATTCAAGTAGAGCCTCCTGTAACCGGAAGACCCATTCTGTCATGGAGCTTTGTTTCTAATCCAGACAAGTGGTATGTAATCAAAGATAAAGGAGGTCAAGATGTCTACTTCTGGCAAGACATGCTTGATCTTCCTCTACACCATCTTTTTGATATGATAAGATATTATGAGAGTCTGAGGGATCCTAACCAATTATTGAACAAAGGAATGGTCTTGATCCTAATGAGGACTGTCAACATCTGAATATCCTCTATGTCTTGGTAGCATCAGCCTAGGGGAGTTTGTAAGGCTATAACTGAAATGCTGATGCAACCAATGTCACCAAAGAGCTTCCAGCTTGCATGCATGTACTTAGCAAAAGATACTTCAGGAGTTTTACACTCCTCACAAGAAAAATAGTCTAAGTGTAAGATCTTCCAAGCCAAGACCAAAATATTCTGAAGGCAAAGATGAAGTCTTCTGAAGCTTGGAAGACAAAGACTTCCAAATACAACAAGATAGAAGACTAATTTTTTCCGAAGACAGAGAAGACATGCTTTCTTTGATCAACTTCTTTAGAAAGTTGACCAACTTTCCGCCGCCACTCTGAAGACTCACCAACTTGTACAAGTTGGTGAAAAGGTCCATGCTTTAGTAAACTGTAGATTAGGGTCTTGAGTGTGTAACTTTCTACTTTGTACCTCTTATTGTTTTTGTAATATATTAGGATGTGAGCTATGACATGTCATAGTCACAAGTCAAAAGGGCAATCAGCCTTTTGACTATGCATTGATCTTGTTGTCTAGATTAGTGTATCCAGCTGGCCTTCAAAGTATGGCCAGCTGTAGGATGTAGTATAGTGTATCTCAAGTCTTGTATTTTTAATAATTCTTTTGGTATCATCTGTAATAGAACTTGAAAGCAATATACAGCATTCTTGAAAACCATCTTTGTTGTTCTTGTTCTTTATTTTAAGTTCTTAGTTTCCATATAGCCGGTTTCTTATTTGATCCTATAAGTGTTTAAGCCTGCTCACTCTCCAAACAATTTGGGAAACTGTTGCAATAACCTCCCCAACCGGTCCTATAGTATTCAACAACATGCATGAGCAACCGAAAGGACGAAAGAATTAATAAACGGTTTTCGCTTGTGAAATAGTTCATATGGAGTCTTCATTTTATCTTTCACTATTAGAACTCTAAATAGAACATTCGAAGCACAATTGACTGCCTTTGCCCAGAAAATAATAGGAAGTTTAGATTCTATAAGCATAGTTTAGGCTGCTTCAATGAGAGTGTGATTCTTTCTTTTAGCAACACCATTTTGCTAGGGTGTTTGTGCAACGCTAAATTGTTTGAGAATCCCTTTGCTTGCACAGAATGAATCAAAGATCTGATTTCTATACTCCATTCCGTTGTCACTTTTGATTGCCAAAATTTTCGTGTTGCTGATATTCTTAATTGTCAAAATCAGCTTCTGCAACACCTCAGCTGTCTCCCCTTTATGTGACACGTACCTCACCCAAGAATATCTAGAATAATCATCTGTTACAACAAGACAATAAGAATTCTTAGCGACACTTTTCACACTTATTGGACCTAACAAATCACTATGTAATAACTCAAGAGGATTAGAAATGGAATTTTTGAGTTTAAGCTTGTGCGATTTCTTGTGCTGTTTTCCTTTAGCACTAGACATACACTTTTCGATTAAAGAAAAATCCTTTTGTGGTAAACCTCTGACAAAATTATTTTTAACCAACTTGTTAATATTCTTAAAATTCACATGGCCTAAACGTCTATGCCAAAGAAATGACTTAGAGGGGGAAGCTTTTGACAAGAGACAGGTCACGATGGATGTTGATTCTTTGGAGTTCATATCAAGAAGATACGTGTCATTTTTTCTTAGAGCTCGCATGATTACCAAATCATCAGGAACTAAGAATTCAGGCTTAAGAAATAGACATTCATTAGACTTAAAAAGCACGGGAATATTCTTATCATAAATTTGTGACACGCTCAGAAGATTGAATGCTAATTCAGGCACGAACTTTACCTTTCCAAGGTTAAAAAACCATTGGATGCCTCACCTTGACTATCATTTTACATTCTCTTTTATCACCCTGAAAAGCAACATATTCTCCATTTATTATCTGATAATTTGTAAGAAGGTCCTTCAATCCGGTCAAATGCCTGGAATATCCACTATCTACGTGCCAAGTACTATTGATAGAGAAAATCATTTAGACAGGGGGACCAAACCTTAACCGGCTTGGTTCTAGGAAGAGATGAATTTGTTCAAAAAAAACTATCAACAAAATGCTTTACTTTATTTCCTAAAGAACGGTTATCTACATTTCTATTTACAACCTCTAGACAATGCTTAACAACGTGATCATCTTTTCCACAGTTGAAGCACTGAGATATTAAACTTTTTCTTTTATCCTTTTGAATTGGAACATGATCCATGATAACGTCTTCCTCACACTAAGACATAAGAAAATCATAATCACTATAAGGGACGTGCACTTACTGTGGTTTGTTTTCTAACTCAAATGATCTATCATGATTTGTGGATTCTCTTATTTTTGAAATTTTGAAATCATGCGAAGATGTTGTTTCACTTGGAGTAGAGATTCAAATAGGAGTGAAAGTGGGAATGGGAAGAGAAATGAATTTTTCCAAACAGTTTGTTTTTGAAGAATTTTTATCACCTTTACTATGAACACCAACCTTTTCATTAACACATGAAACATCAACTTCATTTGATTCAAACATTTTGGAATGAGAACAACTGGAATTCAAACTATCCAAACTACAATCTATACTACTAGAACTATTGTCTACAAATGACTTTTTGGAATCTAAAGAACTAGAACTACAACTACCAAGACCTCTACTTCCTCCGTAATCATAATCTTCCCAAACCTCTTTATGATTCACCCCTTCTAAACTTGCAAATAAACTGTTGGTATCCTTTTCAATTAAATAATTTGTAGGATGAGGTGTAGGCATTGGAGAATAGCAAAAGGTGCTAGGCGGTGGGTAAACATAAGGGGTTTCCCCACAACCCGACCCTGTCTTAATCCTAACTCCCTTTTGTTAGCTATAGAGTTCCTCTAGCATCAATCCAAAAATTGTCCATTTATCAAGTTTTGTTTTAAGTTTGTTGGTCTCCAATTCAGCTAAAGTTACTCTCTCAGTCAAAGTATTAATTTTCACATTTCTCTCAAAAAGGGTGCTTTTTAAATGATCATTTTCTTTTAAAGATTCATTTAATTTTACAAAAAAATTTGCTTCATTCTTTTTAAGTTTCTCATTTACCCTTTTTAGTTCCCCTTCATTTTCTTTTAATATATTGTTCACTTTATAAATCCCAAACAAACGAATTTTGCAAGCAGATGAACACATGTCTTAAATTACCTCATATGGAATCTCCATTACCTTCTTCTCTGCAATTTCAGCTAGGGCCTTCTCATAGTTGCAGACCCTTGATTCCATTTTCAACTCTTCTTCCCTCGCAACTTTTCAAGCTTCAACTTTTTCTTTCTTTTCACAATCATCCACTATACTAATTATCATCACGCTATCCTTCTCCTCCTTTCCACAAGCAATCTTCAAATTGTCATTCACTTCACTCTTCTTCCTTCTACCTGCTTCACTTTTCACCACCTCTGCAATTTCAGCTACGAGGGCATGATTGATTTCTTCTTTAGTCTCATCTAACTTAGCACTCCGGTCAAAGTTGGTTAACAAAGCTGTTTCTTTCTTTTTCTTGTTCTCTTCTTTATCATCAATAGGAATGACCCGGTTCACCCCCTGTTCCTGGTTCAGATACAATGGGAGATGGACACTCTCTTTTAAAATGCTTGAGTTGTATGTTGTTGAAGTACTTGAGCTTTGATTTGTCAAATCCAATCTTCATATTCTGGTTTCCAAAATTCTTCCTTCTTGTTCTCTCCATGAATCTTCTTGCCCTTAGAGTAATCATAGCCATTTGCCATTGAAGATTAGCTTCTTCTAGATCATCAGGATCAACCTGATACATATCTTTCGTAGTCATTCCTCTTACCTTTAGTTCACCAGCAACCAATGCTTCATAACTATGCACAAAGAGACCAAATAGAGCCATACTCTCCGATGGAACCTGTGGACGATTTGGAGATTTTGATGTGGATCCATGGCCTGTAGTCTTGTCAGAAGTGCCAGTCATACCACTATAAGTTGACACGTGATTTAATGAATCAGAACTAGATGAAATAAGAGCAGCATTCTATGAATAAGCTTGAGATGGAAACATTGCTTAGTTGTATTCTCTTTGTTTCAGTTCTAACTCGAAGGACTTCAACTTGTTGATTATGTTCAAGAGCTTGTAATCTAGAAATCCCCTTTCTTGCCTCAACATCCTCAACTGAAAACTCCATTGATTATGGAATCATTGCTTAGTTGTTTTCTCTTTGTGACTTGTTCACTGTTTGATAGCTTCTCATCATACTTCTTCACTGTGCTTGTAACAGACAAAAACTGATTGGTGAGATCAGTGAGACTCTCATTCTTGTTTCCAACAAAAGAGTTGAATTCTTTTTCAGATTGAGCGGCTTTATCCTTGACCAATTCCACATTACCTCATAGAATTCATACAATGCATCGTACAAATCGTTTGTAGTTTTATATTAACCAAATCTATTGTAGATCTCTCCTGATAGGCACAAGGTCAGAGCACTGAATGCCTTTTGATCCTGATCAATCAACTTGATGTTTCTCTCTGAATATTTTATCGAATCTGCTATTTGAATCGTCACATTGTCTTTTATTATAACATGCATGTAAGGTCCTTTCACAATTGATTCTCATTGAGTGTGATCGGTGTACAGGAAGAAGGCTTTCAAACATCTTTTCCAATCATCAAAGTTGCCACCATTGATTAGCTTAGGGGTCTGTTTGGTGCCACACTCTCAAGATCAGCAAGGGTAAGACTTGCCGTCATTAAAGTTTGGTTAAATAAAAATCAGTAGTTTCGCACAAGAAACAGTATTTTCGCAGGTGATAGTTTCACAGATAGAATGCAGTTTTGCAGCTAGTTTCTACAGCAGTTCCGCTAGTAGTTTGCCCGAAAGTATTAAACTTTTGTTCAAATAAAATGGATGATAGTTTCGCAAGGAAACTGATCAGGCTGAAGAACTTTCATTCTAGGTTTGCAAAGGGATCAAAACCACCAAAGATCTGTAGTTTTCCAAGATAGTTTCGCACTATGAATAGTAGTTTCGCACTATGAATCTAAAAACCCTCTTTTTGCGAAAATGACCCAAAAATTACCAAAACTCACTCATATCACAACCAGTTTGAGATCTGATGATTGCAGAAGTTTCCCAAGTTCACACCATACTTTCCTCAATCAATTTCCATGGATAACACACGTAAAACAACTCCAAAATGATTGAGAAGATGAATATGTCAAAACTAACCAAAAAAACACAAACAATCAAGAGCATAAAGGCTCTGATACCATATTGTAGGTCCAGCTGATCGTTTGAACGTGCTTTTGAAGAAGATTTAACACTGAAATCCATAAGATATCACTAAGTCTAATAACTTTTGGACCAAGTAGTGATGGAATATGAACACAAATCAAAGATAAGACACATTTGTAAAAGAATTTGTGAAGATTTAAGAAGAATAATGCTCAAATGTATGAAATATAAGCTCCTAGCAATACACAAATAATCAATGAACTAAAATCTGTAATGTAAATAAAGTTCCAAAAGTTGCAAAATGATCAACAAAGAAACATATATATATATAGGACCTAGTTTCGCATACAGTTTCGCATACTGCGAAACTGTATGCACTATGGCATGTGAAACTATAGGGAGAAACTGTAGTTTCGCATGCAGATTCGCATGCCACAGAATACAAAAAGAACACAAATCTAAACTAGATCCTATTACGATAATATCTATGCTATAATAAACTATGACTAAACAATAACAAAGGACAAGGTGATTACCAACCTATTCTTGATTATCATAAAGTTACTAACATTTAACTTATATTTTATATGTTTTAAACTTATTTCTCCAGATCTTACAAAGATACTTGACTTGTTGAGAATTAAATTTTATAAAATCATCACTAGTGGATACGGACCATCTACACTTGAGTACCATTAATTCTAACTTGTTTTTATATTTTTTTTAAATCAAATGTGAATAAAAAATTCAAAGTTTCAAGATCATGATCACCATATACATGGATCATTTCAATCATTTCTAAACTCATAAGTGAAGAACAAATCAAGAACAAAAGTGTCAACCATACATACATACATATACAGAATTTTATATATACATATATAGTCCAAATCATAAATTTATCTTGTGTTCTTAGTTTTTATTTCAACAAAACACACTTTAAAATCAAAAGATTTTAGATCATGATCACCATTTTTCATGGATCATCTCAATCCTTTATGAAATCAAGGAGCAAGATGGGTTTAAGAACATCATTCTTTACATGCAATCATGACCATGCCTTTCAATCCTTCATTCTTCAAATTCTCATCTTCCAGAGCTTCGATCTGAGCATCTTGGATTTGAGCATCAAGACCCGAATGAATAGTCAGCTCCAAAGCACGAACGTGCTTAGGCTTATCATTCTCATTCCTGCTTAACGCATCGGCCATAACATTAGCCTTGCCGGGATGATAGCGGATCTCACTATCATAATCATTTAGCAACAAAACACACTTTAAAATCAATAGATTTTAGATCATGATCACCATTTTTCATGGATCATCTCAATCCTTAATGATAGTGGATCTCACAACCATAAAACCATTGTTGGAACCTTGGATTTCATGAAAATCTAGTTTTTGGTGAACAAAACTTGCAACAATCATCCAAAAGTCATGTTGTATGAAATAGAAGTTAAAGGTTCATACCAAAGATGAACAAATATTGAAGATTCAAGAATGATGTACTTGAAGATTTCTTCTCATTTGAGTTGGATTTATGCAATGTTTTGCACCAAGCTCATAAGTGATCCTTGAAATAAGGAAATCAAAGCTTGAAACATACTTTGGATGATCAAAATCAAAGGAATGGGGGCTGTTCTTGGTGGTTCAGCCGAGATTTTTAGAGAGAATAGAGAGGATGGTGTGTAGGTGATTTTTAGTGAGAGAAAGGTGAGGTAATTAGTGAAGAAGTGGAGTGTAGAGTTGTCTATAAATAGTGATGATTAATTGTAATTATTTTATGCTAATAATGTCATTAGATCATTAAAAATGGCTGATGGTTCTCCAAATGAGATGCTACCCGGTGTAAGGCGGGTGTCGTTCTTGTTAAATTTTTTTGTAAAAATTTTAAACGTTCTGGTGTTTACATGAAAATTTTCTATAGAATAAAAATATTAATTTGAGACTTTCCAAGGGTTCACAACATTAATAATAGTGACCAAAAGTCAAAACTAAAAATATACGCAGTTTAACACAGCACGCAACAGACTGTACATTACATCAAGGTAATATTTAAAAAGTCTTAAGTTTACGCGATCAAGGTAAATAATATTAATTATTATTTTTCATGACAAATAATATTTTCACTTATGATTCATTAAATTATAAAAATCAAAATATATTGACCAAATTTAATTAACCAAATTGTAACCACACTTGTTAAAAAATTTTATCGCAACGCAACCCGATAATTCTCAAAATTACCAACTATAAACTTTATGCACAAACTAGCATTGCTAGACCTTAAATAACCTTAATTATCATAAAATTAAGTCTTATAATGCATTTAATTAACATATCATATTTTATTAAAGTACGGATATTATCCTGGAAACACGGGATGTCATAGTCTCCCCTCGTTTAGGAAATTTCGTCTCGAAATTTAAGCTTTAGCTCCAGATTCTGATCTAGATGGAAGGAGGTGAGGATATTTGCGCTTCATATGATCCCATCGTTCCTAAGTGAACTCGGGACTACGCCCTAGAATTCCACCTAACCCTCACCCACTTAACCCGACTCCTTCCGAGTTTCTGAATTTTCCAGTCCATAATTTCAACTGGTTCCTCGGTAAAATTCAGTTTGTCATCGATACAAACTTCTTTAGGTCAAATAACCAGAGCTTCATGAGCAAGACACTTCTTTATATTGGATACATGGAACATATTTTGTACTCCACTAAGCTCACGACGTAACTTAAGTTGATATGCAACGGGACCAACTTGCTCCATAATCTCAAATGGTTTGATATAATGAGGGCTAAGTTTCCTTGCTTTTCAAACCAAACTACTCCTTTCCTAGGCGATACCTTGAGTTAAACTTTGTCTCCAACCTTGAATTCTAATGGTTTCCTTCGATTATCCGCATAATTCTTTTGCCGACTCAGAGCGGATTCTAACCTCTTTCTGATTTGAATGATCTTGTACGTAGTTTCTTGGATAATCTCTAGTCCAGTCAGTTGTTTCTCTCCAACTTCTGCAGAGCAAAGTTGTAAGGCCCCGTTCCCGGAACACTCACAGTTAGACATTCATCGCACATAAAGTTTCAAAATCACATCCAAATTTATTAAATACATTGCAGCGTAATAATTTAACGAAACCATTTCATATATTAATAGTTACTGTTTGCAACATTAGTACAATAAAAATCATCATCTGGTTTCATTTCTACACAAAGGCATCATTGTTACACAAAATGGATGCCAGTCAAAAATCTTTGCCAAGTAGCTTCACCCCGTACCATCCTCAGCAACGATTAAAATGCATAAAAGTCAGCATTGCTGAGTGAGTTCTAGCTTTATAAATAAATACTTTACTTTCGTTTAGAAAACCTTCCTTTACTTTCATTCGCGATCATACATCATACTTACATATAGATAATATTTATTATTATCTTTCATCATCATTCATTATCGTAGGTCATTCGTTCATTCATCATTATCTTTCACTTTCATCCGGACCAATGCCATGTGTTATACCCCGATCATTGTGCACGAAGCTGGTTACTGGGCTGAAGTCTATAAATAGACTCCTAACATTGTGCACGAAGCTGACTCCGGTACCAGGGGCAAGCGACAAGGGTCCCATACGTTTGGTCAATCACAAGAATTAGACCCCCGTGTGCATCCTTCTACGTTAACTAAACCGCACACAGTTAAGCTAACACCCTTCATTGGGTGTGAACCTCCTTACGTTTGCTTGCAAGACTCTTCTTTCATTCTTTACGTTCCACTTTTCATTAACATTAACTTCCGCTTGCATTATATAATACTTTATGTTTATTAACATAATCACACCACGTAAAGCCACAGAATAATACGTAACAAGGAACATAAAGAAAACAAGCCATAACATACATAACATCAGCATATAATCCTCACATATCAACCTCGAAAACATCCCAAGTCTTAGCCTAAAAGTCCCTCTTCCCTGAAAATTTCAGAAAATTTTCTAAGTCTTTAGGCGCATGAGCACTATGCAGGCGCTTGGGCACTATGCGGGCGCTTGAATACTTAGGCGCATGGGTGACTCAGGCGCTTGGGCACTATGTGGGCGCACGACCAACACTTAAGCGTCTGGACAACTTTCTAGGCGCATGGGTACTATGCAGGGGCATGAGCCTGGTTTAGGCGCATGGGCACTTAGGCGTTTTAGCAGTTGGGCGTATGGGCATACTTAGGCTCCTGGGCATAATCTTAGGCGCATGGGCACTATTTGTGCGCATGAACCTTGGGCGTTTGGGTACTGTTTGGGCGCATGATCTTAGGCGCTTGAGCACTTAGGCGCATGGCCAACTACTTTTCTAACTACCATCATTTTCAGACCTCAAATCATCAATCGAACCGGTTCTAGCCTAGTTTCTAGCATACTAAGCATCAAACAAGCATAAAATCACTAACAAAATCATAAATTTCCCAAACATACATCCTTCTAACAGGGCACATACACATACATACGAGTACACACCCAACTTTTTATAAAAAGTTATATCATGCATTTCCAGCCCCAAAATCAGTTAAAACATTTACAAACGGGGATCTAGAACTCACCTCTTGCAACTTTCAAGTAAGACTTCCTTCAACCCGAATGCTTGAGGGTTCAAACACCTAAAAAACAACTTTGTCCAATGTACAACTTTAACCCCTCAACTTGGGTTATTTTGCTTTTCTTCCTTTTTCTTCACTTTTTCTCTTCTTTTAAAATTTCCGGGTGCTACAAGTCCACCCCTCTTATATAGGTTTCGTCCCCGAAACCTGTCACTCCTCAAATAGCTGAGGATGATGCTGTCTCATCTCCTTCTCAGGTTTTATGTAGACTCGGATCCCTTTCTATGTTTCCACTGTACTCGCACCAAGGGAACCGCTTTTTTCCTTAGCCTCTTCTCTTTCCTGTCAATGATAGCCACTTGTTGCTCCACATAATTGAGCCATTCGTCAACCTCAATGTCTTCCAGTGGTACCTTCATGTCTTCATCAGCTAAGCACTTCCTCAGATGATATACATGGAATGTCGGATGAATTCCACTTAACTCATCGGGCAACTCCAATCTATAGGCCACCTCTCCTACTCGAGCAATGATTCGAAAAGGCCCTATATACCTCGGGCTTAACTTGCCCCGCTTTCTAAACCGAATGATACCCTTTCAAGGTGAAACCTTCAACATAACTCTATCACCCACCTTGAATTCAATTGGTCTACGTCTCTTATCGGCATACGACTTCTGCCTATCTTTGGCTGCCTTCATAAAGGCTTTGATCTTTTCCAGTTTCTCAATCGTAGCCTCGATCACTTCGATGCTTCCCAACTCCTTCTGACCAATATCACCCCAACATACGGGCTTCCTACACCTCCTATCGTATAGCATTTCATAGGGTGGCATACCAATGCTGGCATGAAAACTGTTGTTGTACGAGAATTCAGCTAACAGTAAGTGTTCGTCCCAACCTCCTCCAAAGTCAATGACGCATGCCCGAAGCATATCCTCAAGCGTCTGAATGGTTCTCTCCGATTGACCATCCGTTTGAGGATGATAAGCCATACTAATATGTAACCTCGTCCCCATCGCATCATGAAATCTCTTCCAAAACTTGGATGTAAACCGAGTGTCACGGTCAGACACAATAGACACCGGTACACCATGACGAGTCACAATCTCCTTGATGAACAGATCCGCTAACCTATCGAATGAATACGTTTCACGGATTGGTAAGAAGTGAGCGCTCTTCATCAAACGGTGGACTATCACCCATATGGCATCATATCCCCTTGCCGTTCACGGCAGCTTTGTAATAAAATCCATGGTGATATGCTCCCACTTCCACTCGGGTATATCCAAAGGTTGGATCTTCCCGTATGGCTTCTGATACTTCGCCTTCACTTGCAGGCAAGTAAAGCACTTACTCACGTACTCCGTTACGTCGCGCTTCATACCTGGCCACCAATAATCTTTCTTCATATCATGATACATCTTTGTAGCACCGGGATGAATGGAGTATCGAGTCTTATAAGCCTCATCCATGAACTTCCCACGTAAATCTCCATAGCGAGGAATCCACATTCGTCCAAATCGGGTTCTAACACTGAAAGTGTTTTCACCCAATTCCGTGACTAGACCTCTCATCCTTTCGGAGTTAAGGCGTTCTTCTTTCAACGCCTCATCTTGAAACTCCTTGACCTGCTTCATCACATCGGATGTCATAACCAGTTGATAAGCCTTCACCCGGATTGGTTCAGGCCTCTTCTTTCGGCTAAGGGCATCCGCCACTACGTTGGCTTTGCCTGGATGGTAATGGATCTCGTAATCATAATCCTTAATGAGCTCCAACCATCGCCTCTGCCTCATATTCAAATCCTTCTGCTCGAAGAAATACTTCAAGCTCTTATGGTCGGTGAAGATAGTGCACTTCGTCCCATATAAGTAGTGCCTCCAAATCTTCAATTCAAAGACCACAGCCGCCAACTCCAAGTCATGAGTAGGGTAGTTAACCTCATGAACTTTCAGCTGTCGGGATGCGTAAGCTATAACCTTCCCTCGCTGCATCAACACGCAACCCAAGCCTAGATAAGAAGCATCTGAATAAACCACCAAATCTTCGCTTCCTTCAGGTAACGACAAGACTGGAGCTTGCGTCAACCTCGCTTTCAACTCCTCAAAAGCCTTTTCTTGCTCTTGACCCCACACAAATTTCACGTCCTTACGGGTCAACTTTGTCAACGGAGAAGCTATCTTGGAGAAGTCTTGAATGAATCTTCTATAATAGCCCGCCAATCCCAGGAAACTACGGATCTCGGATGGCGTCTTTGGAGACTTCCATTGCATCACAGCTTCTACTTTTGCTAGGTCGACCATGATTCCTTCGGAATTTACCACATGACCCAAAAGCTGAACTACGCGCACTTGGAGAACTTGGCATACAACTTCTCCCTTCTAAGCTTCTCCAATACTTCCCGAATGTGACCGGCATGCTCCTCCTCGCTCCTCGAATAAATCAGGATATCATTGATAAACACAATCACCGATTTATCCAACATCGGCCGGAACACTCGATTCATCAAATCCATAAAAGCAGCTGGCGCGTTGGTTAAACTAAAAGACATAACGAGAAACTTGTAGTGTCCGGAACGTGTGCAAAAAGCTGTTTTAGGGATATCCTGCTCCTTCACCTTCAGCTGATGATAACCCGATCAAAGATCGATTCTCGAAAACCAACTGGCACCTTGGAGTTGATCAAACAAGTCATCGATTCTTGGTAAAGCATACCGGTTCTTCACTGTCAACTTGTTCAACTCACGGTAGTCGATGCACATCCTCATGCTACCGTCCTACTTCTTTACAAACAAGAACGGAGCACCCCATGGAGAGATACTCGATCAAATAAATCCTTTACCCAACAGTTCTTGCAATTGAACCATCAGTTCCTTCATCTCTGTTGGAGCCAACCGATACGGTGCCTTAGCGACAGGCTGAGCACCTGGTATCAAATCAATCTGGAACTCGATTTCACGGTCCGGTGGCACACCTGGTAAATCTTCTGGAAACACATCGGGAAAATCACACACAACCGGTACGTCGGACAATTGTGGTGTTGAGGTGTTCACATCCTTCACATAAGCCACGTAGGCACTACATCCACACCTCATGCACTTCTCCGCCACCGCCATCGAAATTACCTTCGGAATCGTAGTAACTCTATCACCGTAGATCGTCACCGAACTCCCGTCAGGCGCCGTTAATCGGATCATCTTCTTGCGACATTCAATATTCGCTTCATAGGTCGCTAACCAGTCCATCCCTAGGACTACATCAAACCCGCCTAAGGTCATTACAAACAGTCTAGCAGGAAACCTATGACCTTCTAGTTCTATGTCACAACCTTCTATCAGATTAGAGATCCTGGTAGACTTACCTATGGCAGTTTCTACATCGAAGGGCTCATCAATACTTCTACTTCTAACGGGCAATTTAGCGCAGAAAGCAGCTGAAATAAAACTCTTACTAGAACCAGAATCAAATAACACAGAAGCAAGAGTTTCGTTTACTAGAAACGTACCTGACACAACATCGGGGTCCGTCCTAGCCTCCTCCCGGGTCATCGTAAAAGCTCTAGCGCTCGCCTTCTGCCCTTCAGTTCCGGTCGTCTTCCTTGCTCCAGAACTCTCCACCCTCGGCTTCTTGCAGTCCCTGCTCAGGTGACCCTCTCCACCACAGTTGAAACACTTCATCACCCCATAATTCTTTGCTATGTGACCAGGCTTCCCACACTTGAAGTAGATGTTCGATCCCCACCTGCACTCCCCCGTATGCTCCCTTCCACATTTACCACATTTCCTTGTCCCCGCACCAGAGGCGGTCACTCGCCGATCATCCACCCTTGCAACCTTGTTGTTTTGAGCGACACCACCGCGTCCAAACCGCTTCCCGTTCCAGTTACGATCACCACCACCACTTTTCTTGCTCACTTCAACCACAGCCACCTCCCGTTCATGATACAGCCTTCCCGCCAGATCAACCACCGACCTAAACGTGCTTGGTCGGGCGGCGATCATGTGCCTGCGAATATCCGCCGGCAAACCTTGGATGTACCTCTTTCTCTTTCGTGACACAGGTGTCACCTGATCTGGCACTAGACACGCCATCTCATTGAACTTAGTGGTGTACTGTTGGTGCGTCATGGTTCCCGCCTCTAACTGTAGGAACTCTCTCTCAATCTTGTCAAGTTCTCTATGAGGAGAGAACTCCTCAATCACCAGCTTCTTCAGTTCATCCCAATTCATTCTTCCAATTGCCCTGCTACCCTCGGCCTGGACAATATTGTCCCACCAGCATAAAGCCGAGTCCACAAATGAGTGGGTAGCAAACTTCACGTTCTGGTCCTCCCTGCACTCGCTGATATCAAGTACAGCTTCCATTTCTCTCAACCATCGATGGGCAGCAGCAGCATTGCCATTGCCATCAAAAGTCGCAGGCTTGCATCTCTAGAATGCCCCATAAGTACAACCTCGAGCTGTCCCTGGCACCGCTTCTTCCTCCTCCTCATCACTTGGGACCACAGACGGCAGGATCGTCTGCATGACCTGGTGAACTTCCTCGACAACAGCCTCTTTCACCGAGGCCCTAAAATTAGCACTCTCATCACCACCTTCTTGGAGTCTCGGGCTCTTCAGGTGCCATTTCTGCAGCCTTAGCACCACCTATTGTGGCCCGTGGTCCAGCACCACGTCCACCACAACCTCCACCTCTAGAAGCCTTTGAAGATCTACCGCCAGCCATCCTCTAAACACACTATAAGGTTCAAACACCAACACGGTCATTCAAGGTAATAGCTCAGTTTATGTCAAGTATAGTAAGTCCCTAATTACAATGGCCAGTTGTGATTAGCCACTTACTTTACTCTTCATACCCCAAGCATTTCCTATACTGACTACATCAGTATCCAAATCTACTAAAAGCACATAAATCCGATAGCATGCGCACATAATACCGGGTAACATTAAAGAAAATACCTGATGGCACGTAGCTACTTGGGTTGGCATCCCTCCATTTGTCCCATTTTCAGTTTAAGTTTAGGTTTATTGGAAAATATTTACCCATTTCTCTTAAACTTTGGCTCCGATACCAACTTGTAAGGCCCCGTTCCCGGAACACTCACAGTTGGACATTCATCGCAGATAATGTTTCAAAATCACATCCAAATTTATTAAAAACACTGCAGCGGAATAATTTAACGAAACCATTTCATATATTAATAGTTACTGTTTGCAACATTAGTACGTTACAAATCATCATCTGGTTTCATTTCTACACAAAAGCATCATTGTTACACAAAATGGATGCCAGTCAAAAATTTTTGCTAAGTAGCTTCACCCCATGCCATCCTCAGCAACCATTACCTGCCAACTGAAAATGCATAAAAGTCAGCGTTGCTAAATGAGTTCTAGCTTTATAAATAAATACTTTACTTTCGTTTAGAAAACCTTCCTTTACTTTCATTCGCGATCATACATCATACGTATATACAGATAATATTTATTATTATCTTTCATCATCATTCATTATCGTACGTCATTCGTTCATTCATTATTATCTTTCACTTTCATCCGGACCAATGCCATGTGCTATACCCCGATCATTGTGCACGAAGCTGGTTACTGGGCTGAAGTCTATAAATAGACTCCTAACATTGTGCACGAAGCTGACTCCAGTACAAGGGGCAAGCGACAAGAGTCCCATATGTTTGGTCAATCACAAGAATTAGACCCCCGTGTGCATCCTTCTGGGTTAGCTAAACCGTACACAGTTGAGCTAACACCCTTCATTTTGTGTGAACCTCCTTACGTTTGCTTGCAAGACTCTTCTTTCATTCTTTACGTTCCACTTTTCATTAACATTAACTTCCGCTTGCATTATATAATACTTTACATTTATTAACATAATCACACCACGTAAAGCCACGGAATAATACGTAATAAGGAACATAAAGAAAACAGGCTATAACATACATAACATCAGCATATAATCCTCACATATCAACCCCGGAAACATCCCAAGTCTTAGCCTAAAAGTCCCTCTTCCCCGAAAATTTCAGAAAATTTTCTAAGTCTTTAGGCGCATGAGCACTATGCAGGCGCTTGGGCACTATGCGGGCGCATGAATACTTAGGCGCATGGGCGACTCAGGCGCTTGGGCACTATTTGGGCGCATGACCAAAACTTAAGCGTCTGGACAACTTTCTAGGCGCATGGGTACTATGCAGGCGCATGAGCCTTGTTTAGGCGCATGGGCACTTAGGCGTTTTAGTAGTTGGGCGTATGGGCGTACTTAGGCTCCTGGGCATAATCCTAGGCGCATGGGCACTATTTGTGCGCATGAACCTTGGGCGTTTGGGTACTGTTTGGGCGCATGATCTTAGGCGCTTGAGCACTTAGGCGCATGGCCAACTACTTTTCTAACTACCATCATTTTCAGACCTCAGATCATCAATCGAACCAGTTCTAGCCTAAATTCTAGCATACTAAGCATCAAACAAGCATAAAATCATGAACAAAATCATAAATTTCCCAAACATACATCCTCCCAACAGGGCAGATACACATACATACGGGTACACACCCAACTTTTTATAAAAAGTTATATCATGCATTTCCAGCTCCAAAATCAGTTAAAACATTTACAAACGGGGATCTAGAACTCATCTCTTCCAACTTTCGAGTAAGACTTCCTTCAACCCGAATGCTTGAGGTTCAAACACCTAAAAAACACCAAAACACACAACCGAACACACATACAAGCACATAAGCACATACCTGAAGCTGAAATGCAACCAATAACACCCCAATAATCAGAAAGCTAACCTGAGTTCCGACTTCTTCTTCTTCCTCTCTCTAAAACCAAAGATAATTCTGCTCTTTCTCTCTCTAGAAATCCGATGGAAAGTTGATGGAACATGGGTGTGGGCAGCCACACCTCCTTTTGAACAAATTAAATATCAGCTTTGTTCCATGTACAACTTTAACCCTCAACTTGGGTTATTTTGCTTTTCTTCCTTTTTCTTCACTTTTTCTCTTCTTTTAAACTTTTCGGGTGTTACAAAAGTGGTGAGTGACATTTTCTACCATATAAAGCTTCAAACGGAGCAACTTTGATGCTACTGTGACAACTGTTGTTGTAGGCAAACTCAACCAAGGGTATATGATTATCCCAATTTTCTGCAAAGTCAATCACACAAGCTCGCAGCAGATCTTCCAACGTTTGAATAGTCCTTTCACTTTGATCGTAATCACTAAGTGTCAAATCTTCTAAAGAACAAGGAAGTTACTTCAAAAGATTTGACAATGTCACAAAGAAATTCACTAAGTGTCAAATCTTTTGAAGTCAAAGTTGAAGTCTTTCGTAGCTTGAAAGACAAAGTCTTCTGAAATGAGAAGACATACTACTTCTGAAAACAGAAAAGACATGCTTTCTCTAACATACTTTTGACAAAGCTAAACCACTTTCAACTACCATCTTTGATGAGCCACCAACTTATATAAGTTGGTGACAATTCCATGCTTTTGTCAAACTATAGATCATGTTCTTTGTTCTGTAACTTTCCTACTTTGTACTATTTTATCTTTTTGTATCAGATAAAGATGAGAGCTATGGCATGTCATAGTCACATGTCAAAAGCCAATTTGCCTTTTGAATTTACATTGATCGTTGCCTAGATTAGTGTTCTAGCTGGCTGCGAAAGTATGGCCAGCTATAGGTTGTAGTATTAAGTATCTCATGTATCAGTCTTTAGGGACTAAGCCTTGTAAATTTGGTTGAACACTTGAGAGCAACATACAACATCCTTGAAAACCAACTGCTTTGTTCTTGTGTTCTTAACTTTAAGTTCTTTGTTTGAAAATAACCGGTTTCCTATTTGATCTTGTAAGTGTTAGTCGGTTAACTCTCCAACAATCTATGAAACTGTTGCATTGACCTCACTAACGGGTCCTCCAATAGGTCACTTCACTCATCGTCAAAAGAGAATAACATATCATGTAATTAGGTCATTATTATTTATTTCTATCACAACTTTCTAATATCAATATATATATATATATATATATATATATATACATGTATAGATATATATATATATAATAACAACAAATAATAATTATATGCCTACCTATACTTAGTACTATTTAGAACAAATAAAACCTAGTTAATAAAAGACCCACGTAGTTACTGTATCGGTTGAAGCTAGAGGCTCGGGAAATCAAATCAAGATGAAGATCAAGATCAAGTCTAGCGAAAACCTAAAGTTGTTACGCGATAACTTGCTTCTTGCACGACAACATCAAGTCGCATTAGAACCCGTTAGTCGTGCGAGAACTTCTAGTTTAGTATTAATAGAAGTTTTGCAATGTAATTTAGAAAGCTTTTTGTCATTTCCTGATTTCACACTTATTGTAATTCACAAAATCAAAGAGCAATATACTTCAAAGTTTATTTACATTTGTGTTAGTGTTCTTCATCTACTATTCAATCTTATTCCGTGATTTTAACATTCTGCATTTTCATCACGAGATCGATCTTATTATTGTGTTGATCCTTACAATTGGTATCAGAGCTTGGTATGCTCTAGATCAATTGATTTGAAGATTGAATAAGTAATTTGAAGTGTTCGTGAACATTTAATTGCTTGATATTCAATGTTCTACTAGATTTCTAATGTGTTTGATCACATTTGAAGATGGTGGAGCTGATTAACTTGGTGTGTGATGTTTTGGAGAGGTTTTTGAACTAAAACAAGATTAATTGAATCAGTTAGAGACAATTAGGATCTTAATTGAACCTAAATCACTAATTGATCACTTAATTAATCAAATTTTAATCAATTTGGTGAAAGATTGAAGCTAGAAGCCTTCGATATTGAAGAAATGAATTAGGCGAAAACTTGTTGATTCTGTGCGAAATAGTAGATTTCGCGCGAAAAGTTGAAGATTTTGCAAAAATCAGTTACAGAACTTACCGCAGGAAAAGTTAGTGTTGTTCGCGCGAGAATTTCTTGATTTCGCACGAGAACTTGGTTATTCGTGTGAGAACTTTGAGTTTGAAGAATTTCTGATTTTTAAGTGAAAAATGGCAAATATAAAGCACATCACTGTCACTTTTAATCTCGACAATTAGATTGGTATAAGCACATAGCCACCTCGCCTGCTCAACAAAGAAGTATATCATGACTGGGCATATTGGTTTGAAAATCATGTCATTTATACTGAACCCAGGATGATGAGATCTATCAAACACGGCCCATATATCTCGGTATACAAAAATGACAAAGGAGACTTGGTGCCAAAACCTGAACATCTCTGGGATAAAGAGGATTTGAAAAGGATGGAGCTTGATGATAAAGCATATGCTGCCATCACTGTGGCACTTACCACTGAGATAGCTCAAAATTTTAAAGATTATACTAAAGCTAAGGATTTATGGCATGCCATGGAAGAGCAAATTATGGGCAACAAACACATGAGAGAGAGTCATAAAGATATGCTTAACCAAGAATTCAATATGTTCAATCATATTCTTGGGAAAACTTTGGAAGCTCAAATGTTAAGATTTGTGAAACTAATCACAAAGATGAAGAGTGCAGGAATTACTCTTGAGAACATTGCAGTAAACAAAAAGGTGCTAAATTCTGTGCCATATAACTGGAACAACAACTGCACCACCATTAAAAGAACTAAGGTTCTGTTTACCTTGTCTCTTAGTGACCCAATTTCAACCATCAAATCCTATGATATGGATAATAAGCAAAGGGCTGCCAATTATGTCAACATAGTGGGAGCTGGCCTCAGCATTATATCCCAAGATTGCTAGTAATCCAAATTATTATGTTAGCTACTCTCAATTATGTCAACAACAATAGTTAGCAACTTGTGCTCATCCAACTATCAAAGATCAATCTTTACCCCAATCCTTGCCTCATTACCAAACTTTTCATCAAAATCCTTATGTTCAAACTCAAGTCCAACCACAATCTCAAACCTACTCATAAATACAAGCCACTCAACCTACATAACAAGCATTTGTTGTAAACTCTCAACCCAACAAACAAACTATTCAGATTGCTGAAGAGCACCTGGCTCTATTTACATCATTCATGAATAGTTATGAAGCCTTTTTTGCAGGAAGATTAAGTGCACCCAACATCTTGGTTGATGAATTGCAACAAGTTAATCATGATGATGCTGAAGAAAATGATATCAAATATCAAATGTCTATGGTGGTGTACAGAGCAAAGAATTTTGCAAGAAGAACCAGAAGAAAAGTTTTTGGTCTAAACAACTCAAACAAAATAGGATTTGATAAGTTAAGTTTGAGATGCTACAATTGTGACAAACCTAGTCATTTTGCCAGAGAATGCACTGAACCGAGATCAAACCAGAATGATCATGGAAAATAGATGGTGACAGTAGAGGTGGAATCTAAAAATGATCAAGCCAGTTCATCCAAAAACAAAGCCTTGGTATCTCAAACCAATGAGGAGTATGATTGGTCTGATAAAATGGAAATTCTTGATATTAAGTTGTCTACTGCTCTGTTAGCTGAGATACAAACAGTTGAAGAGCATGTTAAAGATAATTTACTTGCTGAGTTTGTATCTGATGACTTGATGAATGGTGTGTTTGGCGAAGAAGAGAAGGTTGAAGCTAAAAATATTAAGGGAAAACAAGTTCAAACGGTGAAAGTGGAAGAAGTGTAGGTTTTTGATGAAATAGCTGGTGAGATTACTCCAGCTCAATCTCAAGTGAATTAAGAAAAAATAGCAACGACTATTGAGTTCACTCCAGACAAGGTAAAAGAGTCGGATGAAAAAGCTGTTGAGATAACTCCAGCTGATCAAGAAAAAAAAGTCAAAGCTGTTGAGAAAATGCCAGTATCTGCCTATGCTAATCAAGTCAATACTGTTGAGATCACTCCGGCATTTGAAGCAGAAACTTTTGTGGATAAGGCCTTCATGGTAAATGTTATTCATGAAGAAACAAAGAAGCAAGCAGAAACTGATTAGGTATATACTATTCTTTGTTCAAGTAATTGTATTGAAAAGGTAAATAGATATAGAGTTCACAACAAACGCTTGATCTTAGAAGTTGAGAAATTTCAATATCAAGCAAGTAAATATAAAACTGATGAGAAAAGTTTCAAAGAAAAGATATATGGCTTAAACAAATTGATTTATCAATCAAAATTGAATCTTTATGATAAAGATTGTAACATAAACAATTTGACAAATCGTAACAATGAACTATCTTTGGAAATTAATAAAATACACGGTGAACTCTTTTCTGCAAAATTGGTTGTTGAGAAATTCGAGTTATCCTTAAACATGCTTGAAGGTATAATCAAGTTTCAAATGACACAAAAAATTAATGGTGGTAAAAGTGGAGTTGGTTATTCTAAATTTGCACCACCTATTAATCATGATTATACTTCATTGCCTTCATCAATTAACATATGTGATGAAGAGACCTATGGATTAGGTTTTCAACCAAAGTCTGATTTAACACCTACAGTCAATGTTCCACTTACTGTTGACCCTATCATAAAAACTAAAATAAAATTAATCATGACAATTCTTTTGCAGAAAGTGTGAAGAAGGATGGGTTGGTTGAACAATGGGAAAGTGATAATGAATTAGTTTTTCAGGAAAATAAAAATTATAATGAACAATCTTCATGTAAATCACCATCAGTGATTAATGAAAGTTCTAAAGTTTTAAGTGTTACAAATGTTTGTTTAAAATTGTCTAATAAGGAAAAAAATTAAATCAAAAATAGATTTTAAGAACAAAGAAAGAACATGGATCACAACATCTATATCTGAGTTAAAAACTGATTTCAGGAACAGATTTGTTTCAAAAGGCCACATTGATAAAGAAGATTATATTTTTAAGGAAACAAATGCAAGTTTCTTTAAAAATAAGTCTCCTACTACTACAAATTCTTTGAAACTAGACATGTGTAGATTAGGTACAACAGAAACAGGTCCAACTCCGATGATGTTATCATCAAGAGTTTGAGATATCGAATCGAGAGCATAACATGTATTATAATAAATGTTGATCCTTATGATTAGTATCAGAGCTGTTAGATCCAGCTATAGAAGAAGTACTTGTTTCATGATGTGATTCATTGTTTGAGTAATCTAAAAGCCGGCATGGACAGTTTGAGTGCTGTGTTTGGATCACCGCTGATATCTCTTGTCGATGACTTACCATACAGTATATCCAAAGCTA
Source organism: Flaveria robusta (assembly GCA_025506415.1). Lineage (NCBI taxonomy): Eukaryota > Viridiplantae > Streptophyta > Magnoliopsida > Asterales > Asteraceae > Flaveria > Flaveria robusta. The sequence goes on from CM046473.1 coordinate 17,354,912, forward strand.
TATTTTCAGAGATGCAGAAGTATGTCATAGCTACTATGGGGAAGAAGTTTATTATGTACCCTAGATTCATTCAGATGATAGTGAACGCTGCTCATCCTAAGCTAACACAATCTGACTCATCTACGTATGTTGTTATGGTAATGAAGAAAGATATATTCACTTATTTATTGGGAGCAAAGGGGAACGCATGAATTGGATCACATTTTGTTAAGCATGGAAGGTTTATTGAAGGATTTCAGGTAACAGCTCGATCACAACAAACAGAGACTTCCCATATTCCTAAAGATGATACAGCTGGTACATCTACTAGTACTACTCAAGAAGCACCTAGGAGTTCTCAGGGTGTTGAGAAGTCTCATATGGATGAAGTGAACACTTGGTTCACTGAAAATGGTAGTGAGACCGACAGTGACCAGATTGGGAATGTGCCGTATGTATTGCATGAACGTCCTAGAGTGCAAGAAACTCCTGCCAAACGCACTGCTGAGGAGCATGATGCTGATTTTATTCCTAAAGATGTGTCTACTACTAGGGGAAGGAGAAAGAGAATGGCCAGAAGAGCCGGTGATAGTCCACGTGGGAGGGGTAGAGGATGAGGTGTTTTAAGAAAGCGTCGGACCCCACCACTGTGACGACTGAAGAGGTACATATGTCAGATATTCCAGTCACAGTCGGTGAGGCTTATACACCTGTGATTGTTACAGAGTTAACAATCACAACATCATCATCTATACCCGCTGCTGCCAATGTGATGATGGCACCTCCGAGCGAGCAAACACATGATTATATGTTTGGAGAAGCTGATTTCTTCCATACTAGACCAAAGCGTCGACTGCAACCTGAGTCTGCATCGTTTTCACCCACCAGGGTTACATTAGAGTAGAGGGTTAGTGAATTAGAGAAGAAGATGTTAGAAAAGACAAAGATGATTAATGAATTGTGTCAGAGGTTGGTAGAGAAAAAGAAAAAGATAAAGACCTTAGAAGGTCAACAGTAGTTTATGTTCACTTATGTTCAGATATGGAACAGAACTTGAGAGATCTCACTTCCCGTGTCGAATCGATATTTCATACCACGGAAGTTGGAGAATCAAGCAGACAACAAACTACTGGAACTGATTCTGCTGATGATATTATCACCGATACAGAGCATGTTGTTGATCTTGTTGATACAAAAAGGACAATAGACACTACTAATGTTGATCAAGAGCCTTTATTTGATGTTCCTATTCAGGCTACTGAGGATTAACCTGTACAGTTCACTGGAGAGGCATTTGTGGAGCCTAAACATATGATGCCTATTCCTGATCCAGTTGATGATGATGATTTGGATTTGGTACATTATGGGTTTAGTGATGAAGAGAATGATGATGATGATGATGAAAATGATGGTGATGATGATGGAGATGAAGGAGATGATAATAAAAGAGATGATGACAAAAAGGATGATAATGATTATCAAGGAGGAGATTTGGGTTCTACAGCTGATGCTTCTGGGTCATCTGGTGCTGACAATGTCTCTGGACCAAGTCCCGATGATACCACTGATTATACACCGTTAGATCTAGCTATAGAAGAAGCATATGAGAAAGAACTTTACTCTTTCCAAAAAAGATTGATTGCTGAGGAAGAAGATGAAGATTTTAGTTCGTTTGATGAGTTGGATGAGATTGTAGACTACACAGACATATTCGAAAATAGTCTTAAGGACTTATTTTCTGATATCTTGATTGAAGAAGGAGAGATTGTTGGAGAGACGAGTGCTAGAGAAACGACTGATAAGACAGCAAATCAAAATGGTTAAAGTGTTGTACGTCAGGTCGGTAATATCACAGTTGAGGCTCCTCCACCGCCAGCTTATATTCACATGCTGAGACATTCTAAACCTTTCACAAGGTATGGCAACTCGAAACCTATTATGGGCGTATGATGCTGAAAAGAAGATGTATGAGATTAAGAGACGAGCAGGGGCAATTGAGTATTATCAAGATGAACACAACTTTCATACACTTAGAGCTTCGGATTTATATGCAATATGTCATGTTCCATTCATTAACCCTAGTAACTATAGAAAGGGTAATTGGATTAGAAATATGATATGGAGGCAAAGTAAAACCAACTTCAAGGACTTCAAAACAACCAAATCAAATGTCATTGAAGATAAGACCCGTATTGATCCTTCGACAAACAAACCAATGAAGATACGTGTATTTAAGCATCCAAGATTGCAAGAAAGATCCCTATACATGCTTCTGTGCCAGTTAACAGCCTGTATAAGCTAATGTGGTGGAGTTGTGAAAAGGAGACGGGGCATGCATTAATATACTGTGAGGATAAAGATTACCGTGTCATTGACCCTGTGGACTTGCTCAAGTTTGGAATGGAAGATTTGATGAGATTGCAGGCTTGTCCTATAGCTGCTGATGAATCTGTGCACTTCATAGCAACATAGTTTGGTTGTATGATCACGAAGGCCTTGGACAACGAAATGTATGCATACGGAGGTAGTTACAAGGTGGATGATGTGGACTTCTAAAAGCATTGATTTACTGAGTGTAGGGGAGATTGTAGGGGTTGAACCTAGAGGCTAGGGAAATCAAATCAAGATGAAGATCAAGATCAAGTCTAGCGAAAACCTAATGTTGCCGCACGATAACTTTCTTCTCGCGCGAGAACCTGTTAGTCACGCGAGAACTTCTAGTTTAGTATAAATAGAAGTTTTGTAATGTAATTTAGAGAGCTATTTGTCATTTCCTGATTTCACACTTATTGTAATTCACAAAATCAAAGAGCAATATACTTCAAAGTTTATTTACATTTGTGTTAGTGTTCTTCATCTACTATTCAATCTTATTTCATGATGTTAAGATTCTGCATTTTCATCACAAGATCGATCTTATTATTTTGTTGATCCTTACAGTTATACAAATAACACTAATATCATGCAACAAAACAACTACAATTTTAGAAGATCACTTAACTAGTGGTCTTCAGCATTCATTGACCATCATCCCCATTCATTGTACTTGGAGTATTTCATGTGTCTAGCTACTTTTCATACCTAAGTGGATTCATACTGAGTTATAACCGTCTTTCAAATCAAGTCAAATTTCTAATGAGGATATTAATGTGATTACTTTTTTCCCCAAAGTCTAGGTTCGGGATATCATTCAAACGTTTGCTTTGTACTAATATTTCAAAGGTATTGTTTATACAGACATTTCAAAGGTCTGTTTTATGCTAACAATTCACTGGATTGCTTTGTGCTAGTAATTTAAAGGTCTGCTTTATGCTAACAATTAAAAGGTCCGCTTTTTGTGAACAAATTCAAAGGTCCGCTTCATGCTGATAATTCATTGGCCTGCTATTTGCGATCAATTCAAAGGTCAACATCATGCTGATAATTCACTAGCCTACTTTATGCTAGTGGTTTTTTTCCAATGACGAGTTCATCATTAAGAATTTACAGGTGTAGTCTAAGCTAGAAAATGAATAATTATGTTGAAAATATTTTTGTTAAAAAAGTTTAATAATTATGTTGAAAATATTTGTCATGAAAACCATATTGTATTAAAGCACATTTAATGCTTGAATACCATGTAATTCTATTACAATTACATATAATATCATGCTCCACACACGTTATAAATACCATGTATTGAAAGTGTGAAGGAAATAGTAGAACTCTTAATATTGATACAGTTGTATTTGAAATGGACAGAAGTATCTTGTATTGTATCTTTCTTCAGTTGTTATTATCTAACATAATGAATGGTATTGCTAAAACCCCCGAAGAAGAATGCAACGACTTAGGTAATATATGTTTAGCATGTATTATACATTTCTCGTGGAATACAATTTAGGTTTTTTATTTATTTTGCTTAACTGACATGCAGGTCGCGGTCTATGTGCTTTCACTTATGGTTACGGATCGGATCGTTGTACAGAAGATTCTTGTATGGAAGATTGCATCCATATTAAGCCAATTAGGTCAAGCATAGAATATTCAATGTGTCGTCGCAATCTTTGTATTTGTTGCGTTAGGGGAGTGATATGCTAGTGTACTAATATTTATATTGTTCATAATATGAAAATCTCAGTTAAATATCTCGATTATGTGATTGTGTAGAAAGGCATGGTTCTAAATCAAGATCGGTGTTGACTTGTCTAATCGGAATTATTTCAAAATACTTTTATCAAATAAAAATTCAAGTATCATTTTTAAAATTTAAAATAATTTACATATTTTATATTATTATCAACATTTTCAGAAAATCATGTACGAAACCTTGAGATGATGCGATGAGGTACACACCTTTAGTCGTCCAAGGCAAAATATCATAAAACGAAGAAAGAACCGAGGTACAGTCGGAAGATGCCAGGTTAAGAAAATAGGTGGGAAGGTGAAATTCTCATGTAAACTAAGAGGAAGACATTTACCATACAGTTAAACAGCTATACCTTTAGCTTACAATATCTACACTCAAAAAAAAATGTCATTTAATATATATTAAATGAATATAGGTGTAACATGCAGTAGATAGAGTGGAAATGCATTTATTTTCATATGAGATGTTTTATTTGATGAAAATATTAATAACTTTTAACTAGAAGTTATTTTATACCTTTCATAGTAAGTATACATAGACATTAAAAAAATATTTGAAATTTACATCCCATTAATTTTAAATTATTTCAATAATTCATTAAAATAAAAGTGATTTATAAATATTTAAATGAGTTTAAATTCCTTATATGTTTAAAAAGGATTACAAAAATAAATTATTTATATATGTTAATCACTCCATTTTAGCATGGTTGAGTAACCTAAAGTTAGCTATGAATGAAAAGAAAATGAAATAATTAAAGGTACAATAAAGTACGATTTGGTTGTTTGATTAAGGTCGTTCATAAAAAAGTTATATGTGGTTATTGGGTCTAATTAAAACCATGTGTTTGGAAACAAACCTGTAGATTGAATCCTCCACCTCTAGTAAGTTGGTAAACTCATTTTTACCATGGAGTCATATGTTCTTTTGTTAACCCTATGTAATAATGATATTTCAAAAAAAAAGGCAAAACTTTGCTTCATTTTTAAGAGGTTGGTAGATTATCGCAATAATAAAATGTTAATATATAAATTTTACTATACTTATAGGGGAGGGTCATATATAAGAAAACCCCTATTTAGAAGAAAACTAATAAACCACTTTTAAACCATTTATCTACATTGATCAATGGTTAAAAACTAAACAATGTCAAATCTATAATTAAGTTAAAGTTAATGAATTTAATTAGATGCAATAAGGGTAAATTCAGAAGATTGTATTTTTTTAGTTGTAGAAACTATAATGGTGAAGAACAATATTTATTCAATAATCTCTCTCCCTCCATTATCTGCAACTTAAATTGATTTATTTCAAAATCAAGTTGCAAATATTTGTTCATTATCAACGATTAAATCTTTGAAAAAAAAATATTTTTAAACAATTATACATATGCTTATGTAAATGTAAACATTCAATGATTGCCTTTTACATATATGTAACTATAACACATACAACTAATGCAAAAAGATTTATTGAACTTGTAGATTAATTGATATGCAAACTTGGGTTTACTGATTTACGTATACGTAACTTGCATATGCAATCATCGAATAGGTTATGTATGTGCTACCAAGTTTAAACACATATTTACATATATGTAGCCACTATTTGGACATAAATAATTAAGAATAAAAAGATTGGGAAAAATGGTTGAGGACTTTGGGGAAGCTACTTCAGAAAAAAAAATATATTGTGTTCATGTATATAAAGTTTGAATGTCCTTTGTAAGTCATATGTAAGAATGCTTTGGTTACGTATATGTAACTTTGAAATACATATGTAAAACTATAGGTTAAGTAATTTAAATCATACAAATTATGCATGTAATGAATTACTTATATGTAGCCATGGTTTTGCATCTTGTTTCTTGTTGTCATTGTTTTACACTCTATTAATACCTTAGATCTTTTCTTTTAGTTCTTAGATCTTTTCTTTTAGTTCTTCAGTTGTCTTATACTCAAGTTTCGTATATGTAACCAAAGTTACATAATGGTTTTCATCTTCTTTCTTTCATCACCATCCATGGAAGCCAACTAATGAATGAACTTGTGAACCCATGCATTGATTGAGTTTATCAAGAACTAGTTCAATTGCCGCTAACCTCAAACATAATTTCATCACCATCGCTGCCGTACTATTTGATCGGTTAACAAACAATGCGACCCAATCCAACCTACTTTCGTCATTATCTATAACCTTCGACTTGATTTCTTGACAACCATCTCTATGGTTGAGGAATTAGTCGGAGAATCAAATTGGTTAAGAATCCAATTGTACGATGAATTAGGTTTTTTGAAAAGTCTTTGTGATTTGTTTAATTGTGTAGAAAAAGATGGGATTTAGTCAACAATAAGTACTTACAAAAAATATGTTACATAAAAAGTTAATAAAACACCCTTTCAAGATAATAAATATAAATATATAATGAAAAATTATGATTGGTTAGAATTGGTTTAGTTGGTTTTCTCAAAACCACTCAGTTTTCTAACAATCCCTCCTATATATACGCGCGCGCGCACACACACACACAAGTAGGTAACCGACACAGTGCGACAGCGACGACAATTAAAAACACGATGTTTGTCTTTTTGTTAGTTTATGCAATTATCTCATGAAATATTATATAATACTTTTGTCAGTTTGACTTAACTTCATTTTAATTTACAAAGGTATAGGATTCGAATCAACGACCTTCTAGCAAAGTACGTGTAAGAAAATAATTTCATGACGTATATATTCATTATAACTTACTAAATAAAAAACTAAAAAAGTTGACTATAACTTAGCATGAGTAAGAGGATTTTCTAAATTTGCTAATAAATAAATTTAATATAAGAACTAACCATGAAGCCAATATGTGATTGGGAGAAAACTCAAGAACAAGATGTAATGCTCCAATCAAACCATAACCTATTAATTTGACTATGTTTGGATGGTTAATATGAGCCATAACTCTGAGCTCTAATAAAAAGCTAATGGTTGGGACTCATTGTTTAACAGAAAAAATCTGTCTATTTTTCAAAACTATAATGTACACCTCAACATAAATCCTTTTCCAATCATACTTTTTCCACAAAGTTGTAGTAAAATTATGAGATAATTAGCAGCAAGAATCCGATAATTTGTTGCTAATATGAGCATTTCATAATTTTTTTCCAAAGAAAGAATAAATAAATAAAAATTAATCATGTTTTGGGTCTAACCCGTTGTGACATCTCGTGTTTACAAGTCAATATCCGTATGTTAATAAAATGTGACAAAATAATTAAATGCATTGCAAGACTTAATTTTAGGATAATTAAGGTCATTTAAGGTCTAGCAAAGCCCCTTTGTGCATAAAGTTTGTAATTGGTAATTTTGAGAATTACCGGGTTGCGTACCTATAAAACTTTTAACGAACGTTGATGAGAATTTGGTTAATTAAATTTGGTCAATATATTTTGATATTTATAATATAATGAATCTTAAGTGAAAATATTAATAGTCATGAAAAATAATAAATAATATTATTTAACTTGATCGCGTAAAATTAAAACTTTTTAAAAGTTGCCTTGATTCAACATTCATTCTGATGCATGCTATGTAAACCGTGTATATTTTTTTTTGACTTTTGGTCACTATTATTAATGTTGTGAACCCTTGGAAAGTCTCAAATTAATATTTTGAATTTATAGAAAATTTTCGCGTAAAAACCCGAACGTTTAAAACTTTTACAAAAAATTTAAGTAGACCGACACCCGCCTTACACTGGGTGGTAAATTGTCTAATAAAATTATTAAGAAAATAATCACACTTAATCATTTCCTATAACCAACCTAACACTCCACCTCCTACACACAGTCAACCCCACTTTCTCTCTCTACACTCTCCTTTCTCTCCCTCCTCCTTCAAAACCCACGGCCACACCACCATCACCATCTTCATCTTCAACTTTCATCTTCATTCTAAGCTTATTTCAAGCTTTGAACAACTGATTTCTAGGATCCCTTAGTGAGTTGGTGCAAAAATTGCGCAAATCCAACTCCAAGGAGAAGAAAGCATCCACATTTTTGAAGTTGTTCATCCTTTGGGTGAGCTATGATTCTTTAAAAATCTCATGCAACATGACTTTCGAATGATTTTTGTAAGCTTTGTTTACTAAAAACTAGATTTTCTTGAAATCCAAGGTTCCAACAAGAGTTTTAATCAAGAAAATGCGTTTGAATGAAAATAAAAATGTGTGTGTGTGTGTTGTGAGTATGTGTGTGTGTGTGTGTGATGATGTTGTGTTTTGATTATCTAGTAACTTCTTGTTGATTTCTCTTGCATGCAAGATGATCAAACTTTGATTTATGGTTATGAATATCATAAGAAACCCATCTCCAAAAAGAGTCTACCAAATGATGAAAATGGGTAATATATGAATGTATGTAAAGCATAATGTTCTTGAACCCGTCTTGCTCTTTGATTTCATAAAGGATTGAGATGATCCATGAATAATGGTGATCATGATCTGAAATCTTTTGATTTTAAAATGTGTTTTGTTGAAATTAAAACTAAGAACACAAGATAAAATCTATGATTTGGACTATATATGTATGTATAAAATCATGTATATGTATGTGTGTATGGTTGATACTTTTGTTCTTGATTTCTTCTTGGTTTATGCGTTTAGAGATAATTAAAATGATTCATGTATATGGGGATCATGATCCGGAAGTTTTAGAATATTATGTAAATTTTGACTTAATGAAAAAAGTAAAACAAAAATAAAACAAGAAAACACTCAAGTATTGATTAGACATAAAGCACTAGTGATGATTTCACATATTTAATTATTATCAAGACAATTATCTATGTAAATCTAGAACAATAAGTTTAATACATGTTAAAAGTAGTTGAAAGTAAGTGATCTTACTGAAAATAAAAGTTTTGAACATTGGTTTTAATCACGTAAACGTTTTACGTTTAAAAACTCGTTAAAAACAGTGTTTTCGGGTCGAAAACAATTATATTTGCACAAGTCCTATTTTGGACAGAAAGTAACATTGTATTTTAAGCTAAAAACTTATATTTTTAAGTATGTAACAAATTCATAACAAAAAAGGTCTTAGTTGATAACTTTATACGCGCGAAAAAGCCGAAAATCGACATTTTCGGGTTAAAAATACTGGACTGTTTTAAAACTGATATTTAACAAAAATATTTCAGAATGTTTTTGGTATAAAATGTTCATTTTAAAACATATATAATGGTCATAAGGTATATACGAGTTGATTTACGGTTTATGCACGTAAAATCGTGCGCTTTCGGGTTAAAATCACCGTATACGAGCGAAATTTGGGTTAAACATAATAGAATATATTTATATAATAAAACTTGTCTAAAAATGATTTTATATAGGTTTTACTACTGGAAATAAAGTTATGTGTTAAAAAGATTAATTAATAATGATTTATATAAAATAAAGTAATATTTAATTAAAGGTTAATTTCTTAGATTTCTTAACAAAAACAATGTAAGGAATATATTTTATATTTAATCATAGATAAAATATGATTACTAGTTAATATTTTATTTACTTAATCAATATTTTATTTATTTATTTATTTATTTAGTTCATAACTTAGTAAATATTATGTTAAGTTTTTATATACTTTTACGTGTTTATTTTGAGTGTGTGATGTGTGGTTGTCATTTAAATGGTTTATTTAGTAAATAAATAATTATCACTTTTGATATAAATTATTAAACTAAACTGAAAGCCACCAACGGGTCTTTAAAAAAAATAGATTTCAAGACATGTCTAGTAAGTTGGGTAAACAGCTTATGTATTAGACTTATTAGTCGACAATTAATGGATCCTTTGTGTTTAGGGCATTAATTGGTTATTTATTTTCCGGGCTCGATTTTGCTACATTATCTCTCGGTCACATTTGAAGGTGAGATTTCACAACCCTTATTTTTAAATATGATTTTATATTGGGGGAAAAACATGCTATAACATTTTACTTTTGATATGATTAAATTATGGAATAACTATGTGATCATTACGATAGCCTTGAGTTGTTTTATTATTTGCACATTATTGCCCTCGGCCATAATCATTAACCCTTGGTGGGCCATAGGATATATTGGTAGATCTATTGGGTTTGACAAACGCCCCTTAGGATCGGTTATGCCGGTCTGGTACGGAGGAAATATATGTTGAAATGTTCTTAGAGATATTGTGTCTTGGTTTGATTATGTGGCTATTGGTTGCGATCATAGTCATTGGACCTAGCTGGTCCTTGACGTTCCAGGGGTTGATTCCGGGAAAATCATATCGTTCTTAAAATGAAAACTTTATTAATATTGTTATAAACCCGTGAACTCACTAGCAAAATGCTGATAAATTTTTGGGCATGTTTAATATGTGATTAGGCATGCATGGAAATAAAAAGGGTTTTAACGGCATACTTATCAAGTTTGGATACCACTTTTGGGACCCAATTTTCCGCTGTCGTTAAAATTTCCTTAATAATATTTAAAAACAATGTTATGTTATTACTAATTAAGTTCTCATACTAAGACAGTTTGTAACTATGTAATAACATTTTTGTTATGATAATATTTAATTTTGGTATTGATTTGTTTGCTTAATAATTGTTGAAAATAATCCAACTTTCGTTAACTCCGTCGCACGCGTGCCCTTACGGTGCGCCTCTCAGGGTGTGACAGGATTTGGTATCAGAGCCAACGGTTATAGCGAACTAGAAAATGTTTTTCAAAAATGTAGACTATAACCAAAAGTGTTTTTAAGTTAAAACATTCTCATTCCTAAGTGTTACTTGTCATGCATACATTAAATTAATGATGTTTTGTTTATTGTTCATTAAAATGAATTACGTATAGATGCCTATAGTTAGAAAATTTTGAACGGATATTCTCGTGTTGCAGATGCCTACTCGGACTTCATTCATTTTGATCCATGTTTTCTCTTCCCCCTACCACACCCTTGGAGATTTATCATTACATGTTTGCACCTAAATGGGAGCGTACCTCCGAGTATGGGAATGGCTGGATTTGGGCATCTGATGATGAGTGTCCTCTTGCTGTTGGTGAGCCTGTTCCTGACATTCCTGAGCATGTCCCTAAGGTTCGCTTTGTCTACTCAAGGAAGAAGAAGAGAGTGCCAAAGATGGTTGCTGATGAGACCACTGGAGAGTTACTTGAGGAGACTGAGCCCAAAAGGGCTAAGGTGCGAGATAGACAGTGGAACTGGTTATCTGGGCGTTTACAAGAGTGGGTTGATGAGGGTGGTGTACCCTTTACGTTTGAGGTGGGCGAGTCATCCTCAGCACGTCGGGACCTACCATTGATTGATGAGCCTATTAATCACACCCTAGCTACTCTGGCGACCAGATGCATTCACTATGAGCACTAGATCTCATCCTTACAGGGTAAGATGGAAGTGATGAGTGATATGACATAAGCTATGGATGGAAGGATGATGTCATTCGAGGAGGATAAGGTAATTGAGACAACATCCTGAACTAGCTACATTTCAGGATTTGTGATTTGGAGACGGGACTGGCAGAGGGGAAGAAGAAGCCAAAGGTAACGAAGCTAAAGGTTGAGGCTACAGGATTGGTAGCAGCACAGCAGCAAGTTACTTCTCTTGTAGAGCAAGTGGAGGCGGCATTAGGGTTGGCGACGGTTTGCATGATGATTGCTTCTTTGATGGTGCGTGTCGATGTGATGGCAAGATTCTCTCATTAGATTTGTAGGGTATTTAGATATGTTAGTACTTGGGATATTGAAACAACTAATTTTGTAATGATGTTAATGCTACCAAACATCTCTTTTGTGTTGTTTCTAAAATCATGTATTTTGTACTTATTATCTTTCACTCATTAAACTGTTATGATCACTTTAATGAATGATATATCAAAATGTTGTGATTATATATATATTATTATTATGCATTTTTATGTTATTTAGTGTATGTCGTTTATTCTCTTTTGTTTCATCCATAATAGAAGTTAATTCATGGCACCTAACACGCGAAATACCTCTGGTGCTAGAGGTACTGGTTTGCCTACCACTGCTGAAGAGTTAGCGCAATTGATATCCCAACATGGCAACTCTGCACTCGAGCAACATGACGCAAATGCTAGGCGTTGTAGAGGATGTGGCACCATGGGTGGTTCTAGTGGAGGCACTTCCATTGGAAATGCCTCTCGAAGTCAAGCTTAGGGTTGTACCTACAAGACATTCCAAGCTTGTAATCCACGAATCTTTACGGGAGCTGAAGGTCCTCTTGACATCATTAGATGGATTGAATAGATGGAATCGGTGATGGCAATCAGCAACTATTCTGCTGATCAGCGAGTGAAGTATGCCACATGTTCATTCTAAGATGAAGCTCTAAGTTGGTGGAATTTGCAAGTTCAAAACCTAGGAGAGGAAGCAACATTTGGTCTCTCTTGGAACCAATTAAAGGAGATGTTGCTTAAGGAGTACTATCCTAGCAATGAGCTCCTAAAGATCGAGTGTGACACCCTACATATTTCCCACATCTGCGGTGGACAGGAGAGATTCCTGGTTCATAAGTAATGTCTGTTCTCTAATATCACCAACGTGTTTTGGGCGTATTGGCTGTGGATGAGAGGAGAACTCCATAGTTAAGCATGCTCAGGTGGGAGCAATCCAGGGATGGGTGACCTTCCTGGGAAGTTTTCTCCTGGGCAACCAAAAGCAAATCCGTGAGCTTCTCGTGGGCAAAGCGGACAATATTGGTGGTACGAGAGGCGGTGTGTTACAGAATGGTATCAGATTCACTCCTGTGCCTTTTAGGATGGTGGGACAAACCTCACCGGGGAAGGTGAGTGTGTTCTCGGGCTCATCGAGGACGATGAGTCCAAATGGAGGGTGATTGTGACAACCTATATATTTCCCACATCTGCGGTGGACAGGAGAGATTACTGGTTCATAAGTAATGTCTGGTCTCTAATATCACCAACGCGTTTTGGACGTATTGGCTGTGGATGAGAGGAGAACTCCACAGTTAAACGTGCTCACGTGGAGCAATCCAGGGATGGGTGACCTCCCTGTGAATTTTTCTCCTGGTCAACCAAAAGAAATCCGTGAGCTTCTTGTGGCAAAGCGAACAATATTGGTGGTACGAGAGGCTAGGAGTTACATTGAGACTGAATTCTAGAATCTGACTATGGAAGGTGCGGAATTTAGAGCCTATACTTCAAGGTTTAATGATCCGGCAAGACTTGTGCCCCGAATGGTGACTCCAGACTACGTCAGGATTGAGAGATATATTTAGGGATTGGCACCCAGATCAGAGGCATGGTTACAGCATCAAAACCTACCACAATGTAGAGCACAGTAGCACTAGCCAATTCATTGATTGATGATGCTATTCGGAGAGGTGTGCTGGTTAAGAAATGGGATATTGGTAAAAAGCCCTTGGAGAACGAAAGGAAGGTTGTGGAGACTGATAAAAGAATTATGGAGAATAATAGAAAGTGGACTGGAAATTTCAAGAACCGATCTCGCAATCAGAAGAATCACAGGGTTGGGTCAGGAAAGATGTAAGCTACTAACTTGCCCAAGGCAAGGAGGCAAACTGGTGTATAGCCGAAGTGTAACAAGTATAATCTTCATCATGGTGGTAACTGCAATGTGAATGTAAGTTCAAGGTGTAACAACTATGGGCATCAAGCCCAGACTTGTCGAGTAAGGTTGGTTGAGAAGCCCAAGAGAACTGGGCGAAGATGTTACAAATGTGGAGTTGAAGGTCATTATAAGAGGGATTGCCCCAAGCTGAAAGGATCAAATGCAAGGGGTAGGGCGTTTGAAATGAATGCCAAGGAGGCAAGACAGGAACCGTTGTCGTCACTGGTACGTTCCTTGTCAACAACCATTTCGCATCTATATTATTTGATACTAGAGCCGATATGAGTTTTGTGTCAAAGAACTTTGAACCATTACTTGGCTTTAAATCTAGTAAATTAGATAAGAAATATATTGTCGAACTAGCCAACGGAAAGATAATTGAAGCATGTAATGTAATTAGAGGGTGCACTATGCAATTAGAGGAACATTGTTTTAGCATCAACCTCTTATCTGTTGTGCTTGGTAGTTTTGATATTGTCATGGGCATGGATTGGCTGTCAAAGCATCATGCTGAAGTGGTATGCTATGAGAAGATTATTCGTCTCCCTATTCCAAGTGGTGGAACCTTGACTATCTAAGGTGATCAAAGGAAGTCTACCATGAAGATTATGAATGTAATGAAGGCTTGCAAGTATCTATATGAAGGGTATCCGGCGTTTCTTGCCAAGGCAGTAGATACTAAGAATGAGGAGCAAAAATTTGAGGATATACCGATAGTGCGAGACTATCCAGATGTCTTCCCTGATGATCTGCCTGGATTGCTTCTTTCTAGACAAGTCGAATTCCGAATCAATTTGGTACCTAGAGCTGCTCGTGTTGCCCGATCACCATATCGATTAGCGCCTTCAAAGATGCAAGAATTGTCCAAGCAATTAGAAGAATTGTTAAAAAAAGGATTTATAAGACCAAGCTTCTTACTATGGGGAGCACCGGTCTTATTTGTCAAGAAGAAAGACGGGTCGTTCAGAATGTGCATCGATTACCGAGAGTTGAACAAACTCACTATCAAGAATCAATACCCATTGCCAAAAATCGGTGATCTGTTTGATCAGCTTCAAGGATCTAGCTTCTATTCAAAGATTGATCTGCGATCAGGTTATATCAGCTATTGATAGCCGAGGAAGATGTTACAAAGACAACATTAGGAACACGTTACGGCCATTACGAGTTTCTGGTTATGCCATTTGGTCTACCAAATGCGCCTACTGTGTTCATGGATCTTATGAATAGAGTATGCAAACTTTACTTAGATAAGTTTGTAATAGTATTTATCAATGATATACTAGTCTATTCGAGAACCAAGAAAGATCATGAACAACATCTGAAGATCATCTTGGAGACGTTGAGAAAAGAGAAGTTGTATGCAAAGTTCTCAAAGTGTGAATTCTAGATTCGAGAGGTTCATTTTCTCCGACATGTCGTAAATGCAAAAGGCATACATGTAGATCCAGCTAAGATTTAAGCAATCAAGAACTAGGAGGCACCCAAGTCCCCGACCGAGGGCGTCAGTTTCTTGGATTGGTTGGTTATTATCGGAGATTCATTGAAAATTTCTCGAAGATAGCACAACCATTAATGTTGTTGACTTAGAAGGATAGAAGGTATGACTTGACTGATAAGCAAAAGGCAGCTTTTCTGTTGCTAAAGCAGAAGTTATGTAGTGCTTCTATTCTATCTCTTCTCGAAGGAACAGAAGGGTTTGTTGTGTATTGTGATGCGTCCTGTTTAGGTCTTGGTTGTGTTGATGCAGAAAGATAAGGTCATAGCCTATGCATCCAAACAATTAAAGGTTCATAAGAAGAACTATACCACTCACGATTTAGTATTAGAAGCGGTGGTTTTTGCACTCAAGATTTGGAGGCATTACGTATACGATACGAAGGGTGTTATTTACACGAATCACAAGAGTCTTCCGCATATCTTCGATCAAAAGGAGCTTAACCTGAGGCAACGTCGATGGGTAGAGTTGCTTAATGACTATGATTGTGAGATCCGCTATCATCCGGGCAAGGCTAATGTTGTGGCCAATGCGTTGAGCAGAAACGAGATTGATAAGCCTAAGAGTGTTCGCGCTTTGGAGCTGACTATTCATTCGGGTCTTAATACTCAGATCCAAGATGCTCAAATCAAAGCCCTGAAAAAGGAGAATTTGAAGAATGAAGGATTGAAAGGCATGGTCAAGGAGTTAGTGCCTAAAACCAATAATGTGGTGTACTTCATGAACCGAATCTGGGTTCCATGTTTTGGACACCTACGTGAATTAATTTTGGATGAAGCCCATAAATCTAAATATTCAATTCACCCCGGATCGGATAAGATGTACAAAGATGTGAAGGAACATTATTGGTGGCCCAATATGAAAGGTGAGATAGCAGCCTATGTGGGAAAATGTAGGACTTGTGCAAGAGTGAAGGCCGAATACCAAAAGTCATCAGGACTTCTTCAACAACCAGAGATTCCTCAATGGAAATAGGAGTAAATATCAATGGATTTTGTCAGAAAGTTACCTCGAATGTCCAGTGGTCATGACACTATTTGGCTAATCGTCGACAGATTGACTAAGTCTGCTCAATTCCTACCCATTAAGGAAACGGATCGCATGGAAAAGCTAACCAAAATCTACCTCAAAGAGGTGGTATCTCGTCATGGAGTACCGATCTCGATAATCTCTGACAGAGACAGTCGATTTACCTCAAGGTTTAGGAAATCCTTACACCAAGCTTTGGGTACTCGTTTGGACATGAGTACTACCTACCATCCGCAAACAGACGGTCAAAGTGAAAGGACTATTCAAACGTTGGAAGATCTGTTGTGCACTTGTGTGATTAACTTTGGAGGAAATTGGGATACTCATCTACGCTTGGTTGAGTTTTCCTACAACAACAATTATCATAGTAGTATCAAAGCCGCTCCGTTTGAAGCTTTATATGGAAGAAAGTGTCGCTCACCGCTTTGCTGGGCAGAAATTGAAGAGAAGCAACTGACTGAACGTGAGATTATCCAGAAAACTACAGACAAGATCGTTTAAATCAGAAAGAGGTTAGAAGCTGCCGCAAGTCGGCAAAAGAGTTATGTAGATAATCGAAGGAAACGATTGGAATTCCAAGTTAGAGACAAAGTTTATCTGAAGGTCTCGCCCTGGAAAAGGGTTGCTTGGTTTGGAAAGCAAGGAAAGCTTAACTCTCGTTATATCGGACCATTTGAGATTATGGCGCGAATTGGTCCCGTTGCATATCAACTTAAGTTACCTCGTGAGCTTAGTGGAGTACACGATGTGTTCCATGTATCCAATCTGAAGAAGTGTCTTGCTGATGAAGCTCTGGTTATACTACCGGAAGAAGTTTGTATAGATGACAAATTGAATTTCACCGAGGAACCGGTCGAAATTATGGACCGGAGAATTCGGAAACTCAGAAGGAGTCGGGTTAAGTTGGTGAAGGTTAGATGGAACTCTAAACGTGGTCCCGAGTTCACTTGGGAACGACAGGACCACATGAAGCATAAATACCCTCACCTCTTTTCATCTAGATCAGAATCTGGAGCTAAAGCTTAAATTTCGGGACGAAATTTCCTAAAAGAGGGGAGACTGTGACATCCCGTGTTTCCAGGTCAATATCCGTACGTTAATAATGTGTGATCAAATAATTAAATGCATTATAAGACTTAATTTTATGAAAATTAAGGTCATTTAAGGTCTAGCAAAACTCCTTTATGCATACAGTTTATAATTAGTAATTTTAAGAATTACTAGGTCGCGTAGCGATAAAACTTTTAACGAACATTGGTGATAATTTGGTTAATTAAATTTGGTCAATATATTTTGATATTTATATTATAATTAATCGTAAGTGAAAATATTAATAGTCATGAAAAATAAAAAATAATATTATTTACCTTGATCACGTAAAATTAAGACTTTTTAAAAGTTGTCATGATGCAATGTTAAGTCTGATGCATGCTATGTAAACCGTGTATAATTTTATTTTTCACTTTTTTTCACTATTATTAATATTGTAAACCCTTGGAAAGTCTCAAATTAATATTTGAATTTATAGAAGATTTTTGCGTAAAAACACGAACGTTTAAAATTTTTACAAAAAATTTAACGAGACCGACACCGGCCTTACACCGGGTGGCACCTCATTTGAAGAACCACTAGCCATTATTAATAGTCTAATGACATTATTAAAAACTAGATTTTCTTGAAATCCAAGGTTCTAACAAGAGTTTTAATCAATAAAATGGGTTTGAAAGAAATGAAAATGTGTGTGTGATGATGTTGTGTTTTGATTATCTTGTAACTTCTTGTTGATTTCTCTTGCATGCAAGATGAACAAACTTTGATTTGTGGTTATGAATATCATAAGAAACCCATCTCCAAAAGGAGTCTACCAAATGATGAAAATGGGTAATACATGAATATATGTAAAGCATGATGTTCTTGAACCCATCTTGCTCTTTGATTTCATAAAGGATTGAATTGATCCATGAATAATGGTGATGATGATCAAAAATCTTTTGATTTTAAAGTGTGTTTTGTTGAAATCGAAACTAGGAAAAAAAGATAAAATCCATGATTTGGACTATATATGTATGTATAAATTCGTGTATATGTATGTGTGTATGGGTTTAGAGATGATTTAAATGATCCATGTATATGGTGATCATGATCTGTAAGTTTTGGAATATTATGTAAATTTTAGCTTAAAAAAAGATAAAACAAAAATAAAACAAGAAAACACTCAAGTATTGATTAGACATAAAGCACTAGTGATTATTTCACATATTTAATTATTATCAAGACAATGATCATTGTAAATTTGGAACAATAAGTTTAAAACATGTTAAAATTAATTTAAAGTAAGTAATCTTACTCAAAAATAAAGGTTTTGATAATTGGTTCTAATCACGTAAACGTTTTACGTTTAAAAACGAGTTAAAAACGGTGTTTTCGGGTCTAAAACAATTATTTTTGCATGACAGAAAGTAACATTGTGTTTTAAGCTAAAAACTTATATTTTTAAGTATATAAGAAATCCATAACAAGCAAGGTCTTCGGTGGTAACTTTATACGCGCGAAAAAGCCGAAAATCGATATTTTCGGGTTAAAAATAGGGAACTGTTATGAAATTGATTTTTAACAAAAATATTTCAGAAAGTTTTTGGTATAAAAGGTTCATTTTAAAACATATATAATGGTCATAAGGTGTATACAAGTTGATTTTCGGTTTTTGCGCGTAAAACCGTGCGATTTCGGGTTAAAATCACCGTATACGGGCGAAATTTGGGTTAAATATAATAGAACATATTTTTATAAAAAAAATGTCTAAAAATGATTTTATATATGTTTTAATACTAGAAATAAAATTATGTGTTAAAAAGATTAATTAATAATGATTTATATAAAATAAAGTAATATTTAATTAAAGGGTAATAAAAATAAGAAATAGACTTCTTAACAAAAACAATATCATAAATATATTTTATATTTAATCATAGATAAAATATGATTATTAGACAATATTTTATTTACTTAGTCAAAATTTCATTTATTTATTTATTTATTTAGTTCATAACTTAGAAAATATTATGTTAAGTTTTTATATACTTTTACATGTTTTTTTTGAGTGTGTGATGTGTGGTTATTATTTAAATGGTTTATTTAATATGTAAATAATTGTCACTTATAATATAAATTATTAAACTAAACCGAAAGTCACGAACGGGTCTTTAAAAAAATGGATTTCAAGACAAGTCTAGTAAGTTGGGTAAACAACTTACGTATTAGACTTATTACTCGATTAATAGATACTTTGTGTTTAGCGCATTAATTGGTCATTTATTTTCTAGGCTCGATTTTGCTAGATCATCTCTCGGTCACATTTGAAGGTGAGATTTCACAGCCCCTATTTTTAAATAATGATTTTATTTTGGGGGAAAAACATGCTACAACATTTACTTGTGATATGATTTAATTATGGAATAACTGTGTGATTATTATGATGGCCTTGAGTTGTTTTATTATTTACGTATTATTGCCCTTGGCCATAATCATCAACCCTTGGTGGGCCACAGGATATATTGGTAGATCTATTGGGTTTGACACCCGCCCTTTAGGATCGGGTATGCCGGTCTGGTACGGAGGGAATATATGTTGAAAGGTTTTTGTGGGACATTGTGTCTTGGTTTGATTATGGGGCTCTTGGTTGCGATCATAGTTATTGGACCTAGCTAGTCCTTGACGATCCAGGGGTTGATTCCGGAATAATCATATCGTTCTAAAAATGAAATGTTTATTAATATTGTTATACACCTGTGAACTCACAATTTTTTTGCTGATAAATTTTTTGGTATGTTTTTCAGGTGCTTAGGCATACATGGGAGTGAAAAGGGTTTTAACGGCAAACTTATCAAGTTTGGATACCACTTTTGGGACCCAATTTTCCGTTGCCGTTTAAAAATTTCTTAATAATGTTTAAAAACAATGTTATGCTATTACTAATTAAGTTCCCATATTAAGACTTTTGTTTCGAACTATGTATAACATTTTTGTTATGGTAATATTTAATTTTGGTATCCATGATTTGTTTGCTTAATAATTGTTGGAAATAATACAACTTTCCTTATCTCCGTCGCACTCGTGCCCTTACGGTGCGCCTCTCGGGGTGTGACATCTTACATGTGTGCTCAATTCAGATTTTTAATGCACACATACCAGAAAAATATGACCAACAGAAAAACAGGATGGGATGCTACTTCTATAAGAAGTTCATCTGCTATTGCAAGTATAATAGCAAGGAGGCCATTCAACTTTGCAGCCCAAATTCTGAATGGAATGATTTATAACTTAACAGAGGTGAGGAACAAGTTTCACATGTATCCAAGATTCCTACTGAGGATTATTGATGATCTTTTGCCTAATATACCAAAAGAGGGTGCTGCATTCCAACCAGTTCATTTTAATGAACATGTATTTACAAGAATCAAATCAAGCCTTTATCATGGAGCTGAAGTACCTATACCTACCCACATGATCAATCATGATATTCATATTCTGGATGTCTTTTTGAGGATTCCAGGACAAGGAGAACCACATATGTTTTTCCAAAACATCATACACCAACAGCCAATCATTCAACTAGCCCCAATCATACAAAAAGAGCAAGTTGCTCCTGAATCTGAACCAATCATACAAGGTCCTATTCAAGAACCAATCATTGAGCAAGAACAAGCACAAGAAGAAACACACGAATAAGAACATCTCCATTTTGATGAACACATGCCTTCTCCAACACAAAGCACAACCTTCTCTGATCAACAAACATTATCGTTTCCATTGATGCTTCATTAGATGAACAAGAAGAAGTTGGCACATCATCTCATCATAAGCAAGAACAAACTGAACTTGTTGAAAGTGAAGCTTAGGGCAGTAACATTCCCACTGAGGAAGAAATAGAGTACTCAAAAATGTTTTTATTCATGGAGTACAATAAACTTATTGAGAAGTCCAACAACAGAGCCAATAAGTTGAAAAAAAAAAGCTCAAGAACAAAATAAATGAGATTGAGACACTCACTGCTGATCAAAAGACTCAATAGTCAATTTCTTGAACAATAACCTGAACAATCAAAACAAGAAGTCAAGGTGAAAGATCAAGAGCTTGAAAATGCAAGAATGGACATTGCATATCTAAGTGAGCTAACAGACTCAAAAGATGCAGAAATTGATGAGCTCAAAAGAATAATCTCAGAAAAAGATGAAGAGATAACGAGGCTGAACAGAGAATTGGTGTATGTAGACACTCATTTGAATGACTCAAAACATTTAGAAGGTCAAGAACAAGACCTAAGTGATAAGTTTGAAGAACATATCATGTCTCATGCCGAAGAAAAAAGCATAAGGGAATCTGATCAAGCACTCATTATTCCTGAAGACTCATACTCAATGGATCAATTGTTTGAAGAAATAAATCCATTTGAGAACACACACTACACACCCATACTGAGACAGGATTTTCATACACCAGACATCCAAACATCTCAAACAAGCATCATTCCAGTGAACCCATTGTCTGAGAAATAGAAAAAGCTGATTAAACAATTTGCTGAATCATTAAAAGAGCAGACTGATTCCTCTAAACATCAAACATCATCATCATCACAACAACCACTTAAAACTTATTCAAGAAAAAGAAAAAGACAATACTTGGCTGCTTTGGTAGAAAGAAAAGGTGATTGAACATGATTAACCTGAATCCCCTCCTCTTAAGTTATTGAAGGTCAAAGCGGAACCAGTTGAAGAAGAGGAGCACAAACAGGAAGAATCAGAGGCCACTGTATTGGAAGAAGGTAAAATTGATCAAACTAAAGATCAGCAATTCGAGCCCATTGTCATCCTAAGTGATTCCGATGAAGAAGATGAGGAAAGCGATGAAACTGAAATGGAACACATTCAAGACTTATTCCCAGATGATCCTGAAACTTTAATGGGAATTGAGTTAGCAGCAAGAGGCTTTCCATATGATACATTCTTGAATCTTAACCTGTCTGAGGTTAAAGACTTGCTCAAGGACTTCCGGGAAGTAATGAAAAATGAGTCTGAGCAAACATACAAGAGGTATAAAGAGATCAAGGATCAATAGGAGTTTCAAAAGAATCTGCCAAAGGATCCTCATATAGACAAAATGACATACTCCGAGATAAAAAGCTGGTTGAGTTACACAAGTATGCCTTATAGATCATATGCCGGCAGATCACTTGCACAAATGAAAGATCTTGCTAGAGAAATCTACAAGAACATGTTAACTCGTGCTTTAAAGCCTCAGATTTCCAGCATCCTTATTATCCATATATCAACAAGCTCCACTAGAACTTCATCCCATTGAAGAACCAAGGCAATTCATGCCTTACAGGCTATGGTCTAAAGGCAATAAGGTGAGAGAAATGATCAATGAAAACACAAACTTTGTCAAGCTCTATGATAGAATCACCTTAACTGCCTCTACAAATGAAAGAAAGATTATTTCATTGAAATATGATAAAGCATGGGATGTTGTGCTAATCAAAAGAATATCTGGCCTTGTCCAGTGTTTATCATACATATCCCAACTGGGATCTTTGAGCTATGAAGACAGATTGGACCTGATGCAATTGAGGATGGTCACTAGGAGAGCAGACTTCTTTCATATTCTCAGATCATACATGAACAGACAATATTATGAAATGAAAAGAAAAGCAGTCAGAGAAGACAAACTTCATATAGAAAAACTCAGAAGAGAACAAAAAGCCTCAAGCAAACAACTAGAACAGAATGTTGAAAATTTTGATTCAAAACTTCTAGAAAGGGTTGGTTACCCTATGAGGCCATCAAATCTGAGATTGATTATTAAAAAGATTAAAGGAAATCAAAACAATCATCCAATCACCAAATGGTATTATGATGAAGCCATTTTGAAGTGGTGTTGGAAAGAAAACTTGAAGGGAAAGAGGCAGTTGACATTAGATTGTTTGATCCGGTTGAGATCAAGCTGCTACATCCATCATATGTTTCATTCCTAAAGACAAGCACATTCCCTGCTATTGAAGATGTGCTATGCAAGGGAGATTAATGTTATTTCATTCACATGTTAAAAATATTAGGCACTGTGTATGTAAATACTACTCTCAAACAAAGATTGAGAACCAAACAGCAACCATTAACACATACAGAAGGAATAATAGGCATGAGAATCTTAGAAAACAACAATCTTGAAATTCTAAAAGGCAATCTTGTTGTAACCATACTAGTTAGCAACATTGATGTGCAAAGCCTAGATCAATCAATGCTGGAGTAGCTAGTCCCTCTCACAATACAAAGCAAATATAATGATCAGAAGAGTGCAGTCAATTACTTTGCTAATCATATAGTCAACTGCATAAATGCATTAAGGATCACACCACTGACAGATCAAGTCAAAGAAGCTGAAAAGGATCAAATAACAGAGAAAGATGTAGAAGAATCCTTCAAAGCTACTTCAGAAATACAGAAGAATGTAGATGAAGCTGGTCCATCTCATTCATGAAGGTTTCTAACAAGCAAACAAATAGAAACAACAATCATACATGCCTAACCTTTCAAACATACATAACAGACAACACACACATCACAGCATCAATCACACATGTATATAATTCATAATCATCATACAAACAATCAATCAAGATAAATAACAAATCATAAATCAAACATACATAAATCAATCATACAAGGCAAAATGATTGCACATGTGAAAGTAGTGAATCAATTAATCAAAATAGTCAAACATTCAACCACTCATTCATAAAACAAGACAATCAAACAATCATTCACGTAAACAGACTATTAAATAATCATACATGTAAATCAAACAAACAATCAATCATTCATGATAGTAGATAATCAAACAATCATTCATATAAATAGATAAACAGTCAATCATTCAATCATGCATAACATTCAAGCATGCAATCAAATAGTATAAATCATTACATTCATTCATATCAAATACAAACACACATTGTTACTAACAAACAAAACATTAAACAAGTAAACATTAAAGAGATGGCAACATAATCCTTAGGGGAAGTATTGTTGGACTCAACAAGTGTATTAAAAGGATAATGCTTTCAATAATCAATCATAATGTGTTCTAACATTCAAATAATCGTTAACTAACACATTATCATCATTAACATTCATAACAATACACTAGTGTAGCTTAAATTTCTTTTTTCAGGATTGTAGATAAAAAGAAATTTTTGCTAAGTGTATGTAGCGGATGAAGACCTTCCACAGCGGATGAACAAGAGCCTGCAATGGATGAAGAAAAGCTCCAAGTGTCTATAACGGATGAACAAGCATAGTCAGCAAATGAACAAAAGTCCATAGCTGATAAACTTTCCATAGCGGATGCTCATCCACAACGGATGAACACTCCACAACAGACAACTAACAATGACAAACATATATTAAGTATTCACAGCGGACATCATCCAAGATACAGAGGATAGCTTATTCAACATTCATAGCGAATGACTTGTCATTCACAGCGGACGGTCTTTCATCCACAGCGGACAGCTTATAGTCTTAGGATTATTTATGTAATTTTGTTTTACATAAGGGTAGTTTAGTAATTGTAGATAGCTTTGTGTATAGGCTATAAATAGCATACTACCCTAATCCTTTGTAAGCTTTTGAACAATGAATACAAACAAGTACTTATTTTTTTTCAAGCATTCAATCACTAGCAATCATACACACACTAACACACACTTATATCATAGCTATAATCATGGGTTTCCGCACCATCATTGTTGCCTTTTGAATGAAATATTTGAAAAGGTCCTTGGGGAAATCATCAACAACCCTCATTTTGTTGTCTTGTTTTTGATTTTATCATTTCTGTAACGAGCGGGGGTGTGACAGATTGATATCAGAGCCATTGGTATAGAGAATTAGGTGGATTACTAGACCTACACTATAACCTAAGAACCCGCATGTAGTATACATAACAGAGTTATGTGTGCATCGTTATGCATGTGTGTGTGTTTATATGCCAATTATTTAGTTCTTTTCTTCTTACCTGACTTCTATGAGAAAAAAGTACTTATACTTTTTCTTCTAGTATATAACTTCGGGTGCTCATTCTGTTCCTCCTTCTATTATTGTGATCTCTTCTGACTCGGAGGGTGAGGAGGTGACTAGGTCCGAGAATGGAATCTCAGTTGATGTGACTTCATCTAGGATCGAATATGATGATTTAGTCAATGATTAAGTAGCGGAAATACAGAATCAAAGAACATTAAATGCTGAAAATACTCATAAATGCTTTGTATATTGATGAAGGTAAACAAGTTATAGTGGGAGCTAGGGTTTTCAATACAGTTACTTGAAAACCTTAAAAACCTCGATACTTGAAAACTAAGAAAACTTACATTCAAATCTTCCAAAAGTAGGGCATTATATTCTATTTATAGGCTGATACAATGCCTGTACAAAATAACTAAACTACCCTGACAACTATACATCAGAATACTAGTCTAAGTACAAAAGATAATCAGCATTTGTGAATGTTCATCCGCATTAATTATTGCTGATGTCTTAATCTACATCAGCATTTCTTTTGTTGGGATTCCGCATTAAGTATGTTCATCAGCATTGACTAATGCGGATGAACAAATACTTAAGTGCATTTGTTTCTGTACATCCACATTCGTAAATGCGGATGAACAAATACTTAGCCGTATCTGTTCTGACTATCCGCATTAGTAAATGCGGATGAACAAATACTTGACATCATTTTTTCTTTGGTCATCCCCATAGACTAATGCGGATAGCCGATGCTTGTCTTTATTCTTCTGTTTCTTCACCCGCATATCTTCTTGGACTTGTGGGAGTTTCCAACCAGAACAGCCTTCAACCACCTCTTAAATTGGCATGTATGATCCTTTCAGGGTCCAACCATACTCTCCATATGGATTATACAGCCTACGTACTTCGAGGGTTTGAGGGTGGTGGAGGTTGTGAAGATTCTGTTGGATCTTTTGCTGGAGTTCGGGCTGATGTGGATGGAGCTGGAGCTGGTGCTTGGTCTGCCAGTGAAGGATCGAGTATAGCTTTGATCATGTTTGAGAAGTGTCAGGCTTCATTCATTTTGTCTCTTCTAAGAACATGAATCTTCATTTGGTTCATAGTATGAAAAGCTTCAACACACATCTGCCTCAGAGATATAGGTTCCCATACTGATACAGTGGAAAGCCCATCTCTGTGGATCAGTAAAGATCCATCAGCATCCACCTCAAGCTTCACTATGTTCCTTAGTTGGAGAGGGACTTTCTTCTTCTTTCTCTGTTCTTTCTTTCTATTTATTCTGTCATAGGCTATCTTCAGAATCTTGATGCATTTCAAAAAGAAATTCATATCAGCTTCTCCAAGCTTGTTATCTATTTCTCTGAAATGTCTTGTAACTATGTAGTGGATATATGATTCATCTACTAGTCTCACCTCATATCCACTAAATAGCCTCATCTCTAATCCTTCCTTTCCCTTCCATTTTCTTTCAATCACCAACTCATAAGTCTTTTCATCGTAGAACACATTTGTGATTGGTTTTGACTTGAGGGTTCCAGCAACCATCTTTTGTTTCAATGATTCAGTTGGTTTTACATTCAGCTCTGGAAATACCAACTCTTTTGTATCTTTTGTTTTCCTCTTCTTCTCAAGAGGATTTTGGAAAGATTTGTCTTCCCTGATGCAGATATCTTTTAGAGACTTGAAGTTATTTGTTTTCTTGAACATTTTCAAAATATCTTCAAACTTATATCCTCTGTACATGGCACTGTGATTGATCAATTCCAGCTCAGCCAATTCCTTCAAATCATGTATACGTAGGGAGTTCACTAGAGCAGTGTACTCTATGAAGAACTAAACTAACCCTAAGATTCTCATGACCACAAACATATTCCAATCACTGTCATACTTGCAGGCAATAAATATCACATCCACTTTGCCTTCTGGAGCACATAACCTTGATCATGTCTGATTGGTTAACCCTTCTTGCAGCTTTTATTGAGAGGGTTCTGTAAACCATTCAGGATTCTTGTGTAGCATGGGGGTCAGGACATCATGATCTTTGGTAGTGAGTTGGACATCTTGAGCTGAAACTCTTATTATGGGGTTCCTCCCTACAACCTCTTCTTCAATAGTCTTTAATCTTTCTTTCTTTTCTTTGATTATCTTGAGGATTGCTGCTCTAAGGGAATTTGTCTTCATATTACCCAGTTTTCTTTGTGTAAATCCTTGATCAAAAAGTTAATCCATCATTTCCTTGTTTGTCATATTGTAAGGATCAGGATAGTAGGGTAAAGGCACTTGAGTCTGTTGAGTTTGTGTTGGGGTGAATGTTATTGGTGACTTGAGTGTCTTCTTTTCATACTCAGTCACAAAAGCAGGGTTAAGAAGTTGGTGCATCTTGTTAACTTCTTCTACCATTCCTTCATAAGTCATCTCGGACACCTCATCAGCATCATAACCGTGATTAATTAGAAACATGGCTTTAAGCATAAGATCATTGGTTTGAGCTTTTTCCACCATTTCTTTAACAGATGACTCATCCTTTGCAGGACTATCCCTGACCAAAGGGTCAACAATCAAGCTCTCCTGGTATCGTCCTTCTATTTCTCCTTTTTCAGGGACTATCACTTCAATGTTGTTCTTCAATAGTTCCTTAGCCTTCTTATGCTCATCCAGAAACTGAGCAATGGCTGCAAGGCTTTTTGGATCATCTTTTTGCTTCTTTTGAGCTACTTCCTCTTCTACCATGGGCTTTTTGCCTTTGGCTTTTTCAGACAAGTACTTCCTCTTCCGAGAGTATGTATGGAAACATGGACCAGATGAAGAGGGTACAGAGGCTTCAACATCTTGTTGCTTTTTTTCTTTTTCCAGCTTTTCAGCTTCTACTTTTTCTTTGATCTCATCACACAATCTTCTTATAAGTTCCTTTTGCTCATCAGTCAATGAGATATTAGGAACGATCTGTAAGCTCAGTTCTCCTACTGATGGCACAGGATTAAGGGGAATCACCACTATGGGCTCAACTGGTGCTCTGAGATCTCTAACAAAATCATAGAAGTCTTCATCAGTGATGAACTCTCCAGATGTGTACATGTCTAGTTCTTCAATCATCTCTTTCATCTCAGCCTCCTCATCAAATCTTTCTTTAGAAGTTTGACCAGAATAGACAATCATCGCCATGCTTTCCTCTTCCTTCCTAACATCTGTGTTCAGCTTCCTTAACAGACTCAGTGGTTCTCTATCTCTTTGATGGTGGAGAGTCATCATCATCACTACTGCTCTCACGACACTTTCATCTTCTTTTGATTCTTTTTCTTTCTTAGTCTCATCATCCTTTTCTTTATCACAATCATCATCATTATTCTCATGTTTTTCTTTAGCCAATTCTTCTTTGATCTTAATCAACATTTCCATTTCAGAAACTCTTTTTGTTAGAGCTTCTATCTGTCTATGTAAATCAGCTATGATATCAGTTTGGACATCAAGGAGATTCTCTTGTTCTTTCATAGCAAGAGTTTGTATGGTTGCAGCATCCAAGTGTCCACTAATTTCTTTTTTTGCCTATTCCAGAGCTGCTTTAAGCCTATCAATATCTTTATCTTTTTCTTCTTTCTCAGACTGATATTTAGCTTTCAGCTCTTTAAGTTCTTTCTCCTTCTCATCCAGCTCTAGAAGTCTATCTCTTATGATCCCTGATCTTTTATCAAGAAGTTTCTCCATTCTGGGTACCTTTAATAATAGCTCAGACATCATGTCATCCTTAGCATCAGGACGGTTGACTTCAGATTCTACATAGCTCTCTGAAGCACCGGCTTCTGATAGTACTTGTCTCTCAGGCCTTTGAAAGTCAGGATGGTGATCCTCCTCATCCGAAGATGATTCAGATCCATCCGATGAACTGGTAGATTCACCAGAGTCAACAGATACAACAGTAGCTACTTGAGAAGAATGTATAGGAGATATGTGATGAGTGTGAATAGGAGACATCGGAGGAGAATGAACACGTGATGCTTTTACCGGTGATGGAATATCAGCTTGTTGAATTGAAGAGCCAGTGTGAAGATCACCACCTATATCAACCTATGGTGACACTGGCCTTAGTCCTTCAACTGCTGCTTCAGCATGCTCTTCAACATGTTGTTGATTATGAGTAACTAGATGTTCTTCAATAATCTCTTGATCAATAACAGGAGCACCATCCTCAACTTGTTCATCATGAACTTCTTCTGGATTGATCTGTTGTAGCATCCATGGAAGTAAGGGAAAGAAAGTTCCATTGTAGAAGTTCCTTGGATCTCTCTTCTTGATGTACTTGTAGGATTTGGCATTATAATGAGGAATGTCCATTACCGGGCCTTCTGCTACAATATCAGGACAAGCTTCATTGATGATGCATTGAATGAACCTTGGATACATTAGGAACATATGTCTTCTTCCTTCCTGAAAGTTTGAGACCAAGCCATTAAACACATAAGTAGAGATGTTGAATTGTCTGTTAGTGCATAAGGCACATATAGCTGATGATGTAGTGATGGTAATATCATTCCAACCAGTCTTCCTTTTTGACAAGCAATGCTGGAATAGATGATGTAAGGATATATATAAAGGCTAATGCACCCAAAAACAAATCAAGTGCTTCCTGCATGCATGCACCTTGTACATAGTAGAAGTTGCTTCGAAAGTTTTACACTTTGCACAGAAGATTATTAAAACTGTAAAATCTTTCGACGCCAAAGACAAAATCGTCTGAAGGCAAAGATGAAGTCTTTCAAAGCTTAGAAGACAAAGTGTTCCGAAGCCATCAAGACAAAAGACAGATTTCTTTAGAAGACAGAAGACATGCTTTCTCTAATCTACATTTTCAGAAAGCTGACTAACTTTTCGCTACCACTTCTGAAGGCAAAGATGTAGTGATGGTAAGTTTGGACCGGACAAAAGTAAAGTAAAGTGTTACAACTGTTACCAAATGGGACACTTTGCTAGAGAGTGTAAGGCACCTGGAACAAATGGTGGCCAAGCACAAACCAGACCAAACTACATTGATGGAGCTCCCTAGAATGAGAAGCCAAAGCAGCAAGCTGCAGTTGCTGTTGAAGAAGGAGGCTTTGACTGGAGCTTTCTGGTTGAAGATGCATCTCCAAACCAAGCACTGATGGCATATCATGATGAAGCCAAGGTATTGGAACATCTTTGTACTTCTGAATGTATTGCTAAAGTTAACAAAGATAGGTCCTACAACTTAGAGATGAGATTTGATCTTGAGTCCTTAAGCATCTTAAAGTCTGATTTCAAAAGAGCTGAAAATAGGTATAAACTTAAAATAGAAGATTTAGAGAAAATCATATCAACTCTTAAACATGAACATACCAGCTACAGGACTCAGATCAAAGATCTCATCACTAAGTTAACTGAATGCCAGGCTGAGCTTGTGATCAGCAAAGCCCGGGCAGAAAAGTGTGTTCTTGAAGAAGAGACCTTCAGGAACATGATATCCTCATCCTTGCATGCCAAAGTTTGTTATCAGAATAAGCAGGGAATGGGATCTACTGAGATAGCTCCTCCACACTCTCTACTATCTGTAAGATCTCCAAGGTGTGAAACTTGTGAAGATGAGCTTCCTCTCATAGACCTCATGAGTGAAGAGGATGATGAGGAGACAGTGAAGGATGGATCTAAGAAGAGTGAAGAAGATCAGCCAAAGGAGAGAAAAGCAGTTGGGATGACTAAGTCCAAGAGAAAGAACTTGACCAGAAAAGCCAAGAGAAAGTCCGAGAAGGCTCCGGAGATCAAGGCCACCTTCAACTCTAAGAAGAAACAGGTGTTCATCTCTTTAGGATTTGAAGTCGTGAAGACTGAAGACTCAACTATGAATTCTAGTCCAGGGGTTTTAGTTCCTATCAAACTCATCCCAGCAACAAGAATAAGGGTGATCAGCTATGTACCACTGCTACACAGCCTGAACCATCCAAATCCAGCAGCAAGCCGCACCCTAAAAGGCTTGCTACATCATCTGTAAAGATGAAGATGGAAATAGAAAGTGATCAAGATTAGTCTTGCTCCTAAAAGAAGACTCTCAGAATAAAGCAAATGGATTGTATCATGTGTGGCAGTACTTCTCATCTTGCTAAGGACTGCATTTACAATCCTAAAAGCGCTGTCCATATGATCAAGAAGACAACTTCTGAGAAGATCAAGAAGAAGTAAGCTTCTGAAGGAAAATCTTTTCCTTTCAGGAGTTCCTAAGTGAAGAAGAAGGCAAGTGAAAACTTGCCTTCAGAAGAAAAGTTGGTTTCGAAAGAAAGGAATGCTTCCGAAGTACTTAAGTCTACTGCAGTGATAGCAAGATCTTCCGAAGGTTCAGTCTCCAAAGCTTCTGAAGTTGTCAAAATTTCTAAAGTGTTGAAGGTCAAGTAGAAGCTTCCAAAGGTGTTGTGGAAGACAAAGAAAGGTCATGTGACTAAAAGTTCTTCATCAACAATAGCTGATGGTCCGTAAAGCCTGAACATAGGATCAATTACTGTTGCATTGTCTTCAATTAATGTTGATGAGCCCAAGACTAGTAAGGCTTGGGTTTCCAAATGTAACTAACTATCTCTTTTTTGTGCAGGAACAACTAAAGACCAACAGGAATGTATGGATTATTAATAGTGGCTGTTCCAGGCACATGATAGGCAATGGCTTTTTACTCCAAAAGTTTGAGGAAATTGATGGAGCACCAGTTGCTTTTGGAGGAGATGTTTACTGGAAACGGCAGGGTCACAAATGGTAAGCTCAGCATTGAGAAGGTAAATTTTGTTAAAGTGCTTGGATACAATTTACTGAGTGTATCCTAATTTTGTGATCAAAGACACAACATGTTTTTTTACTAAGAATGAGTGCATTGTTCTCAAGCCCAGGGTGGTTATTCCTCAGGAGCATATCTTGCTCAGAGTCCCCAGGAAAGGGAACATGTACAAGATAGACTTGCAGGAAACATCTCCTTCAGGAGAAGTGTCTTGCTTTCTATCTAAAGCAAATAGTGATGAGTCTTTTCTCTAGCATAAAAGAATGTGCCATGTAAACTTTAAAAACATGAATAAATTGATTAAGAATGATATGGTAACTAGAATGCCAAAGAAAGAGTTTACAAGTGATGATTATTATGTTGCATGCCTGAAAGGAAAGAAACTCCATCACTACTCCCCTACACTTGTTACATATGGATCTTTTGGGCCCCACCAGTGTAATGAGTTTAGGAAAGACCTCATATTGTTTAGTGATCACAGATGATTTTACAAGATTCACCTGGGTCTTTTTCCTTAGAACTAAGGATGAGACATCTGAAATCTTGAAGAATTTCATTCTGAAGATTGAGAATCAATTTGATCACAAGGTCAAAACCATAAGATGTGATCAAGGAACTGAATTTAAAAACCAAATCCTTGATACATTTTATGATGAAAAGGGTATTACAAGACAATATAGTGCTCCCAGGACTCCTCAGCAAAATGGTGTTGCTGAGAGGAGAAACAGGACACTAATTGAAGCTGTAAGAACCATATTGTCTGACTCTAAGCTGCCCATCACCTTCTGGGCAGAAGCAGTGAACACTGCTTGTTATGTACAGAACAGAGTTTTGGTGGTTAAGACTCATGGTAAGACTCCTTATGAATTGTGGCACAAAAGGAGACCTTTCATTGGTTTACTCTGATCATTTGGATGTCCTTGCACAATCTTGAATACCTAAGATCAAATAGCCAAATTTGCTGAGAAATCAAATGATGTATACTTTATTGGATACTCTTCCCAAGCTAAGGCTTATAGAGTATACAATCTCAAAACTAGAGTAGTTGAGGAGTCAGCCAATGTGACCTTCAATGAACACACTCCTTGTGTGAGAGGTTCAAGTCCAAATTGGCTGTTTGATCTTGATTTAGTTACCAACTTTTTTAACAAGTCTTGTGAGAATGTTTTAGGATCTATAGGTATCTTGTCAACAGTAGATCATGAACTAAGATTTGAGCTGAGAAGACCTTCCAATCAAACTACTTCAACTCCAGTGGTAACAATTTTTACACATGGAGTTCCTATCAGCGCAACCATGACAAATACAGCTGATACATCTGAGGTGTGTTCAAATTCCAGCTCAGAGGCACAAAACTCAAAAGAAGGAGCTTTAAATGTAGCAGGAAGTGGTAGTGGTGACAGTGGTCAAGAATTTCTTGATGCTGACAATCACTCAATGGAAGACAACATCAATGATGTCATATACTCGATCAAGTCTCTCTAGATAAGTGTGCTGATGTGGTGGGAGATTCTTCACTGCCTGATCAAAATTTTTCAAATTTAGATCTCTCAAATCAACTTGCTGTGATCCCTCAACTCAGGATTCACAAGTTACAGCCCACCACAAACATCATCGGAGATGTTGACATGGGGTTAAAAACAAGAGGGCAAACCCATTACAAAAATGTTTATGTCTACTCTTGTTTCCAATCCTAGATAGAGCCAAAGAAAGTTGAGGAAGCTCTAAAGGATGGAAGTTGGGTTGAAGCTATGCAAGAGAAGGTGCTTCAAGTCAAGAGGCAAAAGGTTTAGAACTTATGTCCTCTTCCTTCAGGGAAGACTACCATAGGAACCAAATGGGTTTTTAGAAACAAGAAGTATAATAGAGGACTTGTCATCAAAAATAAGGCAAGACTAGTTGTTCAAAGGTACACTCAAGAAGAAGGGATCGATTACACTAATGTCTTTACTCCAGTAGTAAGACTTGAAGCTGTTAGGATATTCTTAGCTTTTGCTGCATCCAAGAACTTCAAGGTCTACCAACTTGATGTCAAGTGTGCTTTCTTATATGGGGTGATTGATGAAGAGGTGTATGTCAAAGAACCAACTGGCTTTGCAGACCCAGATAATCCTGATTATGTCTGCAAGCTTGATAAAGCTCTGTATGGGCTGCACCAAGCTCCAAGAAAGTGGTATGAGACTCTATCTCAGTACCTATGTCAGCATGGTTACAGAAGGGGTACTATAGATAGAACTTTTTTCATCAATAGAACAGGAAATGACTTAATGCTGGTTCAAGTATATGTAGATAACATCATCTTTGGGTCAACTAATCCAAAGCTCGGCAAAGACTTTGAGAAGCTGATGAATAATAGATTTGAAATGAGTGCCATGGGAGAACTCAATTTCTTTCTAGGAATTCAAGTGAAGCAAGTTGACAATGCCATCTTCATAAGTCAGTCAAAGTATGTCCAAGACATACTGAAAAGATTCAGCATGACTGACTGTAAGGTTGCAAAGACACCCATAGCAAGAAACCATTCCATTGGACCTGACCTTAAAAGGGAGTGTGTGGATAAACATCTTTACACTACTATGATTGGGTCTTTTATGTACCTCACTGCCAGCAGGCCTGATATCATGTTTGCCACATGCATTTGTGCCAGAGATCAAGCCAACCCCAGGATACCACACCTAGTTGCTGTCAAGAGAATTCTAAGATATCTCAAAGGTTCTCCATCACTAGGCCTTTGGTATCCAAAGAATTCTAACTTCAATCTGTATGCATATATAGATAGTGACTTTGGTGGCTGCAACATGACTGCAAAATCTACATCAGGGGGATGTCAATTTCTTGTGGAAGGATAGTCTCATGGCAATGCAAGAAACAATCTTTTGTATCTGCATGAACTGCTGAAGCTGAATACATTGTTGCTGCTAGCTGTTGTGCTCAAGTGCTTTGGATTCAGAATCAGATGCTAGACTATGGATTCAACTTCAAGGAGACTCCCATCCACATAGACAATAATAGTGTTATCTCCATTACAGAAAATCCTGTGCAGCACTCAAGGACAAAACACCTCAACATCAGGTATTATTTGATTAGAGATAACTTTGAAAATGGCTTAATCAAACTAGTCAAAGTTAACACAAATGAACAATATGCTGATTTGTTCACCAACGCTTTTGATGAACAGAGATTTAAGTATCTTGTATCAGCTATCGGGATAATTAACTTTGAGTAGCTTTTCTTAAACTTAAACTCATCATTATTTCTAAAATTTGTGTGTCCTAAGTTGTGTATTTTATCACCTTCATAAGCCCCCAATTATCTTGGAAGGAGAGTCTTTTAAAATATATTTCTTAGATTTTTGAAAACTTTGAACATATTTCTTTTCAGAAGATATCAAGTTACCTTCGGAAGAACATTATGTCTTTAACACCAAATAACTACTTATGAGAATTTACTATCGGAAGAAATGTTGCAATATCTTCCGAAGCTTAATTTACTCATAAGTACTTATATGCTCTTGAAGAACGATTTTCTTCTGAAAGTAATTATGTCTCGGAAGATTTATTCTCTTAAAGAATAAAAATTTCAAGTCTTGATCTCTTTTGAAATCAAAGCATGTCTAAGAAGTGAAAATTCTCTAAGTATTTTTCTTTCGAAACAAAATTTTTAAAACTCGGAAGATTTTCGACTTCCAAGAAAACTACCTTTTTGGGCACTTTTTCAGAGGTGGGACCGACATCCGGATTTCGAAGTTTATCCTTTCGCATTAACTTTGTCTCAAATCCATTTCATATATATATACCTAACGGTTTCCCCCTCTTTCACTTTTCTCTTCATCTGAAAATTCTTTCTAACCTAAATTCACCCACAAAACGCCTTTGTTCTTATCTTCCATCACGCTGAAGCCTTCTTAAATGGCTAACCTCGATCACAGAAACCAGCTCGATTTCTCCATACAACATCACAGGCAACACAATGAGGTTGCTCTGCTGAACTCTGAGAAAGATCCAAGTTTCTCAGAGGTTTGTCGATTTCTTTCTTTGTCCAACTATCTTACCTCCCTCACCATTGATCCTTCTCTTTATGAGGATCATTTGTTGGATTTCTAGCAAACCTGTCAAGAAGTCACCATGGATGGGAAGAAGACACTGTCTGCCACAGTGCAAGGGAGGACAATCTTCATCACTCCAGCCATCATAAATACTCATCTTCAGCCGGATGATGCACAAGGTGATTTGTGCTTTCCCAAATCTGTTGTCAACCATTCTTTTAAGCAAATGGGATATGAGGGAAATTTTACTGGTAGAACCTTTAGAAAGGGGAAGGTTACTTCTCAATGCAAATACCTCCTCCATGTAGTCATTCACAGTCTATCCAACAAACATGGAGGATGGGATTAAGTTCTTGAGGATCTCTCCTTCATAGTCCATGGAATGGTTCAGGGGATCAAGTTCAGGTATTCATAATTTGTATACACTAACCTGCTTGCAAACTTAGACTCCTTAGAATATTACATGTTCCCTCGATATATCCAGCACATTCTTAACTGTGAACTGGACTCACAGTTGAGGGGAACAGGTAAAATTCTTATATTCGGATAGATGAAGCCCCGCATCTTCAAAATTATGAGAAAACCAACTGTGGGTTTCTCACGGGTAGAAACAGCCCTTGTCCCAAAAATGTTAGAGCTCATTGCTCAAGGTGACAGCCTAGCAACACCAGCTAGTGTTGAACCCACACCTTCTACTTCTCAACAACCCTCTCAGCCTCAAATAACCATCACCTACCAAAGAAAATCCAAGCAAACCCTTACACAACTTATTCAGGTTGTGCAGGCCCCCATATCACCAACCTTATAGGAAGTAGTAGACATTGGGGCTCCTACTTCTCCTGAGGAGCAAACCACTCCCATCTTACAGATAATCAATGTTGAGGTTCCTCATGCTCAGCCTAATGAGCTCACAAGCCCAATAGCCTTAAGCCTTCACTTAGAGTCTGAAAACTCTAGTGAACAACCTTCAAGGGAAAGTTACCATCCCCAGCCTCTTGATCTCAACCAACCAATTCCCAACCTAGAATTCTATGATGATGAAGACATGGGATTAGTGAGTACCATGAGTCTCTCCTCTCCACACTTGCTCAAGGAGAGATGAGTACCTCTGCTTCTCCAATGTCTAGCCCACATCATCCACCCCCAACTGAGGTGGATTTACCTAAATCTGTTCAGGAGGTCCATATGGAAGAGGCTCTAACTATTGCTAGTGATTACATCTTTAAGACCTCAACCATGGCAACTCAACCCATTGCCACTTCAAAAGAAGTTGTCAGTGAGCAGAGGAAATCCAGCAGCAAAGAACACTATGCTGGTGATGACGAAGAAGACCTTGGTCCAATTCTCTCATTCCCCCATGATTCTTCATCTGAAGATGAGGGGAGTCTGAAACTAAAGGTGCAAAAACTTCTACAAACCTGCATCTATTTAGTCTCCAAGGTCAGTCACTTGGAATCTCAAGTGACTACCTTACAAAAGAGGGTCAATGACCAGCAACTTGATATCACCAATCTCAAGGGCAAGCTAGCTGAGAGACCAATAAGACAAACTCAACCAGGTCCACAAGAACCTGTGGATGTGGTGGACTTAACCTCCAGCTCACTTATGCAAGTGGGTGTTGCTACGAAAAAGGAGGAGAAAGTCCATGCAACCATAAAACTTGGGAGTTCTGTCCAGTGTATGGACAATGAGGACTCACCACCTTCATGTGCAGTTGTCCAGAATCAACAACTTCCTCAGGCTCACACTAATGTGGAGGCCATGATACAATAACTTTTTAAGAAAGGAATTCCAATGGCCATGTCTGCCCCATCCTACCCTGCTGAAAATCCAATAGTGGGATGGTGGTATGATAGTGCAAGAATGACATTGGTGCTCTCAAGATCTTAGGGGCAGCAGGAGCTCTTCAACTTTCGAACCCTGAGATTCCATGAGAGTATTAACTTGGTTGATCTGCCACTAGTCAACCCAAGCCAAAACAGACAAGCTGGCAGATTAGCTGAAGCAATTCAAGAATGGGTGCTACAGGAGTTCTAACACAGAGCACAACTATATAGACAGAGGCTAGCAGGGAAAACTATTGGTCAACTGGATACTAAGGAAGACCCTAAGATTAGCTTCGAAGGGGAAACCTTGGTTGAAGGCCCAGTAGTGAAACCTGTGAACCTTGAGACAGGCTCATCCACAGCACCCTGTACCCTCAGTGAAACACTTGCTAGTGAAGGTGTATCAAAACCTATCCCTGGATAGAGCTCAAGTTCAGCACAAACTTCAGAAGGCTGAAGCTCTCTCCACCCTGAGTAATACAGTCCTATAATTGATAAAGGGAAAAGGTAAATGACCCCTAAGGAGATTGAGGTGGAGAAAAGGGAGATGAAAAGGAAGGCTAGGGGAGAAAGAGCAGGAAAGATCCAAAGCTTCATGTAAGCTGTAATCGGGGCTGCCCACAGGCCTGATACTCAAGATGATGAGTTAAGGGCAGCCAGATTGAATTATCTGGGATTAAGGAACTATAATATAGATGAAATCAGCTCTCTTCCCTTGGCAGAGTTAAATGAACTGGCAGACACTGATTTGATTAAAGAAAGAACGGAGGCTGAGGCTGCAGAGTTGCTCCTCAAGATCAAAAAATAAAGAAAGAGAAAGAGATTATACAAAGCTCCTACCTTCTCTCCGGTTCAAAAAATTCCTGAGAAAGAGTTTGTAGCCGTACAACAAGAACAAACTCAAATGGGAAGAGAACAAGAAAGATAGAAGATGATAGCCCATCTGAGTGCCACAAGTCTCTATCTGGAAGCAGCTCTCAACCGTCTCTCATATGAGTATATTGAGTTTGAATACCTCAAAGTCTCAAACAGCTAGTAAAAGAAGCTCAAACCCAAAGAAAAGCTATTAAGAGGAAAATGAGAGAAGAGGC
This sequence comes from Flaveria robusta, assembly GCA_025506415.1. Lineage (NCBI taxonomy): Eukaryota > Viridiplantae > Streptophyta > Magnoliopsida > Asterales > Asteraceae > Flaveria > Flaveria robusta. The sequence goes on from CM046473.1 coordinate 17,394,006, forward strand.
TGCTAAAACAAGAGCCACCATCAGAGCACAAGAAAAATAATCCACTGACAGGCTAAAGATGGTGAGCTTTTTGAAGCTGTATGGGTTCTCCATAAGGAGACTTGGTCCTATGTCTCTATCCACAATGGATAAGCATTTCATAAGGATCAAGCAGAAGATAAGGGAAGGTCAGCTGGTTGACTTACATTTTCCACCAAGTCAAGCTGTTCCTAAAGTTGAGGTGAAGGTTGAACCACAAGATACAACACAACCTGATCCTGAAGCTACATCTAAGCCAATTTCATCTTCTGTCCCACAGAAGGGTTCTGCACCTCTTTCTTCTAAACAACTGGAGGAAAAGGACCCAACTGAGGAAAACAAAGAAAGCTTATCTGGGATTGCAGGCCAATCTCCTCAGTTAAAGTACAGAAAGAGGAAAAGGATGGCCATTAGAAGGGACAAGAAAAAGAAGAAAAAGTCCAAGGCATCCACCTCTGCACCTCAGGATGAATCTAACATCCTGAGGTAGTGCAACAAGAGCAACTCCAATTCAAATAAAGTCTCTTGCATCAGGAAGACCCATCTTGTCCTAGTCATTTGCTGCTAATCCAGACAGATGGTATGTCATCAGAGATCAAGGTGGTCAGGATGTCTATCTCTCGCAGGACATGCTTAATCTACCCCTGCATGATCTCCTTGACATGAGAAGATATTATGAAAGTCTGAAGGATCCTGATCAAATGATGAAGAAAGGAATGCTTTTGATCCTAATGAGAATAGCCAACTACTGAACAACTTCTCTATTTTGGTAGCATCAGCCTAGGGGAGTTTGTAAGGTTATATATAAAGGTTGATGCACCCAAACACAAATCAAATGCTTTCTGCATGCATGCACCTTGTACATAGTAGAAGTTGCTTGGTAAGTTTTACACTCTGCACAAAAGATTATTCTACGTGTAAAATCTTCCGAAGCCAGAGACTAATATTCCGAATGTAAAGACAAAGTCTTCCGAAACTTAGAAGACAAAGTCTTCCGAAGCCATCAAGACAAAAGACAGATTTCTGTCGAAGATAGAGAAGACATGCTTTCTCTAATCTACTATTTCAGAAAGCTAACCAACTTTCCGCTGCCACTCTAAGACTCACCAACTTGCATAAGTTGGTGAAAAGGTCCATGCTTTTGCAAGCGGTAGATTATGGTTTTGAGTCTGTAACTTTATACTTTATGTACTTTTATCCTTTTTGTAATATATTAGGATGTGAGCTATGGCATGTCATAGTCACTAGTCAAAAGGCAATCTGCCTTTTCACTTTACATTGATCTTGTTGTCTAGATTTGTGTTTCCAGCTGGCCTTCAAAGTATGGCCGGCTATAGGATGTAGTATAAAGTATCTCAAGTCCTTATATTTTATTTCTATGCTTTGTAACACTTGTAAAAGAACTTGAGAGCAATATACTTGATCCTTGAAAACTATTCTCAGTTGTTGTTCTTAGTTCTGTCTCTTTGTTTTGCTTGTGTTCCTTAGTATCATATCAAAGTCTTAGTTCCCTATTTGATCTGTTAAGTGTTCTAAGTCTCTCCTTATTGTGAGACTGATTGTATTGACCCCTTCAAAGGTCATTGCAGATGAATCAAGAATCTCCACTGCAGGTCAACTAACCCCTTTACTATCTGTTTTCCCACAAAACGCCCTTCATAACCAATGTTTGCAAAGAAGGTCAAGATGTCATCTTCTTCAAGTCCTTGAGGAGAGTTGGCATCATCTCCAAACTGTAGAGACAGTCTCAATATTTGTTTAGAGATGGCTAGAGTGTAATCATCAGTGATCCTTCCAGCTAGGGTCTTCACCCCATCTACTTCAACCATTTTAGTTGATTCCCAGAATGATCTGATGAAGTTCTCATAACTGATGGGTCTAATAGTGATGGCATGTGCTACTCTTGTTGTTGAAATGAATATGATCATGTCTCTTAATACTTCAGCTTCTTGCATATCAGGATCAAGGTATCCACTAACATTGTAGAGCTTGCTCCACGTGAGGTTTGCCATATACTCTGCCATAGAGACACATGTGTTAGTAATTTACTAACAATGATCAAATCACACAACTAAGACCATTTTTTACTTTTCTCAGTTTGACTTTCTCAGATCAAAATTGAGAGTTCAATGGAAACTGTTCTATAGGAATTTGACCTATTTTGATTTTGTGATTATTAACTATTTGTGTCATATTTTATGCTTATTTTCAATTGTCTTTGTTGTTTTAAGCATCTTTTGACACTGAAACATGGAATTTGACTTCAACATTTTCTGTTCTTGCTTCCACTATTCATGTGACGAACCTAGGGTTTGTGACTCGATTGTTCTTTGTTATTCACATGAATATCAGTTTCATTAAACTCAAAAATATCATTGAAATCCATTGTTCATGGTTAATTTTATGAATTTTCTTGACCTAGGGTTCTATGTTCATCACTGGTTCGGTATTTAAGGTTTATGAATCCATCGATAATCACCTTGTTTCGATACTACTTCGCCTAAGAATAGAGATAGAGATGAAATGGGGTTTGATGAACAATCGACAAAGTAGGTTTGTGATGATTTGGATGATGGATGAAGATCAGTATGAAAAACAATCGTCGCGCTATAGATCACTCAAATTTGAAAAGTATTAAATGGCTCTCATTAATGTGCTTAAATAGTCGATTTAATAGCTTTCTCAAACTTCGCAAGTGTATGAACGAATGTGGAGGGTTTTAATTTTATATTGTAGCAAATGCGGAACATTTTTGACTTGTACGCATTTGAGTACTTTGACAAATGCGGAAGAGCAGAACTTGCAAGCATTTGACACTGTAACAAATGCGAAAGAACAATTTGACTTGTCCGCATTTACAACAACAAATACGGATGACCAATTTGGTTGTCCATATTTCTTGATCTTCAATCGCATTAGTTGATTCTGATGGATGTTAGTGTTTCTATTCTTTGCATTATCCATCCGCATTAACTAAGGTTCAAACAATTCATGACAGCAGAGTGTGAACATAGTTTATATTTGGTACAAATACACAACAATATTGTCTGCATTGATCATGTAAACCGCATTTGGGAAATGCGGCTAAACAAAACTTAACCGCATGGAGAAATGTGGAAGAACAAATTTTTGTCATAAAGAAATGCGGAAGAACAAATTTTTGTCGCAAAGAAATGCGGAAGAACAAATTTTTGTCGCAAAGAAATGCGGAAGAACAAATTTTTGTCGCAAAGAAATGCAGAAGAACAAATTTTTGTCCGCATAAGTTTTCAACACGACATTGTTGTATGCATTTGTTTGGAAACAAATGCGGTAGACTTAACTTGTCCACATTAGTTTCACTTGTGTTTTTCATGCACAAAACTATTAGCCGCATTGGTTATATGCATGGGTTACCTTCACCAGCATTAACCAATACTCTTAATTGCATTAAAATTTGAACTTGTCAAAAATTAGTGTTATTATTGTGGATAGTTTCGATTGTTTTTGCACTGATGCTTTGACTTTTATGAAGATGTGTCTGTTGCTTTGACTTTTATGAAGTTTGGCTGTTGCTTGGATTGCCAATTCTTGCTTGGATTGAATTGTACACCAGGTGTGATACAAATTTCCGAGTTTTGACTGATCTTGGACTTTTGTGACTCCAAATATCTGCATATAATGAGATACTATGGTATAACTTCCACACCAACATAGTCATTTTTCTGATTTTATATTTTAATAAAAGCAACAACTGTACATAATGTTCAAAATTTTAATTACTCTCCCTAAAGTTTGTATCCATATAGGATAAAAACTTTAAAGATTTAAAGTTTTAAAAGGAAAATATTTTTGTAATTTTCTTATACATGAAAAGGAAGTATACCTTACTTGGGATCATATCAATCTTATCTTTCACAAGGGCAAGCAATTGTTAGTAAAATAGACATAATCATGACATATTGATTTTAGGTATGTTTGTCCTCTTAAACTCATGCTTGGTTAATATTTGATGCTAGTGATCTTTATCATGTTTTGAGTAAATTGAGTATTCAACATGTGCCTCACACTCAAAAGCATGGCAAGATCAACAATCCGCATGAGTTGCATGGTAGAAATTTTTCACAACTTACATGACCAGGTCATTTAAATTATGAATTCTCATTTTGTTTTGAGGTAGATTGATCCTTATTGGGATTCTTTTACTTTGATCCTTATATTTATTTGATACACATTTGGATTATTTTGCACTTCACTTTGGAAGGTGATCCTCGTTGGGATTCTTTTTGTTCATTCACAAGGAATGTAGTCTTTATTAGTTCATCCAGGTTGGATGTCTTCCTCATTAGGAATCTTTTTGGATCATGACATTAGCACTATGTGCTTGTTTCTCTAGATCTTTGCTTAGCAAAACAGAGGAGAAACTGATATGGGTGAATGAGATTCATAAGGCATCATTACCTGGTGTGTTTACGTTACTTCATACACACACACACACTTGGATAAGCTAATACTTACTTATACTCTGAGATGAATGCTTCACAGTTGAATATGAGCTTTAGTTCATCACAGCATGTATCTTCTTTTCCAAGCTAAGCCTACCCACATATCAGATAAGTCATGTCAGTCTTTCAAAATTTTGAAATAAGCATAGTGAATAATATAACGACTGTAATTATATCATTTCCCAATTTTGAAACTTCAACAAAACAACTTCTTTTTGTATATATTTTTGTATAATTTGAATGTTTTTGTAAATTTTGATTTTTACTCAAGGTTAATTATGCCAATTGATTGGACTAAGAATTCAAACCGACTAGGATCAAATGGCTTAGTGAACAAATCAGCTAATTGATTGTATGTCTGGACATGTATCAACTTGATTAACCCTTTTTCAGTACGGTCTCTCAAAAAGTGATATCTAATTTCTATGTGTCTAGTTTTTGAGTGCTGAACTAGATTGTTTGTTATGAACATGGCTGTTGTGTTGTCAATGTGAATTGGTGTGTGCAAGAAGTTAAAATCATAATCCAGCATCTGGTTATGAATCTAGAGAACTTGAGAGCAACAAGCTGATGCTGCTATGTACTCAGCTTCTTCTGTTGAAATAGACATGTTTGTCTGCTTCTTGCACTGCCAGGAGACCAATCTGGGACCAAGAAATTGACAACCCTAGAAGCAGACTTTCGATTGTAGTTGCATCTCCCGTAGTCACTGTTTGTGTAGGAGTAGAGGTTGAAATCCCTTCCTTTGGATACTACAATCCAAGTGCAGGCTTGCCCATGAGATATCTTAATATCCTTTTGACAGCATGTACATGTGATTCCTTGGGATCTGCTTGATATCTGGCACAAACACATACACCAAACATTATGTCAGGTCTGCTTGTTGTTAAATACATCAGTAACCCAATCATTGATCAATAATGTGTGTTATCCACTGATTTGCCATCTGAGTCTAGACCTATCTTCATTTTTGTATGAGTAGAAGTTCTGATAGACTGACTATCTGCAAAATGATCTTCAACATGGTTTCCACATATTTTGATTGATTAATGATGATTCCATCTGCTGCTTGTTGTACTTGCAATCCTAAGAAGAATGTAAGCTCCCCCATAGCACTCATCTGGAATTGGGAATGCATAAGGTCTTCAAAATCCTTGCAAAGTTGCTTGTTTGTTGATCCAAAGATGATATCATCCACGTAGATCTGGACTAGCAACATTTCTTTTCCTTTTACTTTTCTGAATAGGGTCTGATCAATCTTTTCTCTCTCATATCCGTGTGTAAGTAGAAAAGATGATAGAGTCTCGTACCACTTCCATAGGTCTTGATGTAGACCATAGAAAGCTTTGTCAAGCTTGTACACCCTATGAGGGAATATGGGTTTTTAAATCCTGGTGGTTGACTCACATAGACTTCTTTAGAGATTTTGCCATAAATAAATGCACACTTTACATCCATTTGATACATAGTGAATTTCATGGACGCAAAGTAAGCAAGGAAAATTCTGATGGCTTCTAATCTGGCTACAGGTTCAAATACTTCATCATAATCTATTCCTTCTTCTTGAGTGAATCCTTGTGCAACCAATCTTGCCTTGTTTCTGTTAACAATACCCCTGTCATCAATCTTGTTTCTGTATAACCATCTGGTACCGATAGGGTATTGTCCTTCGAGAAGGTCTACCGGCTGTCATACTTCTTATTTCTTGAACTGGAATAATTCTTCATGCATTGCTTCGATCTAGCTATTGTCTTGAAGAGCCTCATTTATATTCTTGGGTACAGTTTGACATAGAAAGCAAGAAAACAAATAGATGTTTGCAATACTTGACTTGCTTCTTATCACCCGCTCATCTAATTCACCAATGATGCTTGACACTAGATGATCCTTATGTATCCTGGTGGTTGGAATTGAGTAAACAGCAATTGATACATCAAGGTTGGAGACATTCAGATCATCTTGGTAACAGGCACCTTTAGGTTGTGAAGTACGTGAATGGTGAAAGTAATCAAAGGCTTCACCAACTTCAGTTTTAGCATCAGCAACACTTTGAAGACTTTCACCATTTGCATTCCTTGCAGTTTCAACAGGCATAGTAGCTGCTTCTGAATTTCTAACATCAGTAGATGGTTCTTCTGCAGGATTAGGAGGTGTACTAGGACCAACCTTAGTTGAAACACTCTGATTTTGTACTTCTTGTCTAATAGGATTAGCTTGCAATAAAACTTCTTCATCAAATTGATTAGCCGAAGAAGGAGGAATCATAGGAAAGTCATCTCTTCTCTCTACTATTCTAGAAGATCTAGCTGATTGACAAGTGAAACTGATCAAAATATCTAGTAAAGGAGTCAATATCAAACAACAAATCGGGACCATTTATTGACTTAGGAAAGGAGTGTTCATTGAATTGCACATTGTTTGATTCATCAATAATGTTTAATCTAGTATTAAACACTCTGAAAGCCTTTGAAAAAGAGGAATAACCTAGAAAGAATCCCTCATTAGACTTAGGAGCAAACTTTCCTAAATGGTCTCGGATGTTTAATATTGAGACAGGGCAACCAAATGACTTGAAAAATCCAATAAATGGTTTTCTGTGAAAAAGTAGTTGATAAGGTGTTATGTTTCTTTCTTTAGCTATCATAGTTCGATTTTGCACAAAGCACGATGTGTTGACTGCTTCGGCCGAAAAGGTAATTGGCAGTTTAGCATCGACTAGCATTGTTCTTGCTGCTTCAATTAGTGTTTTGTTTCTTCTTTCAGCTACTCCATTTTGTTGAGGAGTTCTAGCTGCACTGAATTGATGAGCAATGCCTTTGGTTGTGCAAAATAAACTTAGATTTTCATTTTTGAATTCTGTCATGTTATCACATTTGATTGATTTTACTTTTTGATAAAATTGACTTTCAATTTTTGTGATAAAGTCTTTTATTATTAAGGGTGCTTTGTTTTTATAAAGAAGAAAGTAGACCCATATGAATCTTGAAAAGTCATCAATGATCACAAAACAATATTGTTTCTTTCCAATACTCATGACATGAGTTGGTCCAAAGAGATCCATTCTTTACGGATCCTTCACCAGTAATTCTACCACCTTGTGAGTTTCCACCGAATGCTACAGTAGTTCCTTGTATATGCTTGAAGTCATTAAGGAGGGAACTGTCTCCAGTCATGTGTCGGGAGTATCTACTATCAACATACCATAAGCTGTTTGACCTGTATGGACGACCCTGCAAGCATAAAGGAACTAGTTAGAATGTGGAACCCAAGCCATGATGTTCCTTGGATGTCTGTCTGGTTATATCCATTACAGTAGCCTCTTGATACTTTCCTCTATATTGTGATTTAGAGGTTGATTCTTTGATGAATTTCTGCGAAGTCTTTTTTGGTTTTATTTGATCAATTTCAACTGAGCTGTCTGAAGAGTAACCAAATCTTTGATCCCTATTTCTATATAGAAATTGGGCATGTTTTTTATTTTTATAAATCACTTTTGTTTTAAATTTCGGATGAAAACTAAGTAAGAAATACGGATGGTGATAAAACAAATGCGGATGAGTATGTGCATATGCGTTTGATCTTAAAACTAATGCGAATGTAGTTTTGAGACAAATGCGGATGAGTTGTACCATCAGTGCACAAATACGATTGATCACTCAATACAACACGGATGAGATCACATCCCATGCAGATTCATCACGTGAAATCCAGATGAACATATGATTAACAGATGACAACAGCAAACAAGAAAAAGACAATATCATGAATGCGAACGAATGCAACCAACAGGCACGTCCCTTTTGTGCATTCATCAGAAAGAAAAACAATACCAGATACAACTTTCGTCACAAAACTGTTGCATCATTCATGGATTTGTACAACTATCGAAAGCTCTCTCTGAAGTTCATGATACTACATTTAAAGATGATATTTTGCACTCGTGCCTGACTACTGAAGCGGAACAAATAGACAGCCTTTAATCAAGGGCGCCAATGGTTATCTAAAGAATGATAGATTATCAAGACTTTTCCAGAAGATATGTGATAGAGAAGATCTTCAATTTTAAAGTTTGGCAAGCATCAGTTTAGGGGGAGTATTGTTGGCGTTCAACAATGGAATAAACTGAAGCTTACCAAATGATAATCACAGCCAACTGAAGATCTCGTTATACAAGTTCAGAGACCAAGTCGATCATAACAAAAACAACAATACAAGACAATTCAACATGACAAAGTCAAAATCAAGATAAAAAGAAAAGTCAAAATTAGACGTGATGTAACAATAGTATAAATAGACCCGCTAGTGCATTTTTGCAAGTGTGGCTCTTGTGTATGCGTTTCTCATGGTGTGAAATACCACCCAAGGAGAATTCCTCCTTTGGGTGGGTTTGATCTCCAACATCCATCTATGATTTTCATTGTAATTTGTTTATCAACATCAATAAAATCATAACATTATTATTATCCATCTCTTTGTTCTTTGATTCACACACATACACCCATCTTAATTTTGATTTCTGGTTCATGAATGTGATCAATGCTAAGATCCAAGCTCAAAGATTCTGAAATTTTGATTCAGCAAATTGTATCTGCATAGTGTATCATTTGTACTGAAACGATTAATCAAGTGAATAATTTTAAATAACTTATTATGCATTTATCTTTTCTCAAAGTACTTATGTTGTGATAGTAAGTATGTAACTTAGATTCCGCATTCATTTTCGTTTATTAATTTACTTTACCTTTTAGAATTTTTTAACTATAATATAATTTACTACTAATACTATACTATTATGCATCGTCGTGAACTAAGCAACTCTAAATGTCAAATTTATTGCAAAGAATATTATGTTACACAATATTCAAATTCCACCATTGTAATGATCCTTAAATACTTTACACTTTACGTATATACTAGTGGGTGGAACTCGCGCTATGTAGCGGTGCTTATAAATTTTCAAATATTTAATTCTGACGATTTATACCTTACAACCAATCACTCGTAAAAGATTACATGCGAAACATTGATAAAAAGTGTAATAGAAAAATACTAAAAAATAAATACCTCAAAGCAAACAAGAAAAATAACAAATAAGTAAATGATGACTTTAAAATAATTAACGAGCTCTAATGTAAATTGACTAAAAGAAAGTTTGATATAACCTCGTATAAAACTAAAAAAATTCGAATGATTAATGTAAATTTAATATAACTCGAAGGCTTAAACATAAAATAAAAAAAAATGTTCAAGTGATTAAATATAAATTTAACATACATCGAAGAATTAAGTATAAAATTTAAATAATACAAAATGAGTAGGTATCAATTTGAAAAACAAAATGTTGTGTTTAGTTTCAAAAAATTCTTACAAGTTTAATGTAAAATTGTAAAAGAATGGAGTAGTTTTTTTATTAGTGATGTGATTGGTGATATAGAGCTCTTTACCGACTTGCCTTAAATACTTATATATTTAGTGATTATATACTTAGGTGTTTAAGTAAAATAATACTTAAATCAAATATTATTCAGTTATAAAAATATAAATAATACATTTATATATTTAATATTAGTTTAAAGTATTATAAATAAAATAATACTTATAATAAATATATATTAAATTATCTATTAATTAGGATTAATTTATTAAATATGTGTAAATTCGAAACTATTGTGTATAGCACTATTATCTTTTGCTTAAAAAATTATATTAGATATTTTCAATTTTGAGTAATATTACAAGTGTGTCCTTGTAAATGATTTATGTAACAATATAGATAATATGAATATAAATTATTATTATCATCATTATTATAAAAGTACTTGCTAATTATATAGTTAAGTATACAAATACAACACTATTTATTTATAAATTTTATTATTATCATTATTATTATTATTAATTATTATTATTATTATTATTATTATTATTATTATTATTATTATTATTATTATTATTATTATTATTATTACTATTATTATTACTACTACTACTAGTGTATGACCGGTATGCGCGTTGCGCGAATTTAGTTTCTGACTTTTCCGCAGATTCGCATTAGGTTGTTTTTCGACACGTGCTTCGCGGTGGAGTTCAAAGATGTTGTTTCCATTCTAATGTTGGGCTCAGAGTGTGTACGACGGTGAATACATCATGGCTGGAGGGCGGGTTGTTGTCAACAACCTGCCATCCACCAACCCTCCGACGACTAATAAATGCCGTCAATCAATTCTTATTCAGACCCATAAACTCATCACAGCCCATTAGAAATACGCATCGAAGGCAACATGGAACCAAGGGCAAATTGCACCAAACAAACGACCAAAGCAAAAGCTAATATCCATCGGTTTTTTAAAATATCAAGAGCAAAAGAGGAGGTCTGACCACCGCCATCTACACCACTGCCGTCAACAACGGCAACATCAACAACACCACCGTCAAGACCACCACCATCGTAGACCCCCCCCCTCGATTTTCATCGCCGTCGCCCCCACTGACCCGAATATTATCTGAACCACGATTACATCAAAAACCCTACCATCAAGACAAACAATAATCAAGAAAGAGTTGTTGCATGTTGTATATCGAGAAAGGGGCACCTTACCGGAGTGCAAAGCCACCGCCTTGATGGCTAAGCCTTTAGGGCTTCGCCGGCAGTGGCGACAAGAATCGGCTGCGGTTGTTGCAACAGCGAGGGTTGACAACTTTGTTGCAACAACTATGGCCTGGCGGCACGAAGGTGGCGGGGTTGACCTGCGACGGTGGTGGCAGTGACGATGTCGACGTCGCTAGTGACGGTGACTCCTACCACAATGAACCATTCCCCAAGGTTTGGCCCCCAAATCTTCCTATTTAAAGTCACATGGGGGGAAAAAGGAAACCGGAGGTGGTGGTGGTGCTACGGCGGTTGCGCGCCTGCGGCCACAAGAACCGACCATCTCCTTCAACATCTCGTCTCCACTTCTCTCTCTAAACAATGCATACGGTTAAAGAGAGAGACACCCAAAATAGACGGAAACACCCCACGACACTGTTCAACGATCTGGCTTTTTCGGTGGTGGTGCTACGGTGGTGGCGCACCGTCGCGGGGCTGAACGAAGCATGTCCCTCAACCGCTCATCTCCCTTTCTCCCTCTAAACAATGCGCAGGGTTATATAGAGAGACGCGTAAAATGACGAAAATACCCCCGACACTATTCATCGGTTTGGTTTTTTCATAGTATGTAATTATTATTATTATTATTATTATTATTATTATTATTATTTTATTATTATAAAGTATTTAGTTTTTATATAGTTAAGTATTCAAACAAGATCCTATTTATTAATAAATACATATTTAAATTTGAAGTTTAATTAATAATAAAATATATAATGTAGTGAACTAAACAATCTCATATTATTAAACAATGCACTAATAATGTGAATTAATTAAGAGAAATTTATTAAATAAGGGATAAAACAGGAATGATTGCACATAATCTAACGCTTGAAAGTTGTATTAGGTGTCTTAATTTCTTTTTATAAAAATACACTTGTGTCTTATGGTTTTGTTGTATATAATAGTATAGATACGTACATGCATTCATATACACCATGAAGTTAGTCATTATATGTTTAATTTTTTCTCTTCTACCTGGTCATGGTTAAATCTTGAGCAAGATATCAGGTTGGCGATCAAATATACATTCGTACTTATTTGTTGCGTGATTATGTTACTTTTCGAATAATTTGGTTATCTTCTTACAGCTATAAGGTTGGTTGTCTGCTAGATTGTTCTAAAATAACTCTCAAATAATTATTTATCTTTAAGCTTAAGTTTGAAGACAATTCTTGAACGATGATAATAATCTTTTCTCTTATCTCACGCTATTGATTCGAAATTCTCAAAGGTTAAAAACCATAAGAGTTAAAGCACATTGTAATTCACTTCAATATGCTTCATATAATTATCTATCAAAGAATTTTTAACAAAAGGACAAAACCCAAACTTGTCACTCTGCAGAATTTTTTTTATCATACTCTTACTTGTTGATTTAGTCCTGGTTGGTAGTTTTCGCCTAGGTAACTAAAATAGATTTATTTGAGTGAAGAATTTTTGTATTATGGGTGACTTAAAAATCCCCTATTGCGAGTCAATTCCGATGTTGATAGTGCAACCGGTGACAGTTAAAATTATTGAATGATTGCTGCTTTCATTGGCAACATTGTAGAAATTTAGTTTTGTTTTGAAAAAGGATTTTAGATTGATACACTTTTTAGGATGTTCGAATAACATTTTAATTAAAATACAAATGATAAAATAATTAAAACAAAATAGTAAATGTTTTAAAAATAATAAATCAAATTAAACCTAAAACAGTGTTAGTTTTTTTTTTCAAAGATACATGTTTCAACCTCAAGTGAATAGATTTCTACAATTATGTGTTCAAAATTATAACCTAGTGTTTTTGTGCTCGTTAGAGAGCGCAACTGGTGGGTTGCTACTACATCTGTGGTTTTGTGGTGGTGTATTTTTGGTGATTTCAAGGTCCGAAGAGGCGATCATTGTAATGAATGGAAGAATCTGATTTGATTTAATTTGACTTTTGGGTAGTGCGTGTATTCGTGTATACATGTATATACACATCTTAAAAGTTGTTTTGTTCCATTGGAACTCTATTGCGTTAATTTGTGAATAACCGAATATTTTAGTTTATAACATTAAATTAACAAGTTTTAATTAAATCAGGTTAGTATATTCCATCTAAAGCATGAGTATAGATAAAAGAGGCATTTTAACACTAACTTTTCCTTTCGATTAAAGAAAGCATCGAATTAAGTTGTCACGTTATGAATTAAAATACATTGGAAAGCCGTACATGTCTTAACTATCAATAGTGCTTTACGAAAAGTGGTTGATAATAGAAATTATAAACTAAAGTTGAAAGAGTAGTTTTTTAATAAGATAGTTAATAATCTCCATGGTTTAGATAATAACAAAACATTTTGACAAGCACGTAATATATTATTAATAGAAATTTCAACATATGAAGCTTACTAAAGTGAATTATTATCATCGTTCTGGAGTTGTATTTAAATTTGAACTTGAACTTTAAAATTTGTTTGAGAGCATTTTTAGAACAATTTCACTGAATGAGGCTATGATGAGAGGTAGCTAAAATAATCTAAAAGTTACACAATTACACGACAAATAATTACTAATATATATTTTATCACCACCTTAGTATCGTGACCAAGATTTAACCCGGATAAGGTAGAAGAGAAAGGAAATATTAATTACTAACTTCATGCCATGGTATTCGAATGATTAAAATAATGTTCTTTACTCTGAGTTTGAGGGTTCCAATTGCTTAGTACAGAATGGTGACCAAAACTATAATGTTAGGTGTAAATTACATTATGTGTGTGTTTCTCATGGTGTGAATTACCACCCAAAGAGATTTCCTCCTTTGGGTGGGTTTGATCTCCATCATCCATCTATGATTCTCATTATAATTTGTTCATCAACATCAATGAAATCATAACATTATCATTATGCATCTCTTTGTTCTTTGATTCACACACATACACCCATCTTAATTTTGATTTCTGGTTCATGAATGTGATGAATCGTAAGACCCATTTCAGCAGACTGTATCTACCGAGTGTATCATTTGTACTCAAACGATTAATCCAGTGAATAATTTGAAATAACTTATTATGCATTTATCTTTTCTCGAAGTACTTATGTTGTGATAGTAAGTATGTAACTTAGATTCCGCATTCATTTTCGTTTATTAATTTACTTTACCTTTTAGAATTTTTTAACTATAATATAATGTACTACTAATACTATACTATTATGCATCGTCGTGCTCTAAGCAACTCAAAATGTCAAATTTATTGCAAATATATTATGTTACACAATATTCAAATACCACCATTGTAATAACCCTTTAATACTTTACCCTTTACGTATATACTAGTGGGTGGAACTCGCGCTATGTAGCGGTGCTTATGAATTTTGAAATATTTAATTCTGACGATTTATACGTTACAACTAATCACTCGTAAAAGATTACATGCGAAACATTGATAAAAAGTGTAATAGAAAAACACTAAAAAATAAATACCTCAAAGCAAACAAGAAAAATAACAAATGCGTAAATGATGACTTTAAAATAATTAACGAGCTCTAATGTAAATTGACTAAAAGAAAGTTTGATATAACCTCGTATAAAACTAAAAAAAATTCGGATGATTAAATGTAAATTTAACATAACTCGAAGGATTAAACATAAAATTAAAAAAAATGTTCAGGTGATTAAATATAAATTTAAAATACATTGAAGAATTAAGCATAAAATTTAAATAATACAAAATGAGTAGGTATCAATTTGAAAAAAAAAAAAAAGAAAATATTGTTTTTAGTTTCAAAAATTCTTACAAGTTTAATGTAAAATTGTAAAAGAACGAAGTAGTTTTTTTGTTAGTGATGTGGTTGGTGATATAGAGCTCTTTACCGACTTGCCTTAAACACTTATATATTTAGTGATTATATATTTAGGTGTTTAAGTAAAATAATACTTAAATCAGATAGTATTAAGTTATAATAGTATAAATAATAAATTTATATATTTTAATATTAGTTTAAAGTATTATAAATAAGATAATACTTATAATAAATTTATATTAAATTATCTATTAATTAGGAGAAATTTATTAAATATATGCAAATTAGAAACTATTGTGTATAGCACTTGTATCTGTTGTTTAAAAAATTATATTAGATGTTTAAATTTTGAGTAATATTACAAGTGTATCCTTGTAAAATGATTTATGTAACAATATAGATAATATGGATATAAATTATTATTATCATCATTATTATAAAAGTATTTGGTAATTATATAATTAAGTATACAAATACGACACTATTTATTTATAAATTTTATTATTATTAATTATTATTATTATTATTATATATTATTATTATTATTATTATTATTATTATTATTATAAAGTATTTAGTTTTTATACAGTTAAGTATTCAAATAAGATCATATTTATTAATAAATGCGTATTTAAATTTAAAGTTTAATTAATAATAAAATATAATGCAGTGAACTAAACAATCTCATATTATTAAATAATGCACTAATAATGTGAATTAATTAAGACAAATTTATTAAATAAGAGGTAAAATAGGAATGATTGCACATAATACTTGTACCTAATGATTGAAAAGTTGTATTAGGTGTCTTAAAATTTTTTATAAAAATAGACTTGTGTCTTTTGGTTTTGTGTCTACATAATTTTTTTTTTATCATACTCTAACTTGTTGATTGCCCTGGCCTGCAGTTTTCGCCTAGGTAGCTAAAACGGGTTTATTTGCGTGAAGAATTTTGTATTATGGGTGACTTAAAAATCCCTTGTTGCGAGCCAATTCCGATGTTGCTGGTGCAACCGGTGACAATTAAAATTATTGAATGATTGCTGCTCGCATCGACCTCGTTGTAGAAATTTAGTTTTGTTTTTAAGAAGGATTTTAGTTTGATACGCTTTCTAGGATGTTCAAATAACATTTTAATTAAAATACAAATGATAATATAAGTAAAAAAAATAGTAAATGATTTAAAAATAATAAAACAAATTAAACCTAAAACAGTTTTAGTTTTTTTTTTTTTGAAAGATACATGTTTCAACCTCAACTAAATAGATTTCTATAATTATGTGTCCGAAATTATAACCTAGTGTTTTTGTGCTCGTTAGAGAGTGCAGCTGGTGGGATGCTACTACATCTGTGGTTTTGTGGTGGTGTATTTTCGATGATTTCAAGGCTGGAAGAGGCGATCAGTGTAATGAATGGAAGAATCTGATTTGCTTTAATTTGACTTTTGAGTAGTGCGTGTATACGTGTATACATGTATATACACATCTTAAAAGTTGTTTTGTTCCGTTGGAACTCTATTGCGTTAATTTGTGTATAACCGAATATTTTAGTTTATAACATAAAATTAATAAGTTTTAATTAAATCAGGTTAGTATATTCCATCTAAAACGTGAGTATAGATAAAAGAGACATTTTAACACTAACTTTTCCTTTCGATTAAAGAAAGCATCGAATTAAGTTGTCACGTTATGAATTAAAATACATTGGAAAGCCGTACATGTCTTAACCAACAATAGTGCTTTACGAAAAGTGGTTGATAATAGAAATTATAAACTAAAGTTGAAAGAGTAGTTTTTTAATAAGATAGTTAATAATATCCATGGTTTAGATAATAACAAAACATTTTGACAAGCACGTAACATATTATTAATAGAAATTTCAATATATGAAGCTTATTAAAGTGAATTATTATCACCGTTCTGGAGTTGTATTTAAATTTGAACTTGAACTTTAAAATTTGTTTGAGAGCATTTTTAGAACAATTTCACTGAACGAGGCTATGATGAGAGGTAGCTAAAATAATCTAAAAGTTACACAATTACACGACAAATAATTACTAATATATATTTTATCACCACCTTAGTATCGTGACCAAGATTTAACCCGGATAAGGTAGAAGAGAAAGGAAATATTAATTACTAACTTCATGCCATGTTATTCGAATGATTAAAATAATGTTCTTTACTTTGAGTTTGAGGGTTCCAATTGCTTAGTACCGAATGGTGACCAAAACTATAATATTAGGTGTACATTACATTATAGTTAATAAAATTTTAAAGATAAAGTAAATTAATATACAAAAACAAATTATAATATAAAGACAAATTGGATTTTAATAATCCAACTATTACTTGTTGGTCAATAATAATCCCAACACTTATTTTTGTTATCAACAACAGTATCATTAACATAATTATTAAATATTTACGTTTGATTTGCACTCGTTTTCATTCATCATAATGATTACGAATGAAATGAAAAAAAACATACAATCTAAATCGAGCCTAAAGTAAATACAAACTAATCGAGTGTGAATGTATGATAAATATAAAAACAACATTTTAGTAAAGTAATAGCTACATTGAAGAGAAGCACATGTGGTATTATGCATGCATCGATCATTTTCACATCAAGCAATCTTTTATTGCAAGTATTTATGCATACTAAACTTTACCTACTGTCTTTTTAATAATTAAACTCCTTTCGGTAAAAAAAAGGTAATGTATTTTAATTAATAATAGTAAAGAATCAGGCACATATCACTCGCCTTTTATACATCGTCTTGGTTCTTAGAAAATAATGATATATTTAATAACTAAAATAATTTAAATACTTTCATATTAAAAACAACATACTATTGTTTCATTTACTGTTAAGTATATGATCATACCAATCCACTAAATTTAATATACAAATGATAGAAATCTTAATTCGGTGACAATTCGTTTGAAAACTTTTATTGTTAAAAGATCCATGAAATAATTGGAAGTAAGATTTACGTGCAATTTGCTAATATCTTATTTACGCATAGTGCGAGTTGACGTCGCTATATAAACACAAACTGCATTGGAAGATCGTTATTATAATTACCGTTTGCACCATCATAATAGCCAATTAACATGGCCGAGTGCTTTAAGAACCACAACACCGTAAGTCAATCTTTCAATGTTTCTATTATTCTTTTTCGTATGAGAATATTTAATTAGCTCACATATATATTTTTTTGTTTTAGACTACCAAGGAACTTTACACGATGGTGTCGTTGGTCACGTTGATTGTTCTTCTCTTCTCTTTGGTTGTTTACGTGTCTATCGGCACCTACGTGCTGAATGGTGCGCAACTGGAACTCCACAAAACAGATATACACAACATGTCGTTAAAACTTTCTAACGACTCTCTAGAAGCTATAATCGCCGTTCAGCTCAGTTTCACGATACCTGATGGGATCATTGCCTATCCAGAACTGGGGACGTTTTTCCTCATCACACCACTAAATCAAAGTAAGAGTGTCCATGCCGTGTGTGAGAGACCATACAAGGTCTTCGCGTCCGATCAAATCATATGGCTTAGTTTCAAGGCAAACCTCCAAGAGCTGCAACAAAGGAAACTGCAAGACACACACTTTTGGATACGAGTCCTCGGGGACTTTCCAATGTCCATCAAGCTAGCTAAACTTCCCGGTTTTCCGAAATCACCTCGCCACTCATATATGCTATGTGATATTGGAATTCGTGCGCTCCGCCCGGAGTTCGGAAACTGCATCACGAGTCGGGAGTCGTTCAGTTAGTTATAATAAAAATGTGCTGGTAGTAAAATTATGTCTCAACTCTCAACATATTTATATATTTATATAAATTTATATATACAAATTTAAGAATTTGCATATATACAAATTTACGAATTTGCATGGCAACTTAAAAGTTTCAGAATTCTAGCTATTAATTTTGTGCAATTATATTCAGAAAGTGATTTTGTGGCGACCTAATTAAAATTAATACAATCTAACGGAACCAAACTTTTGTAACATATAGAGTTAAACAATTTTACTCTCAATCATTATCATTTCACGATGATTATATGTACACAATTTTAAAATAGAAACTGTGTGAGTATTATTCGGTCTATAACATGTAATTTCAATAATTTTCTACAAAAAAGAAAAAAAAATCAAGGGAAGTAGGTGAAATTATGTAAAATGATATATGTTATGATTATGTTGCATTAAGGTAATAGAATGTTTTCTGGAGTTTTTTTTTTGTTTTTTTTTGTTTTTTTTTCTAAAACTGGTGTTGGTTAAATTTTTTTTTTATCGAAATAGGTGATTTAGAATTTATTTACCAAAATACTATTTTTAAACATTTCTTTTTCTCAATCCTAATTTAGTTAGATAAAAGTTTTGTATTAATATTATTATTTAATAGGGTGAACGAAAAAAAAAATTAAAAAGCAATATACTTTGACGGAATATGATATTTTATACAAAGTTCAGTAAAATGTTTTATAATTCTTTTTTAAATTCTTTTCTTTACCGTCTTTTTTTTCAAAGCGTATTTCTAGAATAAAAACGTTTTAAGTCCTTCATATTTACTTTTTTATTTCATTTAAAATATTTTTGTAATGTTTTTTTTTTATTCTATTGAGTAGTTTATCATATATGTTTTGCTAAAACGCTTTTACTTAATTTAAAAGGTGTAATAAGGAAACAATTTTTAAAAGGAAATACAAATGAATTCTTGAAATATATTAGAATTATAAATATTACAATTGAACAACTTTTAAATGGTATTTAATCTTTTAGAAACATTTTCTTTAACTTTTTTAAAACGTTTTTCAAATAAAAAATATGTGTTTTTGAGAAAGAAAATAGAAAAACAGTTGCTTAAATAAACTGGATAAAAAGTTAGAAATGTTTTGTTATGGAGAAAATAATTTTAAAAAATATAGATGTATTAGTCGATTTTGATAAATAAGTGTTGGAGAGTGTTCATGGTTTGAATTTGACACTTTTTTATCATAAACGATGAGTCAAACCGAGACCACTGCAAATTAAAATTGAACCAAACATAACCCTTAGTGACTAATGGTTTGGTTCTTGATTGGTTTCATAGAAAGTACATAGTATAAAAACTAAAAGTTATCCAATATGCATAAAACAAATTGTCGAAAATAAAGAATTATATAATATATTATTTATATAATCCTATTAGATAATATTATCTAAATACTAAAATGTGACTAATGTTATACTTAAATTGTTAGTATGTTGCGTTTATATTTACTGTTCACAATTTTTGTATAAATATATAAAAAAAACATTAACACACTGCTTGA
Organism: Flaveria robusta; assembly: GCA_025506415.1. NCBI lineage: Eukaryota > Viridiplantae > Streptophyta > Magnoliopsida > Asterales > Asteraceae > Flaveria > Flaveria robusta. The sequence goes on from CM046473.1 coordinate 17,414,268, forward strand.
AAATTAATTATATATTTAATCAAACAAAATAAATGTACAGTCTTACAGAAACAAAAAGATATTATTACAGTTCAATAAAATCTAGTTATCATACCCGCGGGGCATTGCAACGGAATTGTATGCGACGTGATACATTATAAACTACGACTGACTCGATTTATTTCTTAACCAAATTTTACACCTAAACATAGTGTAACTGGAATTTATATCATTAAATGAACACAGATTATATTTGACCTAACTATTTTTCACATAAATTATTTATGTATAAACGTTGATCAAATCAAAATATACATAAAAAGATATGTACAACCCTCCATCGTATATGACATGATAAAATATATATCACAATTTTATTGACTTGTTTACAAACTAAATTTACATCAAAATATAAAGTAAACTAGATTTATGACTAAAAGTGAAAGTGTATTTTATTTTAACAAACATGTTTTTCTAGACAATAAACAAAATACAAACAAAAAGTATCTATTAATTTATTTGTAAATTAACATATATAATGTTAAAAATAGAGTAACAGATGATTTATACTTAGTAAAATCGTATTATATTTGACTTAATTTATTTCATTTTACAATTCATACCTCGTACTTCAATATATTTATATATATAAATGCATATATACAAATTTATGAATTTGCATGGCAACTTAAATGTTCCAGAATTCTATCAAATTCTTCTGCGTTTAATTTGTTCAATTATATTCGGAAAGTGATTTTGTGGCGACCTAAAATTAATACAATTTAACAGAACCAAACTTTTGTAGCATATAGAGTTAAACAATATTACTGTCATTATCATTTCATGATGATCTTATATGTACACAATTTTAAAATAGGAAACTGTGTGAGTATTATTCGGTCTATAGCATATAATTTCAACTAGGCATCATACCCGCGCTCCGCTGCGGGATTCATCAATATAATAGTCTAAGGTAAAGCATCGTCATCGAACTGACCGTATCATTGAACAATTATGGAGTGGTCTCAGATGATTATCGACACAAAGACCCCAAAAGAGCTTGGACCAACATAGGATGATTATCCGGTGGAGTGGTCTCAGATGAACGAACTTTCAATATCACCGACCCAATGCAAAAGAGGGTGGTACAACAGGCTTTAAAAGTTGCACATATAGCTACAGTAAACACGATCACAAAACCCACGATAAAAGAACTGGACTAACCATAGCAACATTGTCTCAGACGAATTTAGATCCATCATCATCGACCCAAGCACTGAGGACACAACAAAACGTCACCATGGTAGGTAGGTTTGCTACCGGCGACATCCACCGTCCGCATACCGTAACCACAACATCAACATAGATGTCACCACAGTGGACAACGACGAACACGACGATATCCACCGCCGGCATCCTCACCGTGACCTGAAGGTCAACAACCCTAAAATCATAGGGTAACAACAAGGTCACCAAAGGCGTACGGCGGCGACCACCATCGACGACCATCACCATCGTCGCTAACAGTGACTGTACATACGAACTCCAACATCGGAAATCCCTCCTAATCGTAGGGTCGTCATTCGTCAACAACCCTAAAAGCACATAAGGAAGCCAGATCCGGTGTTGACGAGCACCCGAAACCCCGAAGTGACCGACAGCCAGAGATGGAAGAAAAGAAGAGAGTAGGCGGTGAACCTACCGACCTATTATAGCCGGAAACGGAAACATTCGGCGGAAACAGGAAGGCGTTGAGGCCCAACCACTCCTTTGAACACATCGAAGGCCACCCACCCTCTCTCTAAATATGAAACGCAGCAGCACAACCATGCAATGAGGGTTGTACCAAAGGCTACAAAGGTTGCACTCTTATCTACAGTAAGAGCACTCACAAAGAAATGACGGCGCACCCGGTGTGATAAAGTGTTGAATACAGGTGACACGACTCGTTTCCAAAGTAAAAATACGTCAAAACGTATATTTTAGTAATAACTATTTATTATTTAATGAGTTTATATGACTTTTAACATCTGAAATTTTTTTCTTTTCTACTTACTTTTAACGTTTAATCTATTTTACTAATTATTATTTAATTTAATAAGTTTAATTAGAAACCCAAGAGTCTTGAGGTACTCAAAACAGTGTGATGATACACTACCTACAATTTTTCATATGCAATCAATTACTTTCCCAACTCCCGCAGTTTCATTTTAAATAAATTACATATGAAACAGTGAAACACCACTCTCAATTCCAACATCACATTCTGCCTTTTGTCCTCTCAATTCTAGTCACCATCATTGATGACTCTAGCGATGATGAAGGTGCTTCTAAGCGCTACCACAGTACCGGACAAAGTTGACGGTAAAACCGCCACTTTTAAGCAACGATGGTTGCCTCGATTCTAGTCACCATCATCCCTAAGTTCCTCACCTGCGACGGCTAGAAGTGCTTGTTTAATGGATGCAAGGGTTTTCGTCGATGGCTTTACCGGCGGTAACGGTGGTTCTAGGGCTAGAAGACAAAGACAATGGTGAGTATCAAGAGAGCATGGTGGTCGGCCACAAAGGGTGTATGATCCATCTGAAAATTGAAAATCCTTTGCTCACCTATTACTCATGCGGTGCCACAAAGGTTTTCTAGAGCCATCGTCGGTCATCGCCTCCACCGTTAACCACCGTCAATTGTTACCACTAACCATCTCATGCTACTACCTTTCTTCACATTAACGCTTTTCGTTCTTGCCAAACGTAAACTCCACAAAAATTTCTTGGTACTTCTCGAAATTAGTTTCAAAAACCTACCCGACCCAACTTTCAAACCAGAAGGTTAACAGGTGGCGGTGGCTGGCGGTTTCGTACCAGGCCGGAGAAGAAAGTTGGTGGTGGTTGCGAAGGTTGATAGGCGACGGTGGCTAGCCAGAGAAGGAAACGAAGCAGGTGGCGGATTTGACGATGGCGGTGACTAAAAAAAAAGAATAGATAGAGCTGTACACAATTGTACATTGTGCATTAGTGCTAACAGTACCTCCCCTCACAGAAAAAACTTACTGTTTATTATAATACAAATACAATACTTTTCTACAAAAAGAAAGAAAAAATCAAGGGCGGTAGGTGAAATTATGTTAAATGATATATGTTATGATTATGTTGCATTAAATTAATAGAATTTTTTCTAGAGTTTTTTTTTTTTTTTTTTTTTTTTCCTAAAACTTGTATTGGTTAATTTTTTTTTATCAAAATAGGTGATTTAAAATTTATTTACCAAAATAGGTATTTTTAAACTTTTCTTTTTCTCAATCCTAATTTTGTTACATAAAAGTTTTGTTTTAATATTATTATTTAATAGGGTGAACGAAAAAGTTTCTAAATTTAAAAAGCAATATACTTTGATTGAATATGATATTTTATACAAAGTTCATTAAAATTTATTATAAACAAAAGTAGAGTAACAGATGATTTATAGTTAGTAAAATCATATTATATTTGACTTAATTTATTTCAAACAATCAACAAAATATAAACAAAAAAGTAAATGTTACTTAGTTTTAAATTAACATATATAAAATATCGTTAAGTTATTGCCTATTGATGTCCACTTCATTTGTTAAAGTTATTTTCGCTAACACTTTTAGTTTCTGGTTTGGTACATTGCATGCGTTGAGTTTTCTTACAAATATTTTGTTTTGTGAAACTTTTATATGTTTGAAACAACATGTATAACATATGTAAAAGCAAACACCAACATATATGAAAACTATAAATCTATTTATTTTGAATATTTATTTTTATCATCAATTATAATCCTTGTAATTTTTGTTCTCTTATATTTCTAAATCCTTCACATCTAGTTTTGATTCATTTAACTTTAACTTTTAACTTTTCAAAGTATAATAATATGGTCTATGTGATTGTTTTATGAATTTAAAAGAAGGGCGTTTAATTTTTTCCAATAAGGTTACTATCGAAAAAAACTAATCACCAAATGTAATAAAATTATTCTATTGCTTAAAACGAAAAAAAGAAAAAGTATTTATTTACGGGCCTAAACTTTTAAAGTTCAATTTGTATTTTTGAAAGACAAATTTATTAATCAATAGCCACTCTAACAAGTAACTAAAAGAAGAAGGATACAACAATAAAAGATACAGTAGTCTATACAGAACAATAAAATAAAGAGAATTAAAACTGAAAATTACACCACTTCTTGCACCCAATGAGCTCAATTTTAGAGCGATACGTCAGCCAAAGAAATCCAAGGGTTTTAACATCCTCTAGAAGGACCGAGAGTGAAGGTCTTCTATTTTTAAAAACTGCCTCATTCCTCATCTTCCAAATGCACCACATTGCCACAAGAATAATTGCTTCTAGAACCCCCTTCTTATCTGATTGGATAAACCCCCTTCTTATCTGATTGGATATGCATCAATGAAGGGAGACAGAGTAGATCTCGAATGTAGAAAACAAATATAGGAAGCAGCCGACACCAGGAACTAATATAACTCCACGTCATTGTGGCGTAGTAGCAAGAAGTGAACAAATGTTCCTCGCATTCTAGAACCTAAGTGCAAAGAGGACAAAACTCTGTCCCAACTTTAATCCTTCTTTTAATTAGAGATTTCTTCGTGAGTAGACGACCCATTTCAGCACGCTAGGCCATAATATTAACCTTAGTTGGAACCCACTTACACCAAGGAAATTTAAATTGGCTTACACCAAGGACCTGGTCGAGAAGACGCCCGAGGAGTCTCCTTTCCACACCCACCTATCGTTGTTTTTGTCCAGCATGCTTTTAAGATCACATTAATTCTTAGGAGGCTAAATTCAACCTTTCTAATATTATTCCGAACAGATTAAAACCTGCAATCCCAAGAATAAGTGTAGGAGTATTGGATACATGGATGCAACTAATAACTTTCTTCCAAATAGGATGAGACTCGGTTAGAAACCTCCACCACCATTTAGAAAGAAGACTCAAGTTGAGGGACTTTGTGAATCCAAGGATCTCAATCAGGAATTATCACGTTAGACTTAGTTCGAATAATGATCGCGAAATTATCACTATTCGTTGTTTGATTGATTGAATGCGAAATAACAATTGCAGTAATAAGTAATAATGAAGAACAGAACAATTAAGTGCAATGAATGAACAAATATGATTTGATTCAAAAGTATTTCAGTAACAACAAATTAATGATTACAGAAGAACAAATAATAATTGATATTGATCATTGTTGCTATGTTTCTATTGATGATTTTGGTGTAAATGATGTTGCGGCTGCTAGGGTTTGATTGTGATTGATTGATGTGTTGTTAGGTATTCAGCCGTCCTCATAAGTGTGTGCCTATGCCTTGTATTTATAGGCTCAGGAATTTACTATTAGGGTAACAGTGAATTTCTTGAAAACAGTAACTTTTTTATCGTGGTAAGAAAGTTACTCAGAGAATGTTATGATGTGACACATTCTCTGGCTGAGATAAAGTCGTCCGTAGGAGTTGACTCTATTACATCACTCGGTGTTTGACTTGTTGACTTGAAGTACCTGGTGAAGTACATGTAAGTGTTGGTCTTCCGTAGGAGTTATGCCTTTCGTAGAAGTCTTCACTTGGTAGACTTCACTTGGTAGGAGTTGACTTTATTACATCACTCAAAGTTTGACTTGTTGACTTGAAGTACTTGGTGAAGTACATGTAAGTGTTGGTCTTCCGTAGGTCATTAGTCTTCCGTAGGAGTTATGCCTTCCGTAGGAGTCTTCACTTGGTAGACTTCATCCGCAACAAGTTGTTCTTCCGCAGGAGATCCCCGGATGCACTTTACTTTGTTTCAGAAGATTATCTACGGAAGAACAAAAATGTTCATCCGTAGATGTTTCTTACACTTAGTCAATTTTGTGAAATTGACTAAGTATACTGTTAAACCTGCAATCACACATATAAATCAACACAATTATGGGTTAACATATACATATAAAGCATACATTAAGATAATGATTTACAAAAGTTTATTACAAAAGATTGATTAAAGTTCTAAGCCTATACAATGTATCTAGACCTATCAGACTAGACTCAACAATACTTCCCCTTAGGCTTGGATACTTGATAATCAGTTTTTTAGACTTGAAAGTTCTTTCACTCTTGTCACCATCTTATTGTTGGCGGAAAGAGGGGTTAACATTTTGTGAACAATTTTCTAGGTCTGAAAAAGTGTTCTGAAAAAGTTAATAAAAATGACAAGTCAAAAACATCATTTATACTCCCTCGGACTTATTAATTTCATTTATTAAATGAAGTGGGACCCTCTTTCCTTATTACCCTTCCATGGAATTTTATTAATTCCGCAGATTCTAGTTCTTCTGGAGATCATCTACGGATGCCTAACTTTGAAAGAACTGAATTTTGATAAAGTATAATTTGATTTTTCATAGGTTACCAATCCATGGAAATGTATTATACTTAAAATATCAGCACATCCGTAGGTTGCCAATCTACGGATGGACATATTTTTCTTGTTTTAAGTTTCGCACTGTAGCATCTGCTGATGAGAAAAATGCACTGTAGCTTCTGCTGAAGTCCAAATTTGCACTATAGCTTCTGCTGAAGTCCAAATTTTGCACTGTAGCTTCTGCTGAATTGAAAAGTTTGAAACTTATTGATTTGTACGATTCTATCAACATGTTAGAACCATTTGTTGCTTTTGGACCTTGTTGACTTTGTCTACATGGCAATTGTGCAAGAAATGATTTGACTTGAAAAACCTCATGTATCCTGTAGCCAAGTTAGTGCTCAAGTCCCAATTCCATTATTTGATTAAAAAATTCAGATTTCATGATTCAGATTTCATGATTTCATGCATTAACTATATACTCCCCCTTAAATTTGTGATTAATGATGAACTGATGCATTTATCATAAATTTATCTAGGAAATAGAATGAAAGACACTAGTCTATCCAACAGAACTGGAAATAACTTAACTAAAATTATAAACAAATTGAATTAAAAACTTATGTACAAGCATATAAGTACATATAATGGGATCATACTATGACACTAAGCATCTTCATGTACTGATTTGTTTGATGATATGAGACATGAATCTAGTGCTGCTTGCAAGTATGAGATTCCACATAAATTCAAACAAGAGTATGTGTTCAACTAGGCATGCTGTTTATCATGTTTTGATGTTGATTAAAGATAGCCAATTATGGGCTCCACATTCAATTCACATTAGAGTTTGTCCCCCATTTATGAGTCAAGTCATCACTCTTTCACACTTAGAAACTATGTACTTTAAGTTATAAGTTCTATCTAAAGATGTATTTTACATCTCATTAATGCATTGATGCAAAAGCTCTTAAGTTAATATACAGTTGATCATAATGGATTCTTTTGAGAGCTGAGATATGATCATCATCAGGTCACCAGGTCTTTACTTTCGTAAAACAGAGGTGCCTTTAACCCAGTCTTTGTTTACACAAAACAGAGGGATGATGAGGATCATAATCTATTCACCAGTTGGTTACAGATGTGTACCAAGGTGATCATAATTCCAGGTCTTTGTTTACACAAAACATAGGGAATATGAATTGCAAAGATAGAAGTTATAAAGTGTTGTTACATAGTGTGCTTGGGTGAGTGAGTTGATCACATCAGGATAAGACTTACTTGCTTGATCCTCAAAATGAAATTTCCCACAGATAGTTACCTTTTCATTATGTTATGCATGCACTTAGTGTATTTTCCACTCAAGCTGAACCTACCCACATATCAAAGCACTTCTGATTAGTCTTTAGTGAAAGTTAAAAACTCAGGAAAGAAGCAAAGACATAGTGTACTATCATTTCCCATCAATTTAGACTGCTAGATATGAAAACAAATAATTAAGACATTCTTGTTGTATTTTTGTATTGTTTTATGAATGTTTTTGGATTTTGCATATGAATATATACAAGGACAGACTCATGCTTTTCAGTTGGCAGATGATTAATCTAAGTTAATCATGCCCAAAGATTCAATCAGAAAAGTAAATCTAACTGAATCAAAGGCTTTAGTGAATAAATCAGCAAGTTGATTTGTTGTATCCACTTTGTTTAACTTGATTAAACCTTTTTTTGAGCAATCTCTCAGAAAATGATATCTGATTTCTATGTGTTTTGTTTTACTATGTTGCACTGGATTTGTAGTGATGAACATAGCAGCAGAATTATCAATATGAATTGGTGTTTGAAGGAAATTGTAACCATAATCAAGTAATTGGTTTTGCAACCAAAGAACCTGAGAGCAACCAGCTGAAGCAGCTATGTACTCAGCCTCAGCTGTGGATACTGATACATTTGTTTGCTTCTTGCACTGCCAAGAGACAAGTCTTGGTCCTATGAATTGACATCCACCAGTTGTGGATTTTCTGTTGTTGTTGCATCCTCCAAAGTCACTATGAAAGTATGAATAGAGGTTGAATTCTCCATCTTTGGGATACCAAAGTCCAAGAGCTGGCTTTCCTTTGAGATATCTGAAGATCCTCTTAACAACATTCAGATGTGACTCTTTAGGATGCTGGTGTTTTGCATGAAGAAGTATCAGCAAGATTGTACTTCTTCAAGATTTGATGAATATACATCTCTTGATTAATAAAGATGCCCTCTGGTTTCTGATGAACTTGTAAACCAAGGAAGAAGGTTAATTCTCCCATTGAACTCATCTGAAATTCAGATTTCATTAAACCTTCTCACACAATCTTTTGTTTGTTGAGCCAAAAATAATGTCGTCTACATAAATTTGGACAACCAAGAGGTCTTGATGTTCTTGTTTGAGAAAGAGAGTCTGATCTATTGTTCCCCTTTTATATCCATGCTTGAGTAAGAATGATGATAATGTTTCATACCACTTTCTTGGAGCCTGATGAAGACCATACAAAGCTTTGTCAAGCTTGTATATCCTGTGTGGGTAATCAGGATCCTCAAAGCCTGGAGGTTGAGCAACATTAACTTCTTCATCAATTTTCCCATATAAGAAAGCATATTTTACATCCATTTGGTAAACTGTGAATTTCTTATGTGAGGGATAGGCTAGGAATACTCGTATTGCTTCAATCCTTGCAACTGGTGCAAAGACTTCATCATAATCTATTCCTTCTTCTTGGGTGTAACCTTGTGCTATCAGCCTTGCTTTGTTTCTCACAATAATGCCTCTGTCATCTAGTTTATTCTTGAAAAGGCATCTTGTGCCAATTGGATATTGACCTTCAGGAAGATCAACTAGATTCCAGACTTTCTGCTTTCTAAATTGTTGAAGCTCCTCTTGCATAGCTTCAATCCAGCTGTTATCCTTCAATGCAGTAGTTATGTTGGGAGGAACCACTTGTGAAAGAAAACATGTGAAGAGACAAATGTTGGCTGCTCCCCTTTGACTTCTAGTAGTTCTTTCATTAAGGTCACCAATAATATTGTCTATTGGATGACTTTTATGAATTCTTGTTGTTGGAATAGATGCAACTGGAATAGATGATTCCAAGTTAGTCATATTTCTTGATGGAGAGTGATCCAGCTGAGATGGAGAATCAACAAAATAGTCAAGATCTTCATCATTTTGATCCTCTGAAGCTTAAAGATATCCCTCCTCATGAGTTTGAGCATCAGTAGCATTATGAACAACTTCCGCAGGAACATCTACAGATGTGTTTCGTGCTTCCGCAGGAGTTACAGGAACATCTACGGATGTTGTTTGTTGATCTGCTGACTTGATTTCCTTAGAATGTATTGAAGCATCTCCAAAGAATGGGATATCTACAGGTGTAGATGGAACATGTGCGGATGTAGTGATCATTTCTCCGAATGCAGGAAAAACATCTGCGGATGCAGAGTTAACTGCAGCTAATGCTATGTTTTTATATGAAGATGTTGAACTGTTTGTTTGATCATGTACTGTAGTTCTTGGATGATATGAAGTGCCAGGATCAAAAACACTGGAAGAGTGTTATGATGGTCTTGGAGGATCAGCAGATAATGATACTTCATTCATGTTTGGAGGAATATATGGATAGCATGTATCTATAGAACCTGCAGTATTCAAATAACCAGAGTTAAATGAGTTTGTTAATGCATCTATATCAAACAACCATGATGATCCTTTAATAGATTTTGGAAATAAGGATTCATCAAATGAAACATTAGGTGTTTCTTCCACAATGTTTTGCTGTGGAATATAAACTCTATATGATTTAGATGTTGAGGAGTACCCAACAAAAAACCATCATAGGCTTTTTCAGAAAACTTTCCCAATTGTTCTTTTGTGTTTAAAATAGACACATGACATCCAAAAGCTCTAAGATATCCTATGAAAGGTTTTCTTTTAAATAAGAGCTCATATGGTGTTTTGTTATGTTCTTTGACAATTAAAGTTTTGTTTTGAACATTGCATGCTGTGTTCACTGCTTCAGCCCAAAAGGTGATTGGCAATTGTGAGTCAGCTAGCATTGTTCTTGCAGCTTCAATGAGAGTTTTGTTTCTTCTTTCAGCAACTCCATTTTGTTATGGCGTCCTGGGGGCATTGAATTGCCTTCTATGCCCTTATTCCTGCAAAAGGAATCTAGAACATTATTAACAAATTTAGATCCATTATCACTCCTGAAAATTTTAACTTTTAGCAATCTTAGTGACAAACTCCATTGATGTTTCTAATGTTTCACTCTTTTGTTTTAAGAAAAAGACCCATGTGAATCTAGTGAAATCATCCACAATCACCAAACAAAATTGCCTTTTGCCAATGCTCATCACATTGGTTGGACCAAATAGATCCATGTGAAGCAATTTGAGTGGTGTTAAGTTTGTGCTGATTTTTTTGGATTTATATGACACTCTATGTTGTTTTCCTTTATAACAAGATGAACAATGATTGGAATAATAAAATTCTCTTTTTGGAAGTCCAATGACTAGGTCATTCTTCACCAATTTGTTCATGTTCTTCATGTTGGAATGAACAAGCCTTCTATGCCACAACTGAGATTCATATTCTGATGACTTAGACAGCAGGCATGTTTCATTGCTTGTGAGTGCAGTAGTATTCATATCCAAAACATATGTGTTCCTTTTTCTTGATGCTTTAAGAAGGATCCAGTCTTCTGGAATTGGAAAACCAGGCTTAAGAATATAACAGTTAGTGTTATCAAATAAAGTGGTATAATTTTGATCACAAATTTGAGATACACTCAGTAAATTGTATTGTAAATTTTCACAATAATTTACTTTCTCAAACTTGAGTACGCCATTAGTTACCATTCCTTCACCAACAATTTTACCTCCCTTCTTATCCCCACCAAATGCCACAAAGGAGGCATTTTTATGTTTGAAATCATGGAGTAGAGAACAGTTTCCTGTCATGGAACAACCACTGTCAACATACCACTTGTTGTCAGTCCTCCATGTTTGTTCCTGCATACATAAAGAAATCAATTAGAATGGGTAACCCAAGCCTTAATGATCTTGGGTTTACCACTAGTATCTAAAATTGTTACTCCCTCATGAATGAGTCTTGAGGATTCAGTGTTAACTTTAGACTCAATTGATTCATTATGTTTTGGTTGTGGTGAGGATGACTCTGTTGAAGATGAATTTGTGGAACCTTGTTCTTGTTTCTCAATCCCTTCTTCTTTCACCTTTTCTTTGTTTGGCTTCTGCTTTGATTTTGATGATGATCCCTGATTGAAGAAAGTTTCATCATCTTTTGATTTTGATTGTGGTATTTGAGTACCCTTTTCAAAATGATCAAAGAAAGTGTCATCAGCATTTGTTGTCTTTTCTATCAAATCCACCTTTTTTTGAGGTGTTTTGAGTTGATGATGTGGTTTTTCTTTCTTCTTTAAGGGCTTACCATCAGCAGATGGTTGGTTCTTTGTTTTTGGCAGCTTTTGTTTTTGCTGCTGCTTCTTTGGCTTTAAATCTTCTGGACTATCACTTGATTGAGAGTCTAATTCAGCCTTCTCTGATTGTTGCTTCTTTGTGCTCTTTGTTTTGTTCTTTTTGTTAAAATAACATTCCTGCGTGGAATGGTTATTTTTGTTACAAATTGCATAGTGTTTGTTAAAGTAACATTCAGAAGTCATGTGATTGTTCATATTGCAAATGGAACAGTAGTTGCTGAAGTAACAATCTTCAGTGTTGTGATTTTTCATGTCACACCATTTACAATACTTATCTTCTTCCTTACTTTCGTAGACACTCACTTTCTTCTTCCTTTTCTGTTCTGCCAATTCTTTTACAAACTTGGCAGCTGATGAATCCTTGCTTTTCCGTGACATGATATCAAAGGGTTCTTGTTTAGCAGCGATAAATTCTGTTGCTTAGGATTCATAATCTTTTGTTGTTTGGCTTTCTTGATGGTTGTTGCTTTTTGCTTCCGCTGATCTTCCACGGTTTCAACAGATTTTTGCTTCCGGAGATCTGCTGCGGATGTTGATTGATCAGCATTTTTCTTTTTCTTCCGGAAATCTGCAACGGATGTTGATTGATCAGCATTTTTCTTCTTCTTCCGGAGATCTGCAACGGATGTTGATTGATCAGTATTTTTCTTCTTCCGGAGATCTGCAGATGGTGTTTTCTTTGCTTTTTCTGCGGAAGAGATTATGATTTCTTCCGTAGATGTGAACTTCACACCATCTTCAGTTGATGATTTTTGCTATTTGTTATGCTCATGAAGACCTTCATTCAGCTGAGTTATCCTCTTGCAGATTGTTTTCAATATATTTCTTTGCTTAGGAGGATAAGGCAGCTTGGTTTCTTCAAGAACTTTGACAATGATTAGTTCAAATGAAATATTTTTACCAATACCCAATTAATTCACAATTTTCGCAACATGTTCATCAGAATCATCTAAGTCATCACATTCATCATAGTCAAATTCTGAGTCATTTTGTTTGACTTGTTCTGATTCAGAAGACTCAGTTTCACTCACCTCAGAATCATTACCATTTATCAATTGATTAAATTTTGTTTCAAAGTTGGTACTTGGCAAAAAATGGTTTGATAAACTGTTTATCATTGACTCAGGTAAGGGTGTGTAATTATCATTCAGAGGAGGTGCAACAGCATTGAATCCCAACCCATACCTGTTTTTTGATTCAATATGAGAATTTAACAATTTCTCATATTGCTGAGATGATAGGTGAAACTTCTGAAGTTTCACTTCAGTTGATGCATGATCAGACATGGATTTTGTTAAGGAAGTGGTCAAATGCTCAACTTGGGCTTTTAAGTTGTAATTTTCAGAAACAAGTTTATCTAAATCTTTTTGCAAAGAGTTGATTTTGATTTGATATAGTTTATGCTCTCTTACATGAGATTCATTTAAAACCATTGTTTCTTTTACTTTGTTAGCCAGTTGTTGAGCGTGGACTCTATATCTTTCAACTTCCTCAACACACATTGATGAACACAATCTATCTCTTACCTCTCTGGCCATAGGTGGGACTTTGTTCTCCATGTTGGTCATTAGAGCTTGATTTTCATCCAACACCTCCTTCTCATACATGCTCCAGTCACATGTTTCATCTTGCAAAATTATATGCCCAGTTTCTTTGGAATTGCTTGGCCCTACTGATGAACTTGTGGCTGGTGGGGATGAGTTAGTTAACTGAGGCTGTCTGAAGGATCTTGGAGTTGATGTTGGTTGATTAGATATTGATAAGATTGATGTTGCTGATTTTGCCTCATGTTAGAAGTTGATTGTTTATTGCACTCTCTTGAGAAATGTCCATAGAGATTGCATTTGAAACATCTCACCTTTGACTTATCAACCCCAATCTTAGTTGTTCTACCAGTTGCAGCCAAGTTTTTATTTCTCCTCAGATACTGCTTGGCTCTGTATGCAATCATTGCTATTTGCCACTGGATATCCATTTCTTCTACTTCATCTGGATGAAGTTCTACTAGCTCTTGTTGACAAATGTTAGCAGGTGTTAGAGTGATGCCCAAATAAGCTTGGAAGCTTGAACTGAAGGCTGCAAATGCTGCTTTTTGTTCTTCAGAGTCCAGAATCATAGTGATGGGCTCTGCTTGATTGTTGTTGTTGGATGAAGTCTTTGCTGATGATGCAGATGAATCCTTTTTTTCATCAGATCTTCCTTTTTCTTTTGCTGATTTACTTTGAGAGGATGATTTTGAAGGCTTTGAGGCATAAAAACCAACTTCTTCCTCATCTTCACTCAAAGTACAGGAACTGTCATTATCATGGTTAGAAATAAAAGCACTTCCAGTGCTTTTAGTTTCTTTAAATTGATAAGGACTAACATGTGATCTCACACTCTTGTTTCTTGACTTTTCATCCATTTCAAGAGCTTCCACTTTAGCTACCAATGTATCTAAACCAATGGTTTTGAGATCAAGGGTATTCTTGAACATGGATACAGACTGCTTCCAACTTTCAGGCAAAGTATGGAGCATCTTTTTGTTTAACTCCTTATTGGTATACTTCAATTCCAAGATGTTCATCTCGGTCACCAATTGCATAAACCTGTGGAGTTGTTGAGGAACCGATTCACTACCAATATGATAGAATGTTTCATATTGGGAGCGAAGAGTATCCTTCCTTATGCTTCTGATTTCATCACTCCCTTCACAGAGAGTATGCAAAATCTTCCATATGGAATTTGCTATTTTATAGTTCTCACACCTGATTAGTATATCTTCAGGCAAAGCCATACTGAGTAAACTGTATGCTCTAATATCGACTTTAACCTTTTTAACATCCTCAGGTGATAGATCTTTTGTATTTATGGGTTGATTATTATCTTTATAATCCGGTCTAAGAGCTGGTGGAATATAAGGACCTTCAGTTATTGATACCCACAAATTAGAAACAGTGTAGTTCAACATGATTCCTGAATTTGATTTTCCAGGATTTAAAATCCGCTTTAGTTTCCAACTTTGGGGGTTCGAATGATGATCCACCAAAAGAATTACTCATTTTGGTTAATGTATTAATTTTCAACTAAAACAGACTTCCTTTTGCAATGAACTAATTAATGACAAACTCTTAATTATCGAATAATTAAGTTGTTGCAGTCACAAATCAGTCAATCCTCTTAATGAATATTAAGATTAATATCAAATCGAGAACGTTTGTTGATATGTTTTTGTTCAATTGAACTGAACAATTGTTGATTATCAATCAATAACACAGATCTACGTATCAATTAATGAGAATGTAGATTAATGTTAACCGAGCAATGTAACAGTAATCGCTGAACGATAAATCACATTTTGATTGTTTTAAATTGATTTACACCAAAACGTTGAGTATAATGCCTTTGATAGCTAGCGATAAGCCTAACTCAACTTATATGTGGATCAGTTCATTCTATAACACCCTTGAATCTGGGTTACAAACTCTCAAGATGTTATGAACACTTAAAAGCAATTTTACTCAAAACCAATAGATTTGGTCAGAAAACCGATAGATCGAATGATATAAACAATTAATCAAACAAATCTAACACTGATAGATCAATCGATCTAAATAAATGAGCACCAGGCTCTAATACCACCTATGAATCCAAGGATCGCAATCAGGAATTATCAGGTTAGACTTAGTTCGAACAATGATAGCGGAATTATCACTATTCGTTGTTTGATTGATTGAATACGAAATAACTATTGCACTAATAAGTAATAATGAAGAACAGAACAATTAAATGCAATGAATGAACAAATATGATTTGATTCAAAAGTATATTTCATTAAAAACAGATTAATGATTACAGAAGAACAATAATAATTGATGATGATCATGGTTGCTATGTTTCTATTGATGATTTTGGTGTAAATGATGTTGCGGCTGCTAGGGTTTGATCGTGATTGATTGATGTATTGTTAGGTATTCAGCCGTCCTCATAAGTGTGCGCCTATGCCTTGTATTTATAGGCTCAGGAATTTACTGTTAGGGTAACAGTGAATTTTTTGGAAACAGTAACTTTCTTATCGTGGTAAGAAAGTTACTCAGAGAATGTTATGATGTGACACATTCTCTGACTGAGATAAAGTCATCCGTAGGAGTTGACTTTATTATATCACTCGGTGTTTGACTTGTTGACTTGAAGTACTTGGTGAAGTACATGTAAGTGTTGGTCTTCCGTAGGAGTTATGCCTTCCGTAGAAGTCTTCACTTGGTAGACTTCACTTGGTAGGAGTTGACTTTATTACATCACTCAAAGTTTGACTTGTTGACTTGAAGTACTTGGTGAAGTACATGTAAGTGTTGGTCTTCAGTAGGTCATTAGTCTTCCGTAGGAGTTATCCCTTCCGTAGGAGTCTTCACTTGGTAGACTTCATCCGCAGCAAGTTGTTCTTCCGCAGAAGATCCTTGGATGCACTTTACTTTGTTTCAGAAGATTATCTACGGAAGAACAAAAATGTTCATCGGTAGATGTTTCTTACACTTAGTCAATTTTGTGAAATTGACTAAGTGTACTGTTAAACCTGCAATCACACATATAAATCAACACGATTATGGGTTAACCTATACATATAAAGCATACATTAAGATAATGATTTACAAAAGTTTATTACAAAAGATTGATTAAAGTTCTAAGCCTATACAATGTATCTAGACCTATCAGGACTAGACTCAACAGACTTGAGCGTACCGATTTCGAGACCCCATCTGATTTGTTAGAACAAAATTTGCCCCATTCAACCCACTTCACCTTTTTAACATTATTGCTACCAACCCAAAAAAAAATTTTCGTCGGAGTGATTCTAGGGAATTTATAACTTTTCCAGGAGCTCTATTGAGAGAAAAATAACATATCAAGAGGCTACAAGGACCGATTTTATAAGGGTCAATCGTCCCCCGAAGAAGAGATGTCTAGCCTTCCATAAGGAGAGTCTAGATTCAAAAACATCAATTAAGACCCGCCAATTTTTTGCAAGGTTCATGTTTGCTCCTACCATCTGACCAAGATATGAAAAAGGAAAAGAACCAATCTTACAATTAATCCTTGCTGCATATTCTGCAATTCAGCCTCTGTCACATTAATTCCCATTAAGCTATATTTGGAAGGATTAATTTCCAATCTAGAGACCAATTGGAAGCATCTCATAAGACAGGATAAGAGTTCTTAGGTTCGAATTGGACCATTCTCCTAAAATAATCACATCGTCCGCAAAGAGAAAATGGGAGATAATCGGGCCATCGTTCGACAATTTGAGTCCACGAAACACGCCCATGCTACAAGCTTTATTAAACATCCAATTGGGAGTCTCCATTGCTATTAGGAAGATAAAGGGGAAAGTGGATCCCCTTGCCTTACCCCCTCGAGAGAAATAAAATTCCTTAGATGGAGATCCGTTGATTAACACTGAGGATTTAGGTGATCGGAGAATTTCATTAACCCAAAGCACCCATTGAGATGGAAAATTCATCTGGTCCATTATGGAGGTTCTGAATTCCCATGATACACAATCAAACATTTTACTGAAATCGACCTTAAAAACAAGACCTAATTTTTTAGTCTTTTTCAGCCAAGTTAGAATCTCATTTACTACGAATGGCTCATTGAGGATGTTTCTTTTTGTTAGGAAATCCGTATGAGATTCAAAAATAACAGAATGGATAACTCCCTTGATGCGGTTGGCAAAAACTTTTGAGATGATCTTACTAATGCAACCTATGAGAGAAATAGGTCGATAATCATAAAAAATGTATGGATCAGTAACTTTGGGGACGAGAGTGATAAACGATGAGCTGCAAGCATCACTGATATCCCCATGCTTGTGAATGAACATAATATTTCAAGGAAACCTGTTTTTAGATGATCCCAAAAATGCATAATGAACTCAAAGCTGAAACCATCGGGCCCCGTTGCCTTTTGCTCCCCACATTCCCATACTGCATTTTTAATTTCTATCAGAGTAAAGGGCTTAGTAAGAGAGGCTAACTCCATTTTAGAAAGTCGGTTAATACCTGTGTAAACCATTTTCGACCGGGGGAGAAGAGCTTCAGCGAATCTCTCAGAAAAGAACAGTATGCTTTTGATTTGATTGCCTCCAGATTAGAAGACAAGTTCTGTAAATCTCCACACCATTAATCTATACTATATTAATATGCATTTGAGAAGGGCAACAAAGTCATTTCACACAAATCTCTTAAAATTAAGGGTTTTTCAACCCTCAAAGCTTCATGTACAAGTCTTTAAAGCAACATACTCATTTAGTGCATATATATTTTGAAACCACTCTGTCATCTCACTTTTAAAAGTGACTCACAGGTTCACACACACATCTACAAAGCAGGATAGAGGGAGAGAGAGGGTATCGGTAGGAGCCGGCGGGGGAGGCTGAAAGAGAGACCTAGTGGTGGTGGTTTCCCTTCGATCTATAGTACCCTGTAAGTCATAACCCGGTGGCGGCGTCTGTAGATCTATCATACGATGGATCTGTAAACCCTAACTTTAGATACGTGGTTCAAACGAAAAGATAGAGTTGCTAACAATAAGAACAAGAAAAGATGACCCAATGGTAGATCCAAGAAGGAGAAATCGACTTCTTGCCATTCGATTCTATCCCCAAGTAAGAGCACATTAAAACTGTTTACAATTTGGGTTTCATCTATGTTTCCGATTAGTATAATCTTAAGTAAATGATGATGATTATGGGTATGATTTCAATTGAATTGGATTACTCCTTCACTACTACTTTAGCATGCTTCCTTTTGATCTCTTAACTAGGCCTTTTGTTTTTAGCATGTTGTTTAAATCTTGCATGCTAATCACCAATTTGAGGCTTTTTATTTAACTTCAATTTGTAGTGGAACTCTAATTCAATTTCATAATGGAAGTTGTATTTGCAAGGAGTGTAGAAAGAAAATGCATATAAAGGACATCACGATATAGTAGAGGTCCCATTTGCAATGGTACTCCAATTGAATGTAGAAGGTAAAAAATTTAAATTTTTTATTTATTTTTTAAATTTTCTATCATGATATTAATGTAAAGTTAATTTTCTACCATATCCTTTGGGTGTATTTTATTTGTATGGTGATAAGAGGAGTATGGCTCAAATTTACCATTGGTAGGATATATGAATCGAGTAATAAATTTTCTTCATGAATTATGCAAGTTATAATCTATTTGTCGCCGTTGGTGGAAGAAATTAGTCCACTTTGAAACAAATGTTTGCAGTCTTCATTTATCATTTACTTCATGATATTCTGCTTTATTCTATTAGTATATTGTATGGATTCCTTTTTTACTTATCTGAAGGATCTTTATTATGGAGGTGTATATTGTATTATTTATGAATTTGTGCAATATGATGAATATTCATCTGTTTGTAATTGATAGTTTAAAATTTATGCAGACACTTGAAATGCTCGAGAAAAAAAATAATAACTTTTGAACCAAGCATCAGATTGAAAAGGCAAAGGAATTGACAAGTGCAAAAAATTCGTCGGGTATGCACTTCGCTTTAAAAAAATTTGTTCAAATTTAACGTGTTTCAAGTGTGTCAAATTGGTTAAGAGTCACCCAAAGTTGTATTTCTCTGTTTTTTGACCTGTTAAATTAGTTATATTCAAACAAATTTGAAATTTTCCTAATACTATTTTTCTATAATCATATGAACAATCAATTGCTTTAAAATCCAAAAGAGTGGTTGTTCTTTTAACTGTGGCAAAGTGATTTGGATTCCATCATCTTTGGTATTTTTTTGCTTATCTACAAGCAGGCCATATGGAATTTCTAAGTACTTTTCTTGTTCTTGATTAAGGGAAATGTTGTTCAATTAAGCTACCATTGACATACAAGAGTAAGCATACTCTATTCACAAGGTAATTATTGTTTTCGACCTGAGTTGATTTTCGTACAAATTTAATTTAATGAGTGGAATTTAGAAATGCTACTGGTAATTTAGTGTTGGTTTATAAGAATATTAAATAACATTCCTAAGTTGACAGTCATCTTTTTAATCCGTTGAGTTTAATGGTTTTAGCTATATTAGTGTAACATTAAAAAGGCAATATAAATATGAGTTTAATGTTTTTGTCATCCATGTAAACTTTTTGATTTATTCAAAAACAATTATTCAAAATATTGTAACGCATGCAGACTTTTTAGTTTAGTACAACGCAGCCTGTTTTATTGTAATTAAGTAATTTCCCGACACACATTTTCCCTAATGTGCAGTCACTATTTACATACATATATAGAATTGAAAAGATAAATATACATGCCTTTATAGTTTTTAGATTTGAGTAACTTTTTTTTCTAAAATTAACCTGCATATTTACCATATTTGTTTACCAATGAAAAGGACCTCACAAAACTTCATTGGACTTCCAACCTTTGACGAGTTGGACCATCCATTTTAAGATTGTAAGGATTTCAGAAGAGTCTGATGCACCCAAAACACTCAAGATGCTTCCTGCATACATGCACTTAGTTTATGGTGAAAGTTACTTCAGAAGTTTTACACATTGCAAAGAAAATACTTTAAGTGTAAAATCTTCTAAAGCGTAAGACCAAATCTTCTAAAGCCAAAGATGAAGTCTTCCGAAGCTTAGAAGACAAACTCTTCCAAAGCCATGAAGATAGAAGACTGATTTCTTCCAAAGACAGAGAGGACATGCTTTCTCTGATCAACTTTTTCAGAAAGCTGACCAACTTTCCGCTGCCACTCTGAAGAGTCACCAACTTACACAAGTTGGTGAAAAGGTCCATGCTTTAGGAAACTGTAGATTATGGTCTTGAGTCTATAACTTTCTACTTTATGTACGTGTATCCTTTTTGTAATATATTACGATGTGAGCTATGGCATGTAATAGTCACTAGTCAAAAGGCAATCTGCCTTTTGACTTTACATTGATATTGTTGTCTAGATTAGTGTTTCCAGCTGGCGTTCAAAGTATGGCCGGCTGTAGGATGTAGTATAGAGTATCTCAGGTCCTTGTATCTTATTTTCTATGCTTTGTAACACTTGTAAAAAACTTGAGAGCAATATACTCAATCCTTGAAAACCATGTTGTTGTTGTACTTAGTTCTGTATCTCTTGCTTGCTTGTGTTCCTTAGTATCATACCAAGATTCCAATTCCCTATTTGATCTGTTAAGTGTTCTAAGTCTCTCCTCACTGTGAAACTGATTGCATTGAACCCCTTCAACGGTCCTGCAATTGGTATTAGAGCATTCTAGGCTCGTGATTGTAAGATCTCACCATCTTAGATCACTTAGTTTTCACAAAACACTTAACAACTCAAATGGCAGCTCTCACAAAGGCTGATATGGAAACTGGCACTATGATAAATTCCTAACTGATCACTCCTGAAGACTTTGA
The DNA here is from genome assembly GCA_025506415.1 of Flaveria robusta. Lineage (NCBI taxonomy): Eukaryota > Viridiplantae > Streptophyta > Magnoliopsida > Asterales > Asteraceae > Flaveria > Flaveria robusta. The sequence continues at coordinate 17,435,560 of CM046473.1, forward strand.
TACTTGGTGTCAAAGAATGGAAGGCTTCATCAAGTCATTCTAGGATGTAGGAATCTGTTGTCTCTGGACCTTACATTCCAGCACCTCTTCAGCTGCTGCTGGAGGTGACATGATACCAAAAGAGGTAGCTGACTTTTCTGAAAAAGATAGAAAGAAGATTGATATCAACCAGAAAGCCATGACTGCCCTCCAAATTGCTCTTCCAAACTCCATTTACTGGGGCTTCAAGAAGTGTAAAACTGCTAAGCAGTTATGGGATGCACTGAAGCTTGTGTATGAGGGGCCCTCTGAAGCAAAAGAGAACAAAAAGGACCTCTTGAAGCAGAAGTTTGAGAATTTCACCTACAAAACAGGTGCAACCATGACTCAACAATACTTCAGGTATGTTGAGATTGTGGACGCTCTAATGAATGTTAGAGTAAATCTTGCAAACAGGGACATTGTAAGGAAGTTTATGTCCTCTCTTTATAGACAGTGGACCTATTACTGTGTTGTTATCAAGAGGATTGAGAACCTCAAGACTCTTACTCTTACAGAGTTGTATGGTATTCTCAATGGCTACCAGATGGAGATGAACATGCAAATTGCATTGGTTTAGCCCTTCATGTGGTTGAAAGGGATTGCAGAGAACCACAGCATCATCTCATCTGCTACCCTGACAACTCATAAAAGGGTCCTTTCATCACCTTTCCTGAGACACCAAGGGAGAGCTACATCCAAGGAAGTCCATTTCAATAGACAAGCTCTTCTCATGCTTTTGTGTCTGCTGATGAAAGTTCAGGCAACTTTCTCTTCACCCTTGAAGACCTAGACTGTATTTATCCAGATGATCTAGAGTATATGGAGATAGTCCAGCAGATGGCTCTTCTCACTCACAGAGCCAAGAAGTTCTACAAGAGAACAGGGAGGAAGTTTCCTAGCAATACAGCCAGTGGAAAGTTTGGACCGGATAAAAGCAAAGTGAAATGTTTTAATTGTAACCAAATGGGACACTTTGCTAGAGAGTGCAAGGCACCTAGAACTAATGGTGGCCAAGCACAAACCAAAATAAGAAGCCAAAGCAGTAAGCTGCAGTTGCTGTTGAAGAAGGAGGCTTTGACTGGAGCTTTCAGGTTGAAGATGCAGCTCCAAACCAAGCACTGATGGTAGATCATGATGAAGGCAAGGTATTGGAACATTTTTGTACTCCTGAATGTATTAAAAAAGTTAAAAGATATAGGTCCTATAACTTAGAGATGAGATCTGATCTTGAGTCTTTTAATATCTTAAAATCTGATTTTAAAAGAGCTAAAAATGGATATATGTGAATCCAAGGATGGCAATCAGGAATTATCAGGTTAGATTGAATTCGAATAATGATCGCGGAATTATCACTATTCTTGTTTGATTGATTATATACGAAATAACAAATGCAGTAATAAGTAATAATGAAGAACATAACAATTAATTGCTATGCATGAACAAATAAGATTTGGTTCAAAAGTATTTCATTAAAAAACATATTAATGATTACAAATGAACAAACAATAATTGCTAATGATGATGATTGCTATGATTCTATTGATAATTTTGGTGTAAATAATGTTGCGACTGCTAGGGTTTGATTGTGATTGATTGATTGTATTGTTAGGTATTCAGCCGTGTATCAAAGTGTGAGCCTATACCTTGTATTTATAGGCTCAGAGATTTACTGTTAAGGTAACAGTGAATTTCTTGGAAACAGTAACTTTCTTATCGTGGTAAGAAAGTTACTCAGAGAATGTTCTGATATGACACATTTTTTGACTGAGTCAAAGTCATCTGTAGGAGTTGACTTTATGACATCACTCAGTGTTTGACTTGTTGACTTGAAGTACTTGGTGAAGTACACGCCACTTCACCAAGTGTTGGTCTTCCGTAGATCATTAGTCTTTCGTAGGAGTTATGCCTTCCGTAGGAGTCTTCACTTGGTAGACTTCATCTGCAATAGGTTGTTCTTCCTCAGAATTGATCTTTGCTTTTAACAGTCACTGGTTCAGCAGGAGTCTTTGCTTGATGTTCATATGTAGGATTTGGAGCTTCAGTCCTGAATTTCACCCATGTCTCCAATTCTACTTTCATTACATGCTCCATCATCCTTCTAAGCTCTCCCATTGATCTCCTTTCAGCTCATAAATCTTGTAATTGTGACCTTGCAACCAACAAGTCATATTGTATTTGCTGAGTTTGGCTGTCTCACAGTGACCTAGCTCTTTCTTTATTTTCTGAACAGACTGAAATGCTGTGAAGGTTTCATAGTTGCAGTTGGTGATCATAAATCTTGCAAGCTCGAATTCTTTAAGTACATCCTTCATCTCATTCATATTCATTCTTTCTACCAAGTCATATGGAAAGCCATGGTTGATCAGAGTCATGAACATTACTAATTCTGGCCTTTCTTCGAAGATGTCTTTAGTAGCCAGCAGATCATCACCTTTTGATTCTTTTTGTTCTTTGGGAGATTCAATCTTTGTCAGCTCATTCCATTCTTCATCACTCTCACTATCTTCATGAGAAATAGCCTTCACAGTAGATAAATCCACTGAAGGAGTGTGTTCAGGAGACATGATTTTTACTCTTTTAGGAGGGTCCTCAATTTCTATCACTTCTTTTTTCAAAGACCCCAGATATTTTCTTTTTCTGCTATATTGTATGATTTACTTTGAAGCATCAGCAGATTCTTTTATGTCTTTTGTTGCTTGCTCATCAGATTCCAGAGCAGAAATCTTCATTTTGAGCTCAGCAATTTCTTCATCTTTCTTTTTCAACATCATTGATTGTTCAATCAAAGACTCTTTTGCTTTGTTTAGATCCATCAATACCTTCTCACTTTCTTCCTTCTCATACTTCACAGACTCTTTAAGCTCTCTAACCAGCTCATTTAGTGCATCAATCACTTCATTGTTCGTTTGAGCATCTTCTCTTAATCTTTTCAGTGAAGCTTCCTGCTTACTCAATAGCTCTTCCTTCTCTTTCATCATTCCCTTCAACTCTCTTATTCTTTCCAACCTTTTGTTTGACTTAACAGTCAACTTGTTATACTCAACCACCAGATAACTTTTACTCACAGGAATGTCATCATCACTCAGATCATCTTCATGATAAGCAATAACATCCTCAAACTTCTCTTCACTCACAACCTTTGTCTCAACTTCTTGTTCTTGTTCTTTATCTTCTTTCCAAAACACTTCTTCAGTTTTCTCAGTTTGCACAATATCATCAGCTTCCTCAAGGTTTATTACTTCAGTGGGAACTGTACTTGCAGTGCTTGAGTTTGATTCAGCTGCTGTGAATACTTGCTCTTGATGGAGTTGATGTTCCGAGGTGGGTGAAAAGGGTTCTGTGTTGTTGGAGTTTATTGGTGTTTGAGGTTGGGAAATTGTTAAACGCTGGGCATTTTCACTTGTTTGAGAAACTGGTTCAGTAGCACCAGTGTTTAATGATGTTTGAGAGTGTGAAGGAGAAAAAGGCAAAGTGTGATCACTTGCAGGTGATTGAATTGATGGTGATGGAGGGTGTTGATGAATGGGTGATTATGGATGAATGGGAGAGATGGGCTGTGTGTTCTTACTATCAGGTGATTAAACTTATGGAGATGGATGGTGGTGGTGAATGGGTGATTGTGGAGGAGAATGGGATGCTTGTTTAGTAGCAGCAGGAGAACTATCTTCTTGCTCTTCATACCTCAATTCTTATGGAATGTTTGCATTCGGATCAACCACATGTGCAAACATTGGCATGTCCTCTCCTTCATATTTGTCACTTAACTTGTTCAACACTGATATTCCTAAGTGAGCTTGTACAAATACATCACCTCCTCTTTTTATGCCAGGCAATTCAGCATTAATGATCAGGTGGAGGAACCTTGGAAACATAAACATCTTGTCAGCTTTCTGGACTCTTATTTGGTCACATAAACATCCTAGGATGTACTCTGCGTAGTTGTATGTCCTTCCTTCAAAAATCCCAATGATCCCTGAAGAGATGTGCCTAGAAAATCTATCTAAACCAGATTTTCTGTTTGAGATGCACTTCAAGTAAGTATGTCACTGAAATCTGTATGGTTTACACAATCTCCCTTTCTTGATTTCTCCTTTATCAAAGTCACCATCATAACCCATCAACTCGAAGACCCTCTCAATGTATTCATTATCAAACACATCTGGGTGATCGGCCTCTTGTTGTCCTAGCTCAAGATCTCTCCTGATAATCTGTTCATTAATTCTCAACCATTCATTCTTAATCTCAGCAAATATTACTTCACTTTCTCCTTCTTCTTCTATCTCTGCGGAATTCCAGAAGTCAATAATATGCTGTTGGTAGATGAGAGGCTCCGCAGACAGGGCATAGGACAGCCTAGATCTTCTTAAATAGTGGATGATGTCTTGACACCCTTAAGACACAGGGTCGTCCGCATTTAGAAGAGCACAGACATTGTGCTCTCTTGCGAATCTATTTGCCATCTGTAAATAAGAATGATAGAAATTAGGTCAAAAACGATATTTCAGACATGAGAATTTGAACAGTTTTACTCATACATAAGTATCAAAATGTTATTTTTGATGTTTATGATATGATTTACCTATTAAACAATGATCGAGAGTTGTATCTCATATTAAGGTTAGTGTATGGTTTGATGGTTTGAAGAGGGTAATTTGAATGTTGGCGGACAGAGGGGTTAATGTTTTGTGAACAAATTTCTAGGTCTGAAAAAGTGTTCTGAAAAGTGAATAAAAACATGTCAAAGCCATCATTTATACTCCCTCGGACTTATTAATTTCATTTATTAAATGAAGTGGGACCCTCTTTCCTTATTACCCTTCCGTGGAATTTTATTGATTCCGTAGATTCTAGTTCTTCCGTAGATCATCTACGGATGCCTAACTTTGATAAAGTATAATTTGATTTTCCATAGGTTACCAATCCATGGAAATGTATTATACTTTAAAATATCAGTACATCCATAGGTTGTCAATCTACGGATGGACATATTTTTTTTGTTTTAAGTTTCGCACTGCAGCATCTGCTGATGAGAAAAAAAATGCACTGTAGCTTCTCCTGAAGTCCAAATTTGCACTGTAGCATCTGCTGAAGTCCAAATTTGCACTATAGCTTCTGTTGAAGTGAAAATTTTGAAACTTATTGATTTGTATGATTCCATCATGTTAGAATCATTTGTTGCTTTTAGACCTTGTGGACTTTGTCTACATGACAATTGTGCAAGAAATGATTTGACTTGAAAAACCTCATGTATCCTGTAGCCAAGTTAGTGCTCAAGTCCCAATTCCTTCATTTGGTTAAAACTTTAGATTTCATGATTTCATGCATTAACTACTCCCCCTAAATATGTGATATATGATGAACTGATACATTTATCATTAACTTATCAAGAAAATAGCATGAAAGACACTAGTCTGTCCAACAGAACTATAAATAACGTAAGATATAGACAAACTGAATTAAACACTTATGTACAAGCATAGATAAACATATAATGGGATCATACTATGACACTAAGCACCTTCCTATATTATTTTGTTTGATGAAATGAGACCTGAATTTAGTGCTGATTGCAAGTATGATGTTCCACATAAATTCAAACAAGAGTATGTTGTCAACTAGGCATGCTGATTATCATGTTTTGATGTTGATTAAAGATAGACAATTATGAGTTCCACATTCAAGTCACATTGGAGTATGTCCACTCCGTTTGTGAGACAATTCATCACTTTTTCACACTTTTAAACTATGTACTTTAAGTTATAAGTTCTACCTTGAGATGTATTTTACATCTCATTAATGCATTGATTCAAAAGCTCTTAAGTTAATATACAGTTGATCACAATGGATTCTTTTGAGAGCTGATATATGATCATCATCAGGCCACCAGGTCTTTACTTTCGTAAAACAGAAGTGCCTTTAACCCAGGTCTTTGTTTACACAAAACAAAGGAATGATGATGATCATAATTTATTCACCAGTGGGTTATAGATGTATACCAAGGTGATCATAATCCCAGGTCTTTGTTTACACAAAACAAAGGGAATATGATTTGCAATGATAGAAGTTATAAAGTGTTGTTTCATAGTGTGCTTGGGTGAGTGAGTTGAGCACATCAGGATAAGACTTACTTGTTTGATCCTCAAAATGGAATTTCCCACAGACAGTCACCTTTTCATTATGTTAAGCATGCACTTAGTGTAATTTCCACTCAAGCTGAACCTACCTACATATCTAAGCACTTCTGATTAGTCTGTAGTGAAAGTTAAACACTCAGGAAAGAAGCAAAGACATAGTGTACTATCATTTCCCATCAATGTGGACTGCCAGATTTGAAAAACAAATAATTTAGACATTCTTTTTGTATTTTTATATTGTTTTATGAATGTTTTTGGTTTTTGCATACGAATATATACAAGTACAGACTCATGCTTTTCAGTTTGCAGATGATTAATCTAAGTTAATCATGCCCAAAGATTAAATCAAAAAATTAAATCTAACTGAATCAAAGGCTTTAGTGAATAAATCAGCAAGCTGATTTGTTGTATCCACATTGATTAACTTGATTAAACCTTTTTTTGAGCAATCTCTTAGAAAACGGTATCTGATTTTTATGTGTTTTGTTTTACTATGTTGTACTGGATTTGCAGTGATGAACATAGCAGCTGAATTATCAATATGAATTGGTGTTTGAAGGAAATTGTAACCATAATCAAGTAATTGGTTTTGCAACCAAAGAACCTGAGAGCAACCAGCCGAAGCAGCTATGTACTTAGCCTCAGCTATGGATACTGATACATTTGTTTGTTTCTTACACTGCCAAGAAACAAGTCTTGGTCCTATGAATTGACATCCACCGATTGTGGATTTTCTGTTTGATGTTGCATCCTCCAAAGTCACTATCAGAGTATGAATAAAGGTTGAAGATCCTCTTAACAGCATTCAGATGTGACTCTTTAGGATCTGATTGGTACCTAGCACAAACACACACAACAAACATTATGTCAGGTCTGCTTGCAGTTAAATACATTAAGGATCCTATCATTGATCTATACAGTCTTTAATCAATTGATTTCCCTGTAGGATCAGGTACAATCTTGTCTGTTGTGGATGCTGGAGTTTTGCATGAAGAAGTATCAGCAAGATTGTACTTCTTCAAGATTTGATGAATATACTTCTCTTGATTAATGAAGATGCCATCTGTTTTCTGATGAACTTGTAAACCAAGGAAGAATGTTAATTCTCCCATTGAACTCATCTAAAATTTAGATTTCATTAAAACTTCAAAGCTTTCACACAATCTCTTGTTTGTTGATTCAAAAATAATGTCATCTACATAAATCTAGACAACCAAGAGGTCTTGATGTTCTTGTTTGAGAAAGAGAGTTTGATCTATTGTTCCCCTTTTATATCCATACTTGAGTAAGAATGATGATAATGTTTCTTACCACTTTCTTGGAGCCTGATGAAGACCATACAAAGCTTTGTCAAGCTTGTATACCCTGTGTGGGTAATCAGGATCCTCAAAGCCTGGAGGGTGAGCAACATAGACTTCTTCTTCAATTTTCCCATATAAGAAAGCACATTTTACATCTATTTGGTAAACTGTGAACTTCTTATGTGAAGCATAGGCTAGGAATACTCTTATGGCTTCAACCTTGCAACTGGTGCAAAAACTTCGTCATAATCTATTCCTACTTCTTGGGTATATCCTTGTGCTATCAGCCTTGCTTTCTTTCTTACAATAATACTTGAAAAGCCATCTTGTGCCAATTGGATATTAACCTTCAGGAAGATCAACTAGATTCCAGACTTTCTACTTTTGAATTGTTGAAGCTCCTTCAATGCAGCAGTTATGTTGGGAGGAACCACTTGTGAAAGAAAATAAGTGAAGAGACAAATGTTGGCTGCTCCCCCTTTGCTTCTGGTGGTTCTTTCATTAAAATCACCATAAATATTTTCTATTGGATGACTCTTATGAATTCTTGTTGTTGGAATAGATTCAACTGAAATGGATGATTCCAAGTTAGTCGTATTCATTGATGGAGAGTGATCCAGCTGAGATGGAGAATCAACAAAATAGTCAAGATCTTCATCATTGTGATCATCTGGAGCTGAATGATATCCCTCCTCGTGAGTTTGAGCATCAGCAGCATTATGAACAACTTCCGCAGGAACATCTACGATGTGTTTTGTGCTTCCGCATGAGTTACAGGAACATCTATGGATGTTATTTGTTGAGCTGCTGACTTGGTTTCCTTAGAATGTATTACAGCATCTCCAGAGTATGGGATATCTAAAGTAGATGGAACGTGTGCGGATGTAGTGATCATTTCTCTGGATGCAGGGAAAACATCTGCGGTTGCAGAGTTATCTGTAGCTGATGCTGTGTTTTTATCTAAAGATGTTGAATTGTTTGTTTGATCATGTACTATAGTTCTTGGAGGATATGAAGTGCCAGAATCAGAAACACTGGAAGAGTGTTGTGATGGTCTTGGAGGATCAGCAGATAATGAGACTTCATTCATGTTTGGAGGAACATATAGATAGCATGTATCCGTAGAACCTGCAGTATTCAAATAACCAAAGTTAAATGAGTTTGTTAATGCATCTATGTCAAACAACCATGATGATCCTTTAACAAATTTTGGAAATAAGGATTTATCAAATGAAACATTAGGTGTTTCTTCCATAATGTTTTGCTGTGGAATATAAACTCTATATGATTTAGATGTTGAGGAGTACCCAACAAAGAAACCATCATAGGCTTTTTTAGAAAACTTTCCCAATTGTTCTTTTGTGTTTAAAATAGACACATGATATCCAAAAGCTCTAAGATATCCTATGAAAGGTTTTCTTTTAAATAAGAGCTCATATGGTGTTTTGTTATGTTCTTTGACAATTAAAGTTCTGTTTTGAACATTACATGCTGTGTTCACTGCTTCAGCCCAAAAGGTGATTGGCAATTGTGAGTCAGCTAGCATTGTTCTTGCAGCTTCAATGAGAGTTCTGTTTCTTCTTTCAGCAACTCCATTTTGTTGTGGTGTCCTGCGAGCTATGAATTGCCTTGCTATGTCTTTATTCCTGCAAAAGGAATCTAGAACATTATTAACAAATTCAGATCCATTATCACTCCTGAAAATTTTAACTTTTAGATCAAGTTGATTTTCAATCTTAGTGACAAACTCCATTAATGTTTCAGATGTTTCACTCTTTTGTTTTAAGAAAAAGACCCATGTGAATCTAGTGAAATCATCCACAATCTCAAAACAATATTGCCTTTTGCTAATGCTTATCACATTGGTTGGACCAAATACATCCATGTGAAGCAATTTTAGTAGTGTTAAGTTTGTGTTGATTGTTTTGGATTTATGTGACACTCTATGTTGTTTTCCTTTATAACAAGATGAACAATGATTGGAACAATAAAATTCTCTTTTTGGAAGTCCAATGACTAGGTGATTTTTCACCAATTTGTTCATGTTCTTCATGTTGGAATGAACAAGCCTTCTACGCCACAACTGAGATTCATCTTCTGATGACTTAGACATCAGGCATGTTTCATTGCTTGTGAGTGCAGTATTATTCATATCCAAAACATATGTGCTCCCTTTTCTTGATGCTTTAAGAAGGATCCAGTCTTCTGGAATGGGAAAACCTGGCTTAAGAATATAACAGTTAGTGTTATCAAATAAAGTGGTATAATTTTGATCGCAAATTTGAGATACACTCAGTAAATTGTATTGTAAATTTTCACAATAATTTACTTTCTCAAACTTGAGTACACCATTAGTTACCATTCCTTCACCAATAATTTTACCTCCTTCTTATCCCCACCAAATGCCACATAGGAGGCATTTTTATGTATGAAATCATGGAGTAGAGAATAGTTTCCTGTCATATGCCTGGAACAACCACTGTCAACATACCACTTGTTGTCAGTCCTCCATGTTTGATCCTGCATACATAAAGAAATCAATTAGAATGGGGAACCCAAGCCTTAATGATCTTGGGTTTACCACTAGTATCGAAAATTGTTACTCCCTCATGAATGAGTCTTGAGAATTCAGTGTTAATTGATTCATTATGTTTTGTTTGTGGTGAGGATGACTCTGTTGAAGATGAACTTGTGGAACCTTGTTCTTGGTTCTCAATCCCTTCTTCTTTCACCTTCTCTTTGTTTGGCTTTTGCTTTGATTTTGATGATGATCCCTGATTGAAGAAAGTTTCATCATCTTTAGATTTTGATTGTGGTTTTAGATTTTGATTGTGGTATTTGAGTACCTTTTTCAAAATGTTCAAAGAAAGTGTCATCAGCATTTGTTGTCTTCTCTGTCAAATCCACCTTTTTGTGAGGTGTTTTGAGTTGGTGATGTGGTTTTTCTTTCTTCTTCAAAGGTTTACCATCAGCAGATGGTTGCTTCTTTGTTTTTGGCAGCTTTTGTTTTTACTGCTACTTCTTTAGCTTTGAATCTTCTTGACTATCACTTGATTGAGAGTCTGATTCAGCCTTCTTTGATTGTTGCTTCTTTGTGCTCTTTGTTTTGTTCTTTTTGTTGAAATAACATTCCTGAGTGGAATGGTTATTTTTGTTACAGATTACATAGTATTTGTTGAAGTAGCATTCAGAAGTCATGTGATTGTTCATATTGCAAATGGAATAGTAATTGCTGAAGTAGCAATCTTTAGTGTTGTGATTTTTCATGTCACACCATTTACAATACTTTTCTTCTTCCTTACTTTCATGAACACTCACCTTCTTCTTCCTTTTCTGCTTGCCAATTCCTTTTCAAACTTTGCAGCTGATGAATCCTTGCTTTTCCCTGACATGATATCAAAGGGTTCTTCTTTAACACCAGATAACTTCTGTTGCTTAGGATTCACAATCTTTTGTTTGGCTTTCTTGATGTTGTTGCTTTTTGCTTCAGCTGATCTTCCACGGATTCAACAGATTTTTGCTTCCGGAGATCTGCTACGGATGATGATTGATCAGCATTTTTCTTCTTCCGGAGATCTGCTACGGATGTTGATTGATCAGCATTTTTCTTCTTCGAAGATCTGTAGATGGTGTTTTCTTTGCCTTTTCTGCGGAAGAAATTTTGATTTCTTTCGTAGATGTGAGTTTCGCACTCTCTTCAGTTGATTTTTGCTGTTTGTTAAGCTCATGAAGACCTTCATTCAGTTGAGCTATCTTCTTGCAGATTGTTTTCAACATATTTCTTTGCTTAGGAGGATAAGGCAGCTTTGTTTCTTCAAGAACTTTGGGAATGATTGGTTCAAATGAAACATTCTTACCAATACCATTCATTCACACTTTTCTCAACATGTTCATCAGAGTCATCCAAGTCATCACATTCATCATGGTCAAAGTCTGAGTCATTTTGTTTGACTAGTTCTGATTCAGAAGACTCAGTTTCACTCACCTCAGAATAATTACCGTTTATCAATTGATTAATTTTTGTTTCAAAGTTGGTACTTGACACAAATGGTTTGATAAACTGTTTGTAATTGACTCAGGTAAGGGTGTGAAATTATCATTCAGAGGAGGTTCAACAGCATTGAATCCCAACCCATACCTGTTCTTTGATTCAATATGAGAATTTAACAATTTCTCATATTGATGAGATGACAGCTGAAACTTCTGAAGTTTCACTTCAGTTGATGCATGATCAGACATGGATTTTGTTAAGGAAGTGGTCAAATGCTCAACTTATGCCTTTAAGTTGTAATTTTCAGAAACAAATTTATCTAAATCTTTTTGCAAAGAGTTGATTTTGATTTGATATAGTTTATGCTCTCTTACATGAGATTCATTTAAAACCATTGTTTCTTTTACTTCGTTAGCCAGTTGTTGAGCATGAATTCTATATCTTTCAACTTTCTCTACACACATTGATGAACACAATCTATCTCTTACCTCTCTGGCCATAGGTGGGACTTTGTTCTTCATGTTGGCCATTAGAGCTTGATTTTCTTCCAACACCTCCTTCTCATACATGCTCCATCTTGCAAGATTATAAGTCAAGTTTCTTTGGAATTGCTTGGCCCTACGGATGAACTTGTGGCTGGTGGGGATGAGTTAGTTAACTGAGACTGTCTAAAAGATCTTGAAATTGATGATGGTTGATTAGATTGATATTGATGAGCTTGATGTTGCTGATTTTGCCTCATGTCAGAAGTTGATTGTTGATTGCACTCTTTTGAGAAATGTCCATAGAGATTGCATTTGAAACATCTCACCTTTGACTTATCAACCCCAATCTTAGTTGTTCTACCTGCTGCAGCCAAGTTTTTATTTCTCCTCAGATACTGCTTGGCTTGTATGCAATCATTGCCATTTGCCACTGGATATCCATTTCTTCTACTTCATCTGGATGAAGTTCTTCCGGGTCTTGTTGACAAATGTTAGCAGGTGTTAGAGTGCTACCCAAATAAGCTTGGAAGCTTGAACTGAAAGCTGCAAATGCTGCTTTTTGTTCTTCAGAGTCCAGAATCACAGTGATGAGCTCTGTTTGATTGTTGTTTTTGGAGGAAGTCTTTGCTGATGATGCAGATGAATCCTTTCTTTCATCAGTTCTTCCTTTTTCCTTTGCTGATTTACTTTGAGATGTTGATCTTGAAGGCTTTGAGGCATAGAAACCAACTTCTTCCTTATCTTCACTCAAAGTACAAGTGCTGTCATCATCATGGTTAGAAATAAAAGCACTTCCAGCACTTTTAGTTTCATTAAATTGATACAGAGCCACATGTGATTTCGCACTCTTGTTTCTTGATTTTTCATCCATTTCAAGAGCTTCTACCTTAGCTACCATTGTATCCAAAGCAATGGTTTTGAGATCAAGAGTATTCTTGAACATGGATACAGTCTGCTTCCAACTTTCAGGCAAAGTATGGAGCATCTTTTTGTTTAACTCCTCATTAGTATACTTCAATTCCAAGATATTCATCTCAGTCACCAGTTGCATAAACCTACGAAGCTGTTGAGGAACTGATTCACCCTCAATATGATAGAATGTTTCATATTAGGAGCGAAGAGTATCCCTTCTTATGCTTCTGATTTCATCACTCCCTTCACAGAGAGTATGTAAAATCTTCCATAAGGAGTTTGCTGTTTTATAGTTCTCACACCTGATTAGTATGTCTTCAGGTAAAGCCATACTAAGTAAACTGTATTCTCTAATATCGACTTTAACCTTTTAGCATCCTCAGGTGATAGATCTTTTGTATTTATGGGTTGATTATGGTCTTTATAATCTGGTCCAAGAGTTGGTGGAATATAAGGACCTTCAGTTATTGATACCCATAAGTCTGAATCAGTGTAGTTCACATGATTCCAGAATTTGATTTTCCAGGATTTAAAATCCGCTTTAGTTTCCAACTTTGGGGTTTGGAATGATGATCCACTAAAAGAATTACTCATTTTGGTTAATGGATTAATTTTCAACTAAAACAGACTTTCTTTTGCAATGAACTAATAAATGACAAACTCTTAATTATCGAGTAATTAAGTTGTTGCAGTCACAAATCAGTCAATCCTCTTAATGAATATTAAGATTAATATCAAATCGAGAATGTTTGTTGATATGTTTTTTTTTGTTCAATTGAACTGAACAATTGTTGATTATCAATCAATAACACAGATCTACGTATCAATTAATGAGAACGTAGATTAATGTTAACCAAGCAATGTAATTGTACTCGCTGAATGATAAATCACAGTTTGATTGTTTTAAATTGATTTACACCAAAACATTGAGTGTAATGCCTTTGTTAGCTATCGATAAGCCTAACTCAACTTATACGTTGGTCAGTTCATTCTATAACACCCTTGAATCTGGGTTACAAACTCTCAAGTTGTTATGAACAATTAAAAGCAATTTTACTCTAAACCAATGGATCTGGTCAGAAAACTGATAGATCGAATGATATAAACAATTAATCAAACAAATCTAACGTTGATAGATCAATCGATCTAATTCAATGAGCACCAGACTCTGATACCACCTGTCAATCCAAGGATCGCAATCAGGAATTATCAGGTTAGATTGAATTCGAATAATGATGGCGGAATTATCACTATTCGTTGTTTAATTGATTGTATACGTAATAACAAATGCAATAATAAGTAATAATGAGGAACAAAACAATTAACTGCTATGCATGAACAAATAAGATTTGGTTCAAGAGTATTTCATTAAAAAAACCATATTAATGATTACAAATGAACAAACAATAATTGCTAATGATGATGATTGCTATGATTCTATTGATGATTTTGGTGTAAATGATGTTGCGGCTGCTAGGGTTTGATTGTGATTGATTGATTGTATTGTTAGGTATTCAGCCGTGTATCAAAGTGTGAGCCTATACCTTGTATTTATAGGCTCAGGATTTACTGTTAAGGTAACAGTGATTTTCTTGGAAACAGTAACTTTCTTATCCTGGTAAGAAAGTTACTCAGAGAATGTTCTGATATGACACATTCTCTGACTGAGTCAAAGTCGTTCGTAGGAGTTGACTTTATGTCATCACTTAGTGTTTGACTTGTTGACTTGAAGTACTTGGTGAAGTACATGACACTTCACCAAGTGTTGGTCTTCCGTAGATCATTAGTCTTCCGTAGGAGTTATGCCTTCCTTAGGAGTCTTCACTTGGTAGACTTCATCTGCAACAAGTTGTTCTTCGCAGAAGTCCCCCGGATGCACTTTACTTTGTTTCAAAAGATTGTCTACGGAAGAACAAAAATGTTCATCCATACATGTTTCTTACACTTAGTCAATTTTGTGAAATTGACTAAGTATACTGTTAAACCTGCAATCACACATATAAATTAACACATTTATGGGTTAACCTATACATATAAAGCGTACATTAAGATAATGATTTACAAAAGTTTATTACAAAATATTGATTAAAGTTCTAAGCCTATATAATGTATCTAGACTTATCAGGACTAGACTCAACAATAAAAACTAAAAATAAAAGATTTAGAGAAAACCATTTCCACTCTTAAACATGAACACACAAACTACAGGACTCAGATCAAATATCTCATCATTAAGTTAAATGAATGCCAGGCTGAGCTTGTGATCAGCAAAGCCCGGGCAGAAAAATGTGTTCTTGAAGAAGAGACCTTCAAGAACTTGACATCCTCATCCTTGCATGCCAAAGTTTGTTATGAGAATAAGCAGGGACTGGGATCTACTGAGATTGCTCCTCCACACTCTTTACTATCTGTAAGATCTCCAAGGTGTGGAACTTGTGAAGATGATCTTCCCTTCATAGACCCCGTGAGTGAAGAGGATGAAGTGGAGATAATGAAGGATGGATCTGAGACAAAGTGAGGAAGATCATCCTACGAAGGGTCACTATTCTCCTAAGGAGAGAAATGCAGTTGGGATGACCAAGTCCAAGAGAAAGAACTTGATCAGAAGAGCCAAGAGAAAGTCCAAGAAAGCTCAAGAGATCAAGGCCACTTTCAACTCTAAGCAGAAACAAGTGTTCATCTCTGCAGGATTTGAAGTGGTGAAGGCTGAAGACTCAACTATGAATCCTAGTACCAGGGATTCTAGTTCGTGTCAAACTCATCCCAGCAACAAGAAGAAGGCTGATCAGTTGTGTACCACTGCTACATAGCCTGAACCATGCATATCCAATAGCAAGTCACACCCTAAAAGGCTTACAACTTCATCTGTGAAGATGAAGGTGGAGACGAAAAGTGATCAAGATCAGTCTTGCTCTCAAAAAAAGACTCTCAGAAGAATGCGAATGGATTGTATCATGTGTGGCAATACTTCTCGTCCGGCTAAGGATTACATTTACAATCCTAAGAGCACTATCCACATGATCAAGAAGAAAACTTCTAAGAAGATCAAGAAGAAGCCAACTTCTGAAGGCAAATCTTTTCCTTTCAGAAGCTCCAAAATGAAGAAGAAGACAAGTGAAAACTTGCCTTCGGATGAAAAATTGGTCTCGGAAGAAAGGAATGCTTCTGAAGCACCGAAGCCTGCTATAGTGATAGCAAGATCTTCCGAAGGTCCAGTCTCCAAAACTTCCGAAGCTTTCAAAACTTCTGAAGAGTTGAAGGTCAAGTCTAAGCTTCCAAAGGTGGTGTGGAAGACAAAGAAAGACCATATGACTGAAAGTTCTTCATCAACAACAGCTGTTGGTCCACAAAGTTTGAACATAGGATCAATTACTGTTGCATTGTCTTCAGTTGATGTTAATGAACCCAAGACCAGCAAGGCTTGGGTTTCCAAATGTAACTAATCATCTCTTTTTGTGCAGGAACAGCTAAAGACCAACAGGAATGTATGGATCATTGATAGTGGCTGTTCCAGGCACATGACAGGCAATGGCTCTCTACTCCAAAATTTTAAGAAAATTGATGAAGGGTCTGTTGCTTTTGGAGGAGATGCAGGAGGTTACATTACTGTAAGGGGCATGGTCATAAATGGTAAGCTTAGCATTGAGAAGGTAAATTTTGTCAAGGAGCTTGGATACAATCTACTGAGTGTATCCCAATTTTGTGATCAAAGACACAACATGCTTTTTACTGAGCATGAGTGCATTGTTCTCAAGCTTGAGGTGGTCATTCCTCAGGAGCACATACTGCTCAGAGCCCCCAGGAAAAGGAACATGTACAAGATGAACTTGCAGGAAACTTCCCCTTCAGGAGAAGTGTCTTGCTTTCTATCTAAAGCAAATAGTGATGAGTCTTTTCTTTGGCATAAAATAATGTGCCATGTAAACTTTAAAAACATGAATAAATTAATTAAGAATGATTTGGTAACTGGAATGCCAAAGAAAGAGTTTACAAGTGATGATCATTGTGTTGCATGCCTGAAAGGGAAGCAGCACAAGGCATCTCACATGCCAAAGGATAGAAATTCCATCACTACTCCCCTACACTTGTTACATATGAATCTTTTTGGCCCCACCTGTGTAATGAGTCTAGGAAGGACCTCATATTGTTTAGTGATCACAGATGATATCACTAGAGTTACTTGGGTCTTTTTCCTTGATACATTTTTTGATGAAAAGGGTATTAAAAGACAATATAGTGTTGCCAAGACTCCTCAGCAAAATGGTGTTGTTGAGAGGAGAAACAGGACACTAATTGAAGCTGCAAGAACCATGTTGTCTGACTCTAAACTGCCTATCACCTTCTGGGCAGAAGCAGTGAACACTGCTTGCTATGTGCAGAATAGAGTTTTAGTTGTTAAGACTCATGGTAAGACTCCTTATGAATTGTGGCACAAAAGGAGACCTTTCATTGGTTTCCTCAAATCATTTGGATGTCCATGCACAATCTTGAATACCAGAGATCAGATAGCTAAATTTGATGAGAAATCAGATGATGGATACTTTAGTGGATACTCTTCTCAAGCTAAGGCCTATAGAGTATACAATCTTAGAACTAGAGTAGTTGATGAGTCAGCCAATATGACCTTCAATGAACATACTCTTTGTGTGAAAGGTTCTGGTCCAGATTGGCTGTTTGATCTTGATTTAGTTACCAACTGTTTTAACAAGTCTTGTGATGATGTTTCAGGATCTACAAGTAGCTTATCAACAGAAGATCCTGACCCAAGATTTGAGCTGAGAAGGCCTTAAAATCAAAATACTTTAGCTCCAGTGGTGGCAAATTCAGTAGATGGAGCTCCTATCAGCACAGCCATGACAAATCCAGCTGATACATTTGAGGTGCCTTCAAATTCCAGCTCAGAGACACAAAACTTAAAGGAAGGAGCTTCAATGTTAAAGGAAGTGGTAGTGGTGATAGTGATCAAGAATTTCTTGATGCTAACAATCACTCCATGGAAGACAACATTAATGATGTCACGCACTCATTGGATCAAGTCTCTCTTGATAGGTGTGCTGATGTGGTGGGAGATTCTTCACTTCATGATCAAAATTTTTCAATTTTAGATCTCTCAAATCAACTTGTTGTGATCCCTCAACTTAGGATCCACAAGTCTCATCCTACCACAAACATCATTGGAGATGTTGACAAGGGGGTAAGAACAAGAGGACAAACCCATGACAAAAATGTTTGTCTCTACTCTTGTTTTCTGTCCCAGATAGAGCCAAAGAAAGTTAAAGAGGCTTTAAAGGATGGAAGTTGGGTTGAACCTATGTAGGAGGAGCTACTTCAATTCAAAAGGCAAAATGTCCTATTTCTTCAGGGAAGACTACCATAGGAACCAAATGGGTGTTAGAAACAAGATGGATGATAGAGGACTTGTCATTAAAAACAAGGCGAACTAGTTGTTCAAGGGTATACTCAAGAGGAAGGGATTGATTGCACTGATGTCTTTGCTCCAGTAGCAAGACTTGAAGTTGTTAGGATATTCCTAGCTTTTGGTGCATCCAAGAATTTCAAGGTCTACCAACTTGATGTCAAGTGTGCTTTATTCTATGGGGTGATTGATGAAGAGGTGTATGTCAAACAACCACCTAGCTTTGCAATTCCAAGTCATCCTGATTATGTCTGCAAGCTTAATAAAGCTCTTTATGCGCTGCACCAAGCTCCAAGGAAGTGGTATGAGACTCTATCTCAGTACCTATGTCAACATGGCTACAGAAGGGGTATTATAGATGGAACTCTCTTCATCAAAGGAACATGAAATGACTTAATGCTGGTTCAAGTTTATGTAGATGATATTATCTTTGGGTCAACTAATCCAAAGCTCTACAAGAACTTTGAGAAGCTGATGAAGAATAGATTTGAAATGAGTGCCATGGGAGAACTCAATTTCTTTCTAGGAACTCAAGTGAAGCAAGTTGACATGGCATCTTTATAAGTCATTCAAAGTATGTTCAAGACATACTAACAATTGAGGGGAACAGGTAGAATTGACAGATGAAGCCTGGCATCTGTAAAAACATAAGAAAACCAATTGTGAGATTCTCTGGGGTAGAAGCAGCCCTTGTCCTCAAAATGTTAAAGCTCATTGCTCATGGTGACAACCTAGCAGCACCAGCTAGTGTTGAACCCACACCTACTGTCTCCTAACCACCATCTCAACCTAAAATAGCCATCACCTACTCAAGAAAACACAAACGAACCCTTGCTCAAGCTATTCAGTTTGAGCAAGCCCTATATCACCACCCGTGCAAGAGGAAGTGGACACTGGAGCTCCCACTTCCCTTGAGGAGCAAATCACTCCCATCTCTCATATTATTAGTGCTGAGGTTTCTCATGCTCAGCCTGATTAGCTCATCACCCAAACAGCCTTAAGCCTTCACTCAGAGTCTAAAACCTCTAGTGAACAACCTTTAGGGGACCCCAGCCTCTTGATTTCAACCAACCAATCCCTAACCTTGAATTCTATGATGATGAAGACATGGGATTCAGTGAGTACCATGAGTCTCTCTTCTCCACCCATACTTAAGGAGAGATGAGTGCTCCTGCCACTCCCATGTCCAGCCCATATCATCCACCCCTTAATGAGGTGGATCTTCCTGAACAAGTTCAGGAGGTCCATATGTAAGAGGCGCTCACTATTGTTAGTGATTACATCATTCAGACCTTAACCATGGCAACTCAGCCCATTGACACTTCACCTGAAGTTATTAGTGAGAAAAGGAAATTCAGCAGCCAAGAATACTATGCTGGTGAAGAGGAAAAGGACATTAGTCCAATTCTTTCATCCCCCCATGATTCTTTATCTGAAGATGAGGGGAGTCTGAAACTAAAGGTGCAACAACTTGAACGACTATGCATCTCTTTAGTCTGCAAGGTCAGTCACTTGAAATCTCAAATGACTACCTTACAGAAGAGGGTCAATGACCAACAACTTGAGATCACCGATCTCAAGGGCAAGTTAGCTGAGAGAGCAACAAGACAAACTCAACCAGGTCCACAAGAACCTTGAGAAGTAGTGGACTTGACCTCCAGCTCACCTATGCAAGTGGGTGATGCTACCAAAAAGGGGGAGAAAGTCTCTACAACCACAGAACCTGGGAGTTCTGTCCTGAGTATGGACAATGAGGACTCACCACCCTCATTTGCAGTTGTCCAGACTCAACAACATACTCAGGCTCACACTAATGTGGAGGCCATAATTCAACAACTATTTGAGGAAGGAATTCCAATGGCCATGTGTGACCCATCCTACCCTGCTGAAAATCCAATAGTGGGATGGTGGTATGACAGCTCAAGAATGGCATTGGTGCTCTCAAGATCTTAGGGATAGCAGAAGCTCTTTAACTTTCAGACCCTGAGATTTCATTAGGGTATGAATTTAGTTAACCTGCCCCTTGTCAACCCAAGCCAAAACAGATAGGCTGGCAGGTTAGCTGAGGAAATTCAAGATTGGGTGCTGCAGGAATTCAGACAAAGAGCACAATTATATAGACAGAGGCTAGTAGGGAAAACTGTTGGTCAACTGGATACTGAGGCAGAACATAAGATTAGCTTCGAAGGGGAAACCTCAATTGAAGGCTCAGTAGTAGAACCTATGAACCTTGAGACAAGCTCACCCTCAACACCCAGTACCCTTAGTGAAACACCTACAGGTGAAGGTGTGTCACAACATCTTCTACCCAGAGCTCAAGCTCATCACAAACATTAGAAGGCCAAAGCTCTCTCCACCTTGAGTCATACATGCCAACAATTGACAAAGGGAAAAGGAAAATGACTCCTGAGGAGATTGAGGAGGAGAAGAGAGAGAGGAAGAGGAAGGCCAGGGGAGAGAAATCTGGAGAAGTCCCAAGCTTTATGCAAGCTACAATCAGGGCTGCTCACAGGCCTAATACTCAGGATGATGAGTTAAGAGCAGCCAGATTAAACTATCTGGGACTGAGAAATTACAATGTAGATGAAATTATCTCTCTCCCCTCGGCAGAATTAGATGAACTAGCAGACAGAGAGCTGTACAAAGAGAGGAAGGAGGCTGAGGCTGCAGAACTGCTCCTCAAAATTAAGGAAGAAAGAAACTTTAGAAAGCTCCTGTCCTCTCTCCAGTTCAAGAAAGCCCTAAGAAAAAGTCTGTGGCTATACAAGAGCAACAAACTCAGATAGACAAAGAACAAGAAAAGCAGAAGATGATAGCCTATCTGAGTGCCACAGGTCTCTATTAGGCAGCAGCTCTCAACCCTTTCTTTCATATGAGTACATTGAGTTTGAGTACCTCAAACAGCTGGATGAAGAAGCTCAAATTCAAATGAAAGCTGTTAAGAGGAAAATGAGAGAGGAGGCTGCTAAAACAAGAGCCACTATTAGAGCACAAGAAAAGAAGTCTACTGATAGACTAAAGATGGAGAGCTTCTTGAAGCTGTACGGGTTCTCCGGAAGGAGACTTGGTCCTATGTCTCTATCCATAATGGATGAGCACATCAGAAGGATCAAGCAAAAGATAAAGGAAAGTCAGCTTCTTGACTTGCATTCTCCACCAAGTCAAGCTGTACCTGAAGTTGAGGTGAAGGTTGAGCCAGAAGAAACAACACAACCTGATCCTCAAGATACATTCAAGCCAAATTCAACTTCTGACCCACAACAGGGTTCTGAACCCCCTGATTCTAAGCAAATGGGGGAAAAGGAAGCAACTGAGGAGAATAAAGAAAGCTCAACTGGTGCTGCACGCCAATCTCCTCGGTTGAAATATAGAAAGAGAAAAAAGATGGCCATTAGAAGGGACAAGAAGAAAAAGAAGTCCAAGGCATCCACCTCAGTACCTTAGGATGAATCAGAGCATCCTGAGGAAGTGCAACAAAAGGCTGCTCATTTAACTCCAATTCATGTAGAGCCTCTTGCATCAGGAAGACCCATCCTATCCTGGTCATTTAATGCTAATCCAGACAGATGGTATGTCATCAGAGATCAAGGTGGTCAAGATGTCTATCTCTGGCAGGACATGCTTGATCTACCTCTGCATGATCTCTTTGATATGAGAAGATATTATGAAAGTCTGAAGGATCCAGATCAATTGATGAAGAAAGGAATGCTTCTGATCCTAATGAGGACTATCAACTATTGAAGTTTTTCTCTATTTTGGTAGCATCAGCCTAGGGGGAGTTTGTAAGGATTTCAAAAGAGGCTGATGCATCCAAAACACTCATGCTGCTTCCTGCATGCATGCATTTTGTGCATGGTGAAAGTTACTTCGGAAGCTTTACACACTACAAAGAAAATACTCTAAGTGTAAAATCTTTCGAAGTCAAAGACCAAATCTTCCAAAGCCAAAGATGAAGTCTTGCGAAGCTTAGAAGACAAACTCTTCTGAAGCCATGAAGATAGAAGACTGATTTCTTCAGAAGACAGAGAAGACATGCTTTCTCTGATCAACTTTTTCAGAAAGCTGACCAACTTTCCGCTGTCACTCTAAAGACTCACCAACTTACACAAGTTGGTGAAAAGGTTCATGCTTTAGGAAACTGTAAATTATGGTCTTAAGTCTGTAACTTTCTACTTTATGTGCTTTTATCCTTTTTGTCATATATTAGGATGTGAGCTATGGCATGTCATAGTCACTAGTCAAAAGGCAGATTGCCTTTTGACTTTACATTGATCTTGTTGTCTAGATTAGTGTTTCTAGCTGGCCTTCAAAGTATGGCCGGCTGTATGATGTAGTATAAAGTATCTCAGGTCCTTGTATCTTCTTTTCTATGCTTTGTAACACTTGTAAAAGAACTTGAGAGCAATATACTCAATCCTTAAAATCCATTCTGTTGTTTTTCTTAGTTCTGTCTCTCTTGCTTGCTTGAGTTTCTTAGTATCATACCAAGGTTCTAGTTCCCTATTTGATCTGTTAAGTGTTCTAAGTCTCGCCTCACTGTGAAACTAATTGCATTGAACCCCTTCAACAGTCCTGCAAAGATACTATTCTCTCATTTTAGCCATACACGGCCTCTCAATCTCCCTCATTTCAGCAGGCAAATGCTATGTTAAGACTGCTTTAATCATATTTGAGGGTTCTTTTAAATCAAGGTATACTCATACGTTTCTTTTATTTTGTTTTTAGGTTTTGGTTCCTATTTGCTTTCTTTGTCTCCTCTTGACTATCATTCTTGGAAAGCTTCAATTTTATTAGTTATGTGTTGGCAATAATAGGTTCCGTGTAGAATTTGATTTTTAGGATTCAAACCCTTCTGCTTGTTGATTTTTTTGGGTATTAGGTAAACCTAAAATTTCAAATTATTGTATAAATGTTTTGTTTTGAACTTATAATCTTGGTATCTTATAATGTTATAGATTGGCTGCTTATAATCATATACATTTGTTTGAGTATTAGGTAAAATACACATATAATGGTTGCTTATAATCTTATAATTTTTTTTGTTCGGAACTGAATATTATTCTACTTAGACTGACTATCAACCCTTGTTTTTTCTCTTTTGGAATGTTGGTGTTGTTATGTAAAATAAAATGAAAATTGATGTAATGTTTTTGTTTTTAACCTTAAACTTTTGGGCAGAGATTTGCTTTGTTTTTGTTACAAATATGACTTTTAACTATACGTCACCTATCAATTTAACATATATAATTATAGTTTAATCTATGTATATATACCTTTTTGGTTTTAATAAAATATGTATAAAAGACTAACCTTTTTTTTCCATTGTCCAAACCTGCTTTGGTCAAAGAAGAGAAAATGCAAAAATATCATCATCAAGAAGTAGTAGAGATCAAAAGGGAATTGTCACAAGTAATTTTTGACTTGAACTCAAGAATGGAGGTCAAAGCACAGTGATGAGGTCATTGAGATGTGTAAGGCATGCGACAAAAAATGATTTCATCACAATACAATAAGTTGACACGAGGATATTTATTTTTATATGACTATGCCTATGACTTATATTTTCTTATTTATGTGTTCGGATATTTATTTTGCTATGTTTCCAACTCAAATTATTTTATTCGTGTGCTTATTATTTAATTGAGATTCGTGAGTCTCATGACATAAATACACCATACACTTATATGAATAAAATAAATAAAAGTAATATATAATAGAAGCCACGAGAGTATTCATTAATTAACAAAAAACAAGTATTGCATTTTAGATTTCCACTGCCGCCGCATTGCGCGGGTCTCTACTAGTTCTATTAGATGCCATTCTTGTGTTGAAAACACCATGAAAAAATCTTGTATTTTCATCACCCTCCACCGCTCATTTGACTCACGATTTTTGCTTTATATCATTAATCTTTCTTTTTCCAATATCCAACAACGCTTTCTTTTCTCGAGTTTTGCTTTCCCAAAGTGATAGATCTACTTTTTTTGTGTTCTATAGTTATAGTGAGTGGTCACTTTTGGTGACCAACACCGACTACCATGATAACCCTTTGTTTTCTAATTTGTCTTTCAAATTTTGCATACATTCTTCATGTTAGTGTGGGCGTAAGAGAACGAGGGATGTAGTTTGTCGTTATAGAGCCCTCGACACTTAATACATCTCGACCATGCCACCACCGCCACTTCCGACCATCTACAACACCGCTGTTACCACGACGTCGTAGCCTATAAACACCGGCGACCACATCACCATATCCATTCTAATCTTTCTCCGATGAACGAGATCCAAAATGGAGCTGATGCATTGCTGCTTGTACCGACCGCATAATCCAACGCCAAATATGTATTCCGGCACGTGGGGGAGATGACGGACTCCATGGCAGCGGTGACATTGGATTTGGCGTTGGCGATGGAGACAACTACAAATCTAGGCGACGACGGGAGCGCTGCAGCCACCGCCTCGATACCTCGGATCCCAAACATAGGCTCATTGTTTCTCTCTGTGAGCACCAATTTCAATAAAAATAGATGGCATATAAGAGCAGTACCAAAAGCAAATGACAATTAATCGTTAGCTAAAGTAACTCTTATCATACAGAAAAGTTGCTATTTAATATTAATAAAATATCAACATGTTTGAAAGTTTAAAAAACCAAAAAAAATAAAACCATTATTGTCGTTTTCATATCTTTACTAAAATAGTAACATATTTAAAAAAGCAAAATAATTTTTGTTTAGGGTGGACAAAAATGTTAAAAAGAAAACGTTTACAAAAGAATTATAAAACGTTACTCTATAATTAATTTTTAGAGTTAATTTTAATTTTGATTTTTAGGATTTGATAAAAGTAATTAATCATTTCTATACAAAACATTAAAAATATCAATTTATTTTCAAAAGTTTCATAATTTGTTTCAATTTCAATTCAAAAGTTTCATTATTTTGGACTTACGTTGAAACATTGTTTAAACTTTTGGACTGAATTTAAACAATTTATGAAACTTTTGTAGATAAATTATTTTTTGATATTTTGAAGAAAAAATAGTTATTTTTGTTAAATTTCAGGAAACAAAACTGAACTTAGCTCTTAATTTTGATGGTAAATGAACAGTGATATATACAAGCTTTGAAGCATGATATACAACTAATAAAGCATGTTAGTTGTGTTTTTGAAATTCGAAGGGAAATGTAATAGTGGAGGTTGGAGGGGAAAGAGGATGGTCGGTTCTGTTGGTTCCGACACGGTTAGTAGGAAAAGATTTGGGTGGTCGGCAGTATTTGTAGGGCTATGTGACGGTGACTGCAGGCGGATGAAGACAAATACGATGAGGGAGTGGTAGGGGTAAGTGAAGGTAAGGGTGATAATCCCTTTCCATTAAATTATTTAGAGTAAATTACTATGTTGGTTTTTATAGTTTAATCATATTAAAAATTTGAGTGTAAAAAAGAATTTTCTAATAAATCAAGCCGCATGATTTATATTATATAACTCTTTCAGTCCATTAAACTAACATTGATACATTTTTCAGTTAGTTTATAATAAAATGATCAAAATGATCTTGGACTGAAATTGTTATTTTTAATAACCTGAGGCACCAAAAACATAATTCAACCTCTCACGCAAACACACACACACACACACACACTCATATATATATATATTAAT
Organism: Flaveria robusta; assembly: GCA_025506415.1. Taxonomy (NCBI): domain Eukaryota; kingdom Viridiplantae; phylum Streptophyta; class Magnoliopsida; order Asterales; family Asteraceae; genus Flaveria; species Flaveria robusta. The sequence goes on from CM046473.1 coordinate 17,461,485, forward strand.
ATATATATATATATATATGTATGTATATTATATAAAAATATTATATAATATATATATAGTGGAAGGTTCAAATGAAAACCAAGAGAAATATGTAAACCAATAAACCAAATCTACACCTTTGATTTTTAAAATCAATGGCTTGAGATCGACCGGTGACGGTGGAAAGGAGTTGCGGTGGCGTTGGTTTACTTGTGGCAGTCGGTATAAAATTGCAGATCGGATTGGTTGTTTCATCAATAACAATTAAAAGAACATACCTTCTATAGTTTGGATGAGCAAAATTCGAAGATCTGGGAAACAAGGTAGAGCAAGAAGAGAAAGAAGAAAATGAGAAATGAAGAGATGAAATTGTATATCTAGAAAGATCAAATATGCAAAAAAGTGAAAAGATAGTACTTTTTAGCCATGTTGTCTGACGTTTAAAGTAAAAAGTACTATATTAAAAATTACCAATTTACCCTTAATTCATCTAAACCATTGATTTGAAGTATGTACTATTAAATAATAAATCAATGGCTAATGTAGGGTTTTAATATACATATGGGAAGGACAAGATGGTCATTTGACCAAAAAACTCTAAATTTTAAGAGTTGTACAACTCTTGAAGCATAGGGTACAACACCTTAAGCATAATCAAAAGTATTCATTAACTAACAGAAAACGATTATTACGTGGTAAAATTATCTCCACCATCGCATCGTGCGGGTTTCCTACTAGTATATATATATATATATGGGAGGGATCAAATGAAAACCATGTTTATAATTAAAAACTATGAAAACCACCACTACCCAATCACATAATTTATAATTGATTTAACTTTTTAATTGTTTAAAGTATATTTGAGTAAATTTCAACCTTATTTTTCAAAATCATTATATATTTTTTTCATCAAACTCTAAGGAACGTCGATGATGACAAAATGACTTACATATACGTCACTTGTAGGAGCTATATGTATGTTACTCTTGGTTTTACATTTGGTAACACTTACTTACATATACATAACACATACATGTATGTAACTCTTAGTTGTACACTTTGTAACACGTACTAACATATATGTAACCCCTGGTTTCTATGGTTTTCATTTATAATATGGTTTTCAAAAGATTCTCCCCTATATATATATATATATATATATATGATCAACCCTAATCGACCCCCCCCCCCCCCCCCGCCGTGAGATTGCCGTGAACTTTCTGCCGTTTGCACCATCGAATCAGCCTCTTTCTCCCGCCATTAGCCGTCATCGGTTGCCTTCGTTTGCCGTTTGGTTGTTTTGTAGGTAACCGATTGTTGTGTACCTCGTTTCGTTTCATTTTGTGGTGTTTGGTTCGTAATATCGGTTTGGTTGTTTCGGGTTGCTTTGTATTCGTACGTATGTGTGCGAGTGTGTGTGTTCGAATGTGTATATATATATTTATGTGTGTGTATCGATTGTATGTATCTGTAGGACTCGGTTAGGGAGAGATCAATGCAACAGTATCATAGGTGTTGGAGAGTTAACATGCAAACACTTACAAGATCAAAAGGGAACCAGCTATAGCAAACAAAGAACTAAAGGTAAGAACACAAACAAGAACAAAACAGTTGGTTTTCAAGAATATTGTATTTTGTGCAGGATCGAAGATGGTCTCTCAACACAAGTTTTGTCACTCATACTCACTTGGTCTCACTCGAATAGATGAAGCAGAATCTCTTAACTAAGTTGATAATAAACTAAGTTAATAAAAACACAGAAATAGTTTTTCAAGATACTTGTATATATTACTTCTCAACTCAATATTACAAGACTCCTACTTGCATTCACTCTTTTTTTTGGAGAGTTACAATGAGAAACTATATATACTACTATCTATAGCCGGTTATACTTAGAAAACCAACTGAAAATTACAACTAGACAAATACTACATTGCTAGAAGTAAAATATCTAAGATAAACTAATATCCTAGATTAGATATTCATGACATGTCCATGACTTACCTTTTGTTACTAACTAAAGTTTGTAAATGTACTAATTGATAAAAGGTGAATAGTGGGTTAAAGTATGGTCAACTACAAGGGCGTGGGAAAGTGCCATGAAGTATATCAGAGTTGGCGTTGGACCATACTTATGTCCACTGGTTCATAGTTGATTCTTTCGAAGCTTAAATGGCTTTGGAAGAATTAGTTCTTCTGAAGACATTTTATACTTCGGAAGAATAAACTTCTTTTGAGACTTCTGCAAGTCTTCATGACTTCATTCTTCGGAAAGACTTTGTCTTCGATCTTCTTAGTATTTAATTATACTTTGGAAGGAGAACTACTTAGTGTCGGAAGACTGAGTTCTACCTTCGGAAGTTCTTCATACTTGTGCTTTGGAAGATCTTCAACTTGTCTTCGGAAGACTTCTTCAGCTGTACTTCAAAATCTTTTAAGTGTTGTTTTAGTTGCACCAACCTCATATTATCCACATATGATCCAACAAACTCCCCCTAGGCTGATGCTACCAATACTTCACTTCCTTCTGCTCCTCAAGGCTTTTAACACCACGGAAAGGAAATATTTATCTGCTACCTTGTTCTTTCCTGAAGTGGTGCTGAGAAGCTTATACAAGTCATTCGTAGACAGAAGATCTAGTCTGTTGCTCTAAATGACATGTACCCTCTACTGTGGCCCTCTAAAGAGAGTTAGTTGATGGGAATTGTAGTCATACTCCCATCTAACTATGGAATCTAAAGCAGAGCCTTCAACCATTTGAAGGAATAAACTTTCTTTTGAAGTGGCACCCTCTTCTTCTTCCTTTCTCATCTTTAACTCTTCTTCAATCCTTGCTTTCTTTATGAGCTCAGCAAGATGAAGGATGCATAGATGGTTTCTGATGTGAGCAGCCACTTGAGAGTTAGAGGGGTTGGAGAATGGTTTCTCGGCTAACTCAGCAAGATCGAATCTGTTGGAGTGTAGTAGAGATGACGTGTCAAGTCTGCTGACTTTATCATTCTCCCTTTCCACAGTAAAGCTGTGAGAAGGTTCATCAAACCTCCACTAGACAATTTGATTCTGAGGATTGATGGGCTGGTTTGACAGTTTGTCCCCTTTCCTGGTGTCCAGCAGAGTCACCAATCTTCTTCTCAACTTCTTTTCTTCTTCCTTGAGAGTGTTAGAGTTGATTGCTAGACGTTGAAGAGCTTGATCCAGTGTTCTCCAAGGCAGATCAAGAAATTCATCTCCTGTGAGGGATCAGGAAGAGCCTTCAATGAACTTCAGTGTAATTGACTCTTCCTCACAAGAGATTTCGCTCAAGGTTGTGCAGACCCTCACTGTCAACCCTACTATCTACTTGAACCACATGGCCGAATTCTGGGCCAATGGTCAAAGCAACATGCTTAACAGAGAAAGGGTCATCAAATCGAGAATCTGCGGGCAGGATCTTGTGATCAGTGAAAGAACCATAAGGGAGCATCTGGAGCTTCATGATGAAGGCGCCCCTACTGAATTTACCAAGTCTGATTAGGAGGAAACTTACACTCAGATGGGCTACGGTGGCGATGTGAGCAAGTGAACCGTATACAAGTTCCACTTTTCCTACAACTGGAAGTTCTTGCTGCATATTATTCTCCGCAGTCTATCCAACAAATCAAGGGGATGGGATCAAATCCCGTATGATTTAGGCTGCCTAGTCCAAAGTATAATGCCTGATGATCCTGAAACACATATAGCTATTGAGCTTACCGACAGAGGATTTTCTTATGATTCATTCATCTACTTGAACATGACTGAGGTTAAAGATCTTCTTAAAGATTTTCAAGAGGTGTTGAAGAATGAATCAAAGAAGACTAATAGAAGATACAAGCAAATCAAGGATCAAAAAAAATTGCAGAAGAATCTTCCTAAGGATACACAAATTGATAAAATGAACTATGCTCAAGTGAAAAGTTGGTTAACTCATACAATGATTCCTTATTGATCATATGGTGGAAGAACCCAAACCCAGATGAAAGAATTAGCAAGGGATGTGTACAAGAATATGTTGACAAATGCACTCAAACCTCAAATCATTAGAGCATACCCTACCTTTAAACTATCTACTTATCATCAAGCATCACTAGAACTCCATCCTATTAGGAACCAAGACAGTTTATGCCCCATAGACTCTAGCCAGAGGGAAATGAAGTAAGAGAGAATATTAATGATAATACCAACTTTATAAAGTTGTTTGATAGAATCACTCTTACAGCATCAGCAAATGAAAAAAAAGATAGTGGCTTGGAAGTATGATGAGGTATGTGATGTTGTGATAATCAAAAGAGTATCTGGCCTTGTCCGATACTTATCATTCATATCTCAATTGGGATCCCTATCTTATGAAGACAGGCTTGACCTGATGCAATTGAGGATGCTCAACCACACAAACAGGTCAAAAAGAGCTGATTTCTTTCACATCCTCAGATCATACAAGAACGGGTAGCATCATGAAATGAGGAGAGAACAAAAACAAGCAAGCAAACAACAGATCCAACATGAAGTCAAAGATGGAAGCCTAGATGCAGAATTGCTTAATAAAGTTGGATATCTATTGAGGCCAACAGATCTAAAACTGATCATGAAAAATATAGATAGCAATCAGTATAATCACCCAATCACCGGATATTACTATGACAATAATCATTTTGAAGTTGCGTTGGAAAGAAAGCTAGAAGGTAAAAAGGCTAAAGATATATGGATTTTTGACCCTGTTGAGATTAAATTGCTACATCCTTTTTATGTATCATTCATGAAGACTAAGTAATTTCGTCCTATTCAATATGTACTTTGCAAGGATATGCTGAGGATCTTAGGCACAATATATGTTAATCTTGCTCTGAAGAAAAGGTCGTAGACCAATCACCGGTCATTAACTCACATTGAAGGAATCACAAGCCTAAAGATCTTAGAAAACAACAATCTTAATGTGATGAAAGGTGATCATGTTGTAACCACTCCGGTTAGCAACATTGAGGTACAAAGCCTAGATCAATCAACTCTTGAACAGGTGGTTCAATTGCCAATCACGTATGCATACAAAGGTCAAGTCTATGTTGTGGAATACTTCACTAAGCACATTGTAAACTGCCTGAATGCACTCGAAGTTGTACCACTAGCCCCAACAAGCAGGACAATAAGCATAATATCAAAGCATTGAAAGAGAGATCCAAGATCCCATCCAAACTTCATCAAAAATGCAGAAAAGTCAGATGTAGCAGGACCTTCTCACTCCTAATAAAGGTTCACTAACATACAATCATACAATCAAATCAAGCAACCAACAACTATGGCTAACCAAACAACCACAAATCATACATAACAAGCATTAATCATTAATCATTCAATCATCTAATTACTAATCATGCAATCACATAAAATCTGTTAATCGCTCAAGCACTTAATCAAATCATTCAATCATTAATCATTTAATCAAGCAAAATCATTCAATCAAGCATAACCATTCCATCATTTAATCAAACATAATCATTCAATCAAGCATGATCAGACAATCAACCATATCAATCAAACAGAACAAATCATAACTAATAAACAAAATCAATAAAAACTAAACATGTTAAGATTGGCATCATCATCCTTAGGGGGGTATTGTTGGACTATAACAAGTTCATTGAAGGATAATGCCTGCCTTAATCAACCAAACAAGTTCTAACTTCCAAACAACAATATTCTTACATCTAAACATAAGCATCATCCAAGCACATAACTAATTATCATTTATATTAATTTTTTAGGTTTTGTAGAAAAAAAGAATTTTGAACAAGTGTTGGCAGCGGATGAAGAAAGGTCCACAACGGATGCACAAGAAGTCACATCGGATGAAGAATTTGAAGAAATGTCCAAGTGCTAATGGGGAATGAACAAGTCCACCGCTGATGAACAAGTCCACAGCGGATACACAGCATCCACCGAAGATGCATAGCATTCACAGTGAACAACCAACATTCACAATAGACAGCTCATTCATTCATCCATAGCAGACATTCTAACATCCATAGCAGATGCTTTATCATCCATAATGGACAACACTTTGTTGAAGGATTATTATGTATTTTATTACTATGAGCATTCAATCACACAAACCCACACAAACAATCGTACAATCAAACACTAGAGATTGTGTCATTGATTATGGATTTCCGCACCATGATGCTTGAGTGTTGATTTATGGTTAAGCGATTAAAAATATCCTTGGAGGATCATCCTTATCACATAAATTCTAATTTTGTTTAAAGAGAAGGTTGATTGCATCAAAAAGCAAATAATTGACATGTGCTCTGGTGGAAGAAATGTTGAATCTTCCACTTTTAAAATTGAATGAATAACAAAATAGAAAGGCAAACAATCAATCAACCAAAACAACAAATTGTTACTTCTTATGTACCAACAAAACTATCTCTTAATTCAACAGTTGCTATCAACCAAAGTACATCCAATTTACCTTACTGTGAATGGTGTAATCTAAACACTTATAGTATTGATAAATGTAAATTCAGAAAGTATTGTAAGTACTATGACATGAACAAGCACAGTACTAAAACATCTTATTTTAGCAATTACTGTTCAATCTATGACAGAAACAACCACAATACTACAAACTGCTTTTTCAATAAAAAGAGTAGGAAGCAAACCAAACAAATCTAGACTGAGAAATCAATTAGGAAACAACCAATTATTTCTAACAAGAACAAAGGTGGAACCCCCAGATAGACTCCACACACAAAAGTTGACTTAAATTCTGATAAAACTTCTTATGACAATTTTAAATAAACAAACATGAGACGTAAGTTTTAAAACAGACAAGAATTACCTTAGCAATCAAGGAGAAGAGCTCAAGGAACCCCTCTTGAAAGAGTTATGGCAAATCAATGGAAATTCAGTATACCTAGAGCGTCTAAACCAGCAGACAGTGCATCTCTAGAATAGATTTATGTTTTAGGAAAAGAAGGAAAACCCAAGACCATCTTGCCTTGGGTTGCACCCTCTAACTGATTTCATTGTCTGTGCAGGGACATCAAAGAAGTCCTAACAACATCTAGTATGTTGAATGTGGATGCTCACATAATATAAGTGGAAATTGTTTCCTCCTTCTGGATTTTAAGAGTAAGCATTGAGGTAATGTATCCTTGGAGGAGATAAAACAGGAGTAAAGATCACTAGTGAATGGACAGTAACTTATAGATTAATTAGTTTTGAAAATCTCAACTATTTCTCCAACCTCCAGTTCAATAGGTTGACTATATCCCAAATCTGTGACAAGGGATATGCAACACTTTTTGACTCCATCAATTGCTACATACTCAAGAGAGTTTGCAAGTTCTAGAAGATGTTGAATAATGTTTCAACTTCAACTCCTAAAACTTAAATTATTATCAAAAGCAATAGAAGATGTTTCCTAATCAAAGCATAGAAGATTAGGACACTCTATTTTAACAAAATGAATTAATTAGTCAGAGGTGACCTGGTAACAAGTGTACCTAAAGAAGAATTTTTCTATAAAGACCACTACACTGCATGTCTGAAAGGCAAATAATATAGAGTGTCACAACGTTCTAAATTGGTAAACTCTAATCAAATACCAATCAAATTTCTTCACAAGGATCTTTTTCGACCAATAAACATTTTAAGTGTTGGTAAGAAGTAATACTGTCTAGTAATAGTAGATGACTACTCAAGATTTACATGGGTCTTCTTTTTACTTCATAACTCATAAACATTAGAAATCATCAAATCCTCTATTATTAAGATAGAAAATCAACTTGACCTTAAAGTCAAAACTTTAAGAAGTGATAATGAAATTGAATTCAAAAATGACATTATTTCTTATTTTAATATAGAAAAAGGAATAAGAGCATTCACATCCGGTTGCTTAAAAGTTTGTGAGTGCAATCCCTATATTATATGGTAAGGTTTTGAGTGGTTGTGAGTGAAAGAGAGAGAAAATATTACTATTCATCTGTAAATTCGAAGATTTACTGTTCAACCCTTATAAATTTTTAAAATATTTTCGAGTGTGGTTGTGATTGGAGGGCAGAGAAAAAATAATGATAAAGGTACAAAATATATATTATTTAATTGTAAGGAAAGAGAAAAAGTAGTGATATTTAGTGTAATTATAAGGATAAAGATAAAGAATGGGACATGAATGCTCTAAGTCAGCAATTCACTTTAGCAAGAACTACTCAGCAGAATAGCTTAAAGGAGAAATAGAACATTAATAGAAGCTGCAAGATCAATGCTAGCAGACTCTTTATTACCCATATCCTTTTGGGTAAAAGCAATCAATACAGCTTGCTATATTCAAAACAGAACATTTTTTGAAGATACCAAAACACCATATGAACTTATTTTTAAACGAAAACTATTTATACAATTTCTTAAGGCTTTCGGATGTTTTTTTCTATATTAAACACCATATAACATCTATAAAAGTTTGCTCCTAAAGCAGGCGATGGTTTCTTTATTGGGTACTCTAGAAGGTCAAACGCTTAACCAAAGCATTTGGCACATCTTACTTTGTTGTTTCAGGTACCAAAGAAGATGTTGAATTTCCAATGGATCCACCATCAAGCATTGATGTTCCATTAACAATAGATCCACCAAAGAGAACAACAACAACCCTTCAACCAAAACAATTGCAACTCATCCTTAATAAACAAACACGTCAAAAGGAACCTCATCCACAACACCATCGGGACCATATAATGTAGATAACATTCCATCATCATCTACTCCAGTAAACAATCAAGCTAAAGCTACATTTGCTCCTCAACCAAGCAATCATACCAAGTCAACTCAATGCGAAGCTACAAATGAAGATGATGATTACCATTCTCTACTAGATACACATTATGATCACAAAATCTTAGATTTTTTACATGATTCTTGTTGAGCTATAAAGGATGAAACTACCAAAAACATAAGATTTCAGCACTAGACGCCAACTGCGGAATCAAGTCAAGTGCTAATTCCATTATCGAATAGCATATGCTGAATGACTGTTGATCGGCATATGCTGAGGCAACTTCTAGTCAGCCATCTACCGACGAGCTGTTGATTGATCGATTGTTGCTGATCAGGAGATAACTTCATCAACTGCTGTACAACTGCTACTCAAAACAAAAATATCTGTGTTGACGGCCGTTGTGTTTCACCTTTTGCAGACAACATAGTACTGAAGATGTCAACTTTAATATGCAGATTATCTATTTTGCTATAGACTCTGAATATAGAATAGTTTGTTCTTATTTTTTTGATTTTATAGTATAAAAGTCCTCACACTTGTATAGAAGAGGCAAGCTTTTAAGCCACTTGATTGTGTTGGGGTTCAAAAATGGAATAAACTGAAGCTTACCAAATGACAATCAGAGCCAACTGAAGATCTCATTATACAAGTTTAGAGACCAAGTTGATCACAACAAAAATAACAATACAAGACAATTCAACATGACAAAGTCAAAATCAAGACAACAAGAAAAGTCAAAATTGGGCCATGATGTAACAATAGTATAAATAGACCCACTAGTGCATTTTTGCAAGTGTGGCTCTTGTGTGTGTGTTTCTCATGGTGTGAATCACCACCCAAAGAGAATTCCTCCTTTAGGTGGGTTTGATCTCCATCATCCATATATGATTCTCATTGTAATTTGTTCATCAACATCAACGAAATCATAACATTATCATTATCTATCTCTTTGTTCTTTGATTCACACACATACACCCATCTTAATTTTGATTTCTAGGTCATGAATGTGATGAATCCTAGGATCCAAGTTCAAGGATTCTAAAATTTTGAATCAGCAAAATGGTATGAGAGCTGTTTGTTGCTAGATTCATCTAGTTTTCAGACCTAATTTCATCTTTAACGATGTCAAGAACATTGAAGAAACAACAAAAATGAAGAACAAAAAAGTCCATGTTCTTTAAAAACCCATCTGTTCATCTCAAATTTAAGAAGAAAAACCAACAAATCTGTTCAATTATGGTACTATTTGAAGATGATTAATCATGTTGCTAATTCCTTAAAACTCGATCCAACTGGACCAGATTTATGATAATAATGAAGAAATTGAAGAAAAAGAGTGCGACTACCGTTCATCGAAGACTACTCTAAATCCGTTCGACGATAAGAGTTCTAATCGATCTGATTTAAGATGATCCAGTAATTGCTCTTGTATTCTATCAATATGTTGGTGATCTAAAATCATTCAACATCAAAATCAATTATGATGCATGATAACACACAGCTATTTATAATCACATTTGTTGAAATTGAGAAATGCGGATGAGATATGCGACTATTATGCGTGCAAATGCAGATGAGACATGTTTCAATGCGGATGATACATAATATGTTGAGCTGTGGATGAAATAGAATTGATTTAGGAGCAAATCATATAATTTCTTGAGCACTTATGTTGAATTTGATTGGACCACATTACAATGGAGAACATACGATGACCACCATATATAAATGCGGATGCATGTATGATGGTATTAGTTTAGGAGGAGTATTGTTCAGGTTTAACAATGGAATAAACTGAAGCGTACCAAATGATAATCACAGCCAACTGAAGATCTCGTTATACAAGTTCAGATACCAAGTTGATCACAACAAAAACAACAATACAAAACAATTCAACATGACATAGTCAAAATCAAGACAAAAAGAAAAGTCAAAATTAGGTCATGATGTAACAATAGTATAAATAGCCCACTAGTTTATTTTTGCAAGTGTGGCTCTTGTATGTGTGTGTTTCTCATGGTGTGAATTACCACCCAAAGAGATTTCCTCCTTTGGGTGGGTTTGATCTCCATCATCCATCTATGATTCTCATTATAATTTGTTCATCAACATCAATGAAATCATAACATTATCATTATCCATCTCTTTGTTCTTTGATTCACACACATACACCCATCTTAATTTTGATTTTTGGTTCATGAATGTGATGAATCGTAAGATCCATTTCAGCAGATTGTATCTACCGAGTGTATCATTTGTACTCAAACGATTAATCAAGTGAATAATTTGAAATAACTTATTATGCATTTATCTTTTCTCGAAGTACTTATGTTGTGATAGTAAGTATGTAACTTAGATTCCGCATTCATTTTCGTTTATTAATTTACTTTACCTTTTAGAATTTTTTAACTATAATATAATGTACTACTATTCTAAACTATTATGCATCGTCGTGCGCTAAGCAACTCAAAATGTCAAATTTATTGCAAATATATTATGTTACACAATATTCAAATACCACCATTGTAATGACCCTTTAATACTTTACCCTTTACGTATATACTAGTGGGTGGAACTCGCGCTATGTAGCGGTGCTTATGAATTTTGAAATATTTAATTCTGATGATTTATACATTACAACTAATCAATCGTAAAAGATTACATGCGAAACATTGATAAAAAGTGTAATAGAAAAACACTAAAAAATAAATACCTCAAAGCAAACAAGAAAAATAACAAATGCGTAAATGATGACTTTAAAATAATTAACGAGCTCTAATATAAATTGACTAAAAGAAAGTTTGATATAACCTCGTATAAAACTAAAAGAAATTCGGATGATTAAATGTAAATTTAACATAACTCGAAGGCTTAAACATAAAATTAAAAAAAATGTTCAGGTGATTAAATATAAATTTAAAATACATTGAAGAATTAAGCATAAAATTTAAATAATACAAAATGAGTAGGTATCAATTTGAAAAAAAAAAAATATATTGTTGTTAGTTTCAAAAAATTCTTACAAGTTTAATGTAAAATTGTAAAAGAACGAAGTAGTTTTTTTTGTTAGTGATGTGGTTGGTGATATAGAGCTCTTTACCGACTTGCCTTAAACACTTATATATTTAGTGATTATATATTTAGGTGTTTAAGTAAAATAATACTTAAATCAGATAGTATTAAGTTATAATAGTATAAATAATAAATTTATATATTTTAATATTAGTTTAAAGTATTATAAATAAGATAATACTTATAATAAATTTATATTAAATTATCTATTAATTAGGAGAAATTTATTAAATATATGCAAATTAGAAACTATTGTGTATAGCACTTGTATCTGTTGCTTAAAAAATTATATTAGATGTTTAAATTTTGAGTAATATTACAAGTGTAGCCTTGTAAAATGATTTATGTAACAATATAGATAATATGGATATAAATTATTATTATCATCATTATTATAAAAGTATTTGGTAATTATATAATTAAGTATACAAATACGACATAATTTTTTTATAAATTTTATTATTATTATTATTTATTATTATAATTATTATTATTATTATTATTATTATTATTATTATTATTATTATTATTATAAAGTTTTTAGTTTTTATATAGTTAAGTATTCAAATATATAAGATCATATTTATTAATAAATGCGTATTTAAATTTAAAGTTTAATTAATAATAAAATATATAATGCAGTGAACTAAACAATCTCATATTATTAAATAATGCACTAATAATGTGAATTAATTAAGACAAATTTATTAAATAAGAGGTAAAATAGGAATGATTGCACATAATACTTGTACCTCATGATTGAAAAGTTGTATTAGGTGTCTTAAAATTTTTTATAAAAATAGACTTGTGTCTTTTGGTTTTGTGTCTATAGAATTTTTTTTTTATCATACTCTAACTTGTTGATTGCCCTGGCCTGCAGTTTTCGCCTAGGTAGCTAAAACGGGTTTATTTGCGTGAAGAATTTTGTATTATGGGTGACTTAAAAATCCCTTGTTGCGAGCCAATTCCGATGTTGCTGGTGCAACCGGTGACAATTAAAATTATTGAATGATTGCTGCTCGCATCGACCTCGTTGTAGAAATTTAGTTTTGTTTTTAAGAAGGATTTTAGTTTGATACGCTTTCTAGGATGTTCAAATAACATTTTAATTAAAATACAAATGATAATATAATTAAAAAAAATAGTAAATGATTTAAAAATAATAAAACAAATTAAACCTAAAACAGTTTTAGTTTTTTTTTTTGAAAGATACATGTTTCAACCTCAACTAAATAGATTTCTATAATTATGTGTCCGAAATTATAACCTAGTGTTTTTGTGCTCGTTAGAGAGTGCAGCTGGTGGGATGCTACTACATCTGTGGTTTTGTGGTGGTGTATTTTCGATGATTTCAAGGCTGGAAGAGGCGATCAGTGTAATGAATGGAAGAATCTGATTTGCTTTAATTTGACTTTTGAGTAGTGCGTGTATACGTGTATACATGTATATACACATCTTAAAAGTTGTTTTGTTCCGTTGGAACTCTATTGCGTTAATTTGTGTATAACCGAATATTTTAGTTTATAACATAAAATTAATAAGTTTTAATTAAATCAGGTTAGTATATTCCATCTAAAACGTGAGTATAGATAAAAGAGACATTTTAACACTAACTTTTCCTTTCGATTAAAGAAAGCATCGAATTAAGTTGTCACGTTATGAATTAAAATACATTGGAAAGCCGTACATGTCTTAACCAACAATAGTGCTTTACGAAAAGTGGTTGATAATAGAAATTATAAACTAAAGTTGAAAGAGTAGTTTTTTAATAAGATAGTTAATAATATCCATGGTTTAGATAATAACAAAACATTTTGACAAGCACGTAACATATTATTAATAGAAATTTCAATATATGAAGCTTATTAAAGTGAATTATTATCACCGTTCTGGAGTTGTATTTAAATTTGAACTTGAACTTTAAAATTTGTTTGAGAGCATTTTTAGAACAATTTCACTGAATGAGGCTATGATGAGAGGTAGCTAAAATAATCTAAAAGTTACACAATTACACGACAAATAATTACTAATATATATTTTATCACCACCTTAGTATCGTGACCAAGATTTAACCCGGATAAGGTAGAAGAGAAAGGAAATATTAATTACTAACTTCATGCCATGTTATTCGAATGATTAAAATAATGTTCTTTACTTTGAGTTTGAGGGTTCCAATTGCTTAGTACCGAATGGTGACCAAAACTATAATATTAGGTGTACATTACATTATAGTTAATAAAATTTTAAAGATAAAGTAAATTAATATACAAAAACAAATTATAATATAAAGACAAATTGGATTTTAATAATCCAACTATTACTTGTTGGTCAATAATAATCCCAACACTTATTTTTGTTATCAACAACAGTATCATTAACATAATTATTAAATATTTACGTTTGATTTGCACTCGTTTTCATTCATCATAATGATTACGAATGAAATGAAAAAAAACATACAATCTAAATCGAGCCTAAAGTAAATACAAACTAATCGAGTGTGAATGTATGATAAATATAAAAACAACATTTTAGTAAAGTAATAGCTACATTGAAGAGAAGCACATGTGGTATTATGCATGCATCGATCATTTTCACATCAAGCAATCTTTTATTGCAAGTATTTATGCATACTAAACTTTACCTACTGTCTTTTTAATAATTAAACTCCTTTCGGTAAAAAAAAAGGTAATGTATTTTAATTAATAATAGTAAAGAATCAGGCACATATCACTCGCCTTTTATACATCGTCTTGGTTCTTAGAAAATAATGATATATTTAATAACTAAAATAATTTAAATACTTTCATATTAAAAACAACATACTATTGTTTTCATTTACTGTTAAGTATATGATCATACCAATCCACTAAATTTAATATACAAATGATAGAAATCTTAATTCGGTGACAATTCGTTTGAAAACTTTTATTGTTAAAAGATCCATGAAATAATTGGAAGTAAGATTTACGTGCAATTTGCTAATATCTTATTTACGCATAGTGCGAGTTGACGTCGCTATATAAACACAAACTGCATTGGAAGATCGTTATTATAATTACCGTTTGCACCATCATAATAGCCAATTAACATGGCCGAGTGCTTTAAGAACCACAACACCGTAAGTCAATCTTTCAATGTTTCTATTATTCTTTTTCGTATGAGAATATTTAATTAGCTCACATATATATTTTTTTTGTTTTAGACTACCAAGGAACTTTACACGATGGTGTCGTTGGTCACGTTGATTGTTCTTCTCTTCTCTTTGGTTGTTTACGTGTCTATCGGCACCTACGTGCTGAATGGTGCGCAACTGGAACTCCACAAAACAGATATACACAACATGTCGTTAAAACTTTCTAACGACTCTCTAGAAGCTATAATCGCCGTTCAGCTCAGTTTCACGATACCTGATGGGATCATTGCCTATCCAGAACTGGGGACGTTTTTCCTCATCACACCACTAAATCAAAGTAAGAGTGTCCATGCCGTGTGTGAGAGACCATACAAGGTCTTCGCGTCCGATCAAATCATATGGCTTAGTTTCAAGGCAAACCTCCAAGAGCTGCAACAAAGGAAACTGCAAGACACACACTTTTGGATACGAGTCCTCGGGGACTTTCCAATGTCCATCAAGCTAGCTAAACTTCCCGGTTTTCCGAAATCACCTCGCCACTCATATATGCTATGTGATATTGGAATTCGTGCGCTCCGCCCGGAGTTCGGAAACTGCATCACGAGTCGGGAGTCGTTCAGTTAGTTATAATAAAAATGTGCTGGTAGTAAAATTATGTCTCAACTCTCAACATATTTATATATTTATATAAATTTATATATACAAATTTAAGAATTTGCATATATACAAATTTACGAATTTGCATGGCAACTTAAAAGTTTCAGAATTCTAGCTATTAATTTTGTGCAATTATATTCAGAAAGTGATTTTGTGGCGACCTAATTAAAATTAATACAATCTAACGGAACCAAACTTTTGTAACATATAGAGTTAAACAATTTTACTCTCAATCATTATCATTTCACGATGATTATATGTACACAATTTTAAAATAGAAACTGTGTGAGTATTATTCGGTCTATAACATGTAATTTCAATAATTTTCTACAAAAAAGAAAAAAAAATCAAGGGAAGTAGGTGAAATTATGTAAAATGATATATGTTATGATTATGTTGCATTAAGGTAATAGAATGTTTTCTGGAGTTTTTTTTTTGTTTTTTTTGTTTTTTTTTCTAAAACTGGTGTTGGTTAAATTTTTTTTTATCGAAATAGGTGATTTAGAATTTATTTACCAAAATACTATTTTTAAACATTTCTTTTTCTCAATCCTAATTTAGTTAGATAAAAGTTTTGTATTAATATTATTATTTAATAGGGTGAACGAAAAAAAAAATTAAAAAGCAATATACTTTGACGGAATATGATATTTTATACAAAGTTCAGTAAAATGTTTTATAATTCTTTTTTAAATTCTTTTCTTTACCGTCTTTTTTTTCAAAGCGTATTTCTAGAATAAAAACGTTTTAAGTCCTTCATATTTACTTTTTTATTTCATTTAAAATATTTTTGTAATGTTTTTTTTTTATTCTATTGAGTAGTTTATCATATATGTTTTGCTAAAACGCTTTTACTTAATTTAAAAGGTGTAATAAGGATACCATTTTTAAAAGGAAATACAAATGAATTCTTGAAATATATTAGAATTATAAATATTACAATTGAACAACTTTTAAATGGTATTTAATCTTTTAGAAACATTTTCTTTAACTTTTTTAAAAAGTTTTTCAAATGAAAAATATGTGTTTTTGAGAAAGAAAAAGAAAAACAATTGCTTAAATAAACTGGATAACAAGTTAAAAATGTTTTGTTATGGAGAAAATAATTTTAAAAAATACAAGATGTATTAGTCGATTTTGATAAATAAGTGTTGGAGAGTGTTCATGGTTTTTATTTGTTTTTTTTTTTTTTTTTTTCCTAAAACTGGTGCTGGTTAAATTTTTTTTTATCAAAATAGGTGATTTAAAATTTATTTACCAAAATAGGTATTTTTAAACTTTTCTTTTTCTCAATCCTAATTTTGTTAGATAAAAGTTTTGTATTAATATTATTATTTAATAGGGTAAACGAAAAAGTTTCTAAATTTAAAAAGCAATATACTTTGATGGAATATGATAT
This sequence comes from Flaveria robusta, assembly GCA_025506415.1. NCBI lineage: Eukaryota > Viridiplantae > Streptophyta > Magnoliopsida > Asterales > Asteraceae > Flaveria > Flaveria robusta. Next base: position 17,478,519 of record CM046473.1, read on the forward strand.
TTTATACAAAGTTCATTAAAATGTATTATAAATATAAGTAAAGTAAAAGATGATTTATACTTAGTAAAATCGTATTATATTTGACTTAATTTATTTCAAACAATTAACAAGTATATTAATTACAAATTACATTATTTATTTTTTTATATTAAATATAGTTTTTTTAATAAATTAAGAAAGAGTTCTTTTTATAAATTTAAATTCTAAAGAAACAACTTTGTTAAGATATGAAATTTTACTATATCAAACTTTTTAAAACATTAAATAGTTTAAAATCGCATAATAAAAATAAATCAAAATAATTAAAATTCAGAGTTATAATGAGTTTTTTTAGAAATGACACTTTTTGAAAATGTTTGTTTTTGAACAAAATGCTTGAATTTATTTTTTAAATTACAAAAAAATTAATTAATTATAATTATTACTCATAAGTAATTTCAATCATAAGCCTGTATCAAAATATTATTTTATTAATTAATAAATTTTTGTTACTAATTATTTGATATTTATTTATTCAGCCCATGCAATACACGCGATTCTAACCTAGTTAACATATATAAAAGAGTAAATTATAAATTTTATTCTTTAAGTATTTCTAAAGTTACAGATCTTGTACTTAAATTTTGATAACTATACTGAATGTCCTTTATTTGAAAATTTGTTAAACATTATGTCCTTCCATTAATTGAAGTTAAATATTTCTGTTAACTTAATGGTAAGTGACTTTTTTGCCCTTGCCCTTTAAAGGACAAAATATGTAATTTACACTAATATTGTATTTTGTTTCTTTCTTTTATTTATTTACTTACTTTTCTTTTTTCTTTTTTTTTCTAACCACTTTTATCTTACAACTTATCTTAAATATAATTAATAAATTTAATTTAATTTAAAAAATGTTAAATTCATTAATTGATTTTAATATATTATAGGACATTCAATGTAATTATCAAAGTTTAAGAACAAAATCCGTAATTTTAGTAATAGTTAAAGGATAATATTTGTAATTTACTCTATATAAAATATGGTTAAGTTATTGCCTATTGATGTCCACTTCATTTGTTAAAGTTATTTTCGCTAACACTTTTTGTTTCTGGTTTGGTACATTGCATGCGTTGAGTTTTCTTACAAATATTTTTGTTTTGTGAAAATTTTATTTGTTTGAAACAACATGTATAACATATGTAAAAGCAAACACAAATATATATGAAAACTATAAATCTATTTATTTTGAATATTTATTTTTATCATCAATTATAATCCTTGTAATTTTTGTTCTCTTATATTTCTAAATCCTTCACATCTAGTTTTGGTACATTTCTTAACTTTTAACTTTTCAAAGTATAATAATATGGTCTCTGTGATTGTTTTATGAATTAAAAAAAGGGCATTAAATCTTTTCCAGTGAGGTTACTATTGAAAAAAACTAATAACCAAATGTAATAAAATTATCCAATTGCTTAAAAAGAAAAAAAAAAGTTTTTATTTACAGGCCTAAACTTTTAAAGTTCAATTTTTCTTTAAAAGGCAAATTTATTAATCAACAGCCACTCTAGCAAGTAACTAGAAGAAGAAGTATACAACAATAAAAAATACAGTAGTCTATACAGAAAACTAAAATAATGAGAATTAAAACTGAAAATTACACCACTTCTTGTACCCAAGTAGCTCAATTTTAGAGCGATAAGTCAGCCAAAGAAATCCAAGGGTTTTAACTTCCTCTAGAAGGACAGAGAGTGAAGGTCTTCTATTTTTAAAAACTGCCTCATTCCTCATCTTCCAAATGCACCACATTGCCACAAGAATAATTGCTTCAAGAACCCCCTTCTTATCTGATTGGATAGGCATCAATAAAGGGAGACAGAGTAGATCTTGAATGTAGAAAACAAATATAGGAGGCAGCCGACACAAGAAACTAATATAACTCCAAGTCATTGTGGCGTAGTAGCAAGAAGTGAACAAATGTTCCTCGCATTCTGGAACTTGAGTGCAAAGATGACAAAACTCTGTCCCAACTTAAATCCTTCTTTTAATTAGAGATTTCTTCATGAGTAGACGACCCATTTCAGCACGCCAGGCCATAATATTAACCTTAATTGGAACCCACTTACACCAAGGAAATTTAAATTGGCTTATTTGACTTTTTGATGGAGTTAGTAATGCACGTAAGGACCTGGTCGAGAAGACGCCCGAGGAGTCTTCTTTCCACACCCGCCTATCGTTGTTTTTGTCCAGCATGCTTTTAAGATCCACATTAATTTTTAGGAGGCTAAATTCAACCTTTCTAATATTATTCCAAATAGATTCAAACCTACAATTCCCAAGAATAAATGTAGGAGTATTGGATACATGGATGCAATTAATAACTTTCTTCCAAAGAGGATGAGACTCGGTTAGAAACCTCCACCACCATTTAGAAAGAAGACTCAAGTTGAGGGACTTGAGCGTACCGATTCCGAGACCCCCATCTGATTTGTTAGAACAAACTTTGCCCCATTCAACCCACTTCACCTTTTTAACATTATTGCTACCACCCCAAAAAAAAATTTCGTCAAATTCGTTCCAGGGAATTTATAACTCTTTCAGGAGCTCGATAGAGAGAAAAATAATATACAAGGTGGCTATCAAGGACCCATTTTATAAGGGTCGATCGTCCCCCGAAGGAGAGATGTCTAGCCTTCCATAAGGAGAGTCTAGATTCAAAAACATCAATTACAACCCGCCAATTTTTTGCAAGGTTCATGTTTGCTCCTACCATGAGACCAAGATATGAAAAAGGAAAAGAACCAATCTTACAATTAATCCTTGCTGCATATTCTGCAATTTCAGCCTCTATCACATTAATTCCGATTAAGCTACATTTGGAAGGATTAATTTCCAATCCAGAGACCAATTGAAACCATCGGGCCCCGGTGCCTTTTGCCCCCACATTCCCATATCACATTTTTAATTTCTATCAGAGTAAATGGCTTAGTAAGGGAGGCTGCCTCCATATCAGAAAGTCGGTTAATACGAGAGCAAACCATTTTTGGCCGGGGGAGAAGAGCTTCAGCGAATCTCTTAGAAAAGAACAGGTATGCTTCTGATTTGATCGCCTCCGGATTAGAAGACCAAGTTCCGTTTATCTCCACACCATTGGTCTATACTATATTAATATGCATTTGAGAAGGGCAACAAAGTCAATTCACACAAATCTCTTAAAATTAAGAGTTTTACAACCCTTAAAGCTTCATGTACAAGTCTTTAAAGCAACATACTCATTTAGGACAAATATATTTTGAAACCACTCTGTCGTCTCACTTTTGAAAGTGAATCACAGGTTCACACACACATCTACAAAGCAGCATAAAGGGAGAGAGAGGGTGTCGGTAGGAGCCGGCGGTGGAGGTGGAAAGAGAGACCTAGTAAGTCGTAACCCGGTGGCGGCGTCTGTAGATCTATGGTACAATGGATCTGTAAACCCTAACTCTAGATATGTGGTTCAAACGAAAAAGATAGAGTTGCTAACAATAAGAACAAGAAAAGATGACCCAATGGTAGATCCGAGAAGGAGAAATTGACTTCTTGCCATTCGATTCTATCCCCAAGTAAGAGCACATTAAAACTGTTTACAATTTGGGTTTCATCTATGTTTCCGATTAGTATAATCTTAAGGAAATGATGATTATTATGGGTATGATTTCAATTGAATTGGATTACTCCTTCACTACTGCTTTAGCATGCTTCCTTTTGATCTCTTAATTAGGCCTTTTGTTTTTAGCATGCTGCTTAAATCTTGTATGCTAATCACCAATCTGAGGCTTTTTGTTTAACTTCAATTTGTAGTGGAACTCTAATTCAATTTCATAATGGAACTTGTATTTGCAGGGAGTGTAGAAAGAAAATGCATCTAAAGGACATCATGATATAGTACAGGTGCCATTTGCAATGGTGCTCCAATTGAATGCAGAAGGTGAAAATTTTAATTTTTTCATTTATTTTTTAAATTTTCTATCTTGATATTAATGTAAAATTAATTTTCTACCATATCCTCCGGGTGTATTTTATATGTATGGTGATAAGAGGAGTATGGTTCAAATTTTCCATTGGTAGGATATATGAATTGAGTAATAAAGATTTCTTCATGAATTATGCAAGTTATAATCTATTTGTCGCCATTGGGGGAAGAAAGTAGTCTACTTTGAAACAAATGTTTGCAGTCTTCATTTATCGTTTACTTCATGATATTCTGTTTTATTCTATTAGTATATTGTATGGATTCCTTTTTTACTTATCTGAAGGATCTTTATTATGTAGGTGTATATTGTATTATTTTTGAACCTGTGCACTATGATGAATCCTCATCTGTTTGTAATTATAGTTTAAAATTTATGCAGACACTTGAAATGCTCGAGAAAAAAATAATAACTTTTGAACCAAGCATCTACACAGATTGGAAAGGCAAAGGAATTGACAAATGCAAAAAAAATTGTCGGGTATGCACTTCACTTTAAAAAAATTTATTCAAATTTAACCTGTTTAACGTGTGTAAATTGGTTAAGAGTCGCCCAAAGTTGTATTTCTCTGTTTTTTGACGTGTTAAATTAGTTATATTTAAACAAATTTGAAATTTTCTTAATACTATTTTTCTATAATCATATGAGCAATTAGTTGCTTTAAAATCCAAAAGAGTGGTTGTTCTTTTAACTGTGGCAAAGTGATTCGGATTCCATCATCTTTGGTATTTTTTTGCTTATCTACAAGCAGGCCATATGGAATTTCTAACTACTTTTTTTTGTTCTTGATTAAGGGAAATGTTGTTCAAGCTACCATTGACATACAAGAGTAAGCATACTCGGTTCACCAGGTAATTTTTGTTCTCGACCTGAGTTGATTTTCGTACAAATTTAATTTAATGACTGGAATTTAGAAATGCTTTTGGTAATTTAGTGTTGATTTATAAGAATATTAAATAACATTCCAAGTTGACAATTATGTTTTGAATTTGTTGAGTTTAATGGTTTTAGCTATATTAGTTTAACATTAAAAAGGCAATATAAATATGAGTGTAATGTTTTTGTCATCCATGTACACATTTTGATTTATTCATAAAAAAATTATTCAAAATATTGTAAAGCATTCAGCCTTTTTAGTTTAGTACAACGCACCTGTTTTATTGTAATTAAGTTATTTCCTTGACACACATTTTCCCTAATGTGCAGTCACTATTTACATACATATATAGAATTGAAAAGATAAATATATATGCCTTTATAGTTTTGAGATTTGACTAACTTTTTTTCTAAAATTAACCCGGAGATTTATCATATTTGTTTACCAATGAAAAGGTCCTCACAAAACTTCATTGGACTCCCTTCTTTGAGGAGTTGGACCATCCATTTTAAGATACCATTCTCTCATTATAGCCACACACGGCCTCTCAATCTCCCTCATTTCAGTAGGCAAACGCTATGTTAAGACTGCTTTAATCACATTTAAGGGTTCTTGTAAACCAAGGTATACTCATACATTTCTTTTATTTTGTTTTAAGGTTTGTTTCCTATTTACTTTCTTTGTCTCCTCTTGACTATCATTCTTGGAAATCTTCAATTTTATTAGGTGTGTGTTGGCAATAATAGGTTCCTTATAGAATTTGACTTTTAGGTTTCAAACCCTTCTGCTAGTTGATTTTTTTTGGGAATTAGGTAAAAATAAAATTTCAAATTATTGTATAATTTTTTTGTTTTAAACTTATAATTTTGGTTGCTTATAATGTTATAAATTGGCTGTTTATAATCATATACATTTTTTGGGTATTACGTAAAATACACATATAGTGGTTGCTTGTAATCTTATAATCTTATGATCCTATAATTTTTTTTGTTTGAAACTGAATATTATTCTACTTAGATTGATGTTTGACTTAGTCCTGCATTTTTGAATGTATAACAGGTTTGTTTTATTTATTCTATCAAACCTTGTTTTATTCTATCAAACCTTGTTTTTTCTTTTTTAGGAATGTTGGTGTTGTTATGTAAAATAAAATAAAAATTAATGTAATGTTTATGTTTTTAACCTTAAACTTTTGGGCAGAGACTTGCTGCTTTGGTCAAAAAGGGGAAAATGCAAAACATCATCATCAAGAAGTAGTAGAGATCAAAAGAGAAGTGACACAAGTAATTTTTGACTTGGACTCTGATGAAGAATGGTGGTCAAAGCACAGTGATGAGGTCATTGAGATGTGTAAGGCATATGACAAAAAATGATCTCATCACAATACAATAAGTTGACACGAGGATATTTATTTTTATATGACTATGCCTATGACTTATACTTTCTTATTTATGTGTTCGGATATTTATTTTACTATGTTTCCAACTGAAATTATTTTATTCGTGTGCTTATTATACAATTGAGATTCATGAGTCTCATGACATTAATACACCATACACTTATATGAATAAAATAAATAAAAGTAATATAGAATAGAATCCACGAGAGTATTCATTAATTAACAAAAAACAAGTATCGCATTGTAGATTTACGCCGCCGCATTGCGCGGGTCTATACTAGTTCTATTAGATGCCATTCTTGTGTTGAAAACACTTCGAAAGAATCTTGTATTTTCATCACCCTCCACCGCTCATTTGACTCTCCATTTTTGCTTTATATCATTAATCTTTCTTTTCTCAATATCCAACAATGCTTTGTTTTCTCTTTTTTTTTTTTTTTTTGCCTTCCCATAGTCACAGATCTACCTTTTTTGTGTTCTATAGTTATAGTGAGTGGTCACTTTTGGTGGCCGAAACCGACGACCATGATAACCCTTTGTTTTCTAATTTGTCTTTCAAATTTTCCATACATTGTTCATGTTAGTTTGGGCGATAGGGAACGAGGGATGTGGTTTGTTCTTATAGAGCCCTCGACACTTAATAGATTTCGAACATGCCACCACCGCCACTTCCGGCCATTTACAACACCGCTGTTACCATGACGTTTTAGCCTATAAACACCGGCGACCACATCACCATAGCCATTCTAATCTTTCTCCGATGAACCAGATCCGAAATGGAGCTGATGCATTGCTGCTTGTACCAACCTCATAATCCAACGCCATATATGTATTCCGGCAGGTGGGGGAGATGACGGACTCCATGGCGGCGGTGACGTTGGCGTTGGCGATGGCGACAACTACAAATCTAGGTGACGAGGGGAGGGTTGCAGCCACCGCCTCGATACCTCGGATCCCAAACATAGGCTCATTATTTCTCCCTGTTAGCACCATTTTCAATAAAAAGAGATGGCATATAAGAGCAGTACCAAAAGCAAATGATAATTCATTGTTAGCTAAAGTAACTCTTATCATACAGAAAAGTTGTTGTTTAATATTAATAAAATATCAATATGTTTGAAAGTTTGAAAAAGCAAAAAAAATTAAACCATTATTGTCGTTTTGATACCTTTACTAAAATAGTAACATATTTAAAAAAGCAAAATAATTTTTGTTTAGGTTGGACAAAAATGTTAAAAAGAAAACATTTACAAAAGAATTATAAAACGTTACTCTATAATTAATTTTTAGAGTTAATTTTAATTTTGATTTTTAGGATTTGACAAAAGTAATTAATCATTTTTCTACAAAACATTAAAAATATCAATTTATTTTCAAAACTTTCATAATTTGTTTCAATTTCAATTCAAAAGTTTCATTATTTTGGACTTAAGTTGAAACATTGTTTAAACTTTTGGACTAAATTTAAACAATTTATGAAACTTTTATAGATAAAATATTTTTTGATATTTTGAAGAAAAAACAGTTATTTTTGTTAAATTTTAGGAAACAAAACTGTACTTAGCTCTTAATTTTGATGGTAAATGAACAGTGATATATACAAGCTTTGAAGCATAATATACAACTAATAAACCATGTCAGTTGTGTTTCTGAAATTCGAACGGAAATGTAATAGTGGAGGTTGGAGAGGAAAGAGGATGGTGGGTTCTGTTGGTTCCGACAGAGGGAGTAGGAAAAGATTTGGGATGTCGGCGGTGTTTGAAGGGCTAGTGGGTTCTGTTGGTTCCAACTAGTATATATATGTATGTATATTATATAAAAATATTATATAATATATATATATATATATATATATTATATATACACGAAATGTTTTTATTTTTATTTTTCAAAGTTTTTTAGAATTAATTTCTAAACCGCTCGTTTTTGAACATCGTATTTAAACCATTAATCTTATCTAACAGAAAATTTAAATCGTTTGGTTTATTATACTTCTTATTTAAATTGTTAGGCTTGCTCATGGTTGCGAAATTTGCTAGGCACTCCCTAGTCGGTCAAGCGGGGAGTTGAATATATGTCAAATAATGTAAATTTACTAATATTTATAACAAAATACAAGAAATTAATATACATTCTTTGTTATAATATGCATTAAAATTATGTTTTACTTTTATCAAAGTCAAACTCGGCCCAAATTGATCTACTATATCTGATTCTTGGCAAGGTTGACCGCGTTTGATCTATTTCGAGTAATTAGGCGGAGCTGAAGAAAGTCGCATTGGCAACCTACCTTCGAGCGATTACTTGAAGAGTACTCGGCCTTGTAGACCTTGTTTTACAACCATGGGCTTACTAAAAACATTCTTTTTAATCTATTTGTATTATTTAAACCGCAAAGTCTTTTTAACTATTATTTTTTTAAATGTTCAAATTCTATTAAGCATCTTTTTTAAAATTTTTGTATTTATACATGATTTTTAACCATTCGGCTCGTTTAAACGTAATATTATTCCTTTCTTTTATTTGAACGTCTTTTTACCATTCGTTTATTAAAAATCTTTCTTTTTAAACAATTCATTTTATTAAAACATCTTTTTTCTCTTATCGATTTTTTGTCGTCTTCTATTCAAGCTGACTTGAAAGTAATTTTTACTTTTACGTCATTTGTATTACTTTAATGATTAACTTAGGTTTTGATTATTACAATTAGGGCTTTTACGATATTAAAATTACTTGTGTTTAGTTTATATAAAATTTTTAAGTTGATCGTTGCGTTTGAAGAACCAATCAATTTGAGAAAGTCGTTCAAATAAGGCAAACTACTTTAGAAACAAGTTTAATTAGTTAAACGGGTTGAAAAACATTTAAATAAAACATTTGAAAAACATAAAGATTTTAAAAGACTTTTAAGTAAGACGAATGATTAAAAAAATAAATTTAAAAAGCCTAACGATTATAAAAAAATAAGTTTAAAGCCCCAAGATTTTAAAGCCGAACGGTTTGAAGATAAATGATTTTTAAAATTGATTAAAAAACCAACCTTTTTAAAAATTGATTAAAAACACTTAAAAAACATTTTTTTAGTAATTACACTTATCGGGGTAAAAAATATTTTTAAAATTTTAACAAACAAAAAAAAAAAAAAAAATCGTTTTACACATATACACATAAATTTAATATATAAAATATTTGTGTGAGAGAGTAAATTACGTTTCTGGTCCTTAAGGTTATTAAAGATAACCATTTCAATCCAAGTACATTTTGATCATTTTATTAAAAACTATGGATCAAAATAGTGTATTGGACTAAAATAGTTATAGAATAAAAACTATAAAGCTTGATTTGTTAAAAAATTCATTTTTGGACTCAAATAGTTAAAATAGCCAAACCACAACGACCAAAATAATTCATACTATTAATTTGGCCGGTAACACTCCTAACTTTCACTTTTACCTCTTAATTGAAATTGAATAATTTTAACAATCACTTGGTATCTTTTCAAATCTTTTAAAGTGTGAATTTTTAGAATAGAAAATTTAATCCGATTAAACCTATGTTGAGGATTATATTTATTTTTAGTTATTAATTTAGTTAAATGTTTGGATTTCATTACATAATTACTCTGTCATTTTATTTTATTTTATTTAAAACTGTAAATTAAAATTTCTATTATTTTAGTTTATATTTTATGTTGAAAAAGTCAAAGAGAGCTATATATCCAAACTAACAACAAAGCTAAGAAACAGAGCACATCTATTCGTTTTGATACAGGGCTAATGGATAAAAATTAGAGATTCATCATATTAGTCATTTAATCAAACTAGTTTTATCACCCCCACTTCGCGGCAGGAGTGCAATCGTCTTTTCCACTCGCTTCGCGGCGGGAGTGCAGTCGTCTTTTCCACTCGCTTCGCGGCGGGAGTGCAGTCGTCTTTTCCCCTCGCTTTGCGGCGGGAGTGCAGTCGTTTTTTCCCCGTGCTACGCAACGTGAGTTTGGTCATTATCGGTTAAACTTGTTAAAACTATAAAAGCGAATACCGATATTGGTTTTGATAATACAAAGACGATGCTGTTAGCTCATAAATGGTTAGGTTCATCATGGGACCGCAATGATAACATCACTCGTTATATCCTACCCTTCGAAATTTTTTTTTTTGATATTGTTTCAACTTATTGAACTTACATTATATATATTTTAAATAAGTTAATAATCAATTAATAAAACTACAAAGATATTTTCACCAATATCGCGCATCACCGGACCACCCCAACCACCGTCTTCCTCCTCCTCAGCTCATCATCACCATTTCCCCAACCCCCACAACCCAACAACAAACATTCTGATCTAGACTGCACCAAATGGTCCATTGACCACCACCAACTTTGCCGTCAAGCACCACCCCTTCGCTGCCGAACACCTCCCCTTTGCCACCCGCTCCTACACCAACAACCACGGCCTCGGCCCCAAAACCCACAGCCCATCCCACTCATATTTCCGCACCGATATCTCCATCCTCGAACCCTTCTTCCACCGCCGTATGCCGATTCCTCCGCTGCTAATGACATCTCCCCCACTACGCTGCCCTAGACTCCCTCCCCTACCTCTTCGACGACAATTATAACCAAAATCAAAACCCTAGAAACCTATGTGATTAAACTACAAAGTTTTAAAAAGTTACTGCAACCAAGTTGCTATTTAATATATAATATAATGTGTTTTCATTAATAGTCATTGACTTCGTAATTTCAAATTATTAGACCAATGGTGCCATTTGGACAAATATCTTTGACCGGCGATAAAAATCCATGTGGTATCGCCCGGATTTACTGTTCAGCGATACAAATCCATGCCGTATTGCTAGAATTTCGCTATAAAAACACAAATCGCTTTTGGGTGATACATCATGGTTTTATATCGCTATAAAAATTAAAAATCTTTAACAATATATCGCTGATCGGTGATACGTATCGCCGAGCAATTAATGTTTCCGTATCGCCGGCCAACGATACGTATCGCCCGATATTTTCAGATTATTTAAATAATATGCTTAATTTATAGAAAATTAATAATAATAAAGAAAAGTAATAATATATATAATTTATAGAAAATTAATAATATATGTATATTTTATAGACAATTTATTAGTGTATGTGATTATAGAGAATTTAATATATGTAAATTAGATATTATACTACTTCTTATAATTTGTAAAAATGAGTTGAGATATGTAAATGAGTTATTAAACTACTTCTTATAACTTGTAAAAATGATTTGAGATGTAAGTGATTTTAAACAAAATAATTAGATTTTATAATTAATAAATAACTAACTACCATAATTAATGATAACTTTTTGTGCAAAAATTTCAAAGGAATTGTTGTTTCTCTCAATTGATAATCTCATACTTTCAAAAATGTCTATGAACATTGTGATATATAGCGGTGGAAGATGTAAGATTAATAACAAAGTCGAAGAGTATGCACCACTTAATGTTCGATGTAATAGACAGGCTATGTCTTTACCAGTGAATATTACATTTCAAGAATTGAAAAATCTTATCTTCAATATATTTGGTTTTCAAAAAGGTACACGTTTATTTTATAAAATGTCTACGTATACTCATTCAATTGACATATTGAATGATAACGATTGTTCATTTTCTTATAAACATTATTGTTAATGATACAAATCATATTTTTACATTATATGTGAGCGAGGAGGATGATATTCATTCATTACCCGAGTCTTTGCCAGATCCTACTGATAATAAGCTTAAAAGTTACAAGTCAATATTTTTCAAATATGAAAGAAGGCCAATGTTTCAAATCTTTTCTCCTCATGTATTATTACCCTTGCGTAATTAATTCATTTTCGTACCGAACCTTGATCGTATCGTTGAGCACACTGACCCTAATCTTATAATTTGGTGATTTTAACAATTAAATTCAAATCTTTTTATTAATCGCTATTAATATAATTAGGGGTAATATTATTATTATTATTAATATTATTATTATTATTAATATTATTACTGTTATCATCAATATATTTATTATTATTAGTATTATGACTATTATTATTATTATTATTATTATTATTATTATTATTATTATTATTATTATTATTATTAATTATCATTATTACTAAAATTATTATTATTATTATTATATAATACTAACATTATTATAATTATAATTAATAAGTTTAGAATTTTATTTTAAATAAACTTAAGGGAATAAGTAATCTAAAGTTAAGGGTCCTTAGCGTAAACATATATATATAGGGGCGAGATCAAATGAAAACCATGTTTATAATTAAAAACTATAAAAACCACCACTACCCAATCACATAATTTATAATTGATTTAACTTTTTAATTTTTTAAAGTATATTTGAGTAAACTTCAACCTTATTTTTTAAAGTCATTATATATTTTTTTATCCAACTCTAAGGAACGTTGATGATGACAAAATGACTTACATATACGTAACTTGTAGGAGCTATATGTACGTAACTCTTGGTTGTACGCTTGTTAACACGTACTTACATATACATAACATACACATGTACGTAACTCTTAGTTGTACACTTTGTAACACGTACTTACATATATGTAACCCCTGGTTTTTATGGTTTTCATTTAAAATATGGTTTTCAAGAGATCCCTCAGCTATATATGTATTTGTTTAACCCTCGATCATCGCTAATCTACCCCCTCCCCCACCGTGAAATCACCGTTTGCACCACCGAATCAGCCTCTTTCTCCCGCCATTAAATGTCTTCGGTTGCCGCAGTTTGCCGTTTGGTTGTTTCGCAGGTAACCAATCATTGTGTACCTTGTTTCGTTTCATTTCGTGGTGTTTAGTTCGTAATATCGGTTTGGTTGTTTCGGGTTGCTTCGTATTTGTACGTATGTGTGCGAGTGTGTGTGTTCGAATGTGTATATATATATTTATGCGTGTGTACCGATTGTATGTATCTGCAGGACTGGGTTAGGGAGAGATCAATGTAACAGTATCATAGGTGTTGGAGAGTTAACAGTCAAACACTTACAAGATCAAATTGGGAACCGGCTATAGCAAATAAAGAACCAAAGGAAAGAGCACAAAACAAGAACAAAGCAGTTGGTTTTCAAGGATATTGTATATTGCTCTTAAGGTGTTCAACCAAAGTTACAAAGCTTAGTCTCTAAGGACTAATACATGAGATACTTTATACTACATCCTACAGCTGGAACACTAATCTAGACAACAATATGAATGTAATATCAGAAGGCAGGTTGCCTTTTGACATGTGACTATGACATGCCATAGCTCACATCTTTATCTAATACTAAAAGATAAAATAGTACAAAGTTGGAAGGTTATAGACATAGATAAGAATCTACAATTTGACAAAAGTATGGAATTATCACCAACTTGTATAAGTTGGTGAGTCATCTGAGGTGGGAGCGGAAAGTAGTTCAGCTTTGTCAAAAGTATGTTAGAGAAAGCATGCATTCTCTGTGTTCGAAAGAAATCTGTCTCCTGGCTTTGGAAGACTTTGTCTGTGAAGCTTCGGAAGACTTCATCTTTGGCATCAGAAGAATTGGTCTTTGGCTTCGGAAGATTTGACACTTAGAGAATTTCTGAGTGAATTTGTTAAATATTCTGAAGTAACTTACTTGTACTTAAGACTGCATGTTGAGAGCTCTTTGGTGAACATCAGCCTTTAAGATAAATCTTACAAACTCCCCCTAGGCTAATGCTACTAAAACTTTGGAGAAGCTTTGAGTCTTGATCTTTATTTTCTTACAGTCCTCATTAAAATCAGGAACATTCCTTTTCTCATCAATTGATCCGGATTCTTCAAACTCTCAAAGTACCTTCTCATGTCCAAAAGATCATGCAAAGGAAGAGTACGCATGTTCCCGCAGGAAGAATATGTTTTGAATTCATTGATCTCTTTGAGATACCATGTGTCTGGATTTGTTATGAATGACATAATGGGTCTCTCAGCATCAAGAGGCTCTACATTAAATGTAGTTGGTTGAGCAGCCTTTTCTAGTTCCTTATCGGGATGTTCTGACTCATCCTGAGGTGCAGAGGTGGATGCATTGGACTTCTTCATTTTTATCTTGTCCCTTTTGATGACCATAATTTTGCTCTTTCTGAATTTTAACTGGGGAGAGTGGTCTGTAGCACCATATGTTCTTTCTCTATTCTCCTCAGTTGGGTCCTTTCCTCCATATGATCAGAATCAAAAGGTTCAGGACCCTACTGTGGACCAGAAATGAAGTTGGCTTAGATGTAGCTTTAGGATCAGGTTGTGTTGTCTCTTTGGGTTCAACCTTCACCTCAACTTCAAGTTTAGCCTGACTTGGTGGAGAATGCAATTCAACCAGTTGACCTTCTTTGATCTTCTGCTTGATTCTTCTAATATACTCATCCATGGTGGATAGAGACATAAGACCAAGTCTTGTTTTGGAGAACCCACATGGCTTTAAGAAGCTCACCATCTTCTGTCTATCAGCAAACTTCTTCTCCATTGCTTTGATGGTCGCTCTAGATTTAGCAGCCTACTATCTTATTTTCCTCTTTATAGCTTTCCATTTGGTTTGGGCTTCATCTTCCAGCTGTTTGAGGTACTCAAATTCTATGTATTCAAATGAGAGAGGGTGAAGGGCTGCTGCCTGATAAAGACCTGTGGCTCTCAAATAGGCTATCATCTTTTGTCTGTCTTGTTCCCTACCTATCTGAGTTTGCTCTTCTTCCACAACCACACTTTTTTTCTTAGGACTTTCCTGAACTACAGAAAGGCAAGGGGCTTTGTATAGTTTCCTTTGTTTTCTCTCTTACTTTATTTTAAGGAGCGATTCCGCAGCCTCCTCCTCCTTCATTTAACTCATCCAAGGAGAGAGAGATGATTTCATCTATGTTATAGTTCCTAAACCCCAAGTAGTTCAATCTGCCCACCCTTAACTCATCATCTTGAGTACTTAGCCGGTGGGCAACCCTGATTGTAGCTTGCATGAAGCTAGGGGGTTTCTCCCATTTTCTCTCCCCATGGCTTCCTCTTCCTCTCCCTTTTCTCCTCCTTAATCTCATCAGGAGTCATTTTCCTTTTCCCTTTCTCTCCCCTTGGCTTCCTTAATGGTTGGCATGTATGACTTAGGGTGGAGAGAGCTTTGGCCTTCTAAGACTTGTACTAAGCTTGAGCTCTGATAAGGGAGAGGCTGTGATACACCTTCACCAACAGGCGTTTCACTAAGGGTACTGGGTGCTAAGGTTTATCCTTCCTCAAGATTCACAGGGTCCACTACTAGGCCTTCATCCAAGGTTTCTCCTTCGAAGCTAAGTTTAGGGTCTACATCTATATTCAGTTAACCAACAGTTTTCCCTGCTAGCTTCTTTCTATCTAGGTTTGATCTTTTTCTGAAATCCTCCGGCACCTATTTTTGAATTTTCTTAGCTAGTCTGCCAGCCTGCCTGTTTTGGCTAGGATTGACAAGAGGCAGATCAACTAAAGAGAAACTCTTATAGAATCTCAGGGTCTAATAGTTGAAGACTTGTTGCTATCCTTGAGACCTAGAGAGTACCAAGGCCTTTCTTTCAACATTATACCACCATCCTACTATTGGGTTTTCAGAAGGATATGATGGGGCTGACATGGCCCTTGGAATTCTTTCCTCAAATAGTTCTTGTAGTAAGGCCTCCACATCAGGATGAGCCTGAATAAAATGTTAAGTCTAGAAAACTACAAGTGAGGGTGATGAATCCTCATTGTCCATACTCTGGACAGAACTCCCAGGTTTTGTGCTTGTAGTGACTTTCTCCCCATTTTTGGTAGCATCACCCAATTGCATAGGTGAGCTGGAGGTTAAGTCCACCACTTGCACGGGTTCTTGTGGAGCTGGTTGAGTTTGTCTTGCAGGTTTATTAGCTAATTTGCCCTTGAGGTTGGTGATCTCAAGTTGCTGATTAAACACCTGCTTTTGAAGGGTTGTCACATGAGATTCTAGGTGACTCACCTTTGAAACAAATAGGTGCATAGGTCTGATAGTTTTTACACCTCTAGTTGCAGACTCCCCTTATTTTCAGATGAAAAATTATGGGGGGATGAGAGAACATGACCTGAGTTAGTTTTCTCACCACTAGGGATTTTTTATTACCTCCTGGATTTCCTCTGCTCCAAGATAGCTTCAGGAGAAGTTTTAAGGGGCTAAGTTGCTATGGTTCAGGTCTTAATGATGTAATCATTTACAAAAGTGAGAGCCTCTTTCATATGGACTTCCTGAACCTGTTCAGAAGAGTCCACCTCAGTAGGGGGTGAATGATGTGGTCTAGAAATGGGTGTTTCAGGAGCACTCATCTTTCTTTGAGTAGGAGAGGGGAAAAAAGACTCATGGTACTCACTAAAATCTAGATCCTCATCATTATAGAAAGCAAGGTCAGGGATTGGTTGGTTTAGATCTAAAGGCTGGGGATGGTAACTTTCCCCTGAAGGTTGTTTACTAGAGTTTTGAGACTCTGAGTGAAGGCTTTTAGCTTGGCTAGTGAGCTCATCAGGCCGAGCATGAGGAACCTCAACACTTATCAAACAAGTAATGGGAGTGGTTTGCTCCTCAGGAGAAGTGGGAGCTCTAGTTTCCATTTTCTCCTGCATGGGTGAGTATATGAGAGCCTACTCAACTTGAATAGACTGAGTAGGGGTTCATTTGGATTTCTTTTGTAGGTGATGGTGATTAGAGGCTGTGTGGGTGAAGCACAGGTTTCATGTGTGGGTTCAACACTAACTGGTGTGTCAGATTGTCACCTGGAGTAGTGAGCTCTAATATTTTTGGGACCAGGGCTGTTTCTACCCCTGAGAAACCAACATTGGTTTTTCTCATGATTATAAAGATGCAAGGCTTCATCTGTTCTAGTTTAAGAGTGTTATCTGTTCCCCTCAACTGTGAGTCCAATTCGCATTTAAGAATCTGCTGTACATATATAGGGAACATGTAGTACTTTAGGGAGTCTAAGTTTATAGGCAGATTAGTATAGACAAACTGAGAATACCTGAACTTGACCCCTTGTACCATCCCATGGACTATATATGACAAGTTCTTCGGGATTTGGTCCAATCCTCTATGTTTGTTTGATAAACAATGGATAATAACATGAAGGAGGTACTTTTACTGGTAAGAAACTTTACCCTTCTTGATGGTTCTGACAGTATAGTCACCTTCATAGCCCATCTATATGAAAGAGTGGATGACATATTCTTTAGGGAAGGATGTATCACCTTCAGCATCATCCAGCCTCAAATGATTGTTGATGGAGGTTGGGGTGATGAAAATAGTCATCCCCTGTACTTGGGTTCTAAGTACCTTCTCACCGTCCAAGATGACCTCTTGGCAGGTTCTCTAGAAGTCCAACAGTTGATCTTCATTGAGTGGAGGATCTATGGTAAGGGCGATGAGGTATGAAGAGTGAGCAAGAAAGCGGCAGACGTTTGAGAAACCAGGATCTTTTTTAGACGTCAACAGAGCAACCTGATTGTGTTGCGTGTGAAGCTGCATGACAAAGTTTGATTGATTTCTGGGTTTAAGGTTGGCCATATTAAAAAGCTTAGTCGTGAAGAAAGTTAAGAACGATAATGGTTTGGGGAGATTTTATGGCTTGAAGATTTGTAGAGTAAGATGTAGTAAAAGAGAGAGACCCGTTGGAAAATGTTTATATATGCTTGGATTTGAGACAAAGTTATTGCAAGAGATAAACTTTGAAATCGGGATATGTCAGTCCCACATCTAAATAATAGCCCAAAAAGGTAGTTTTCTTGCAAGTAGAAAAATCTTTCAAAGGTAATTTGTCTTTGGAAGTTTTGAAAAACTTTCTAAGCCAATTTTGGCTTCGAAAGATATTTCTTAGATTTGCAAGAATTTACTTCGGAATAAACTTACTTAAAATAAAATTTCTTCCAAGATACAGTTTGTTTTGAAAGATGTTAAACTTTAGAAGTTTTATTCAAGAATAAATCTTTTGTGACTAATTGCTTCTGGAAGAATGTTGTTCTTCAAGTCATATAAGTATGTAGAAAATATAAACTTCCAAAGATATACTTAAATTTCTTCCGAAGGTAACCTCCTAGAAAATACTTATTGGAATTGAAAACATAAATTTCTTCCGAAGTCAATTTTAATATATTTCAAAAGAGACTATATTTCAATTTCATAGAATTTTAAGGAATATCAGTTCAAAAAATTTTCTATCAAGATAACTAGGCTTATGAGTGATGAAATAGACAACTTTAACGACACATTTCAGCGAATAATTCGGAAATTAATTTAAGAAAATATACCCAAAATTAATCATCTCAATAGCTGATATAAGATACTTAAATCTCTATTCATCAAATGCCTTAGTGAACAAATTAGCATTTTGTTCATTTATGTTAACTTTGACCGGTTTTATCAAGCCTTTTTCAAAATTACCTCTTATGAAATGATATCTGATATTGATGTGCTTTGTCGGTGAGTGCTACACAGGATTCTCTTTAATAGAGATAGCACTATTTTTATCTATGTGGATGGGAGTCTACTTAAAGTTAAATCCATAGTCCAGCATCTGGTTCTGAATCCAAAGCACTTGAGCACAGTAGCTTGCAGCAGCAATGTATTCAACTTAAGAAGTTGATGCAGACACATAGGATTGTTTCTTGCATTGCCATGAGACTATCCTTCCACCAAGGAACTGAAAACCCCCTGATGTAGACTTTGCAATCATGTTGTAGCCACCATAGTCATCATGTGCATATGCATACGGATTGAAGTCAGAATACTTTTGATACCACAGTCCCATCTTGGGAGCACCTCTGAGATATCTATGTATCCTCTTGACAGCAACTAGGTGTGATACCTTAGGGTTGGCTTGATATCTTTCACAGATGCATGTGACAAACATGATATCAAGCCTACTGGCTGTGAGGTAAATAAGTAATCCAAGCATAGCTCTATATTGGTGTTCATCAACACACTCCCCCTCAAGATTAGGATTTAGAAAATGGTTTCTTACTATGGGAGTCTTTGCAATCTTACAGTCACTTAGATGAAATCTGGTTAGTATGTCTTGCACATACTTCGACTGGTTTATGAATATACCATTGTCGACCTGCTACTCTTGAATTCATAGAAAGAAATTGAGTTTCCCCATGGCACTCATTTCAAATCTATTCTTCATTAGCTTCTCAAACTTTTTGTAAAGACTTGGATTAGGTGACCTAAAAATGATGTCATCTACATAAACTTGAAGCAGCATCAAGTCATTCCCTGTTCCATGATCACATCTTATGGTCTTGACCTTGTGATCAGATTGATTCTCAATCTTTAGAATGAAAGACTTTCCGATTTTAGAGGTCTCATCCTTAGTTCTAAGAAAGAAGACCCAATTATATCTAGTGAAGTCATAAGTGATCACAAGAAAGTATGATGTTCTTCCTAAACCCATTACATTTGTGGGGCCAAGCAGATCCAAGTGTAACAAGTGAAGGGGAGCGGTAATAGAGTTGATTTCCTTTGGTTTGTGAGACACTTTGTGTAGCTTTCCTTTCAAACATGCAACACAATGGTTATCACTTGTAAACTCTTTCTTTGGCATTTAAGTTACCAAATCATTCTTAATTAATTTATTCATTTTCTTAAAGTTTACATGGCATATTCTTTTATGCTAGAGGAAAGACTTATCACTATTGGCTTTAGACAAAAAGCAGGAAACTTCTCTAGAAGGGGATGTTTCTTGCAAATCCATTTTGTACATGTTCCCTTTCCTTGGGGCTCTGAGCAAAATATGTTGGAGCTCTTGAAGATTAGCATTTAGTCTTTAGATTTTGTTTTTGTCATAGTATAGGGACTTATTTTGTAAATATATGTTCCTTAGTTTCATTGTTAGTATAAATAGGATATTGTGTATTTGTGCAGGTAAACTTTTGGAGAATTTCAGTTAGAACTCTCTCTGTACATTGTATCCGATTGCAATTTGCTTTCAATGAAATCATTATGAATTTTTGAAGTATTTTGCTTTTGTTGATTACTTTGTGCTTATAATTGATCATTGCATTACAATATCATCACAGATCGATCCATTTGAACCTATCAAATGGTATCTGAGCTTTCGGTTCAGTGATTTGAAGCTTAAAATCGAATTTTGAGCTCTGTGAATCACTTGAATATGTATTTGATAGCAATTGATCAATTAATTGTTGATTTCAGTTGTGTTTCACCATTAGAAACATGAATTGAATCACAATTGAGTGATTTCCCTCATTCAGATCTGAATTTTCATCAGATTTGTGTGCGAAACTGTTCTTCATTGTCGAACTCAAATTCAATCAGAAATTCAGATTTGTTGTTGTTAATTGAGAGAATTGATGAATTAGGATTGATTATCGACTTGAATACTACCTTATTGGAATTTTTCAGATCAATTAATCAAGTTTTGAAGAATTTGATAAGATCAGGTTGTTATGAAGATGATAAATTAGGCGCTTGGAGTGTTAAAATCATCTGAAAATTGCCCAAGTGTTTAGGCGCATCAACACTGTTTAGGCGTTTCAGAGTTGGACGTTTTGACACTATTTGGATGTTTTACCACTGTTTGGACGTTTTTGAAACCTAAGAGTTCTAGGCGTTTGAAGACTGTTTGGGCGCTTCAGTCGAAAATCCAGCAAATTTGACTAAGTTCCCAGGCGTTTGACAACTGTTTGGATGCTTGACAACTGTTCAGGCATTTGACAACTGTTCAAGCGCATCTTCGGTTAGGCGTTTCAAGAATTCTACTAAGGCATTCCCTTAGGCGTTCCAAGTTCAAAGTGGGCTTTTTACAACTATTCAGGCGCATCAGATTTCAGACTTTTCATTCAACACTTAGAAAATTTTTTAAAAACTAAAATCCAAAAATATTGTCATTTCTCTGTTTTATTTCAAAATTTAAAAACAACAAAAACAGTTTATTTTCTTAAATTCAAAACTTAAAATGGCTATGTCTGAAGACTCTGAGAAAAGGGTTCTTAAGTTGAAGAACAGAACTGATTTTAAGAACTGGTCTCTTAGATTGAAACATCACTTAAACTCTATTGATACTTATCTCTGGAAGTCAATAGAGAAAGGACCACATATTCCTGCTTCTTCAGATGGTCCTGACAGATGATCTGTTTACACCAAAGACTCTCAAGAACCTTTTCCTGAAGATGGTCTACATGGTGATGATCTGAAGAAGGTTAAAAATGATATTAAATCTTATTCACTGATGTGCAAGGGTTTACCTTTGGAGGTACTGACAAGACTTGATAGTTATCAGAATGGGTATACCATGTACAAAGCTTTAAAGATCATTTGTGAAGGTGATAAAAAGATTCAAGATCTCAAAAAGCAGAAACTGAAAAGGCAACTTGAATTATTTGAGCATCTTTCTGGAGAAACAATCAATCAAATGATGAACAAATTTGTGCAACTAATTACTGAAATGTCAACTGTTGGTGTGAAGAATGATCTCAAAGATCTAAATGACAGACTTCTCAATGCTCTTCCATCTTCATGGAAACAAACAGTTACTTTGTTGAAGCATACAGAAAAGTTTCCCATGGATCTTGATCTTCTGATTGCCAAAATAGAATCAGTCGAAATTGATGAGAGTTCAAGAAATAATGATAGATCTACATCAACATCTCAGTATAAGTATGTTGCATCTCCGGCTAACACGGTGGAGAATGCGTTTGTGGCTAAAGATGATAGTTCTTCAAAAGATGAGGGTGATTTGTTTGCTGGAGCTGGTTTCTTTGCTGACTCAACCTACACAAGTGCTCCAGTCTATATAAATCAACCTCAGTCTCCTCCTAAAACTCAAATGCCTAAACCTCAAACTGAGACTCTATCTTCTAACTCTGTTAAACCTAGCAAAGTTAAAGATGTCATAAACATCCTTTTACAGGATGAAGAGTCAAAATCTGCTTTTATTGCTTTTATGGCAAGCTTTCAAGCTTTTCAAGGTTGTCACCTAACTCAAGTTGATTTGATTTTGCAGGATTTATTTGAGATGGATCCTGATGATGTAGAAGAGATGGATTTGAACTGGCAAATGGTGATGATAGCTTATAGGACTCAGAAACACTCTTATGTGAATAGAAACTACAAGCCAAGTGCAAACAAAAAGGTTGGCTTTGAGAAGTCAAAATCAAGGGGTTTCAACTGCAATAGCTATGGTCATTTTTCAAGAGAATGCAAAGCTCCAAGAAATCAAGGAGGCAATGATCAAGTAGGCTCTAGTAGTCAAAGATATCAGCATCAGTCTTAGAAAATTTTCAAAAGCCATATCAGAGTCTTCCTATGCCAGAACTGAAAGAAGAATCAAAAACAACAAAAAAGCCAAAGAAAGCTCTAGTTGTCAGCATCAAGGATGGTTATGACTAGAGTGCTTATATAGAACAGTTTACTGCTAATCTCACTTCTGGTTTAGCACTTGTTGATGAAATTAATGATGAAGACTGGTCTGAAGACAATGATCAAAAGGAAAATGATGACTCAGACAATGATGAAGGCTATGACTGGAGTGACAAATCTGATCCCAAGGAAGATTCAGAAGAAATTACTCTAATGGCACAGTCAGAACAACCAAAGGTTGAACACTCATCATCTGATACTGAGACTTCACATTCTTATCCAGAAATTCCATTGGAAGTCAGAGAGAAAATGTGCACAAAAGCATATTTTGAACAAGTTGAACACTATAGAACACACTCATTCAAAATATGTGATAAACTTAAACAAAAAGAGTTAATGCACAACAAACTCAATGCTTATCATAAAATCTCTGATGATAAAATCATATCTCTTCAAACATCATGGAACAAAACTCTAAAAGAACTTGAACAAGTAAAAAGGCAACTTGCAGAGATGACTAAAACTCTAGAACAAGAGAAGTTGGCACATGCTGCAACTCAAGTTGATCTTGCAAAAGTTAAAAGTTCAAAAACTATAGTTGAAAAACTGGTAAATGGGAGAAAAGATAAAGATAAAACAGGTCTTGGTTTCACACATGAGCCTATGCCTGAGTCAATCTCAAACACTTTGTCAGAGAACTTTAACACTCATGATCACTCATTTGAAAACAAAGCAAAGCTAAAAGCATTTCATGAAAAGAAAAAGAATGTGCAATCTACTGAAGAAAGTGAAATTGAAAAGATAAATATTGAAATTTTTGAGGAGAAAGATTCAGAAAAGATAAAAAATGGTCATCCCATAAAAGTTAAATCATATGAACCTCGACCAAAGAACAAGAAGTTGTTTGTCCCAAAAGGATCTAATGAATGTGTTGTTGAGCAATGTGCTGAAGAAGTCATTGAAACGAATGACAAAAAGAAAAGGTAAACTAAAGAAGAAAAACTTAAATCAGATACTTCAT
This sequence comes from Flaveria robusta, assembly GCA_025506415.1. Taxonomy (NCBI): domain Eukaryota; kingdom Viridiplantae; phylum Streptophyta; class Magnoliopsida; order Asterales; family Asteraceae; genus Flaveria; species Flaveria robusta. The sequence continues at coordinate 17,502,201 of CM046473.1, forward strand.
GTTCCGATGATTCAAGTTCTTGTGAATCAAACCAAAATGAACATAAACTTAAAGAATCTGAAAAAGAATCCTCTCAAAAATCAATTCCATCCCAAAGCAACAAAACATCATCAAGATCAAGAAATCAAAGAAGGAGAAAATCAAATGCTAAATCAAAAAATTCTCAAACTCAAAGAAACGATCAATCAAATCAATTAAAACCTGTGAAGTTTGTGTCAGCAGGAACTTTTGACATGAACACAATCTCTGAAACGTCATCAAAACCAAAGATCAAATCTAACTCTGATCTGAAAACAGGTTCAGGTCCTAAGTCTTCCGCTGTTCATAAAAGATTTGTATCTAAGGAGTCAAAGAATTGTGAAAATGTTCAAAAGCTAAAACCTAAAAATCAAAAGACCAAACTCACAAATCAAAAACAACAGATTAACCTGCCAACTCCTAAATCTAAACAAGGATCAAATGTGGCATCCACATCTAGGGTTAATCATCAGTTGTTTAAATCTCCACAAAGGTACTGTGACATTTGTGACATGTATAATCATAACACATCAGAATGTTACTTTAACAAGTATTGTCACATTTGTGATATGACGAATCACACAACTGCTGATTATTATTTCAACAAATACTGTGCCTTGTATGATGAAAGGAATCATAATACTGAAGATTTTTACTTTAGAAAGAACTCGCCAAGGAATGGATATGTTAATCCACGATTTCAAAGAAATCAAAACAATGGTTTTCAAGGTTTATCACAACAACCTTCCTTAGACTTGAGATCTCTCAGAAGAATCAATTCTGATTATGATGATCATTATACTATGAGGACAAAGTAGTATACATAAGGAAATTTCATTCCACGATCTGTGAGAATGAACAATGGAACATTCACCAAGCAAAATTTTTCTAAGAATTTTTTAGTTGATGGTTCAAAATTTCTTGATGAGGATCTTGAAAATCGTTTTAATGCTTTGAGAATTAAATAAAATAAAGATAATCAGAAATTTGTCAGAAGAGGAATTGACAATTCTAAATATCAAACAAAACCTGACATGAACAAACTCCATTTTAAGCAGTTTTCAATTGTTGATAAGTATGGCAAGCCCAAGACCATCTCGGCTTAGGTTGATAACTCAACTTAATTGTCTTTGAAATGCAGGTACGCCCAAGAAGACCAATAAACACTTGGTATGTTGATAGTGGGTGTAGCCGGCATATGACAGGCAATCATGCCTTACTTCAAGACTTTAAGATGAAAGATGGTACACATGTAGCATTTGGAGGTGATGCAGGTGGAAAGATTACCTGAGAAGGAACGGTATCAAATGGGATTATTAGCTTTGATAAAGTCAACTACAATCTTTTAAGCATTTCCCAAATTTGTGACAAATCATATTCTGCTTTATTTGATGACTCTCATTGTTATATTTTAAAGCCAGGTTTTCAGATTAGCAAGGAATGGGTAGTTGTTAAAGCTGTTCGTGATCGAGATGTATACAAACTAGATATGTCTCAAGTTGATCCTTCAACAGAAACAACTTGCCTAATTGCTCAAGCATCAAATGATGAAAGCCAGCTTTGGCATAGACGTCTCGGACATTCTAACTTCAAAAACATGAACAAGCTTGCTGCAGGAAATCATGTAGTAGGCATTCCAACAAAAAAGTTTGCTACATCATATCTCTGCAAAGCATGTTTGAAAGGGAAACAACACAGAGCGTCTTATAAGTCCAAGTTGATAACCTCAAATTCCAAGCCTCTACAGATGTTGCACATGGATCTATTCGGTCCAGTAAACGTGCAAAGTATTGGAAAGAAATCTTACTGTTTAGTTATCATTGATGACTTCACAAGATTAACTTGGGTTTTCTTTTTGCATGCTAAATCTAAAACGGCTGAATTATTAAAAGAGTTTATCATTAAAGTAGAAAATCAATTAGATCAAAAAGTAAAGATCATTCAAACTGTTAGATGGTACTCAAACTTCAAAACCTATCTTGAGATGGTTTTATGATTCAGAATCATTTCAGTTGATGTTGGTACGGAATGAAGATGATTGGGACAAAGACATGATAAGTTTGTTTGGAGTTTTTGAGTTGAAACTGTTGCATCCAAGTTACATTTCAATTTTGTCAAATCAAAAGTTTGAGAGGGTGTCATCTGAAGCAGCTGAAAATGATAGAAAGTATTTCTTGACAATAATTAAAGTGATGAATGCAGCCATGGAGCGTATTTCGTTGAGGAAAGCTCTGGCTTATGCAAACATTGTCAAGAAAGATGTACAGAATATAGAATTCATGAGAATATCAAGCAAAGGAGTGTTGGAGATACATACAAAGGATGATCAAAATCCATTAGAATTCTATGCAAACATTGATATTGCAAGGTTGTCAAAAGAAACTTTGATGGTAATGGATGCTATGGAAATAAAGACTAGTGAATCGAAGCCTGAACAAGGTGTTTTGGCAGCAAAATTCAAGTTTGCAATAAAGAAAGCTTTAAAAGAGATAGAGATGTACAAAGAAAAGCCAATGTTCAAGATTAAAGAAGAACCTAAAGATTTTTTTGACTGAAGACTATGCAAATCTTAGGAGGAGTATTGTTGGAGCTCTTGAAGATTAGCATTTAGTCTTTAGATATTGTTTTTGTCATAGTATAGGGACTTATTTTGTAAATATATGTTCCTTAGTTTCATTGTTAGTATAAATAGGATATTGTGTATTTGTGCAGGTAGACTTTTGGAGAATTTCAGTTAGAACTCTCTCTGTACATTGTATTCGATTGCAATTTGCTTTCAATGAAATCACTATGAATTTTTGAAGTATTTTGCTTTTGTTGATTACTTGGTGCTTATAATTGATCATTGCATTACAATATCATCATAGATCGATCCATTTGAACCTATCAGAATATGCTTTGGAGGAATGATCACCCCAGGCTTAAGAACAATGCACTCACGTTTAGTGAAGAATGTGTTATGCTGTTGGTCACAAAATTGAGATACACTCAAAAGATTGTACTCAAGCTCTTTGACAAAGTTTACCTTCCCAATGTTGAGCTTACCATTTGTGACCTTGCCCGTACCAGCAATGTAACCACCTGCGTATCCTCCAAAGGCAACTGACCCTCTATCAGTTTTCTCAAAGTCTTGAAGCAAGGAGCCATTACTTGTCGTATGCCTGAAACAGCCACTGTCAATGATCCATTCATTCCTTTTGGTCTTGAGTTGTTCCTTCATAGAAACAGATGGTTAGTTACATTTGGAAACCCAAGTCTTTCTTGTCTTGGGTTCATTAATGTTAACAGAAGAAAAATCAATGGTTATGGATCCTGTATTTAAGCTTGGAGGACCTTGAGCTATTGATGATGAGGAAACTTTAGTCATATGGCCTTCCTTCATCTTCCATACCATCTTTGAAAGATTAGACTTGGCCTTCAATGCTTCGGAGGTTTTTACAACTTCGGAAGTTTTATAGACTGGACCTTTGGAAGTTTTTGCATCCGCTGCAGACTTCAGTACTACGGAAGCATTCCTTTCTTTCGAGACCAAATTTTCTTCCAAAGGCAATTTTCCACTTATCTTCTTTGTCTTCAGTTTTGAGCTCCCGAAGGAAAGTGACTTTCCTTTCAAAGCTATCTTCTTCTTCTTCACCTTAGAGGTCTTTTTAGTCATGTTAACAGTGCTTTTGGGATTGTAGAAAAAATCCTTAAGAAGATGAGAAGTACTGCCACAAATGATGCATTCAACTAGCATACTTCTGAGAGATTTCTCCTGAGAGGATGGTTGAGCTTGATTTCTTTCCGGTTCCTTCTTCATCTTTGCAGATGATGTAGCAGGCTTATTAGGGATAGGCTTGCTCTTGGATCTAGATGGTTTAGGTAGTGCAGCAGTGGTGCACTTTTGATAAACCATCCTCTTTTGACAAGGATGGTTTGAACTTGAACTAGGACTCCGGGTACTAGAATCCATAGATAAGTTTGCAGTCTTCACCACCTCAAACCCAGTAGATATGAATACTTGTTTCTGCTTCAAGTCAAAGGTGGGTTTGATTTCTGGGTTTTATTTGCTTTTCACTTGGCTTCCTTAATCAAATTTTTTCCTATAGACTTGACCATCTTTGTCTTTTTCTTCTCTATAGGAGAATTGTGTCCTTTTTAAGAATAAGCCTCTTCACTCACTTCTGGCTCATCCTTCACCATCTCCTCTTCATCACCATCTTCATCTTTCTCTTGAACTGGATATTCAGGAGGTAGCTCATCTTCACTAGTTTCGCACCTTGGCTGTCTCACAGATAATAGAGTGTGTGGAGGAGCTATTTCACTAGATCCTAGTCCTTGCCTGTTTTGATAAGACACTTTGGCATGCAAAGATGAAGATATGATGTTCTTGAAGGTTTCCTCTTCAAGAACACATTTTCTGCCCTGACTTTGCTGATCACAATCTCAGCCTGACATTCAGTTAACTTAGTAATGAGATCTTTGATTTGAGTCCTGTAATTTGTGTGCTTATTTTAGGAGTAGAAATTGTTTTCTCTAAATCTTCTATTTTAAGTTTATAGTCATTTTCTACTCTTGTAAAATCAGCTTTTAAAATATTCAAAGACTTAAGATCAGATCTCACTTCTAAGTAGTAGGACCTATACATGTTGACTTTAGCAATGCACTCAGGGGTACAAAGATGTTGAGTTACCTTAGGTTCTTCATGGTCAGCCATCAATGCATGGTTTGGGGAAGCATCTTCAACCTGGAAACTCCAATGTAAGCCTCCTTTTTCAACAACTACTGCAGCGTGTTGCTTGGGCTTCTTAGCTTTTTAAGCTCCCTCAGCGTATTTTGGTGTGGAATGTGCTTGGACAACATTTGTTCTAGGTGCCTTGCACTCCCTAGGAAAGTGTTCAATTTGGTTACAGTTGTAACACTTCATTTTGCTTTTATCCAGCACAAACTTGCCACTAGATACATAGCTGATAAACTTCCTCCCTGTCCTTTGGTAGAACTTCTTGGCTATGTGAGTGAGAAGAGCCATCTGTTGCACAATCTCCATGTGCTCCAGATCATCTTGATGAATGCAGTCCAAGTCTTCCAAACTAAAAAGTAAGTTTCTTGAACTTTCATGAAAATACAGAAAGGCTTGAGAAGAGCTTGTCTCTTGGAATGGACTTCCTTGGATGTAGCTCTTCCTTGATGTCTCTAGGAAAGTGATGAAAGGGCCCTTGTCTGAGTTGTCAGGGTAGCTCAGAAGATGATGCTGAGGTTCTCTGCTGTCCCTTTCAACCACATGGAGGATAGAACTCTTGTGCGTACTGGATGAGCTGTGAGATGGATTTTGCACGTTCATCTCCATCTAGTAAGTGCTAAGGATACCATACAACTCATTAAGGGTAAGAGTAGAAAGGTTTTCAGCTCTCTTAATTGCCACATAGTAGTGAGTCCATTCTCTGGGAAGAGAGAACATGAACTTACTCATAATGTCCCTATTCTCCAGTTTGACATTAGTAGCCACCAGAGTGTCACAATCTCAACATATCTGAAATACTGATAAGTCATGGTTTCACTTGTCTTGAAGGTGAAGTTCTCAAACTGCTGCTTCATGAGGTCTTTCATGTTCTACTTGCCTTCCTCAAACCCCTCATACATAAGCTTAAGTGCATCCCCGAGTTGCTTGGCAGTCTTGCACTTCTTAAAGTCTCTATAAATAGAGTTAGGAAGAGCAGATTGAAGAACGGTCATAGCCTTCAGATCTACATCTATCCTCTTCCAATCTTCATAAGTGTAGTCAGCCATGTTCTTTGAGATCATTTCACCACCAGTAGTTGCTGAAGGTATGCGTGGGACATGAGAAAAGACAATAGATCTCCACATCCTACTATCTTGAGACTTGATGAATCCTTCTATTTTTTGGCATCAAGTATCAAATTCATCAGGAGTGATCAGTGGAGATTTGGTCATAGTGCCAATTTCCATATCCACTTTAGACAGAGCTGCCATTTGAGTAGATAAGTGTTTTGCAAAACTGAGCAGATTTAAGATGGTAAGATCTTACAATCAAGAGCCTGGAATGCTCTGATACCAATTGCAGGATCGGGTTCGGGAGAGATCAATGCAACAGTATCACAGGTGTTTGAGAGTTAACAGGCAAACACATACAATATCAAATAGGGAATTGGCTGTAAGGAAACAAAGAACTAAAGGATAGAACACAAGCAGTTGGTTTTCAAGGATGTTGTATATTGTTCTTAAGTGTTCAACCAAAGTTACATAGCTTAGTCCCTAAGTACTGATACATGAGATACTTTATACTACATCCTATAGCCGACGATACTTTGATGGCCAGCTGAAACACTAATGTAGACAATACTTCGATTTGGGTTATTATGGATCGAATGAAGAAATCCGCTCACTTCTTACCGATTCGTGAGGATTATAAGATGGAAAAGTTAGCGAAATTATATGTAAATGAGGTCATGGCTAGGAATAGAGTGCCTGTGTCAATTATATCAGATCGTGATAGTCGATTTAAATCACGGTTCTGGCAAACTCTACAGAAGGCAATGGGCACTCGATTAGATTTAAGTACTGCTTATCATTCACAAACGGATGGTCAAAGTGAACGTACAATACAGACTCTTGAAGATATGCTTAGGGCATGTGTGAATGACTTTAATGGGAGTTGGGATACACATTTACCATTGATTGAATTTTGTTACAATAACAGTTATCATACGAGCATTGGATGTGCTCCTTTTGAGGCGTTGTATGGAAGAATGTGTAGGTAGCCCGTATGTTGGACCGAGGTAGGTAAAAGTCAATTGATAGGTCCTGAGATTATTCAAGTAACTACTGATGAAATATTCCAAATCAAAGATAGACTTAAAGCATCCAGAGATCGCTAGAAAAGTTATGCTGATAACCAGCGAAAACCCTTGGAATTCAGTGTGGGTGATCGTGTCTTATTGAAAGTTTCTCCATGGAAGGGTATTGTATGGTTTGGAAATATGGGAAAATTACCTCCAATGTATGTGGGGCCATTCGAGATCACTAAAAGAATTGGTCCTGTGGCATATCGGTTAAAGTTACCCCAAGAGCTTAGCGACATGCATGATACATTCCATGTGTCGAACCTTAAAAAATGTTTAGCCGATGGATCCCTTCATGTGCCGATTGAGGAAATCAAGATTGATGAGAAACTTCATTTTGTGGAAGAACCAATATAAATTATGGATCGAGAAGTTAAGCGATTGAAGCGTAGCAAGATTCCAATTGTCAGAGTGAGATGGAACTCTAAGCGAGGGCCAGAATTTATGTGGGAACGGGAAGACAAGATGAAACTTTAAAATCCGCACCTATTCGCGGGTAGAGCTTTAGGATCTTACTACTGCAGAATTTCGGGACAAAATTCTCTCAACTGAGGGATACTATGACATCAGTCACTGTAGGGTCGGATTTAGTGTTTTAACACAAGTTTTATCCCTCAAAATCACTTGAACAGATGAATCTAAGTCTCTTAACTAAGTTGATAATAATATACTAAGTTGATAAACACAGAAAATTAGTTTTCAAGATACTTGTATATATTACTTCTCAACTTTGTGTTACAAGACACTTACAAGTTCACTACGTTTCTTGGAGAGTTACAATGAGAAATTATATATACTACTATCTACAGCCGGTTATACTTGGAAAACCGGCTGTAAATTACAACTAGACAAATACTACATTGCTAGAAGTAAGGTTTCTAAGATAGACAAATATCCTAGATTAGGTAGTCAGGACATATGGCTTACCTTTTGTTACTAACTAAAGTTTGTAACTTTACTAACTGATAAAGGTAAATAGTGGAATAAGGTATGGTCAACTACATGGGTGTGGGAAAGCACCATGAAGTATATCAGAGTTGGCAGCATGTGTCAGTCAGGCCATACTTATGTCCACTGGCCCGTAGTTGGTTCTTCCAAAGGTTAAATGGCTTTGGAAGTATAAGTTTTTCTGAAGCCATTTATACTTCGGAAGAGTTAACTTCTTTCGAGACTTCTGCAAGTCTTCATGACTTCATTCTTCGGATGACTTTGTCTCTGATCTTCAAGGTAGTTATACTTCAGAAGGAAAACTACTTAGTCTCGAAAGACTGAGTTCTGCCATCGGAAGTTTTTCATATGCTTCGGAAGATCTTCAACTTAACTGTGGAAGTGCAGCTTTGTCTTCGAAAGTCTTCATTTAGTTGCACCCAAAATCTTCGAAGTGTTGTTTTGGTTGCACCAACCTCATATTGTTCATATAAGATCCAACAAACTCCCCCTAGGCTGATGCTACCAAAACATCACTTTTTTTGCTTCTCAAAGTCTTCAACACTAGGGAGAGCACATATTTATCTGTTTCCATGTTCTTTCCTGATGTGGTGGAGAGAAGCTTGTACAAGTCATTCGTAGATAGAAGATCTAGTCTGTTGCTCTGAATGACATGTACCCTCTGCTATGGACTTTTAAAGAGAGTTAGTTGATGGGAGTTGTAGTCATATTCCCATCTAACTATAGAGTCTAAAGCAGGGCCTTCAACCATTTGCAGGAATGAACCTTCCTTAGTGGTGGCACCTTCTTCTTTTTCCTTTCTCATCTTTAACTCCTCTTCAATCTTTGCTTTCCTTGTAAGGTCAGCAAGATGAAAGCTACTTAGATGGTTTCTGATGCGAGCAGCCACTTGAGAGTTGGAGGTGTTGGAGAATGGCTTCTCTGCTAACTCAGCAAATTCGAATCTGCTGGAGTGTAGTAGAGATGATGTGTCAAGCCTGCTGACATCACCATTATCTCTTTCCACAGCAAAACTGTGTGAAGGTTCATCAAACCTCCACTAGACAATTTGCTTTTGAGGATTGAGAGGCTTGTTTGATAGCTTATCCCCTTTCCTAGTGTCTAGTAAAGTCACCAGTCTTTTTCTCAACTTCTTTTCTTTTTCTTTGATGGAGTTATAATTGATTGCCAAAAGTTGAAGAACCTAGTCTAGTGTTCCCCTAGGCAGATCAAGGAATTCATCTTTTGTGACGGAACAGGAAGAGCCGTCAATGAACTTTAGTGTAATTGACTCTTCCTCATAAAAGATCTTGTTTAGTGTGGTGTAGTTGATGTGCTTCCTCTTGATCTTCTTGTATTCCTCTAAGGTCAGAGGCTTGGATGATTAAGAGGATGCCTTGGATAGTGATTAGGTTCTTGGTTGAGATTTGGGTTTCAGGATGGGTAATGGAGGTGGTTGTTGAGAAGCAAAGAATGAGGGTGTAGGTAGGGCTGATGGTTCAGGGGTGTAAGGTTCAGTAGAAGGTTCTATTTTGATGGGGAAGGGAAAAGGTGTGGATTTAGATTTTTTTGGTTGAGGTTTGGGTGTTGGTTTGGGTACCATCCTCTGTACTTCCTTTGATAGAGGCACCTCCTTCCTTCTTCCTAAGCGAATGTCAGCTTTTATTTCACTGACATGTCGCTGTAGGGTCTTTTCTAACATATGGCCTACTTGCCTGCATGTGAAGCCGTGGGCCTTGATCTAGGCTTTGTCACCTACCTTCTTGGCAGCCGCAAGTTGGGCCTCATCCTCCTTATTCTTCATCTTATCCTTCAGCTTTTCTCTCGTTGATTTGATCTTGTTCTTTATGAAAAAGAAACAAGATCGTGTCATTTTCATGAGTAGTCAGCTCCTCCTAAGAATAGCCCCTTGAGCAGAGGAAGGCTGTCCTCTCCATCCTTTCCTTTTTCTCAGCTTCTTCCTTCTTTCTCCTCCTCTGTTCTTCTAAGGCCAACCTTGCTGCTTTTTCTTCCTCTTTTTGTAGCAGGATTGCCTTTTCCAATTCCATAAGCTCATCAAGTGGGAGTAGAAGCATTTCTTCATTAACTACTCCGAGGCTGATGAGCCTGTCTATCACTTCTACTCTCCTTTTGTTGTAGATAGACTCTTGAGCTGCTGTCGCTGCTTTGCTGCTTGCAGCTAGCAGTTTTCTGGTGTCAAGTCTACCTTTCTTCCTTAGCTTCTCCAACTTTTCCTCCTCAAGAAGCTCTTCAACAGCCATCTTCCTTTTTCCTTTAGGGTCTAAGGAAGATTCAGCTTTTGGGGATTCTGGCTTAGGGGGTTCAGATTGGGGAGTTCAGATTGGGGAGAGAGAGGTTGAACTTGTGGTGTCTATTGTGATTGAGGGAGTGGGGTTTTGAGAAATTCCTCACTGTTTATCTTAGAGTCTAGTTCAATAATGGCCTCTGTGATGAGCAGATCAGGCAGATAATTCAACTATTCATTCGGTAGCTTGAATTTCTGCCTCGAAAAAGATTGGAATTTCACCACCTGTCCCAACTGAATTATTTACTGGGCCATCAGTCCTCATTTCCCCTTCGAAATGAATCTTAGGTTCTATGGGGACCTTAGGTTGACCAACTTCCTCTTTAGAGGTAGGTGGCGCACTCAACCTTTGAAGCTCTTCAGCTCCAAAGCAGGAATGGCCACATCTGGGGAAGGTTGTTCAATGGAGGAGCTTATTAGAAACTTGGTTAAAAATCTGTTGAGATCAATAAACATCCTTGGGTCCACTTGAATTGTAATCGGAGGAGGCTGAGGGAAGATGGTTGCAGAAAGTTGTTGTGTAGGATAGTATGAAGATAGGTTGGTAGTGATGGCCAGGCTTGGCTCCTCATGACTTTGTTTCTGTACATTCTCCCCCTTTTTGGTAGCATCATCTTGAGAAGTAGATGAGCTGGAGGAAGAACTTAAAGAAACTTGCACTGGTACATGCCTAATAGACTTCTCAATCTGTTTCTTAGCTAGTTGAGCCTTGAGATTTTCAATCTCAAGTTGCTGTGTGGGAGAGCTATCCTCTAAAGTCTTAACCTTTGATTCTAAGTTTGAGATTTTAGAAAGTAGGTCTATGATGACAAGTTGCAGACTTCCCTCATCTTCTTTTAAAGAATCACGGGGAGATGAGATACATACCTAATAAGTTCATTATCATCACTAGATGTGGTTTCTTGGCGCCCTGGTTTCCCTTGCAGTCTGATGTCTTTTTCGGAGGCATCAAGTGGCAAGGTTGCCATAGATTCACTCTCACTGATGTTACCACTGTCCTGTGAGTCCAATGAGATACTCTTAGTAGTGGCAGCTGAATCTACATGAGTCCCCTCCACATATATAGGACTCACCTCAGTATGAGCTAACTGATATGGGCTAGAAATCAGAGGTTTCGTGGGGCTCAGTTGATCTGGAGAGTGGTGTGGAAGATCAACATCATGGCCCTAAGGAAACATAAGTTACTCATCAGATCGGGTTAAGAGGTCAGTAAATGATAAAAAGGTTATTCCTAATGACCCAGGACCTTGGTCAGCATCTAATGGCATGGAGCCAGTGATATGGCTGTCCCCTTTTGGCTGCTCAGGGGAGTGTTGGTACTCACCATGAGGGCTTAAAGCTTTGGTTGTGGGCTCATCAGGTCAAGACTAAGAAGGCTCAACACTAATATTGAGGTTAATGGTGGTGGATGGTTGGACATCTTGCTGAGTGGGAGCCCTTTGTTTCACTCTAGCCTTTTTGGTTTGAACAGAAGGAGCTTGTTCAATCAGAGTAGATTGAGCAAGGGTTCGTTTGGGACGTCTTTTGTAGGTGAATCTAATTGGGTAAGAAGAAGTGATTGGCATTGAGTGGGTGATATCTGATGTGGGTTCATCACTTGCTAGGTCTGCAGGGATGTCACGAGGAGCCGTTGGCTCGAACATACTCGGAAGAAGATCAGTTAATCTTCTGGTGAAGTTTGTGGATACTTTCTTCAATGTTTTGAAGTTGCCTGGCCTCATGTGAGGGACAAGAAGGACATCTTCATACTGAAGCTGATCTTGGTCTAGCTCATAGTTGATGATGTGCTGTTGAGGTTATATCTAAGGTTGTTCAACACAAATCTTAAGTAGTTGAATCGGAGGCCCTTGACCAACCCATGGACTAGGCAGCCCAAGTCGAATGGGATTTGATTCCAACCCCCTGATTTGTTGGAAAGACAGTGAAGTACGATATGCAGCAAGAACTTCCAGTTGTGTGAGAAGTTGAACTTGTATACGGTTGACTTGCTTACATCGCCACCATGACCCATCTGAATGTATGAGTCTTCCAAGTAAGATTTGGGGAATTCAGTAGGGGCTCCTTCATCATGAAGCTCCAGATGCTCCTTGATGGTTCTTTCACTGATGATGGGTTCCTGCCCGCAGATTCTCGATCTAATCACCCTTTCTCCATTGATCATGTCGCTTTGACCATTAGCCCAAATTTGGCCATGTGGTTTGAGTAGATGGTAGGGTTAACAGTGAGGGTGGTGAAGTATGTTGATTGAGTCAAGAATTAGACGATTGGAGCAAAGTTAGCATCCTTGGAAGAATCAAGGATTGCGACTTGGTTGTGTTGCGGATTCAGAGCCATTGTTTGAGAACATACTAGGAATCAAAGGAATTTGAGAGAGTGAAGAAGACAGTGGAAATTTGGGGCTTTTGTGAAGGTAAGGAGATTAAGAAAAGTCGGAAGCTTTTAAATGGGTGTTAAAAGATCAAATCGATAAGGTGAAAGGACTGCTCAGGTTTGATTTGACTGGGGCGGTAAGTTTAGGATTACTTAAAGTATTCCGACAATCATCAGTAAAATCTTACTTTTTACAGAGTGGGGCCTAAAGATTTTCGTTACACAGTAAAGTTTTTCTTCCGAGAGTAAACTATCAGGTCTCTCAGTATTGTCTTCCGAAGCCACTTTTACTTCCGAAGGTTAATCATGTCTTAAAAACAAATTTGCTTCCGAGAGTATAAAGGTCTTCCGAAAGAAGTAAGCTTCAGAAGTAATTACTTAGATAGAGAAATTTGCCTTCGGAAGATCTATAAAGATATCTTCCCATAGTAAATTCCTCTACAAAAGAGTTTATCCTTAGGATTTTGTAGAAAAACTCTTTGTAACAAGGCTTAGATTGTATGAAAACAACATAGATAATACACACATTTAAAAGGTTTTCAAAAGAAATAAACTAATCAATATTTATTATCCCAATAGCTGTGATTAGGTACTTAAATTTTTGTTCATTGAAGGCTTTGGTGAACAAGTCAGCATATTATTCATTTGAATCAACCTTAACTAGTTTGATTAAGTGTTTCTCATGAATATCTCTAATGAAATGATACTTGATGTCAATGTGCTTTGTCTTGGAGTGTTTAACTCTATTTTCTGTTGTGGAGATTGCACTCTTGTTGTCTATGTGGATAGGAGTCTTCATGAAGTTAAAATCATAGTCTAACATCAGATTTTGAATCCATAGCAGCTGAGCATAGCAACTTGCAACAGCAATGTATTCAATTTCAACAGTTGATGTAGAGACACGTGATTGCTTCTTGCATTGCCAGGAGATGATCCTTCCACCAAGAAATTGACATCCTCCTGATGTGGATTTCTTGTTGATGTTGCAGCCACCATAATCAGTGTAAGTGTATCCATAGAGATTGAAGTCTTTATTTCTAGGATACCATAGACCCAGCTTGGGAGCTCCTTTGAGGTATCTAAAAATTCTCTTGGCAGCAATTAGGTGAGACACTTTAGGAGCAGCCTGATATCTTGCACAAATGCAAGTTGGAAACATAATATTAGGTCTATTTGCCGTGAGATACATTAAAGATCCTATAATTGCCCCGTACTGATGCAATATCCTCCCCCTCAGAGTTAGGACAAAGATTGTGATTTCTGGGTATAGGTGTCTTGGCTGGTTTACAATCTTTCATCTCAAATCTTTTTAATATGTCCTTGACGTACTTAGATTGATTTATGAAGAACCCTTCTTTCATCTGCTTTAATTGAATCCCAAGGAAGAAATCCATTTTTCCCATAAAACTCATTTCAAACTTCTTCCTCATGATGCTGTCAAAGTCTTTACACATTTGGTCATTTGAGGAATCAAATATGATCTCGTCAACATAGACTTGAACAAGCAAAATGTCTTTCCTAGACTTCCTTATGAACAATGTTTTGTCTATTCTGCCTCTGGTGTAGCCATGCTTCAGAAGAAACTGAGATAGATTCTCATACCACAGCCTAGGTGCCTTGTACAGCCCATAAAGAGCTTTATCCAGTTTGCACACATAATTGGGATGCTATGGGTCTTCAAATCCTGGTGGCTGATACACATAGGCTCCTCTATCGATATCCCCATACAAGAATGCACATTTGACATCAAGTTGGTAAACTGTAAAGTTCTTGGATGTTGCATAAGCAAGGAAGAATCTCACAGCCTCAAGTCTTGCAACAGGTGCGAAGACATCATTGTAGTCTATCCTTTCCTCTTGTGTGTATCCTCAAACTACCAGTCTTGCTTTGTTCTTGATGATCAAACCTCTATCATCCTTTTTGTTTCTGAATACGCACTTCGTGCCAATGGGGACTTGACCAGGTGGTAGTGGACATAGGTTCCAGACCTATTGTCTTTTGAATTGAAGCAACTCCTCTTGCATTGATTCAACCCAGTTGTTATCTTTGAGAGCTTCTTCTACCTTCTTTGGTTCCATTTGAGAAAGAAAGCATGAGTACAAGCAAACATTCCTATTATGAGTTTGTCCTCTTGTTCTCACACCTTCTGAGACATTTTGCTCAGGATTCTGAGTATTGTGAATCCTGAGCCTTGGAATCACATCTAATTGCATAGATAGATCTAGGTTGGAGAAATTTTGCTCAGGATTTTGAGTATTGTTTCCAGCTGTAGTCTCACACACATTCAATGAGGACTGATTGAAGGAATGTATGACAGTATCAAAGATGTTTGCTGTGAAAAAGCATCAACAGTTGCCATTTTCCTCAAGATTACTGTCTTCATTAGCTTGGTGTTGAGATATGGAGTCATCAGTTGTTGAGTTTTAAGGCTCAGTCGACAGTTTGTTTAAGCTTCACTATTTTCTAAGATATTCAAACTTTCAGGAGATCCAGTGGTGGGAGCTTGAACTTCATGATTTCTTGGAGAACTTGGAATAGGTCTTGGTAACTCAAACAGTTGATCATCATATGAGTCATTTTGAGTTCTTGTTCCAACTGAAACATTCTCAAAAGATGGTTTAGAATAGTTTGGAAACAATTCAAAGTCAAAAATGTAATCAGGGCCATTCCCTTAACACAAGGAGTGTGCTCATTTACAACAATGTTAGATGATTCTTCAAATTGTTGAATTTTGATATTATATACTCTATAGCAATAGAGTTTGAAGAATATCCTACAAAGACAGCATCATCTGACTTTTCAGCAAATTTTGGCAAATTGTCTTTTGTGTTAAGTATGGTACACCTGCTACCAAATGACCTAAGAAAACCAATAAATGGTGG